>JAVJGJ010000057.1:56093953-56152302 GCA_035590215.1 Microhierax caerulescens | reverse complement strand
GGCAGCATTAACAGACCCATAATCACGGGACTAAGCCAGTAAGTGGTGGAGCAGGTCAGGAAGAAGAAAAGGAGTAAGTAGGAGGGCTGAAATGGCGGGAAAGAGGGGAACAGGGATGTGTGGGGCTGGTTGGATTTGCAGCCTGCACAGCGCTGCAAGGTGGCTGAGCACCATGCCCCCCCTCCCACCCACCTGTGGGCACCCTCCATCTGTCCATCCCATAGCGATCAGTACAACGCTGCTTTCAACTAGGCAACAGAGACCTCGGCACAGCAGAGCTGCAAAGCTGCCTAACTCTGCTGTGAGCAATTTTCCAAGGCTGTAGCATCACAGTCCCAGTCTACGGTGGATGGGAGAGTGGGAAGAAAATTATTAACCAAGAGGAGTCTGAGGAACATGAGCACATAGGTCACATTGTTTCACTTTGCAAAAGGTGAGAAAAGAGAATATAATGTGTAATACTGTTCTACAGGCCAAGTTCATGCCTGCAGCTGAGGCAAGAATAAATACACTTTACATGTGAAGCTGGGGGGCATGCTGCAATTAAAGCACATGGGCTTCTGGGTGGTTCAACAAGCACTGGACATGCACAAAAAAGCACAGAGCCACAGATGGAAGTTCTTCCTTCACTTCCAAGAGCTGCCCACCCCTCACTAAGGGCTGAGGGGAGGGCTGGAGGGATCTGGCTAGACTCAGCAGGGTGCAAGAGCGGCACTCAGTGCCTCACCTGAGCTGCCCAGCCACCAGCCCTCCTGCCAGCCAAGCTCACAAACCCTTGCCTCTGGCAAAGGTTTCTACCTCAGCCACAGAGAGGAATGAGAGGTTCTGTACCCTTCTCCAGGGTCTTTGCTACTGGCATTGATTTTTGCAGAAGTCACCCAAGTAACTGCAGTAAGGGCTGACAATACAAAATCCTGAAATGAGGTTTTAAGCAGAGAAAAAAAAGAAAGTACATAGCATTTGCAAGCCATCATCAGCTGAATCTACCCACTAGCTGCTACTGAGTACCTACAGCATGAAGAATACAGCGAGTACCCCTGGTAAAAACTACATATGGAAAATCCATGAATTATTCAATGCAGAACTTTCAGACAAAAGAATCCTGCCTTTCATTTGCTTTCCAAATAATGTGCTGATATTATTTACCTGTGCAAAAATCACTGCCCATCTTAAAAGAAAGTACTTCCAGGATCATAAAAGGTTCATTCTTTAAGCCACAACTAAAAGCATCTCTACCTGGCTTTACAGATTACTGGCCTGCTTCTACATGACTGAAAAATGATCAAGATGAACACTTGGCTATTGGAAAAAGTTTTCTAACCTTGGATGGTTTTACTTGCTTTAAGGTAGTATAAAAGTTCTAGTTGAGTAATACTGAGCTAGTTTTATTTTTTCCCCAAATTATGCCTTGATTCTTATACGGAAGTGCTGTCCCAATCTCTTTGATGTCTCTACACTGATTTACACAGAACTGAAACCTTGAACTTTTCCGGCTTAACTTGTGCCATAAAGAATATGAGAATTAAAAAGTATAGAGTAAATCTAGACTTGTATTATTCTCCCAGGTTTATTCATTGTCTGTAAAAGCAAGGAAGGAAATGCACCCCAAAGGATATTAAACTCTGGAATCTCAGAGCTCTGGTGCTTTGTTCAGTGTATGCAGCGTTTCCACGCCAAGAGATCCCAGGCTCATGGACGTCCCAGAAGTGAATGCCCACGTTCCCAAGACATTGCAGCTATGCTGAGAACCCTGCTAAAGCTAGGATGAAAAGTTTGGACACTGACTTCTCCCAGTTTACACTGAATTACTCCTATTTCCCTGCCAAATGTCTCTTAGGTAGGTTTTCACTACCAACCAACTGCCTCTGGGTCAGTTCAAAACCGGAATCGCAGGCACACAGTCAAGTTACTGACCACATGCTCACTCACTGAGAGCAGTTTAAGTGATGCCTTTCACCTTCCATTTGCAGTGGGCTAAGCGCATGCACATGGTTGGCTATTGCAGGCCAGCCAACAGGCAAAACAGGTCCCACTAGGTCCCACTCCTTGTGTGAGCTTCCTCTACAAAACACCACACCATGGCTGTCACAGCTCTGACTGGCTTTGCAGGGAAGACACTGAGTAAGAACACATGAAATGCCTGTAGTGTGAATGGCTCATTGACTAGATTTTCCATTTTCAAAGTATTCCTTAGGATGGAGCTGAGGCAGAAACCCCTGGCAAGCAGAAACCCCTGGCAAGTTTCCACATAAGAGAAAGGATGATCTTTGAGAAAATGCCCTATCGGTTTCTGAAACACTTTTGCAATACTCTTTTCCCCCAGCTGAGGGATAAAATTTTTCAATATACATTATTCTTCTTGCAACCAACAGGAAAAATTTATTATGTACTTTAGAACATAATTTAAACTCCTGAAACACACTTGTAACAGAACTAGCACAGTCTATCAGGCAGGGAACGAAGAATTAGAATCCACTTTCTGCTGCCTGATTTCCTACATGGAACAATGGCATTCTCCTTTACACAAAGCCCAAGAGATCTACATATCAGAAATGTGGTATACATAGAAGGTATTCAATTTTTCACTTTTGTAAAGAGTACTTCCCCAGAGGTCCAGAGGACTGACAACAAAAATCCTAAAAATAAGTGTCCAACTACAAGACCACACTATTCATGTTAGAAATATTGCCTTCCATTATTCTTGATAGTAAGTTGCTTTAGAAAACATAACAATCTGATCTGAGTCTTTGAACTACAGCTAGTAAGTGGTTCCACTAATGTTAGCATAGGACACAGCACGTTGGGTGTACCTTGACCCTCATGGTGATCACAAAGTTGATGGTTAAGAACAAGTGAGTGAAAGACAAACTGAAAGACCGTTTTTCAGCAAGACACCAAAAGCAGATTTCAGCCCCCAGCATCGGTAGATACTGTTTCCATGGGGGAAGGCTTGGAATAAACCTGTTTCTATCAGCAAGTGTATCCTTTCAAATCAAGTAGTCCCAAAATGATGACTACCTCGACAAACAGCTTTTCAGTAAGAATTGTGTTCATACTGCCAGTTCCCATTCAGCATCCCAAACGTAATTTGTAGGCTACTTCTCCAGAAGGTGTTTTTAATTAATTGGCTGGTTTTCTTGTTTCCCTACCCCCTCTTTTTCTCCCAACTATTATTCAATCCCTATAAATGTATTTCTGTTGTGGTTGTAACTTGGGCATGAGATACATAAGTGTATACCCCAGCTGCACATGCAAGTTAATGGCTCAGATTCTCTCATTACAGGATGTTTATAACTAGTTTTTACCATTTCCTGGTCAGAAGAGATTCCTACTTTTCTGCTGTACAAGAACCCAATTAAACCATCTAACCAACTTGACCAGTTCAGACCAAGTTCATTCACCTCCACCTACATTTGAGTAGTAAGTGACTTGGGGTTTTCCTTCTGGTGTTTTTTTGGTCTAACAAAATAGCTATTTAAGTTTAGAGAAACATATCCCCATTTTTGCTTTGGATGTTAAATAAACTTAATGTTTTTATTGTGACTGAAGAGGAAGGGAAACTCCAGGACACTGCTCCAATACTATTCAGCGGACCTATTCCTTAGCAAACACAGCTGATTTGATGGTGTTTTGTTTTGTTGCTGGATCCACTACAAACACAAGCCATTGGCAGCTCAGCCAGCAACATATGAGAAGGGGCTTCCTCTCCCGCCGTAGTGTTCCTGGCTGCTTGAGCATGAACAGAAAAGGTGGATGGATGCCAATTGGCAAAACAGATAGAAATAGCAGTGCATGATTCTAATACAAGCAGCAAAAAGACCAAGCACAACACATCGCTCTCTCTCCCATTGACTAAGGTTGCTTTTGGCAAACAGCAGCAGGCGTCTGCATGCTTATTTCCCTCTGGTCAGGGAAGATAGCTTTAGTTGCATAGCCATGCAAGGTAATACTGTACAGTCTCTGGCACTACTGATGTACTAGTGTAGTTAAATAGAGGGCAAAAGGACTGATCAGCTGTTAAGTGCTCAAAGATACTCCCCACCTTGGCTTTCTAACAAACTTCCACATAAGGGGTGTAGCTGGAGAACTCCTCAGACCAATTCACATGCACTGCAGGAATGCATGGAAAAGGGTGTGCACCTATAGGGAAGGGAAATGTGTCAACACCAGTGGTGCAGTAATCCTGGCACATCTATGAAAGGCAGGTTCACTGGGATTCACATGCATCCTTCATCAACAGATCTTCATTAACAACTGCATGGAGCCTGCACATGTTTCAGTGTGTACAGGGTATGGCAGCGGGTGGACAATATTCCTTTAATGCTTTCCTTTGTTTCTCTGTTTTAGTTTCCTGCAGGATATTGGCAGCTAAAAACTGATGGAGACCAAAGCTGATATTTCTACCACTCTGCAATGAATATGAGGACTTGCAGGTTTTTTTTTCCCCCATAAATTATTGTTCTTATGATTATGGTTATTATGATCATAACAGTGACTATTACTATAACTATTACCTGCTTTTAGGGATTCCTCCCTCACACAACCAACAGTTACACTGTGACCAATCAAAGCAAGATGGCTAATTCAAGGACACCACAGACCAAGGAAATAAAATGTAAAATCATTCCCAAATCAGAGGTGACTTTTCTGCCATTGCTTTCTTTTCCTGCCATTTCCCATTTCTTAATGGACTCATTTGATAAAAATCACAATTGCTATTCTTTGTAAAAGCCTCTGGTAGATGTTTTGTTGCAGGAGGGATTGAGCAGAAAGCGATGGTGATCAGTGAAGCGTTTCATGCTTGGCAGTGTCAACTGATACAGACCTTCTAAGAAGACATGCCCTCTTCAGAAGTACTAAATTTGGTGTCTGCACACTGGGAGACCACTAAGCACCTGAGGGCAGCACTAAGGGCTTGACTAATCCTCAGTACAGCCTAATTTCCACTGACTTTGGTAGGCTCTGCATCAGCCTAATAAATGCACGCACTTACACTCAAGCCAGAATAAATGTGGACAAGTATAGTAAGAACTTCTACGACATCTATTTTGATAGACAAGCACAGGCAACTTGATGTTTAGCTTCACTGTAGACATGTATATGGCCTGTGATGTTATTAAAAGATGGTAACTGTGAAGTGTATTTGAGGATGCCAAGGTCAGCACTTAGCTAATGAGCATCCTGACCAAAGGATTTAAGAATGTCCGGATTTAAGAATGACCTAGGATTGGTCCCCTATCCAGGAAGATTTCCAATGAAGTCAGCATCATGCTGAAGATTGAGCCTTTAGTATTGTTTTGTTGGAGGCTGATGCTACATGATGCTCTTACAAAAAGAACATACACAAAAGTAAGAATGCTCACTCTAAGGTGTTCAGCATCTTCAAGTTTTCATTCCTGCCTGCATTACTGTTGTTAAGAGGAAAGGCAAAAGAAGCTGAGGGCACTTACAAAATATCTCCACTATTAGTCTTAGGATATGTATACAGGAATGGTCCTACTAGAACAGAACAGATGTTGACCTATCCCTGCTTTCTTTTTCTGTAAGAAGATGCCTAGAAAAAGGACACACAGAGAAAGAATAATCCCCTGATACTCTCCAAACCTTTAGTAATTTTATGTTGTTGGACCTCCTCAGCTACATGTGGTCCATGTGTGTTTAGTAACCCTCAAAGGATCTCCCTTCCATGAATATCTCCAGCGTTCCCTTGAACCCTCATAAAATATTAGCATCCAATGCCCTGTGGCAAGGATATCTACATCCTGCCACGTGAAGAACCATCTCTGCTTGTCCTGAAATAGGCTACTGTTGACTTTAGCTGATTCCACTCGCTTCTGTCTTAGAAAAGCTAGTCCACAGCCAATCCCTACCAACTCTCTCCATGCCTCTCATGACTCTGTAGACTCTTCTAAATCCCCTCTCTTCCAGGTCTCAGCTTACTCAGTCATTCAGCACAGGGCAGTCACTCATATGGCAACTTCCCTGATCATCCTTTGAGCCACCTCCTGTCCCACTACTAGCATGAGCAGACCAGAACCACATGCCAGATTTCCAAGATGTTGACAAACACATCAGCATACAGACTCCAACGTGAATGTAAAAATTTGGGGAGCTCGGTACAAAGGGTGTCTAATGATAGGAAATAGTACCCTATTGCAGTGAAGATGGTACGACCCTAATAAAAAGGTTTCTCTGAAAGACAAGTCGAATTTAAATACACAGCTCTACAAGTTACACCTTGTCGGCGTGGAAAAAACAGTTCAAAGAAACAGTTGGTTGAACAGGCATTACTACACATACAGAAATCCCGTGCTTTTCACTTGGTTATGTGGGTGGCTGGGGAAGAAGGATCTGGGTGGAGTGAGGGAGGGGAGAACGGTGTGTTTTGTTTATAACTTCAGTGATGTGGAAGTGTGTGTGTTTTCCTGTGGGAAGTGCCTAGCTCTATCGCTAGTGATCTAAAATCAGTGTCAAAGGTTTGTGAATGGGTTACAGAACGAGCAATGGCACCTCCCATCGTTAGCTGTCTACATTTTTTATAACCACTTGCATACTTTTGGTCAACCACTGTAAAATAAACAGTCCTTCCCAAATGTTTTTGTTTTCTTTGACAGCACAGCAATAATTCACTTGGAATGCTGCAGAATATAATAGCACTTTAAAGTTGTTATAAAGCTGCCTTTTTATCATTTATGTTTGAGTTGGTTTCAAGCAAAAAAGATGTCAGAGCTACGTAAGTATATAAAATTAGAAGGTATATCATGGGTGCATGTATATGATATATGGGGGAGCAGGGGGCTCAAGTGGAAGAGACTACTTTAATTTTCATTTTGTGGGGAAGACCGGATCACTTGTCTGTGTCTCTGAAAAATGACTCAATGCAACAGCCAGATTAACTTCTGCAACTACCAAAATCTAATCAAGATGACCAGAGCTCTTTCAACATGAATTCTTAGGACCTCATGCTTGCTACACCCCTTGAGCAGAAAAACAATACACTCATAACTGGACATTGCACTTGACCAGAAGAAACGTTTCACAGATGGAACATTAAATGACTGCAAATGCAAACAGGAAACCATACTCCAGGCTAGAGCAGAAACCTGTGAAAATTACACCAGTGTCTGCTGTCCTGCACTTTCAGGGAGTGAGTCCATGTGACCACAGATGTTTATGCTCAGCCAGCATCACTGTATTTATCTCTCTCTCATCTTCTTTCTGAAAACTCTAGTCTGCACAACAAAGACCCTAAATTGTGCTGTATGGGGAACAGGAATAAGCTGTGTGTTAAGTTTGCTCTTGAAGGCTCAAAGGTTATCGGTTTGGCCATCACACCTGCATTCCTGACAAACAGCTGGAGACCCAGAGAGGCCTGGGTCCAGCTCAGTGCTTCTCCAGTAGAGAGCAGTGATACACTGTCAGTGAGCTCAGCCCTGGAAAGCAGGGCAGCTTCCAAGCTTGAGAAAAGGCTCAAAGCTGGCAAGCTTGCCAATGTGAATGTCAGAGGAGCTGGACTTGGAGAAACACATGACAACGTGGGGTCATCTGAAAAGAAAACCATTAAAAACACCTGCAAAGGCAGTGCCTGAGCCAGCAGCCCTCGCTTCAGGAGGCACACTCACGTGAGCAAGAGCTCTTAGATTAGATATGTTTGCAGTATTTTGCACTATAAGCGAAGAAGTGCAGGGGGAAATTGTACTATAAACTCCACCTGCCTCCAAATTAGTATCTAATATTCTTCTGGCAGCCATTGCCAAAGATGCGTACAGCTGTTCAAGTGATGTCAAGGAGAAGATGCCATGCTGCCAACAGAACAGCAGTTCTTACAAACTGCATTTGAAATGCCATAGTTACTGTAAATTTGACCAGCCTAGGTTGCAACAAGGCAAGATTTGCAGGCAGAAATAAACTCTTTTATGAGACCAGCCAATACTGACTTATAAAAAACTACAACCTTGTCTCAGTCTTCGTCCTGTATATAAGCTGCTTCACATATTACAAGGATAGGCTTACATATATACACATGTACATCCATACACATTGGCACTTCACCCTTTACACCTTATATGTATTTTATCCTTGTATATATTCTCAGCAGCCACTACTAGGAGTAACAAAGTCAAAATGTGAACCTCTCTTAGGCAATAAAAGGTACTAAATGTTAAATTACGGATACCATTTCTGCGGTTTAAGCAACAGGTAGATGATGACCTTACCTGTCCCAACCCCAAGGGAACTGATCTGGACCCCTAGAAGCAGGCCTTCCTAGGTAGAAAGGTTTTCTTCTGTCCCATGTGCTAGTAAAATAAATGTTTGGTTTTCATCCAAAGATCTCAAAATATTTCACAAAGCAAAAGACTGGAATTACCATTCCTATTTAACCCATGATGAAAACTGAAGAACACAAAGTACACTGTCTGGACTAAGGTCATGAAGCCGAGCAGGCACGTTTTGCATCACACACTGATGCTTCCTGACCTGCCCATAGCCAGGACACCTTGTCACTGCTTTTTTGCCTGCTACATCGCCTCGGCTCTCTGCCATTGCCACTTCAATATCCCTCACCACTTCACTCTCTCCCCTCTGTCCTGTCAACATCAGCTTGCTCTCTCCTCCCTGGCTGCTGCCTCATCTCTCTCTCCATCCTCCCATGACAAGCAGCATTGGTGGGGATGCTCATGCTCCCCATAGAGTTTTCAAGCCAGTGCTTCCTGCAGTGCTCTGGCTTGGCAGGTGACCTGGTCTAATGAGAGACACCTCCTTGGGTGACAGTAGCCAATTTAAATCATAACTCATATTGCCTGGCTTTGTGTCCCAAATATAGACACGAGTCTGCTCTTACAGTGGAAAACCCCTTCCATTAGAACACACAAATTGTATTCTCTGAAAAGCACTGTTAGACCAGCCTTAATATTTGAGCTACAAGGCTCTTTCGCACTCGCTACCACCAAAAGGTGGCTGTTATGTCAGCAGCATGCGTACACACACCTTCCAGCCCTCATCATGGCCAATTCACCTCGCCTAGAGCAGCAAAGGAGTCTTTCTTGTCTCAGTGAAACCCAGGAAAGAACTTCTTTTTAAACTATGATGGTTCAGTCAGAGCTGGCTCTGGGTTACATATAGCTTTATAACCTGGCTAGGCAGTCTCTCTTTCCACCCATGTGCAAGCTAAGGAAAGCCTGTGAATCCTGCTACACGCCCTGTTGCAGGGGATGGCCAGGATGTAGGAGAAGGGGTGGTGGTGAAAGCCTCACTGGGGCTGGTAGGAACCAGGCTGGTTCCCCTTTTGTTGAAGCCTGGGTGGTGGTGGGGAGGGGGAGTTCAGGCCAGCTTGTATCCCCTGCTGCAGTAACCCAGAGAGATGCTGGCCACTGACTCCAAACAAGGAGCTCGTCTTGATTGTTCCTACTTCCCTCCTCATCATTCCTGCCTTGGTAGCCCCGAGATATTTGCACTCCAGCATCTGCTATAAAACTGATCTGTAAAACTGATGAGGCAATAGAAACGTGTAAGAATTACATTAAAGCAGAATTTCACAGCGGTAAGTACGGGATTCTGCTGTTTTCTCCTCTCATTTCACCATATCCTGCCTGAAGTAATCCTATGCTTTTTGGTCTCAAATATGCATGTGGGCTCAATTCCTTTTCTACTCAAAGAAGCACAGACTCTTTTTGCATCTTAGGGACACATGACTCTGCAGGATACAACATGAATGAAAAGGGTCTGAGAAAGAGCTTTGTCTTCTGTAATGGTCCCCTGCCTTCCCCCTGTGACTGGGCAACAGCACTAAGGAGAGGGAAGCCCTTGCCTTCTCCATCGTGCCAAGTGGCATGTTATATCTATGGATCACACTAGATGGTCCTGTAGACACCATGTAGCCTATAATCAGCAGATCAGTATCCTACATGGTAAGAAAAGTAACCATGAAAGCAGAAACAAAGAATTTTTTTTGGTCAGATCCTCTGTTACACACTGACCTTATACTCTCCCTTTGTACCCAACACCCTTGTTTCTGTTTGAATTTAAAAATGATACAAGGTCTATCTATTTGCCATCAACATTTTGAAATTTAAGTCTGGCACCACTTGAAAAGGTAAAGAGCTATTTTTTCTATTATTGTTATTATTATTACAAAGAGAGCTGATATTTCAAGGATAGCCTCTGTTAGACCTTTCTGATATCCTCTCAACAAGAGAGCTTGAGGAGGCAATGATTTCCTTTCCCCTGGTACTTTGAAGGCATAAAAAGAGCACAGCATGCCTCTGTGCACATAGCAGGGGAAAAACTTTAGAGCAGATGGTTGTCTGCTCCAGCAAAAATTCTAGTTTAAATTGGTATTTTTCGTAGCTCATTGCTCATCAGTACCAATATGGTTCATACTGGCACATCTTTTTAAGCCTTAAGCCCTTGTGGTGACCTTTTGGGCTTTCAGGAGGAGCAAGAAAACATGTATCTTTCATAATGTTGAGGAAATGTGAAAAAAAACCCAACAGCTAGAGTTTTCATCCAAGATAGTGACCTTCAGGATAGCGCTAAGATACTATGTCTGTACCAGTGCTTGTTAGCAAGCCTGTAAGAAGCAAAGTGATGCTCTCAATATCCACTACATGTTCCATCTTCAAGGACTGACTTCATGTGACAGCTGAAACCAAGAGCTTTATGCCACCTTCCTGAGTTTAGCATTCAAGGATACAGCAGAGGCAGAAAGATCAGGGTGGCACCTTTCGCAAAAGGCACACACACAGTGAGGTGAATTTTGGAGGGCTGGCTCAAATCAAGCAACACTCCACATTTCACATTCCTCTTGGCGATCATGATCTGCCACTATGCAAAATTCCCTTTGAAGTGATCCTACCCTGAGCCCCAAAAGCATCTACTGCCTTGCTCCCTCCTCGCTTCGCCACCACCCTGGGCCAAGCTTGCAAGCAGCAGCAAGTAAAGTGGTGCTCAGCACACCTCAAGCCTGAGCTCTCCAGCTAGGGAAAAATGCGGGCTGCTGCACTGGCTGAAAGGCTTGGGAAAGTGCAGCCCTGCTGTTTCATGTCAACATTCCTCCCCCTCTGCCTTCCCAAGGTCTCCGCAGAAAATCCTTTTTTGTTCTTATCAGTTCAAACAAGAACAATGAATTCCTCAAGCCTGCAAGAATGTGACAAGGTGCCAACAAAGCCAACCAGGAAGGTGATGTATGGTCTATAGGCTGCAGCTCAAATAAATCACTTCACAAACCAGTGCTGCAAGGAGGGAATTCAAACAGCTTAGAGACTCTATTTCTAGTTCTCCCCTTCAGATTTTCACCTGCCAAGTATCCTGAATAAAAACAGTATGTGTGATGCTAAAACACTGCATGCCCTTTGCTTTTGTTACCCCGCATAACTGTGCAGCATCTAATTAAACTGGTATTACAGTGGTGTGTCTGCAGAGCCTTGGTGAAGGCAGAGTTGCAGTTTCCATTATAAACCCCTATATTTGAGGGTTTACAACTGGCTGTAAAACTTGCTCACTGAGCAGAACTTGGCGCACACAGCTGTCAACCAGGGAGCAAATGATTTTTACCATATTTCAAAAATAATTGATTTAGCTCTTTTAAAATCATACTGATGTTTAAAAAAAAAAAAAGATGTTATCATGTCTGGATGCTTTTTACTATATACCTTCCATCTCTACAAGGAAACACTGTTCTCCTAGTCAGTCTGATTGGGAAAATAAAAGAATAATGACCGACATACAGCGTCATAAAAAGGCAGCTTAGCAGGTACATATCCTGCGTATGCAAGGATTCAGACATCTCACTCTTTGCTTAGACAATGTGCCTTCTAGACAGAATTCACATGAAGCTTGACACTGAAGAAATGAGAAGAAAAATTGTTTCATGCTAAATTACACACATAGTGGCAAGCAGGTATCTAAGATGCTCAGCCCATACACGGGCTCTTTACCAGCCAGCGACTGAAAAGAAGCATGCCTAGCCTTGCTGTAAGTTAGGGGCTCCTCAGTATTGTTTTGCCCTTGCACCCCTGCCAGCGCATCAGCAGCGCTCAGCCCTGTGCAGGCACAGTGCACACGCAGGAGATGCTCAGCTGTGCAGGCAGCAACTAGGTAGGTAGCCCTCTGGAAGAGCCTGTGTGTTATTACTGGTATGTACAGCACAGCTCTGGCCCTAGGGACCAAACTTTCTGGAACAACCACCCATGACTCACCATCAAACCTTCTCATGCACTACTAATGTTGCCACAGCGAACCAGTCACTTGAAAAATAACAGGTGTTTGAAATGGTTCACACTGCGGACTTATTTCTTGGCCAGAGACCTGCATGGACTCCATCATCCACACATCCAGCTGTGTGGAGTAAGCACAGGATGGCTGCAGGTAGGGAATCCACCTGCCAGAGCCAAGACCCCCCCCCCAAGAGCCACAACCCCGCACCGCTGTTCTCACCTAAGGCAGGGGGCTGTAGGAAATAAGAGCTTACAGCTTGCTGGGGTGGATTTGGGGATACCTCCCTGGCCCTGGCCCTTAGCACCAACCTGTATTAGCATGAAGAACTTTGCTGGTGCTACACCTGCGGTATCCAGCTCTCTGCCTGCAACTCCTCAACTTAACCCTGATTTGGTGCTTTGCCGGTGCAGGGAACATCTTCACCACTGATGGATTTTTCCTATTTTACATCAGCTCAGCTCAGGACACACACTGCTCAGCAGACACTCCAACACTGCTCCGGCTCCATCATCTATCTCCTCTCCCCCCTGCTCCACCAGGATACATACCACTGAGATGCCCGTTCCTACTAAATCCATGCATCCCTGTCTTGCCTATGTATCCTTAGAAAAGAAAGCACTGTTGTATCTCCTGCTATTAGCCTGTGGCAACCAGGCTTTGCTGGGTCTGCCAGACCTGAGCTGGCAACGTTTGCCATCTAGCAAATAAGAAACACAGCAAAGAGGAAGCAATAACATACCTGGTGCTTTTTAGATCAGTTTTTATTGCTTGTGTTAATAACTGATAATGCACCAGCAAATGTGCTGCAGAGTACTGAAAAAAGATACATCATTTCTATAATGAGAAATCTTCGTACAGCTCTGGATTACTACATTTTTCCTAACAAACAGGGAGAGACAGAGTTGTCATTGTGTGAGGCTCCAGCCTCCTGGCCACCTCTTAAAATGGCTTCAGTTGAAGCAGGACTTGGTTCTCCACCTTTAATGGGCAGATTTGTATGTCTTTGAAGAAGCAGTTTCCTCTGACTATGCACAGATATGTTTTTTTTAAAAAAAAACAACAAAAAAACCCTGCCCTAAATACATATTTTATACAACATACCAAAGCATTCAAGTAAGTAATTCATATGCTGGGTTGAAACGGCTTATTTGAAATGGCTGCGGTCTGCTGAGCATGTCATATGGGTCAGGAAAAAAGTCCTCCTCAGAGATTCCTATATAAAAGTTATTCTAGCAGAATGGGAAAGGTTCCCTTCTGATACTCACCTTGCCACTTGTACTGACTGGAGGAGTACTTGTGGGTATGGATCTAAGCCTGAGAATACTCATGGATACAAGTACCCCTGGATTATGCCAGTCACAACCATCATTCAAGAAATGCAGCATTCCTGATGTGTGAGGTGTGGCAACAGAGGTGAGACGTGGCATAGAGCCCAAGCTCATTCCCTGAGATATCATGATCAGATGATCAGACTGAGCTCTGTGCCACTTCGGTGGGACTGGGGGAGAGGCAGGGAATGGGAAGAAGGGAGAAAGCTGGGCTACTGGGGCCAGCAAGGTAGGTTATGGAAGCAACAGTCCAGACTGGGAGTGGATGGGATGCTGAAGAGGAGAGAGGATGGCAATGAAGTCTCTTAGAAGAACAGCTGGGAGCTACCTTCTTGAAAGTGCTGCATCAAGTACCACGTGTCCTGTCATACTTGGTGAGTTTCTTAAACTCTCAGATGCTGGAGCCAAATGCATGTATAAAAATACTAATATACATCTCTGTTAATCTATTTTTAAAGTAAAAGCTCAAAATCCTGAAGGCAAATATAAAAGCAGTTTCTCTTTTAAGCCTCTTACAATTCTCAGCCAATCTCATGAAACCTGGTATATGTTCTCTTTCAGAAAAACTTCTGTAAAGCTACAGAAATTACATATAAAAGGTACCGAGGCACTTTACAAAATCACATGCGTAGTTTTTATATGAGAGAGCTTTTGATGTTTTAAGATAAATGACAACTAAGGGGCAAAGAAGAGGAACACCAAGGAATAGAAACAATTTTTACATTATCACTACAAATTTACATTACTTATAAAGTGTTGACTGTCTCTATCTGCTCTACAGTCTGCTGGCTCAGCGAACAGAAATTACAAAAATATAAAGCCCTTTCAAGTAAAATATATAATTTTATTGTACTCTTAATTCACTTTCGCCTTATAACTGTAATTCAGACATTACTAAATTACTCATCTACACCACATAAAGATAAAAAAGACTAAAAAACTGAAATTAGCTCCATTCTTCTGTTAAATCACTTTTTTATATCAAGCTTGAAGCACGCCAAGGGAATTTTAGCGAACACAGACAGTATATTAATCCATTTCACCTCAACAGCACAAGGTCTTAGCACATATTACAAGCAGAAATGCTCTTCTGCATCCCCTTATTCTCACCTCATAAAACAAACAAGTGAAGTTTGTGCAGTTCAGCACAAATCTCCCAGATCAAGAAAGGCCCCAAATGACATAAAAGCAGATGCGACAGGCTGGGGCTGAACCGTAGTAAATAGCCTCCCATCATGAGCACTATCTCTTGTCCCATACACAGGTATATTCTGCTGCAGCACCCTATTCAAATAAATACATATTTGCATAGCAAATGAATGCAAATTTTTAATATAAACAAATGATGCAGTATGACTAATTACCAATCTCCACTTCTGAAATAGTGTCAAAAAAGTCAACCATTCACTTAACAAAATTACAGGTCAAAACTAATATTTAACAAAATCCTGTATACAGTTTACCATGTACTAAAATAACAGACACACTAATGTGATGTCTGTTAAAGGAGAAACTAATTTTCCATGTGACCTAAACAAGCATTTTCATGTGGGGGGAAGAGGGATAAATGACCTAATCCTGCTTGCTGCCGGTTTGAACTCACCATGCTCTCAGAAGGACTTCACTGACAACTGACAGTACTCAGTGCTTGGAGCTGAGACCTCACAGGTTCCAAACAGCTGGAGCAGGGCTGCCAAGGTCTCTCATAATGAAAACAAGTGAGTGGCAATACGGCATGCTCAACTCTCCACTGTTAATTACAGCAATGCCTTGCTCAGTTGGTTATTAGTATCATCTTATTAGTAAGATCTCTGCATCATTATGCAGATCTCAAACTCTATCTCTTCTCCATTACCTCTTTCCTAAAAAAATGAGAATGGGCGTTCCAGTTAGCCTATCAAGGCCAGTATCCCTCCTGAAATGGTTGCCAGTGAAGAACACTTAGTGAAAAGCATATGAGTCAGACAAGAACATAGTGATACTTCCCATAATGCTGACTCAGTTTTTGATGACTTATGGCTCTGGGACTTCCTGAACCTAAGCTCTGGTATTGAATAGCCCAAGATAAAAATCACATTATTTGAATCTGTCCAATTAATCTTTGAATTCCATAAAAACTTTCAGTTTCTGCAACATCCTGTAGTAAGGGGTTTCAATATGCCTTATGCGATAAAGCACCTTCTTCTGTTTCTCTCAGACCTACCAGCTATTACTTTCATTAAATGACTCCCAATTCTGTTATCAAAGAATGACAGTGAGCATTTCCCCTTCTGTGTGCCGTGACTGATTTTTGAGACCCTGTAAAACATATCGTACCCACAGTCATCTTCCCTCCTGGCCAAAGAGCTCTGCTCTATCCAATTTTTCACCTGAAATTAATTTGGCACCTTCTATTATCCAGTTTACTCTCCTGTGTCTTTTCCAGTCCTACTCTCCCCTTAATTCCTCATACCCTCTGTGCTCTCTCATTTTTGGCCTGCAGAAGAGACCCTCCAGGATGGCTGAGGAACGCCCAGTGGAGTCTGGAGGAAACCTGAAGCTTACTTTGGCTGTGTCTAGACTGAGTGGCAGCTGAATGCCGCGGTGTGCCAATCGTCCAGATCAGAGATGTGGCTTAAGGATGCCACGGCTCCATTCTAGCCCGTGTGTTCTGGACTCCTTTGCACAGGGAAACGTGTATGTGTTTTGGGGGAGGAAAGAGTTGGAGGTTGGTCCGCTCCTGAGTCTTGCCTGGACATGGATTTGGAACATGGCTGGGGTGCACATCTGGAGTTAAGAACTCACAAATTCTGTCAAGTCCAATAACTTACATGTAACCTTTTCATTCCAATAAAGCTGCTAATGACTGGCCTAGCTGCTTGGGTAAGTAACAATTCCTGTTGCTCCGAGGGTCAGGCAGCACACATGAAGTCACCCTGACTTTGTCCTTTACAACCCAATGGAGAGTGGCGATGTTTTTCTGATGATAGCATGACCTCAGGCATCCTAAAAATCCTGCACGCCCTTTCAGCACACAGCACTAGGAAAAAAGCCTGTTGCTATCTCAACTTCCCAGTGTCAGATAACTTTGCCCCAAAGACGGGATAAACTATATGGCAGTGGCTTGAAAGTCAGTGCCAGCTCATCCCTTTTGTCCCTTTCCTCCTCCGGCTTGTTGACTGCAAGCCTTTCCTGTGACTGTACAGAACATAGCACAGTCTGGGAGCACTTGCATTGGAATCACCACACACCAAGTCTCTGTCCTCCCCCACAAAACATCATCTCAGCTGCAATCTTCCCTCAGGTCCTCTGGCTTCCCCAAAAGTTCATTCTGCACAAGGCAGAGGAGATAAGGTGAAACTGGGGACAGTCATGCAGGTTTTACCTTGTTCTTTTCACAGAGCTACAGAGATTAACCAGAAGCAAAAATACTGCCTGTGGCTCTTTCACTGAGATACCAGTGTCCAATACTTGTGCTAAGTGTGCAAAGTACTTGTTCTCGAGGATTTATTTTTGGTTCTGGTTTCTTTGCTTTTTACACTAAGCTTCTTAAATTCCCATCAAGGAATCATGCACTGCATATGCAGTCCCAGCTACCTTAGTTTTGCAGCAACCTGTCTTTGCCCTGAGCTGCTCTAAATTGCTCCTCACAACATCCCAGTTCTTTTGGAAAAATCAGGATCTGTTAAATGGTAACACAGTCTTCCTGCAGTTAAAACTGTCCCTTTCAACCAAGGAGAGAGGAGCTCAAAGGATCTGGCTTCCCTTCTGATAGCTTCAGTAACTGGACCTAAATTGGAATTGGAAGTGGAATTTTGTGGTGAAAACAGAAACACTGTCATCACATTCTCTCTCCATAGAGCCCCCAGATAGATTTGCACACTCGGTAGATTTTTATGTCCACTTGAACACCTGCTGTTCTCCAGAGACTTAAAAAAATGGTTGTTTTTTTTTACTTCTGTGAGAAAACAACTATTGAGCAACTTTAATGTGACAGAGGCAGCACTGCATTATTTGGCAATGTTTTCATGGCCTGAATTAGCCTGACCATAAACATATTTTGAAAAATGTGTACCTAGTTCCCCATCTTTAATAGGATCCTCTGTAAAATATAAAAATCTATCTTAACGTGTTCAGTTTCACAAATCACTGTTTAAAGGATTCACGTCTATGGTGCAGAAGTTGATGTAGAAGGAGGATCAACCCTGTAGGAAACAGGACTGGTAGATTTTGACGCTGGTCCCAGCTGTGCTAAAGACTTTCTACACTTCTCAGAGCTAAACAATAAATCTCATGTTTGCTGACTATAAAAGGGACTGCTACTACCTTGTATCTATTCCTGCTGAATTCACAGAACTTTATGGAGGTGCTCAGACATTGCTGCAATAGGTGAAGGTTGTTTTCAACTGTTATAGGGGATAAAGAATCTGTACTGGTTTAATGTATTAAAAAACATCTCTAATTCATGCCATGTTCCAGTCCAGGGGTCCCAGATACTTCACATCCATCAAAATACATATTCTTTATTGTAGGAGATGTTGGAACTAATATTTCAGATGAAATTTCTAATTATTGAGATATTAATTATAATATTGAAGCCCACTGAACTAGAAATGAAGACCTTAAGAGCACTTGCAGTGAGTCAGAATACAGATATGCTTCCAGAGTAGTGCCAGCTCAGACAGTGGCTAATAATGGATGCTGAGGGAAAACACACGTGGCAAATATGGAATGATACCTCCTGCATTTTTGAAGTGGGAGATGGCATTAAGTCCACTGAATTTAAAAATACCTTCTGTACAAGGTCTGTAAAAATCCTTTTCCTGTATCTCACCTTATTCTCTGAATTTGTCTAACAGTTTTGTAAACCAATTAACACATCTGACGTGAAGAACTCCTACGTTAATGAGCTCAACAATTCATGTGTGGAAAAAATACTTCCTTTTGTTTGTTTTTACCCTAACCATTTCTGTTGGTTTTCTAGTTGTTATATTTGAGAAGCAATAAATAATGATTTTCCATTCATGTCCTACACAGGCTACTTAGATTTACAGGTCTCTGGCATATTTCTTCTTCATTTAGTTGAGAAGGCCCCTTGTAGGAAAATAATTCTGTACCCCTGAACAATCCAATATTCATCTGCACCTCTTCAGGACCATTATTATTTATAGTGTTCAAATCTATTCAAAATCCAAGTGCATCACTGAGTTATCTATGCCAGAATTCCATCTTACATTTTGTTCTCTATTAATTTCCTAAGAATTATGAATATTTTATTCCCTTCTTTTGACCACCGCAGCCACAGAACTGACATTTTGCAAGAACTACCCACCATGACTCCAAGTTCTCTTTTCTGTTTGGAACTAACAAACTCAGAGCTCACCTTTGCAAAGGCAAATGAGCTTCTTCTCATTACCTTGAACAACACAGCAACACAAAGTGCTGCCTGCCGCTGCCTTGCCAAGCCATTCAGTACCACGAGTTCCTTCTTCAGCTGCTCACAATCCATTTTAGTATTAACTAATTTTTTATCATCACCAATTCAAATTGTGTGAATTTCAAAATCAGGAATTTTGAGCAGCATAGGTCTAAGCGCAATTCCTGCTGGAAGTATACTGGTACCTCCTCTGCACTGTCAAAGCAGCCCAGAAGACGACCTCCCCTCTCCGTTCCCTGACCACTTAATTCCTTTAAAGCACTCAATGAATAACACTATTCATTAAGAAAAAAACTTTTTTGGAAAACCAGACACATAACATTCATTGAACCATCCCTAGCCACATATTAACTAGTTTCAGAGAACTACAACAGGTTTGTGACACACAATTCCTTGCTAATAAAAGCTTATTGTTTTTCTTACATGTATTTTTTTTACTCATTTTATACTTACTCAGATTATACTTACCCAAGTCTCTACAATTTTACTCTTTTTCATGGCTTATATCTATATTCCTGGTGTGGTGGTCAGACCTACTAGCCTGTAGTTCCAGGAGCTCTCTGGGTGTCAGAATGGGTGCCACCACCTCCTCTGGGGCTAAGCCACCTGCTCTATTGGCCTACAGCTAGGGCTTTGCTGGAGGAAGTTCAGAAATTCCATATTTCAGTTTGATCTGACTTTGACCAGACCATTTGGTCTTGACAACTTGTCACTACTGAATTATTGATCTGTTTGAAAACTCCTTCACCTGCATTTCAACATTAAGACAGCTCCCAAAGAATCATTCCCTGTAAAGAAAGATCCTGGGGTGTGGAAATCTTCGTAAATTCTTCTAGAATTCATCTCTCCCTACTTCTTACTCCATTGTGGCCTTGTCTTACTCCAGCTCTCATTTCACTTGTTCAAGATTCATTGCCTCTACAGACTCTTCAATGACCTCCTGTTTCCAGCACATTTGAAAGTGTTTTTATTAGTACTTCCAAGCCTTTAACAGGTGAACTGTTCCTCAGCACCTTTTTAGTCCTGCTTCATCAATGCCTCCCATTTAACATGCTTCACATATAACATAAACATGCTTTCCTTTCTCCTTCATTTGGACATCACTTCTACTTTTTGAAGCCTATTTATTTAAAACTGTCCTCTCCACTCATCTCCTTAAAAATGGCAATCTTTTCATAATCCTGCTGAAGTATTTCTGATAGCTGGCATATACATACTTCGAACACTTAAGATGTCTGTAAGCAGCCTTCCTGTGGAGTGAGTCACGTCACCCCGTTGACCCTTCCTTTTAATTCCCTTTTAACCTCAGTGTTATGTTGTTCCTTCTTATGAACTCTGATATGACTGTGGAGAAATTACAGTTAAAGTAGAAGAACAAGGATGATTCAGTAGGACGTCTTTGCCCCGTGTGACTATGACTGTATGGGTTTTCTACATGCTGTTTTATATAGGATAATTTGACGATACTTTCCCCAAGAACCAATAAAATGCTTTTTGCTCTGGAATCGTACATTGATGTACAGGCCCAGTTATGGCTGACTGAGTACTGCTGGGCTTTAAATGCTGGTTGATTAGCTTATATCAAATGAGCCTGTGGCATCAGCTTCACTTCCTCATGAATGTTACTCCTTGGTTCAAGTATACCTTTGTGAGGATTTCACAGAAAAGACTCTAGAGCCTGTATTTAATCTACCCTGCAACAGCTTTAGACAAACTGGTGGAACAGTGCAGGCCAACCTGCAATTCTTCCGGCTATGATCAAATTTTTATTTGCATGCAGAATACTATTTTAGAGGCCATTTATCCAGCACCTTTAATTAATATCTTTAGTTTCATTAAGTTATTTATAATCTACACATGTATTGCTTTCGTCAATACTGCTAATCACGGCTTCATGTCATTGCTTTTCTAGATGAATCAAATTTGTATTATCATTCACCTAACAAAAACTGTGGTGATAACACACAGTTAGATAACCGGTTAGAGACACCTGTCTTTTTGCTGTTATTGAAAGAGCTTGGCCTCATTAATACTTTGGTTGGAATTCTGCTTCCAGAAATACCTGTGAGGATTATTTCACAGGTTCATTTTCTAGCTCTTAGATGTCTAATTGCCTAATTTGTAGATGTGATCAAGTAGTTAGTGTTCTAAGTACCATAAATGGCAACCACAATTATTTCCTGAAGCAAATTTGCAGGCAAAAAGAAGGAAGGCCATTTTTCAAAAACAGACTAGAAATGTGGTTTTAATTGTACATAAAAGCATCCCTAGCAGCACTGAAATACAGCTAGAGGTGTCACGCCCGAAGTGGCAAAGACTAGGTTCGTAACTGTTAGATACCGGCTACATTTAGTGAAGCTTTAAATGTTACGTGGTGACAAGTACTACTTCATGCTTGGCCTTTTCAAATCTCTTCTTAATTATTATGGACTGATTATCAAACCTAAAAAAAAGTTGGTCAAATGCACCTAAGATTGGTTTGCCTATTTGTACTTCACTGCACAGCGCCTCTTGCATGTATACCTGTGTAATATAAGTGAAGCCTCCCCTTCTTCTAACTACACGAGGTATGAAGATGATGAGGCTGGTACAAATGCCACTCTGAGTTACTCCCTTTCAACTTCTGGCAATTTCAATAGCATCGTATGCTCTGGTCTACCGTCATCAGGTCTTTGTCTTCTGTAGATTTAAAGAATGAAAGGTAAATAGCATGTAAGATAGACTTATATAGTCATAGATGTCAAATATGTAGTTGTATATACAGATATATGGTCAGATACAGTCATCCTACAGGATAACTGGGCTGTACACAGCATTACGCCTTGCACTGACATCAAGCCTCCGTCAGAATATCAGGTTTGGTTATGGGAGCTGACTAATCACCCTGCTGACAGCACCTACTACAACCCTGGTACACCTCAGCGTTGATGCTCTTCAGTTTTCTGACAATTTATTCCAACTTATAAAAATGTTTTTAAATAGTGAGCGCAGCATGCTGGAATACTCAATTAGTATAAAACGGAATGGAACTATCACAGCTTGCTGCAGCTAAGAAACCTTAAGGAAATCCTTCTCTAGCCCCATTTAGCTACAACCTGGCTTCTGCCTGAAGAACTTTCACCTTTGCATTAGAGAAGGTCACAGTAACACAGCCCCCTAGATTCTCTGAAAATGGGAATAAAAATCCACAACAGAAAAAAGGGCATTTTTCCCATTTTTGCCTTGAATAGTAATGAAGGAAAATTAAAAAATCAACACTCTGTATGGAGCCAAAGCCTTCTTTAACTCCCATTTCTTTAACTATAGTCCCATAGTCATATAGAAACTATAGTTTCTTTAACTAGAAGTCCCATCTGTGGAATGCTGGAACTGGGAAACTGAAAATCTGACTCAATGTAAAGCACTTAATTGTCATTAGATGTAAAAGTGAAAGGTATCTCTACTGTACTTCCTGTCCTGGAACTTTAAATGGAACATACAGCACAAGTGGGTGGAGAGCCTGGATGTAAAAACACAGATATGGTTCTCTTTGCAGAAAGACTATGAAGAGTAACTTACTGATCAAATGAAGCTGGAAACTCACAGCATGCCAGATACGGTCAAGGAATGTCAGAGTTTTAGCAACTGCTGCTTAGTTACAGAGACTTAAACTTGCTTTCCGTGCTGGTTATCTGGTACACATTAGGGTTAAACCCATTAGAAAGAATCAACCCATTCTACCGAAAGGGAAGGAAACAAAGAGAAACTGGAAAATAGTATGTGGACTCTTGGTGGTAGCTGCCTTTCTAGCTGGTATTATTAAGGGACAGAAGAATGATGCAGTGTTGAGTACCTAAGATAGGAATGCTATCTAAATACTCCTTGAGTGATACTAGTGTGCAGTTTGCTGGGTGACGATGCCTGAACCACTTCTGTGTTATTTCCTTTTCCCCTCAACCATGGACACTAATAGCAGAAATATTCTGTCTCATTGCTCTTATAAAAGAGTTCTCCTCCTACACCAACATTTTAGTCAGAGGGCAGGTCAGTGGACAAAACACACTCATGACTATTTCCTTTGCTTCAGAAACACTTGCCAAATTATAATGGCAAAAGTTCTACATGTGCCTTTCAGGCTGCATGGT
This sequence comes from Microhierax caerulescens, assembly GCA_035590215.1. Taxonomy (NCBI): domain Eukaryota; kingdom Metazoa; phylum Chordata; class Aves; order Falconiformes; family Falconidae; genus Microhierax; species Microhierax caerulescens. The sequence goes on along the minus strand of JAVJGJ010000057.1, from coordinate 56,129,218 downwards.
CTGGAGACTCTGGAAACATGCCAGTGGAGAGTGGGACATTTCTGCTCACCACACTGAGCTCCTGATCAGCCTGTGAGCAATTGTCCTCAGGACTGCTCAGTACAGTTTCCCAAATGAATAACACTGTAAACAGGGCATAGCTTCACTGACTCCCCATTTAAATATGCAAGAGAATTCTGAGTTTATACTCAGAAACTCTGTTGCTTCCTCTGGAGTTTTGTCTTCTTTTACACCACTCAAATTCCAATTTTTTCTGTCCCATCTTCAAGCTCCCCTCCCTTGTTCTGCTTCTTTAGCCATCACAGAACCAGAAGAGTCTGGACTGCCTCATCTGGTCCACTGATTGCAGGAAAGTCCACTGACTTTCTAATACATTTTTTTTTTATGTAATGCAATGTAATCTCTTGCTTTTTCTTACCCTCTCTGGCTTTGCTCCACTTTTCCTTTCTTTTATGTTGTACAGTAGATTACAGCCTATCTTTCTTTCCATTTGTCTTTAGTGTGTTTCCTCTTTCCTTTTCATCCAACCTGCTTTTTTTTCTCTTTTTCTTTCTGTGATGCTTCTTCTACAGTACCCCTGCATTTTCTCTTTCCTCTTTCTCACACTAAGTTTCTGCCACTCCATCCTGTTTTATCATCCCATCTTCACACCTGAAGGCAAGGTCTCCTCATCAAAGACCCTGAGGAAAGTCATACATGTCACTGCAGCCCCAAGTATGACACTGATTACTTTACTTTTATACATTAACCCTAGGTTTTTAACTGTCTAAAGAGTATGAATCATTCTTTATCTGCCCTTTCAGCCTCTCTTGATCTGAAAGCATGTTCTTGTTTGCCCCTTTCCCTTTGTGCACACTCAGTTCCACTGTCCGTGGGCTTTTCTGACTTGTCCACAATCACAGTGAGATGCTCTTTCTTACTCTACCTCTTCTCAATGAGAAGAAACCCAGAGTCTAAAGAAAAAGCAGAACAATTAAACTAGGTGTTGGGAAAAGCTTTTAAAAATAAGAAGGTAAGGCAGACAGGGACAGCACTCACATGAACAGGAGGCTTTAGAAGGAAAGAGAAGCATGTTTTCCTAGGAGGGAAACTTGTCTTACTGCTGAAGTAGCAGAGGCAGATGGGAATTCACTGCCAAGAAGTGACTCCGTGGATCAGAAGCGAACAGAAGCATCAGAAAGGACATCACAGGCTTTTCACATGACTTTGCTCTTTCACCATACACCTAAGAAGAAACTGAGGCAGGGATATATGTGTGGAGATTCATTATTTTGCTTAGGTTTCTATAAGCGCATCTTAAGACACCTCATATTTAGAAACTCTTATACATCCATTTTCTTTCATAGAGTGTAAGTCTCTAAGAGTGAATGTCATACCGCTGTCAAGATTGGCCCTCTGGGACAGTATGACCCTGAGAAAGAATCAGGGTGATCAGTGGCTGCAGAGGCCACCTGACTTAAAATCTGTGAAAAGTCACAGCTGTAGCATTGGGAAAGACTCAGGCAGACCTTGAAAAGCAGTGCTGTAGATACCTTCCTAGGCTGGGAAAGCACAGCGACCTGGTGTGCTTCTAGGCAAGCATCTGAGATGAGTGGGTTGGATTCTACGAGAGCAGCAAGAGGCAGTGGGGAACTTAAGCAGCAAAACTTGCCATGATCACTCCTGACCACTGCCCAGCTCGCCGTGTATAAGCCAGCATAGCTGAGCTCAGCTCTGATTTCATTTTTGTTTGGTAGCTCCTCTCTAAGAGACCCAGAGCAAGCAGGTTTCCAGTACCACCCCTGGGAAACTGCTCCATGGCCTAATACATTTCACTTTTTTAGAACTATTCCTAATATCCAATTTAAATTTTCCTTTGTTCAGTTTTAGTTTTTATCGGATCCTTGTCCATCTCTATAGTAAATGTGCCAAAAGTGCTGAACCTCTGCTAACAGCTTTATCGTATAAAAGCATAAGCATTTCAGATACTGTTCTGCATATTGACTCTCAAGTCCTTGATGGAAAAAAACCCACTTTAATTATAAATTTTTCAATCATTAATTCCATTATTGTTTAAAAATAGCAATAGCAGCGAACGGAAAAAAACAAAACCCAAGCAAATCCTAGTGCACTTAATAAATCATTGTATTTTTGCTACTGCATTATTCAGGATACTTTACAAAGAACATACTTTTCTATTATTTGCTACGTCTTCAAGGTACTCCTAACTCCTAAAGAAACTCCCAAAGAAACTCCCAAATTCCTAAAGAAGCAAATTAAACTCTATAGCCACATCAAATGCTACTATAATCAATCATTAATGACTTTTCTATGAAAGTGAATTTTCAGCCCTGTTCATTTAACATGGGCAAAATTCCTTCCTGGGGAAGAAAGTAGAAAAAAGTCACTGAAAAAAGGTACTGAAAACCAGCTACAAATCTGTTGGGGGCTTTCTGCACTGATTTTATGACTCATTATTATAACTGCATCCGTTACTGTTGCTATACTGATTTTTAATACAGAAAAGGAAAATTTTAAAAGCCATAAAATTCACTTACTGTTGTATGAAGGAGGTGATTTTAATTACAACAGGCTAAGACAATTCAGCAATACTTCTGTCTGACCTATAAATGCCACTTACAAATAGACAAGAGGAACACTTCAAAGTCCGAGTGAAGTGAAATGGTTTTGAAGTAAAAGAGCTTGTCATCTTCAATTTAAATATAAAAACATTTTGCAACCCAGCCTAACAGATAAACATAGTCAAATCAAAGTTTTGGACTTTAGCTGAACAAACAGCTTTTACTGCTTAGCTCCGCTAACTGCATTCTAGTACCAAAGAGCTATTTTGGTAGTAATAGCAAACTGACAATTTTACATCAGTACCTCATGACTATTCACAAATCTCCACTGACCACCACAGAAGGCAATGTTAATAAAGGTCAAAATTACCATCTATCTGCATAATCTCCTCTAAGAACCATGCTGTAAAGGATCAACCAGTCTAATTGTTTAATGTATTTGTAAAAATCTGATTAACCCACACTGAAGTCACAGAAAACACCTCCACAGATTTTAAATACTTGAGTTTGAGCCTGGGAGATGAAGGTACAATGGGTTCTTTATCAAATATTTTAGTTTGATATTAAATTATTTCCATTCCTTTAAAGAGTACATTAGCTGACTTATTAAATCGACTAGTTACTCATTTAAAATTACTTCCTCAGTTTGTGGTACTAGGAAATGACTCTTTAACAGGTATTCTTGAAAATGTATCATTGCTCATTTGCTCGGTAAGGTAAGTCGATGTCTTTTAAAGCAGCATATTGACTCACAATTTTAAAAATAAAACCTAAGGCAGCAGTTAGCACTATAAGCACGCAAACAAGTAAAAGACAGAATTGTTCAATTCTGATTACCTACCTAACCATAACTCTTCCTGCTAACCCCACTAAACATTTACCTTTCTTATTTTGTGAAGTGCTACATTATCAATATTTTCCTGAAAGAGATTAGTTGCTGCAGAACTTCCTTTTCCTAAGCACTTCAAGAAAACCAGTGCACATGTCAGTGAACTTAATGGAAAAGTCACAGGGAGCTGAATGCCACACGTAGGACACGCCACATTAAATGCAGCCCAGGCTACATGCACAGAGAGATTGTTTGCCAAATGATTCAACACCGCTCGTAGCACATTCCATATGTTTTATATTCTGTACATAGCAATCCATATTATTTATTCTATATATATTATACCATCATTTAAGGATTTTTATCACACCGTTTTCTATTTAGAGATACAACGTTTTTGTGACTAAGGACACAGAAGTGTTGATCAATACTGTTGGGTTGTATACAAATTCAGGAGCAAGATGGGCTCCTTTACTGCAAAGAAATACAAAATTAAGTAGCTTTGCTATCACTAGGTACAAAGCAGTGATGCTCTCCTCACAACCTGCAAGCTGAACTTGACCCACAGACAACTCAGTCTCCAGACCCGAGTATGTTCCCCACACAGCTGGGCATGAACAGGAGCTGCTACAGAGACTCCAGACAAAACGTAATCCATCAGCTAAAACGATGTCAGAAAGGTTGGCCAGCTCTCTTCAAATAATAGCACAGTACACATTTAGGATTCAAAGACAAGGTATTTGAGGATGAAGTAAAAACTACAATTAAAAAGAGAAAAGAAACCAAGTGATTTCACTGTGGAGGTTACCATTTTGTCCCCACTGATTTCTGCCAGAGCTGTAATGAAAAGTAACTCATTTATTAATAAGTTTTCAGTATTAGGGTTCACTATTGCAGTGTCTGCACAGGAAAGGTTGTCACTAAAATTCGGTTATGAGGAAAGGGATGTCAGGAGGAGATAAAGCTGATTACCTTAAATAAGCATTTGCATATTTTCCAAGCTTTGGGAAAAAGCATTTGGTGAGGGTTTGGGTTGTTTGGGGTGGGTTTTTTTCCTAATGTAACCTGAATTTTGAGTCCCTCTGGCTTAAAAACATTAGGATTTAAAAGTTTCAACTGCAATATTATTTTCTATACAATTTAGTATTTTCTATTTCTATACAATTTAATGATTTAGGTTTATGTACAATTTAATATTTTCTATTCCTATGTTATATTAATATCTCCTATTACCTATAATGAAAGGTTCTTGCCTCGGAACTTCTTTAGTTTGAAAATATACATGTCTGCCTGTACGTATAGGTATGTAGAATTGCTCAAATACAGGCACTTCTAAGGACCTCACAAGCCACAGACTGGTCGATCTGTTCTTTTACGGACAGCATCCAATTCGCACAAAACCCCGCTTCTCATTCCCCATTTCATTCTGTTCAAATCAGATCTGACTGTTCCTTACATGGCTCCTCACCACAGGCACTCACAGTCCCCCAGCGTCTCCTTCAAACAAACCAAGGCATTATCCAGGTGCTACAAAATGACTGCAGGCCTTTAGGTATTTTTCTAACTTACATCAATATACTATAACACCACGGAGGTTTCACATATTTAACAGCTGAAGAATATTGAACCAAACAAACACTAAAATGCATTCCCACTAGCTTCTGGAAGTACTCTTCACCAAGGCTAATGGGATTAAATACTCATTCAAGAAACAGAGCAACTAAAGAGAGGCTGAAAAAAAAATCAAACCCAGAACATGAGACCAATCTCAATTTTTTAACATTTTAACCTCTTAGTGAATGTGTTTCTCTCCAACCCTAGATCCCCAAGCTGCAGGAAAGTTGGTTTCTTTTTTAGAAGACGTGCTATGATGCTCAAAAAGTACTAGAAGCTACTTACTTGGAGCCTGTGAGTTACGCATGCCCAGCTGCGGGAAGCTTCCACTTGCAGCGTGGCCGCGGCGGTGGTGTTGGTACTGAGGATTCCAGCCTGGGCCGCTCCTCACCGCCGTCTGCATTAAGATGTTTCATGTTGTTGCTGGTGTAATCATTCCAGGTACAGTTATGGTGAAACTGAGACTAAAATAACCACCCCCATCATGGCTGAAATACGGCTCTGTGCTTACAAAGGTGAATGACTTTGCAGCAACTGCACGCAGGATTCTGGATTGCTTCAGGTGTGTGCACGGATGAGGAACCTGAAAAGCGTGTTATGTCTGCACTTCTCCATTGACAACCATAGATTTTCTAGGTACCTGATAAAAGCAACAGGTTTTCTTTTTATCCTCTTTGCCCTTTCTGGTGTGCAAAAACCTCAGCAGACACTACCTGTTGGTATCTGTACATTTCCTCACGCAGCTGAGGGGTCTGCTCTTTTATCTACAAGGCCGCAGGAAAGCAGTGCCTACTAGGGTAAATATTTCTAAAACTAGCATTTATATACATCAGGTCTACTTAGGTGAAAGAAAACTGGAAAGAGGTACCTTCAGCAGGCTGGGAGACCTGGCCCAGGGTGAGAAAAAGGAAAAGATGATAGGCAACAGGGAGAAGAGGAATCAAACAGGAACCTTACGACTAGTCTCATGGCTTTACATTCAGAGCAAACTGGCAGCTCAGGGGATGGCTTACCTCTTACCTTGATTCATTAGGCAATGAGGAAAAATGGTTAATCACCTCAACTGCACATCGACCCCTGTTAGCTGAATATTGCCCACAGAGCCTGAAAACAGTCCACATCCTTGAAGACATGTCAGTACCACTGCAACAACCCTAAAACTACTTTTGCTTAGTACATTTACCTTTATACAGCCTTTCTCTTCGAGCACCTGAAGAAATGGTTTTGGGGCCAGATTATTAAAAAATGCCTAACATTCAAAAGGGAAAAGGTACCATCTTGACAAACAATTGTAAAAGTTGCACAAGAAATGTGATTAAAACGGTCTGAACAATACATCCCACGCCCCCAGGAAGGACTGCTCTACCTCTTCTCCTCTCAGCTCATCAAAACGAAGAGCAAACTCACACCGGCCATTTCCTCAGGATGGATAAATCAAGACTCAGCAAACCCTCCCAGCCAGTCCTGCTGCCCAGGAAAAGCCCTATGCATTTGTTGTTCTTACTCCAACGCCACTTGTGAGAAGACTTTTTGCTGTCTCGGAGCAGCAAACAGAAAATTCCTGTACAAAACCCAGCACGTATGACTCCGTTAACAGGCCATGGCTGGGCACAGAGGATGTAATTATTAAAACTCCAGGAAGCACAGAGTCCCTGTCCAAACTTCGAAATGCTAGGAAAAAAATGAGACAAATCCTAGGGGAAATACTTCTGAGAAACTAAGAAATGGCGCCCGTGGGAAACTAAAGGGGAAAGGAAATTTGGAAAGCGTTTAGGGTTAGAACAACTGGCCCACACAGAAACCCCTCCTGTCATTATCAGAAGAGGGAAATAAGAGTAAGACAAAGATGTCTGAAGAGCACAAAAACAATTAAGGCAAGACCTACTGTAAGTCATCAACTTTATTAATTGGCATGTCCATAACTCTGAATCCTGTCTCGAGGTCTGACATGGGAAGAAGCTGAAGAAAAAGCACGGAGCAAGAAAAGCTCCACACAGGATATGTTGCCCATTTATGAAGTCTCCATAAGCTTGCTATCACTTTCCAGATGTTTTTTGGAAAAGATACCCAGGGACAGAGTAGAGGGAGAAGATTGTTGTCTCAGGGAGATGAAGTGGTTGCAGAGTGGCAATTACCTGTCTGAAGTGAACTGGGACCAGGAACTCTGCACAGAGCCTCAACACAAGACCAAAGCACAGGCACAGACAGACTTCCATCTGTTAGCAGCCAGAAAGAAGCATAAAAAACAAGCTCCCGGTGCTCCTGTGATTTTTAAGTTTTCCCAACAACTTGCCCAAGGAAGAATGAGGACTACAGGGTTACAAACAAATAAGTATGGCTACAGAAACTACTTGGTTGTTATGACCTCCAGTCCTGCATCTTCTGCCTTGTTTAAACTAAAGACTCCAATGTATTGAGGAGGAATTAAAAATCTATCCACTTGGTGAGGACATAAGGCAGATGTTCCTGAACCTTGAGGACTGTCATGACTGCTTCAAGTGAGGTTTATGAGCCCCACTGAGCAGCAGAAGTGAAAGAAGATGCATACACCCAAAAGTGAAGTTGGAAGTAGGAAACATCATCAAAAAAATGGGCGAACTTCTGGCATCAAAGATAAGACTGTTCCTAGCAGAATCTCTTCACCATGTCACTCCAACAGTGAATTCAATGAAGTTCATCAGAAATGCTTGCTGCTGACAATCTGATGAACCTTTTGCAAGAAACTCATCACTGCTGTCAGCTCCATATGGATCACTCTCATAAGAAAGTCCCTGAGGAACCAACAGTATCTTTTACAGTAACAATTATACGTTGGAGGGTTACGCTGTTTTGAAACAATACAAAAGTCAAGAGGTAACTTCTGTCTGACAAACACATCAGCTTTAAAGAGCAGGTTCAGCATTTCAAACAGAGATGAGAAAAAATAATTTCTTGCAGATTCATGTATTTTTATTGCCTTCAAACAATGCTATAAACTCACAGGAAATCCTAACAACTGTTCAGCTTGAATCACCGCTGTTGGTACTGCACATCATGTGTTTGGGGATTTTTCCCTTCCCCTCTCATTCTTTATCAATAGGGTCATTTGCCTGAAAACCTGCTTCTGAAGGTTTTGTCTGTTCATTCCGCACCTGAAGTCATAATCCTTTGTTTGCAACCTCACAATTGGTTGCTGTGGGAATCATTATGATGTCACAAAAAAAAAAAAGGATTAGTAAAACTGCAAGTAGGGAATAAACAGGTTGAGCAGATGAACTCTTAAAAAAAAAAAAAGAGGTTGTTTTCCTGCAACTATTCACAGAAATGGAAAAAAAAAAAAAGAAGAAAAAGAAACAAAAACACTTCCCACCAAACCTGATGTATGACATATGTCCACACAATGCTGTCACAGACCAGGGATAGAAGACTTCTGGACCAGGAGCAATGTTCAGAAAAGTCTACCGGCTGTGAATAAATATATTTATTGCATCTTGTATTTCCAGAACACAGGATCTTACATCCAAACTACTGTGAACCTTGTGCTTCTCTTCCCTTCTCAACAAAGAAAAAAACAGCTGTTCTGTGGCTAATATATGCATGTTTTTTTCACCCTGGAAAATGATGCATTTGTCACAGTGGTAAAAATAAACTTCTTGATGGACTTTAGATCAAACTAAAACCAAGCCCCTCTGGCTCATACCTGCTGCACCATCCATCAGAGCAATAACTGCTCATGCATCTTTGCCACGAGATACCCCTAATGCTCAGACTTGCAAACTTTCTCACTTTGGCAGGTGACATGGGTGCGGCAAGTCACAGGGCAGGGACAAGGCTGGCCAGCTGCGGGGTCAGGGTGGCAGCACAGGTATTAACCTAGAGCTGAAGCATTAGCTTGACAGGGTCTGTCTCTGACCAAGCACCCTTCCCAGAGCTCACTGATCACTGCAACCTCTCTTCTCCCTGGCTGGCAGCAGCCATCTGAAGCAGCTGAGTGGCAAATCTGTCAGCCGGTTGTAGCAGGTGAGAGAAAGGCTGTGGTTCTGCATGGCCAGCATGGGATGTGCAGTCTATGCATGTGGGAGCACTTCCACTCTGCAGGCCTAGAGTGCTGTGGCCAGCAGAGATCCCAGAGCCAGCCATGCCTTGATTGCATCCCAGATGGCTCCTGGATCACCACAGCCTGGTGTCTCACCACGCCGGTTCCCTCTGCCCTGAAGCAATGACTAGCTTTCCCTCCCTTGCCTAACAGACATAAAAGCGTAGCCTGGCATTGCACATACAGGAGATACCTCAACAGCAAGTGCAGTAGAGGAGCAATAATAGTTTAAGGTACCTTAATATAATTTAAATAAGATTTAAGGTACCTTAATAATAGTTTCAAGTACCTTTCCGGCTGGTCCTGTAACAACAGGCACAGATCCTTGCCGTCTATTTCTCCCACTTTCCCAGTCCAGCCGTGGGCTGCCCCCAGGTCTTTCTCCTCACAGCCCTTTGGCATTGCTGCCAGGAGCACAGCTCTCTGGCATGTGCCCTGCCTCACCGCTCGCAGAACACGCACAGGGTGCTTGGAGAGATTTTGGTCCCCTGCTCTGCCTTCCTAGGTGACACAACAGAAACACAGACAAAATTGTCTTTCACCTTTGTTTCATGATTTAAGGTAAAGAGCAGCAGATTCTCAGTACAACGGGTAAAAACCTACTTAATAATGGGGAGAAATCTCTAAATCTCTTCCTCTTAGAAGCAAAGAGCGCACGCAGTGCTGGGATGCCATCTGGCTCCCGTGAAGACTTCCCAGAGCCAGGGCCCTCGGTCCTCCTCCCTTCACTTACTGCTGAGCGTGATGAACAGTTAAAGCAAAGTTGGGGCAACTCCACTGCTCATTCCAGGCTTGATCTGCCACAAAAGAAAACCTGTAAGCAGTCAAGACTCAAATACCTGTCATTTCACAACTGTAAATCTGGAAGATCACGAGGAAAGCCAGTCAGCTCCACAACAAGTAACTCCACCCAGCTGCTTGGCAAGAAGAGCTGCCTTAGTATGCTCTGGCTATTCTCTAATCCTTTTTATCTGTCCCCTCCCAGGTAAAATGGAGCAAAGCTGACAGGCTTACGACAGGTCTGTGCTTGATGGGGAGGAACCTGGCACACAGCTATTTTCCTTTACGCACCAGAAGGGCTTTACGTTGACCAAGTCTAATATCTTACTAAATACTTCCATAAAAACCTAATGGAAAAGCCTTAACACTGATGCATCTCAAACAGATCAACTAAGAATTTGTGCAAAAATTGGGTCCTATTATCAACTTACCCTGGTGACATTTGCAGTCGTTAAAAGATTTAAGATACCATGGGCTCAAGGACATTGACAGGTGTAGCATAAAAACATTGAAAAACTGGTTCAGAAGCCTAAAGCTTATCTAGTCCAACCTCCTGCTCAAAGCTGGGCTAACTTCTGAATCCAAATTTACATCAGGTTGGTGTGGCCTTTCTCTGGTTGATGTTTGGAAATCTTCAAGGAAGGAGGTATGTCAGCCTCTCTGTAGAGTCTGTCCCATGCTCATCCCCTTCCAAGTAATTTTTTTTCTTGCTCTGTGGGAATTTCCCTTGCCAAAACTTGTTCTGGTTTTGTTAGGAATTCGGCTAATGCTCAAAGGACACTCCATTCACTTGCATCCTCAAAAATCCTCCACTCCTCGGTTCTGACTTTGTACATACTCTGTGACTCCCAGCAGGCTTAGAATAGGGAATTCTGATAAAAGAATAAGAGTGAGACACTTGCACATAGATACAGCACACAACTGTTTATCCCATCTTTCCACGTGTCTTAAAAATAATTCTTCTTCAAGGTTTCAACAAGCGTAATGCATTGATGTTCTATTTATACTGTGGATCACTAATTTCAAGAGGTTACAAGCACTCTGCATTGGAGTCAGAGAAATCACTCTTTTATAAAGACTTAAAAATTACAATAACACTTAACTTTCAAAAACAGGTGCTAAAATGTTCTTTAAGAGATATTTACATCTTCTCATTGAAATGAATGCTTTAGCTACACAAGCAACAACCACAGACCTGAAATAAGAACATGCCTTGCACTTGGTAGCTACACGGTGTTCCTGAAAGCTTTGTGACCTCCTCAATAGAAGATTGCTTTTACTTTCATTAAATACATACATATTGTAACGCCAGTAAAAACAACCCCAAAGACATCAAACACCAGAAAAAATACATTGAAATAACATTAAGGATCTAATATAAATCCACAAAAGCCAGGAAATTCAGAGATAAAGACAGGCTTCCAGACGAGGGAAAACTTTCCAATATATTAAACTGGAGCATAAATTCACTTCCTCTTCACATGTTTGCCATCAAGTCATTCCAGACGCAGAGGGTAAGTTCCTCCCTGGGGTAACTCAAGTGCCTTCAGCAGTACTACACCAAGAATCAATTTGGCCCTACAGAAATGTCTTAATACTTTCTCTATTTCTGATAATTACCAAAGATATTTGGATTTAAATAGAAACTTCCTCTCTTACAGATCATTTTCCCATTGTTCAGAGACTGCTGTAAAACTGAATTTGTGAGAACACAATAGTTTTTGTGATTACAGACTATGACATCAGTTGTGGGGTTATGACTTCATTGACAGACCAACTAGAAGGAGAACCTTTGTGCAAAGAATAAAATCCACACTCAAATACAAATGTATCTGAGATTAGCAAAGACAGCACTGCACCTCACTGGGCACGGACATTTCCATCTGCATAAATAATATTCTCTATTTTTCACTCAAGCCAAGTATGAAAATGACCTTTAAAAATTTCTGTTTCATTCATAAGTCATTCATGGTGCTGAAGTGTTGCCACCCAAACACAGCCTTGGCGCTAGTGCTGCATGGGCCAACCTCGGTGTCAGCAGCAGTTTAAATCATATGCTGTGGGTCCAGTTCTTGACTGCACTCTCTGGAAGCGCAAAATCAAACATACAGCTTAAGACAGGATATGAAGGGAATGAAGTGATTTTGAACTGCCTTCCAATTTCCCATGATTCTGCCCCTGCCCTCACGCTGACATGGCTTTTGGCTCTGTGGTCTGGCTATTCCCTCCCTGATAGAGCAACACAGCCACAATGAACTAGTTACCAGAACGTCCCCAGGTATCTGGCTGAGCAATAGAATCCAAAAAGGGAATGTGACGGGGAAAACTGGGAGAAGATAGGATGCACCCTCCTGAACTGTATCTTTCCACAGCTAACCCAGTATGGAAGACAACTCCCCTGACTGAGCCTTGAGATACAGGCAGAACTGCTGTAAACAAAAGAGCTTTCTGCATCACCTCCGTTTCTGAAAGAGGAAAAATTATTTTTCCCTTCAACTTACTAGACTGCAAGAGGCAGAGGTGCTATGACTGACCCCACACAGCCATGTAAAATAAGAGATGGATAACTTCAGCACTCTCTCACTTACACTGAAAATTCTTGTATCAGCACATGGGACACAACTGAGCTGACAGCTGATGAGGTCAGATTCAACCCAAGAACCCAGGAATGACAATTCCCCGTTGCTCCAAGTCTTGGAGAGACTTGGACTCTTTGTTCATTCTTTTTGCCCATCTTCTACTCCTTGCTGTAAGGCTTTCTCAAAGACCACCTGAAATTTCTCATATTTAGTCTTGGACCAGTTACTTATTTTGTTGAATAGCTTTCAAATAAATACAGACCAGGCATTTTTTCATTAAATAAATGCCCTTTTTGGTCTTTCAGCTGCCATATTATGCTCAAATCACTCAAAATGAGAACTTTTGAACCATATTTTTGTAGCTCTGAAAGAGGACAGTGGGCAAGCTAAGTTTCAAATGTTGACCTGGAAGAAGATTGACTGAGAATGGATGCAGCTGCAGTTCACCCCTGCCTCTAGTTCAAAGTGTCTGGAATGCTCACATTGCAAAAGTGCAAAGGAAGGACAGAATCCCTCCTCTGGCTTTTTATTAGAAGGCCACTAAAAACTTTCATGAAAACTAACAAATCAACAAAAAGTGAGGAAGCTAAGCGAATCAATAAGAGTTCTGCCTCCCAGTTATCAGATGCTCAAGATAATGGCTTTTGAGGATGTAAAGAAGGGTGTACAGAGCTTTGCAATGTACAAAGCTTGCTCTGGGACATTATTTAATTAACTATCTGAAATTTTAATCACACAAAGAAAATCACAATTATTTATAATTATGCAAAAAGATTGTGATGGCTCTAACTTAAATAGCTTGCTTAGTGATTTGGAAGGGTAGGATTAATAATCTCTTTCTTGGAAACCAATACCATCTGGTTTACCTGCAGAGGCTCTCAGGCCTTCTACTTCCTGAAATGAGCAATGAAAGAGATGAAGTAGCTTCTTCTTGGAGCAAAATTATTATTACGTATATAATTTTGAAACAGTTTTGTGTGCATGTGTGAACTTCTGCTGTACCATAATTTCTCTTTGTTGCTTTCTGTGCAATGGTTATTGCCTTTACCTAAGGAATTTTGATCTAGTTTAAACAAATTATGATGCACAAAAGCTTCTCCCTCAAGATGGGCTGCAGATTAAAGAGCAGATTCTTTCCCTCACTCAAAAACATGGTCAGTGGCTTTTTGTTAACATAACTAAGGATCTCCAATGTATATATTGCCATTTACAAGTATTTGGAGAGAAAATCCTAACTCCAACCAAGTCAGTTGGAGTCTTGCTATTGAATTCACTTCAAAGGACCCACTACTTTACACAGACTTGCCTTAAAAAGACTTTGTTTCAGTGAATAATATACCCTCTGTATGTGTCTACCTATGACCACATCTGAGCATATCCTTAATGAAAGTTATACACACAGAAAAAGCAAGATCATTCAGGCATTTTCAAAACCATGTCTTTGTATATCCTTGAAAGATTTGCTGAAGGTTGAAGTACAGAGGTGTCTATATTCCAGTTCTCAAACAGTCCACTGAAATGATTAAACAGAAAAAAACTACTTTTAAGAAGCAACACTGCTTATAAATATATATATTAAAAGTTGCTTTATAATTAAAAAAAGCATCAGTAAAAATCTTCTGTCTATATCTCTGTACAAGTCTAGCCCACCTGTTACTTATGCAGTGACTGCTCAAAACTTACTGATATTAATAAAAAATTTATCATACTCACAGATCAATTCAAATACTATTCTTGCTGTATGAGAGTCACTGTAAAGTTTCTGTTCACCTGATGCCTAACACAAACATGTACAGATCTTCTTCCTCAAATGAGCCCAAGTTGTGTGCAAACATGGACATCTGCACAATTCATAAAGCCTATAACCAACCAGCAGATGCAGTTACATTACACATTAGTGGCAGCTGAGGAAGGGCTGAAATCCAGGCAACTGATTTCACTAAGAGTTTGGCCACTGACTTTAACAAGCCTGAGATTGTATCACGTGTCTCCTGGCTGCACATTCAACCTCCTTGACCAGACGTACCATGTGCCACTGACAGACCATTTGTCTGCCTACCTACCTCAACCAGACTTGCATATAAAGCTCAATAAAACAATTGTTGAATGCTTGAATGACCATCCCTGACTCAAATGGGAAGTTTGCAAAAGAAGCATGTTAAAAATTGCATTCACTACTTCCTCCTCCAAATAGTCTAGGAGTGTTAATGAAAGCAAGAGTACGTGACATGGCAGAGATAGCCTTGTCTCCCCTACATTTTAAATACTGCGATCCAAGTACTGTATCTACTTTGTCAATGTGCTGTGTGAGCTTTTTTTTGAAGACCCAAACAGACAGCTATCTGTGGAAGGAGAGTCCCCAAGCAGATTTCTGAAGACATTTAGCATCATTAACAGGAAACAATGCAGAACGAGCAGCTAGAGCATAAATGGGTTCTGTGTGAATACTAAGGAAACCCTGAGAACATGTTAACACAATGCAACTCCGATAAGATTGTAATAGTGGCTCTCACATATATATATTTGCATTACGTCTTGTAAAAGGCCGCAATTGCTGTCTATTAGGATAATTGATGTAACAGTCAAAATGGACTAGGATAATACACTAGGTAAAGTCATGATTCTTGCTGTATACAGGAGCTACCAGTCTGACTGTTTTTTAAGCTCCCAGAAGTTACTCTGAACAGATGGATGTAAAAATCGTAAATCTTGCCAATTCACTGATACCTTAAAGGTTTCGAAATGGAAACTGCCACTATGGGTAAATCACTTTGAGTCAAAGCAAACCACCCTGTGTGGACCAGACTCTATTCTCACCGATATACACAAGTAATACATAACTTCAAATGTAATCTATCAATACGTAACTTCAAATGTGATCTATCAGTG
The DNA here is from genome assembly GCA_035590215.1 of Microhierax caerulescens. NCBI lineage: Eukaryota > Metazoa > Chordata > Aves > Falconiformes > Falconidae > Microhierax > Microhierax caerulescens. Next base: position 56,113,891 of record JAVJGJ010000057.1, on the reverse strand, counting down.
CTATTATTTAAATCATCATAAGTAGTGAAAAAGTTTGACCTTCCAGTTCTGCAGTTCAACAGTTCTCAGGACTGACAGACTAGAATAAAACAAACTGAAAATAGCAAGTTTACTTTTAAAAAGCAAAAAGAAAAAACAGAATATAAAGACATACATTATGCATTACTAGCCTCCTAAAACTGCTACGGAAATAGCACACACACAGATATACTACTGACTGAAAACAGCAAGTTTACTTTTAAAAAGTAAAAAGAAAAAGTAGGATATAAAGACATATATTATGCATTACTAGCCTCCTAAAACTACTATGGAAATAGCACACAGAGAGATATATTACTGCCTGAAAATAGCCAGTTTACTTTTAAAAAGTAAAGAGAAAAAGCAGACTATAAAGACTTATATTATGCATTAGTAGCCCCCTAAAACTGCTATGGAAATAGCACACACAGAGATATATTACTGAACTGCCAAAATCCCTCTGAAACTCTACAATACTTGCAATAATAACAGACAATACCATCTGAACTGGGAAGAGAAAGAATTAAAATCAGATGCAAACAGATTAGAGCGAGCTGTTGCCTGCAAAATTCTTGCAGCCACACTATAAAACACAGAAATGACGTCTTATGTGTGTGGAGATTGCTCTAGGGTAGGATTTGATGCAACTGTTCTCTGCAACTGCCTATGTCTGTAAGTTCCCCAGTTGCCTAGCACTTTCCTACTCAACCTTAAAGCTCTCTGCAGACTGAAGTTTAGTTAGCTGAACATACTCAAAATTGTTAATCTAAGGTAGCAAGCCTTACCTCCCAACTACACCTCACTCCATTTCAAGTTTCAGCTGTCAGCCACCCAAAATCCAGCTGCACCCTCTGGAGAAAGCTTCAAAGCTACATTAATATCAGGACAGAGCCCAGCTCCATCACAGTGCTCGCGCCCAACTTGTACATTAGCATCTTGGAGTGAGAGTTGCCCCAGGGGGTCTGCCCATTAGTAAACATGGTGAAGATTCAAATCCACACCTCCTATACAAGCATCCTAATCACCAGCTTCTATGCTCTCCTGGATGAGAAGCATTCTCCAGCCCTTCTCCTGAACCTGAAATGCCATGCAGAGAAAAGGCTCCAGAAGAAAAACAAAGGAGAAAAGGGTATCATTTGAGTATTAGTTAAGGCCCACTCTCAAATCGAGACAGAAGTGGGGTTCCATGCTATATTCTCCAATGTCTGCATTTGAAATCAGCCAAGAAGTAGCCCTAGGGATGTCACCTCAGATCCTAACATGGATGCCTAGAGCACCAGGCCAGGCTTGCTCTTGTTCTCTTCTTCTCCCATGCAGCCCCTCTACTTTTAAATGCATCGCTGAACAGCAGCCTGGGGTCTAAAGACCTGACACTCAGTGCAGCTCATGGCACATCACTTCTCTCGGCACACAGGTTCAGCCCTGGCTGAGCAGTACCTAGGGTCTCTCAGTGCTTCAGTTATTAGGCTGTGACACTAAAGATGGACTTATAGCCGTCCCCCGCGAAGCACCCATCCTTATGAGATGGCTAAGCAAACTGGTCCTGAATAGCATGAGGGGAAGCACCACATTTCTGGTTTCCCATACGCAGAGTGGAGGGGTAGATACGATAATTCAGTGTAGGCTCAGTGGATCACCTTGTGGAGAGCAGGGAGCACATACGCTAGGTGAATGGATCTCCCTCTGCAGCCCAAGGGATCTATCTCACACCACTGACTGTATAAAGACTAAAGAAGAATGGGTGTTGCCAGGTAGATTACATCATCTTTTCCCTTCCAGGACAGGCTCCTAAAATCCTAGTGAGGCAGCATGTAGTTTGTGTGGTATGGATTTTGCACAATATCAGGCTACAAAAGAAAAAGGATGAAACCCAGAGATGCCTGTGCTCAGGAAACAAACATACATTTTCTCCTGTCTGTCAGCTCAGGGTGGCCAGCAGCTGCCCTTGCACAGCAGAAATTTCCCTCCAAGAAAGAAATCACTACAACACCAAAACAACAGAGAAGAAGCCTCCCTACCTCGCTGTGTTGCAAAGAAGGAAATCACACCCCATCAACTGCCACCAATAACAGCAAGGCTGAGGAGCATTTTCTGTGCAAGCAGAATCATTCTGAACAGGGAGTAACAGAAGATGGCAAAACAAACAGCACGCTATGAGCATTATTGGCCTCAATGCCACGATTACATGCTCCGCAATGTATGGCTTTCTCATTCAGCCTGTCATCTTCCCAGGCCTTGGTGTTTCCCATTTCATGGTTCCCCCAACGACTGAAAATATCTGGATTGTCTTGGACCTAAAAAGATTTCTTCCTCTTTTAGCAGCAGTGTCACTCCTGTATCTTTAAGCCACTAAACTCCATGTCCCAGTCCGACTCTTTAAACAGTACATCCTGTGAAATCACAGTTTTCCAATTTCAGGTTCTTGTCCCTCTATTTTTATTTTGTCTTTCATTTGCAGTCTGATGAATATCCCAGATAGGCCTTGGGATAGAAAAACAGGTACACCTGTAAATGCCATGGTGAACTACACTCCCTTTGTACTTTAAAGTGGCCCCCATCACAAAATAAATTCAAGACACAGAGCAAGAATGCATCATGCTAACTGAATTACATATAAAGTACTCTACTGTTGATTAAAAAAAATACATTTTTCCTCACTCAGAGTTGTGTGCTACAGAATTAGAAGCCGCCTCCTGGTGAGAATATTTTGCAGCTGTTTACTGAAAGAAGCCCACTTTCTCATGGAAAATCTAGCCTTGTACCTAGAATGTAATACTGAACTGCAATTTGAAGTCAGGCTTAGTCCTAGGATTAAGGAAGAGGAAATAACAATACCTGCACATAAAGCATGTAATGACTTCTATTGAAACACCTGAAAGCACTCTCCAAATATTAATTGTCACAGTACTAGCCTCCCTCCAACCCTTCCAGGAGAGGATCAACCCTGCATTCCTTCGGCATCCACACTGCCTGCTTAGGTCTGTGAAGAATGCAGAATGAAGCCAAAAGCATTACTCCTCTTTAATTATTATCGTAAGTCTTGATCGAGGGGAGTAAATTCACCCACACAGGGACTGACTGCTATTTATAAGATGGCCCTTTCCTATCACTGTCAGAAAAAAAAAGTCATAATTTCTTGTAAGGCTACTGCATTACTGGGGCTGGCAGTACAAAGCAGAATTAAATTTCATTAAATAAGCTGCACAATTAGTCAGAAAGTATAAAAAAGCCTAGAAGTCTTGACTCTGAATCTTCTGTTCCGGATCATACTTAACACATGGGTTTTCAGTCTCTCTGCACCACTACCTTTCAAGAGAACAGGGAATGGAAATACCATCTCTGGATGGGGTGACCTGGGATGGCCCTGTCCTGCAGCTATGGCTCAGGTCGTCTAGTCCTGAAAAGCAGAATAACCACATTCAAAACGTTCAATGAACTAGACACCTTGGCTTCATGACTACATTTGTTGTTTACTGGATCAGTACTAGACTTCTCTATGTACTTAAGGTACAAAGATGAGAAAATACCATCAATAATCATCAAATACCTTTCACACTTATACTTGGATTTGGTTCAAATGCCTTCTGATCCCAAATCTCTCCACTCCATCTTGTATACAGAATCACAGAATCCTTTAGGTTGGAAAAGGCCCTTAAGATCGTGGAGACCAACCATTAACTTAGCGCTGCCAAGTCCACCACTAATCCATGCACCTAAACGCCACATCTACACGTCTTTCAAATACCTCCAGGGAGAATACACAGACGTTTTGAACATCTTACTCCTACCCCTCACTGCCCATCAGGCAGACATATGCTAGAGATACTGAGACTCAGATCTGAGCTTACAGAAACAGGTAAAAGCCATATATTGGTTTAAGACACAGAACTGAAAAGCATGTTTCCTTCCCTCATCCAACCTGTTTGCAAGCAAGCTTTACTGGAGGAGGATGGCCTTGAGCAGAAGGCACAGGGCAGGCTGCCAGGAAATCTGAGTTCTATTCCTGGCTCTTCTACAGATTTCCTTGGGCAAGGCAATTAACCTTGTGGAGTACGTTTTCAATGGAGGTGAGGCCCAGCTTTGCTTTCTGCAGTCATAACAATTTCAGCAGTGCAAATGGAATTGTAGCAGCAAGAATGAGTGCCTATACTTTTCAATACCTGACAGGTCTTCCCTATCAGGTAGTTGGCTGCACAATTGCTGGTAACTGTGCTAGCAACAAAACCAAGAATTAAAACACCGCAGATGCAGAAGTGCCTAATGATGCCACAACCAGTGTCAGTACTCAGTTTCCTCATATGTAAAATGGGCAATGAGGCTTATAAATATCAAAATTTAGAGCCAAATGGAAAACTAACTTTTACAGTTCTTGAACACCTGTCAGAACAGCTCAGAATATCAGTTTATCTTTTACTACAGATGTTGTGGTTTTAGTTTCTGCATTTTTTGCCTGTTAAAATTTCCTCTTTGGACCTCAAACAGAATAAAAGATTTTTCTTTAAGGATTCTGAAATGACAGCTGAAGTACAAATATTTTTTAGCTAAACTAGATATTGTTTAATATCCCTTAACAGAAGTGGAAATTAATTAGAGAATGAGCAAAATATCCTTTTGGTGATAAAACTGTATTTTAGAAAGACATATCATGGTTAAATTCTCTGTTGTGGTCTATAGGAAGACCTGCACTTGAAATAAATGGTGCCACATCTACTTGTACCAACAAGGAACCAGACTCTGAGATTCCAAGGAAGGACAGTTTGCTTATACAAGCTCCTAGAGAAATGAAGTCACATACATCTCTGAACACAGGTGGGGCAGAACATATTTTCACTGAATTTTTATGCATATGGTACAAGCATGCAAGATGATTTTTCCTTTCCCAGGATACTGAATAGAAAAAAAGGCAAAAACTGGCAAAAAAAAAAAAAAAAGCATTAAATATCTGTTAGTCATAGGAGAAAAGTTCAACAATCACTGCTTTTGTCAAAATTTTCAGGTTTTGAGAGATGATTTCTTTTACAGATCATCTGAACCAGAAAGTAAATGTATAGGTATAAAGCTCTTAAGGCTTTCAATTCATGTCCTTCATCCACTTCTTAATTTTAGGAATCTTGAAGGAGAGAGGTCAATAGTCTGGTTTTTGTAACTATAAAAGCCCCCTCAAGATCTTTAGACAACTGAAATGATGACCCCTCCCAGGTGACAGTCTTGCCCACACAGATGTAAAACATGTTTGTGAAATAGGGTATTTTATACTACCACATTACAGAACAATATCTATGATCTTCTCAAAGAAGGTAAGGTAATTTGGAAGATTAAAATAACAGCAATGTGCAAATTTTCATGATGTGTTTCACACGAAGCAGAAACACCATAGATATTGCAGTCAAAAGATGCTAAGATGTAAAGTAACTGAAATTACATTGTTCTTCCAAGTACAAGAAACTGAATTTTTATCTGTGCTACCTTCTATAATTGCATAATTAGCAACTTCCTTTTTCATTCATCATCAAATACATGTGACTTAAGTTTTACCTCAGTCATGGTTTGCTCCAAATGGACCATGAAGAAATTCATTCAAACAAGTATGTTCTCTTAACAATGGAATCTCTGGCCTAGCTTAGGGATGCACTGGGAAGCACAATGGCATCAAAGGGGGACATCTCTCACACATAGCTTTTGCTATCTAAAAGTCAGATATGTGTCTTATTTTATCAACTAGGTTGTCTTTCCCAGTGTCAAAAGATTGCTGCCTCCAGATGAGAATGCACCACACCTATAACAAAGCCTTTTTTAGCGCAGGATGGACTAAGGTCTCAGAACATCCTTCTCTCTCCATCACCTAGTTAAGAAACCCGTGTGACTTTAAGCACCTCCTAGACTATGACTTCATATGAGACACAAGTGACTGCGCTAAATGAGAAATAAGCAGAACTAGTCTAACAGCTTCACATCACAGAGCATGGCACTACCCGTCAGGAACTTCTACTTAAGTAACGGTTTGTAAAAACTCACTATAGGCAAGAAACAGCCTCAAAATGTTGATGGGTTTTCTGAGGCAAGGAACAGGGAGGGTCTTTTGATATGTATTTCTTCAAAATCCAGAACCTGGTTATCAAGGCCTTACAAGTGAATGAGCATTAGGAGTCCTTCCCCTGACACAGGCCTTGTGGAACTGCTAGCATAGAAACATCTCACAAATCCCACGTTTGAGGTTTAACAGCTACGTCAAAACTGCAGTGGGAAATAATCTGAAGAAATTCAAGTTATTAGAAAAAAGTGGGTATTAATGATTTTTTGAAACGTGGTTTGGCATTGCTTAGTGACTTTCAGTATAAAGTGAAACTTTGCCCTCATTAAAAAGGGGAAAACCTGAGCTTCAAAAGTACTATAATGTGTAGTGAATCATGATTAGATCAGATAAAGGTCCTGCTTAAGGAAATTAAGTTAATTTCTGGTTATCTTTTATCTTCTACCAACCTGAAATGTGCTATCTAGACTACCTAGCAGAAAACAAAATTCTTGAAAGAGAGAGAAGGTTTCTGAGTCACAGTTGTTACTTGGGCATCAGCGATGAGCTGCGCATGCTTCACATGCACCCTGGCCTTGGGAAGTCACTCATTCTCTTCCACTGTTATAAATATGCAACTTCCAGAACTGCGTCTTTCCATCAGGCATCTCTCCTCCCCATCAACGCCCTGCTCAAAGCTGTAAAAAGCTCTGGACTGATCTTGGGGTTTTGAGTAATTCTGCCATGCCATGCAATGAATTTGTCATTCAGGTGGAGCAATGTGGAGGTGAAATCAGACAATGCCAAAAAATTCCATCTAAAGACATAACAAAACAAATGGAAATATAATACATATATTTATATATTACACGCACCCCTTTAAGCATCAACTTCAGAACTGGGGTTTAGGTTTCTCCATTAAACCGATGCCTGAGAGCACCAGAAGTCCATGACAGTTCCAGGGGTTTTCAATGCAGTTCTTTGGAACAAACAGCAGGATAATGGATTAATCAGTCTCCTGCTCTAATCATAACCCATAAGTCCCCTCCTTTCAGTCAACTTCTAGACACACAAATTTTAGAAAAAAAAAAAAAAAAAGCTTTGCCTGTGAGCTCTTTACGAAAGGTTATGTGAAGCCATCAGCCAAAACTGTTGCTGATTCCATGAGCAGCAGCATCAAGTCTCAGTGGCAAAAACCTGGCACTGATGAAGTCAATGACAAACCTTCCCCTGACTTTTGGGAATGTGAATCTCCATGGCTAAGAGTTCGACTTTATGCCTATGCTACATAAAATAATTCTGCTAATAAAAACCAGGGTGCTTCATCTGCCTTCTTCAAGCATCAAAGACTATGTCTACAATACATAGACAATGTGGACCAGCAGGAGAAAAAAGGCTGGTGCTGAGGACCTAAGGTCCACACCACACACTTTTCAAGATGTTTTTATGTCACTCTATCATAGTCCCACTGGTTGAATGCCTACTAGACTGTGCTTCCACAGCACATCTTCCAGTTTTGTTTCATTTGAAAGGAATCCAACCCACGAGCTCTGGGACGATTCCACAATGCAGAACAGAACTTGGGGACAATTAGGAGATGCATTTCCAAAGCACACTCCTGATGCGACCTAACACACTATCATAGATGCATCCGAAGAGCTTAGAACATGTTTCTGCATTAAAACCTCTAAAATTACAGAGTACCAAGGTTACAAAGAGGTTTACCTCCCTCTCAGTTAACAGGAATCACAGCCTTCAACACACTTCACTCACGTGCAGCAGCTTCCAGTGAAGATGAGTTTTACAGCAGCAGGCACTGTGTTTCCAATTCCAAATATGTTCATTTCCCACCTACTTGACTTTGTTATCTTCAAGATTTTTATTCAACTACCTCTCCACATTTCAAAAGCTTCTCTATGTAGTTGAGTATTTTATTTTCTGAAGAGTTTGCCAATCTTTACTATCTGTTCAACTGACAAGGGTCTTCTTTTGCTTGACAACTTTGCAAAGTACATGTTACTGCATTAAAAAGATCATGGGATGTCTCATACGCTTGTGATAAACTGGGCTTCTTGCCCTCTTCACTTGGGCTCTCCCTCCCCCTTCCCAGTTTTATACTAGTCAAAAATATTTACTTCTCTTCTAAAAAATAATATATAAATAAATACATTGCGAGTCACAAACATTAAATACTTAATTTGAACCGGCAGAAAGACCAGCTACCGGAATTCTACAGTGGTCTGTTAGCTCGTATGTCTCTGTGTGCGCATATTGAAGGAAACAGCACAAATAATACTTTACAATTTGATGAACAACATATGACACAGATCCTCTAGTCTTGCAAAAAAGGGTTACAATCTTAAGAAAATACCTGCCATATAAAATTCTGTCCTCTCCAAGAAAAAAAAAAACACACACACTCCTTACTTTCACTAATACAGAACTGACATCCTTAAGGCTTGACATTTAAATAAACTGGATTAAAGAAAATAATCACCAAGGACTTAAATGAAGTCTGGATGATAAAAAGGGACACTTTCTGAGTACATGTTGGATGGCAAAACAGAAAGGATGACACTGTGCCATCTGCTCTTAGGCAGAATCCTCCCTTGATTCCAACTATCAGCTTTGCTTATAGCTGGCAGCACAATGGCTTATAGTAATTTAACCACATTTCTTTCTGGAGCAAAATATAACGTCACTCTCCATTTCATCATGCACAGAGGAGGAACCCATGAGCCTAATTTAAACTGGAAAGAGAGAAGAGAGGGGGAAAATGGCAATTTGATTCTCAGTCTACAGAATTAACTCAATGCAAGCTGCAGATAGGAGCGTTATCTCTGAAAATCACAAAAAGCAATCATATTGTCAGAACAAGCAAATAAAAAGACTGTGCTTTCAACAAGCACAACCGCAAAGTAATACAGAGTTTGAAAATATGCCTTAGTTTAGAAAAAAAAAAAAAGAAAAAAGAAAAAAAAAAAGTGAAACTGTTTTAAGTATCGGTTTCACAATAAATAAAGTAATGCATACACCCACTAGATAACCAGTAATTCCCATTTCTGCAAATTAGATTCTTCACCCAACAAGCAGCTCATACTAAACTTCATGCTCCACTGATACTGCCTATTCTTTCTTGCCCAGAAAGATACAAAAATAAAAAGGAAACAGTCTATCCTAGAAGATGCCACAAACGTATTTAGCCCCTTTCACCGAAAACTGGCCTTAGCCTCTGACTATGAGTGCTTGGGAGAGAAAAATCTTTCTGATGTTTCAGACTGCTGCATTCTCCCTCTTTGCAGAGCTCTTCAACCATCCCTGTTCGACTGTCACACATTCCTAATTCAGCAGGGATGGCCTGCCCATTATAAATTACTCTGATCAACCACCTGTTTCTGCTGCTTCCCCTGGGATGGTACCCAAGGTGAGGATCAAGCAAGCAACACTCAGCACCCACCTATGCAAGGTCCCAGCTGGACACGGACAGTTTCACTGCACTTGGCGTTTGCCTTCTGCAAGCTGCCTCTGTCTGAGAAGGTCACCAGCACAGGTACGTTTCACTACAGTGCCTTTTTCCTAATGCCAACGAGCCTCTTCGTGTACCTGAAATCTGCCTAACTTAAAAGATACAGGCATAAGCGATGCATCTGGTACGTAACAGTCTGCTGTTTCCAAAGAAATATCCTGGGGTACTTTATCACCGGAAAACTCTACAGAACTACTTCTTAAGGTGACTGTTAAAGCCATCTCTCCTGCATTTAGCTGCTGGTACTCTGGAGAACTCCAGCTGTAGTTTTAAGTACCTTCTGGTGCTGTTTGAGCTTTTGCAAGCCTATACTCTTACAACTGTGCTAACATCTATGCAAACAAACTGAACAAAATGAGGGGGAAAATGACAGGACTGCAGAGAGAAAAGAGAAGGCAGAGTAAAACAAGGCAGCAAAACTGAGATGGGGAGGGATGGATTTGAAAAAGTTTAAAGAAAAACATTGACTAGATAAAGGGAAAGGGAACTGGAAAAAGGAAAACAGAAACGTTAACTTCTGATGGAGCATGCAGCTACACCTTCATATCTTCTAATACCCAATCACGTTTTCCAAGTGACATCCCCATCACATTTATTTTGAAAACCTATCCATAAGTGAAAGACATGCAGAGGAGAGGTGCACAAGGCAGACTCTCATTAGCTGTAAACATCAGTGAGAACACAGAATTTCAAGTATCTGAGACTGAAATCTTTCCAGGCCAAAGAATCAAAAACACATGCATCTGACAGCCACACCTACAGACCAAGCAACCAAGGAAAGAGGAAATTTTTAATGAAACATACTACCAGTCACTACAATTATATGAGGCATGAAGATGGCCCAGAATGAAAAAACTAAATTCTAAGTGCAGGTATCCTGCTGTTCATTTTTGCTCTTTCTCACTGAATTTAATGAAAATATGCTGTTTCTAGGCAATGCAGGACAAAGACATTTTGGTTTTAAACTTTATCTTGTGCACACTAGGTCTGAACGTTATCACCTCTTAATCACCTTCTGATGCCTGATAGTGCCCCTTTAACCTTTGGTACTCAATTACTGAACAAGTTATCTCATTGTTACTCTCTTTTGAAGGAAGAGTTGTGCCTCTTTTCATGCCTGTGAAAGACACAGAAATATTCACTCCCAGCAAACATTTAATAGTAAAGTATCTTGAGCAAACTACCAGAGTCTAAAGGTAGGAAGCTGTGGTTAACTTCTCTGCTATCTTAACCCTTTAGTCAATCCACCAGAACAAGCAGACACAGAAGATGGATGCTCTTTTTTACAAATGAAGCAGAAATAATTGTTCTCTAAAAGAACGGCCTTTAGAACACAGCAAATAAATCAAATTATTATAAGTGAAACACCTACCCATTTTCTGGGCCGGCCTCTGGGTCGCTTTTCACCAATGGCTTCTGCTTTCTGTAAAGGGAAAAGAAACACAACATATTTTATACCTCAGCACTATTTAACAGCCTCAGTAAGTAGGACTGCTTTCCTGTAACATTAGCTATAATTATATCTCTTGGGTGGCACCAAGCCCCCCTCCTCCTCTATGGGTTTTCTGGTGGAATGTGACTGTGTTGGTTTTCCCGACATTACCTAACCAGCAGGGCCAGGGGATGACTTGCCTGTGCCCAAGGGTGCTCCTAGCCCTGATCCACACTGTATCCAAGGGCACAGAGGGGGGTGCCCATGCACACCCCACTGCTCAGTGCCCGCAGGACAGCCTGGGGTGCCCTGGCCCCAGGCAGCCACGGGGCACGCAGGCTGGGGATGGGGGCACATGGCAATTTGGGAATCCAAGAACCCCAATGACATCAAATCTAGCCTTTCACAGGCTGGCTGTGAAATTACCAAATGATAAATACAGCCTGTTTCAAGCCTGAACAAAGCGGTTTATAGCAGCCACAGTTCCTTCTTTTAGTCTCACGATGTTTATGCGTGAAAGGCACAAACTGGACAGACTATCACTACAAACATGTGTGTGTTCACATTGGGGACATAACTTCTCTACTTCACCTGAAGTCTTCCAGGTAAAGCACATCCTTAAGCTGTTAAGTAAACCCTTCACTGGTCCAAAATACTCGTTCTCTTCTCAGGTTTAAGGAAACAGCATCAAAGGTGCCCTAGGAGTTTCAGCTATATTTATGTAAGCCCATCAGTTGGTCCTGGAGCTCAGCATAAAGGAAATAAGGGCTCATTTACACTCTTCCATTAATTCACTGCATGACACTGTGAATACTATTACTTGTGCACCACACTAAAATACTTAACAGGCTTGAAAATTAAAATTGCAGTTTATCTTCTCTAGGTAGGCTCTGCCCATCCCTATGCCTCATCAGGTAAATAATCCTGCCCCACTGAGAATAACGAGGTTTTTGCCACCAGCTTTAGTGAGGGCAGGATTTGCCACATACAAAGTCCCTGAGAATGAAGTACTTCTAGCACACATTCTGTCATGTGCCCCCACATTTCCATGAATTGCTTTTTTCCAGTTGACTGTATGTGCATTTGATTTTCTCTCAGAAATCAACTGTGTCATTAAATAAATCACTTGCTGGTCAATCTCTGTAACATATACTGTAACCTAATGCTGTGTAAATCGGATCCCTCTGAAAGAGAACTTGAGCTGAGGAATCTCTACAAAAAAACTGCCCTGCAAGTGAAACGCAGTTACTTTGAAACAAATATCTCACCAAGAAGAAAGCTGTGAAAAATAAAATTCACACTCCTGAAGGGCAAAATTATCACTCAGACTTGTTAAAAGAGTAAACTCACTCTTTAATTGTTTATACCAGTGTTACATGTAAGGTGAAACCCTCTTATGAGAATACTTGTTAAAGTGCATTTACTATATCCTGTAGCTGTCTATTTTCAGACTTTTGTTTCCTTTTAAAGTGTTCGTTTCTTTATACCTTATAACCTGAAGGATGCAAAAAAAAGAGATGTGGTTTAGTTTTGACAAGCTGTAGCCCCCTGCATTTATGTTTATTTCACAAAACGCTGGTCATAAATCTTAGGAGAAAATATTGGTTTAATTGTTCTTAACAAATCAACACCTGACATGTTAACAAAGCACAAATGCCATTTATTTTCTTCCGTATTTTACCGCATCTGAAGGAAAAACCCTTTTCCAAAACTTTAAGAAAAAAACCCTAACTTTTTGGAAACAAAAACTGCTTTGATCTCACAATTAAAGTTCATACAAACCTGACACAAATTGTAAGTTTAACTACAGCGTATAATCTAGTTTGATGGGAAAGAGAACATGAGAGATTTCTTTGAATAACTAATCTTTGCTTCCTTCCATAAACTGTCACGCAGTATGGCCACTTGCCATGAACAGTGCTGCGCTTTACCCTCAAGGAAGGTCCATGTCAGAAGGGGCTAGTGTTCCTGCTGGCTAGTTTGGATATCAGTTTGTCAAGTGCTTGGGGACCTTTCAGATTGAAAGGCACTATATTCCTGCTGTATATGATTTCCACCTCATGTTAGAAGAAAAACATTTCCATAGTTCTTATCAAAACCAAATCTTTCCCAGAGGTGAGCTGAGCAAACAGCGGGGCATGCCAGAGACAATGTTTTGCAGGCGATTCTGTAAGTAAATAGGAAGGTTTCACAGACTAAACTGCAGAAAATGAACGACAAGAACCTCCAAAGTGGACATTTTTATCTCCATTCCAACTGAAGAGAAAGACAAAACACTTCTGCAACAACCAAAAGGAGTAGCAGCAGCCCAGTGGTGATGATAAAAATGTGAAGTTTAGCAAAATATTTCACCTCTTTCCCTCCGCATTTTTTTCAGTTTGCATTCTGCAAACACAGCCTATATTTTCTCCAACAGCACAAGACTGTCTTTTAATTAAAGCACTTGAAGAAAGGTTTTATTGCACATCAGACAAGTAATTCAATGTTTCTCCATATAATTTTCAAGTAATTAATAAGAAAAGGAATATCTAAGTGCCAAAGCATTGCCTTTCCTCTGAAACAGGTATCTGCATAATTGCAAGCATGCCAGTCTGTTGGCTCTTTGCTTTAATTGAAGCACTGCTGCTGAAGCTAGAAACAAATCCAGAGAGAGCCCCAAGCCACCCAGAGGTAACACAGATTCTCGTCTGGGCAGCAAGATGCACGTGTTCCCAGCCACGCTACATGCAGCGGCTGGTACCTGCTCAGTCAGGAAGGAAACTACTGCCTTCGTCCTCTAAAGCGCGTTTTGAAACGGAGATGTGTTTGGTCGGGATTTTCTTAACGTTTGGTGCTACGCTATGAGGCATGATCTTGCCCCATACAGCTAAGACGTGAAATCAGCAAACTTAAAGGAGGGTCGGGTATGTTATCAAACACAAAACACGTTTCATGAAAAATTATGAAATTTCTTGCATCCAGTAATATGAATACATTATTTTTGCTATGTCACATTTTAGGAACAGAACTAGACTTACTCGCTTTTAAGTGCATGATCTATACGGGAAATGTTGTGGGGGTTTTTTGTCCCAGGTGAGAGCCATTCCAGTCACTGCCATCTGAAAGCAAGCTAACAGTCCCCCGGCAGATCGGCAATTCCCCTAAGCCCTGTACCACAGGGTCATCAAACCCTGCTTCCAAACAGCTGCTGTCAGCAACAGTAGGGCTTGACCGGCCATCATCTCTGCCTCCTTGTTGCATAGATGTGCCCTGCCCAGACAGAAAGAGAGCCTGTACCACTGAAAGCAATTAACAAGACAAGGCAAGTATAAATAATTGAATGGCTATAAAGTGCTCTTTGGGCATCCATCTATTGTAAGGAAGATCTCAAATGCAACAGAATCCAAATTTGGAGAACTCTATCCACTTTGCAAAATGATCTGCTGGAGACTTCAGATAAAATGTGTAAGATGGGTGAAATAATCGAGAGTTCTCAGGAGGAAGATCACTGTTGTTCAAACCATGTCAAATGACCTTGCCCAGCAATGTTTCCCTCTCCCAAAAAATAGTTATTTTGTGGAAAAAAAAAAAAAAAAAAACCACAAAAAAAAACAAAAACCAAAAAAAAAAAAAACCCCAACCAACCTCTTAAAAGGCACTGGCTAGATACAAAAATACCACACTTCCCATGTCCTGCTTTACCCATTTTAATTCTAAACCAGAGTCAAGTCTTCGATTCTCCCATCTTGCTCAAAACACCTGATTTTGAGGTCTCTTATTTTTTACTTACAACAACCATGTTATGATCACTTAGTAAATCTGATCTTGTTTTCCCTTTTAAGCCTGAGGTGATTGGTGTTGGTGAGAATGAATGAAGCATAGAGAAGCCAAATAGATTTTCATGAACCAATTTAGGGCAGAGTCCTGGTCACATGCGGCTTTTTTTTTTTTTTTTTTTTACCTTTGGACTGCTTACCTCAGGGACATGCTTTTCTACATACCAATCTCTGGCCATGTAGTGTAGAGACAGCAGTAAGCGTGGTCACACACAGTACCACAAGTTCTGGTTTTCAGAGGATGATATTTCAAGATCTGGAGGTATTTTCAGTGAATTTCACTGCATTAATAACTACAACAAACCTCAAAATATTTTAACTGAAGGCGAATTTTACTAAAAAGTGTTTACTTTTGGATATTCCTGGGATATCCCTTGACATTTTATTTTGAGACAAACACATAGTAGCTATTACTCCTTTTTTTAACCTCACAGTTATTGTTTCCTCCTTCCAAATGGGAGTATTTATGCCTATACAGTATTTTTGTCAAGCCCAACTACAGGAGCTTAACAAAGAAAAGCCCTTGAATGCTTAAGGGAAACGTGGTGGGCTAGGAACGCAGCTCAGCCTGGCAAATAAAACTCAACCATTTAACACCCAAGAAACTAGAAAGGCACATCCCTACTAGCATTTTTCCACAAACCCAGTTATTCTTTAGGAAAAAAAAATCTTCATTTTTTTGCTCACTTTTTACAAATCTTTTAAATGAATAACAGAATTACTTTTTTTAAGATGCATACTTCAGTAACAGCCCAGTTGTGGGAACTCAAGTACAAGGTGATAAAAGAGTCTTTTTGTGCCTATCTCTTCTCAACTGCTAACATGTTGTGTTCCTTCTGTTGGTGAAAATTAAACAATTAAGAAATGGTTTAGTTTTCTACAGAATGCAGTTCACCTTTTGTGCCCGGTTTATAACAAGTTAGGCATGTGTGATATGCAAGGCTTTAAAAAAATGGGTTTTACCTAAAATTAGAGTAATTGCCACATTATTAGCTGTCCAGTTGGTCTTGCAACATTCTGTATGCATTGTCAAGTTTCACATTGCTAATTTCCTAACAAGCACAGTTTGTTTTCAGATGCCCCAAGGCCAGTTTACTAAGACCAAACACAAGCTCTGAACGCTAAAATAAAATAAAATAAAATAAAAAATTTTAAAAATCCCATGAACCAAGAAATATTAAATACACAACAGAACCATGATACCAGGGTAAATTGTCCTGCAACTGATTTAAGGGTATTTCCTTTCTGAAGTATAACAAAACAAAGTCCCAGTTCTGGAGTATTTTTAACTCACTGCCGGTTTGTGCAATACATTTTTAAGTGTGATGTGTAATGGTTTGCAAGAGAACACCCAATCAATTAATCATGAGTGCCTTCTCATGGCTGCTCGGTGGGTTCTCCTGGCCGACGTTTATCTTACATGTTGTGAACACTCTAATACATTTCAATGAGCTCCCTTTGAAACACACAGGGCACACACTATTCTTTAGAAATTCCAGCAAATTCCAGTTGCGTGTATAGTACCCAGGTTCACATGTAGAGGGGCTTAAGCTCAGTTAGCCAGCTCTCTTTCTGAGAGTTCAGACAGGCTGTAGAAAGCCTTAGATAAACATATGTATGCATATATATGTGTAAATATGTTTACCACAAAATCAAACATATAGCTCAACTCTTTTAAGAGGTGATACCCTCACCACCAAATGAAACTTTCTTACAGTGCCAAACCCTTTCCATTCATATTACTGTTAGAAAAACTATTGGAATTAATATTACATAAAAAGATACTTTGAGATGCCTGGTGAGAAGCTGAACCATTTTAGAGAGGGTTAATTACCAATTTGGAAAAAGGGCTAAAATATTTATTTGAAATGTGATCTCAGTGACTTTCTTCTAGTAAGGCTTTATAAGTGTTTTATGTTATAGAGGATTTATCAAACATTTATATACTTTATCTATAAACCTAGAAACAAGTAAGACTTGCAGTTGCATACCCCTCAAAAGTTTTTGAGTTTGTTTTTTATTTTAGTTATAAAAATGATATGTGGTCTTTGTTCAATTTTTCACATTATCAACACCCAAAAGGGTTTGCTTTAGAGCAGTAACTTGATGCATTCTGAAAATCAAAACATTGCAATGAAATTGCTTAGTTCATAAATTAAGATTTAAAACCCCCAACTATATGTACCAGAATTCTCTGGAAAGCTCTTGATTTGATATAACTACATATATATGAATGCTTTTAAGTTATTTTCCATTTATACTGATTTCCAAATCACTCACATAAATGAAATAATGCTAATATTTCTTTTAGAAATATCTTTTTAAAACACATTTCTACAAATTACTTAAAATTTAATCTCATCACAAATATTTCTCCTAGGAAAGCCAACACTCCTAAGAGTAATATTTAAAATACTAAAGCTCACATTTGGATTTGCTAGACTAATAAAAAACTGTGCTCCCTCTTTTGAAGAGTGAAATTTAAACTATTTTAAAGTGAATCTGAGGAACATTTTTACTATCTAAAGAAAAAAAAAATATCAATATTTTAAGCTCACTAGGTTGTAGAGTGGCTTTGATATGTTTTAAACACTTAACCTGGAAAGCATTTTTTACTATTTCATTAACTTCTTGAAAGAATATACTGCTTTTTTTCAGCTCAGAAAATAATAAAAAAAATATTAAAATTTAAAGAGAGTTGGGAAATGTCCCTCAAACAAATACTGAAAACACAACAAAACAGACATGAAACTACAGTCACCCCTAACGATTTCATATTTATCAGTAATTGCTACAGTAAATCACAAGGCTGAAAACCTTATATATAAGTTTCAAACTTAATATAGTCAGTAGGATAGGCATGTTGAGAAATCAAACCATAATTAGATGAAGCCACAAATATCTTCCACACACATTTTGTCACAGATCTACTTAAAAGACACTGATACACTTAAGCACTACAGTTCACTACCAGATTTTGTAAGCTTTTGTTTCCAATTTTGTACCTGTAAATTAGTGCTAACAGCAGTGCAACCATCAACATAAAGAAAACTCCCATATTTGTTTTCAAGCCCATACACAGCTATTTGCCTTCACTAAAATAATTCCTACAGAAAAGTATTATGTGCCTTGACAGCACAGTTTTCTAATGCTGAGATTTCCCCAATTCAAATAAAACTAAGTCACATTTTCACGTTGTATTTGTGATGTAAAGTCCATGCACTAAATGCAGTGACTTCAGGGAGCTTCTCCTATAGCTGAATGCATTCACAAGCACCAGAATAAAAGTTTGCTCCCATCACCAAGCAGAAATAGTGGTTCAGAAGACTAATAGCACTTCAAGTAAAAGTCTCTTTGAAACTGATCACTAAACAAGATATGGTAGGCTTTTACTGTAACTCAGTTTACTTTACCATCACATTCTAAAGCTGTAAATTTCAATATATGCACTTATTTCCATCAACACGTAACTGGATTTACTTCTAATTAACCTATGTTTGACAAAACACTTAGCTTTAATATACAGATTTGGTCTGTAGTAGTAACAACTGTAAGTGAGCAAGAAATTAATCTTCCTCCTTCAAAAATCTTAATTGAGAGAATAATATCCTTAGTACTGTTTTCCTGACTAGATACAGGAGAACTCGGTAATACATCAAATACATTATTTCACTCATCTGTACACTGCTGAAACAGCAAGCTGCCCTTACAGGTTCTGCACCTAGGGTCTTCATGCAGCATGTTAATTCTAATCTTAAAAATGCAAAATACATCCTTTATGTAGCTTCCGTGATTAGAAGAGTTCCAACCCCACAGTTCACAGCCTAAGTGACTAGATTGTTTTGCTACCAGTTGATGAAAAAACAGCATTAGGCACTCTCTGTCTTTAATAATCTCACCTTCTGAGCTGCTTTAGAGGGACTCTTGTTTTTGCTTCCTTTGGGTCTTCCTCTTGGTCTTTTAGGAGATGGTTCACCAGTTGGTTCCTAAATACAGGAAAACATGCTATTGTGGCAATAGGGTGCAACGCTACCACTAACCCAGAGGATCTGGTGGATAAGACTGTAACTGAGAAGTTACTTAAAACATACGAATTAACAGTGTAAATAAATAACACGATATTTAAAAAGCAACATGAAAAATTAAACAGCTCGAGGTAAAGGAAAAAACTTACTTCGCGCAATAAAAGAGTTTAACTCCCCTTGTAATTGCGTAGAAAAGTTTGCATACTCTAGCATCTAAGTTAGAGCAGAAAACACATTTTTAAAAGATGGCTATGATTTCCCTCATACAGGAATGATTATTCAAAAAACAACAATTACCCTTTTAATTTCAATTGTATTTCATTATAGCAAGATGTAATTATCATATGCAGTTTCTAGCACAAACTTTTTTGGGGAAAGAAGTTAACTAGTAGAAAACAGTAAAGCAAGTTTAGACTATTTCCTCTCAAGGGCACAAACATTTTGGGGGGGATTTTTTTCTGTTGTTCTGCAGCCGATATTATATTCACACCTATTCTAAACATAACTGATTTGTATTAAAATGCAAATGTGAAAGTTTCTTCAATGGAGCACTAGCAAGCCAAAAAACCTCGACAAAGGTAAATACTCTAAACAAAAACCCAACTCTAAAACGACTCGACAGGAACACCGATTATTTTAGCTATTCTCTTAACTAGTTCCTCTGCCTGACAGTAAATAACCAGTCCTTCGAAATGGGTATGAGTTACCAAGAGTTTGGATTCCAAATATTTATTCAGTGAATCATAAACACTATAAAACTCTTCTAGTCTTAGATATTATACATTTCTTTCAGATTACAGGATGTGGTAAAACTAATTAAACGCAGTTTGTTAACTTAAACCAGCTCAAAACCTTTCAGCTTTTTAATTCCCGGGTAGGTTAAGGGGAGGCTGGCGACGGGACTCCCGAGCCTCCCCGGTGCTCGGTGCCGAGCCCCGCAGGCACTGCACAGCTGGGCTGAGCACGCCTAAGGAGACGCACTTTTCTTTCTCTTCCATACGTTCAAACGCTATAGGAGAAGGAGGGGGAAGGGGGGGGGTGTAAGAAAAAAGAAAAAAAAAAAAAGGCAGCCCCGGCCCACCCACGCAGCGCAGATCCCGCCAGCTGGGGCT
>JAVJGJ010000057.1:56051763-56091119 GCA_035590215.1 Microhierax caerulescens | reverse complement strand
CAGCTGGCGGGAGCGCGGCCCCGTGGCGGCCGGGGAGGCGCTGGCGTTGCGGCCGCGGGGCCGCGCCGGTGGCACACGCTGCGGCGGGTCGGCGCCTCCAGGGACGGCGGCCGCCGCGGTGAGGTGTGGGCGGTGTAAGCCGCCGGCGGGTCGGAGCTTTCCTGCCGGGACGGCGACGGGCACGGGGAAGGACCTCTTCGGAAGCTCCCTGCCCCGACATTGTTCCCGTGCGCCGCCGGGCTGCAAGTCTTCCTGAACTCCTTACGCAGCGTGTCCCACGCCGCCCGTTCCCTCCTTCGGTGCTCGGTCCTCTCCCGTGCAAGCCGCGGCTGGGCGCCCCTTCGCTGTGGCGCCAGGCGATCGCCACAAAGGCCAGGGAGGACGCCGGTGCCTGCGCGTTCCCCCCAGAAGGCGCGCACACCTGGGCTCCATGTGCGGCTTCGGCATTTCCCCCGGCCCCTCACCTCCCCGGCGGTGTCGGACTCGGCCGAGAGCGAGCCACCCCTGCCACTGCCTCCTCACATGCCTCCTCCCCCGCTCAGGGGTGGACAGACACCAGAGAGCCCTTGGAAGGAAACACAAAGTTCCATTATCGTGTGTAATGCTGGAGAGGGCAGAGATGATTGCTGCAACACTCGTGGCCCTGGCTATCTAGACACATCCCGTTGTCTTGATACCTTATAAATTCTTAGCTGTCCATAGATAAATAAGGAAACGTGATCAGGCGAGGAGTTACTCCGATCAAACGTAGGCAATCGTGGACGAGCAAGGACTCTGCTGAGAAAAACAGCTGAGTTATTTTCTGTGGCAAAGTACACTGCAGACAGATGGGCTAAAGAAAAAGTAATCCTAGAACACTTCTTAAAGCTGAAAATATTCCCAAAGTGTTCTTAATCCAATCACAAGCCTACCGAAGCCTGCTTCCCTCCCATCCCCAAAAACAACTTGCTATGGAAGATGGACATGGTCCACCTGTTAAATCTCATAGCTATCAGAAAAGTCTTGTAGCACCGACTACGCTTTGTCAAATATTCAGTTCCCATCACGCCGTGAAGAAATCCGCAGGGTCATACTTCCGTTCTGCACATCAAAAGATTAAGCTGCTGTATGAGATCAGGATTCCAAGCGGAGATGGGAAAGTGTATAGTTTCAAGAGTAGCAGCAAATAACTTTTATAATGTCCATTAATCTCTTTGAAGCATATTCCTGTATCCATTTCTCTGGAAGAAAGTAGTACATGCAACTGCTAAAAGCTTGTAGCTCCAAAACTGCCATCTCCACAGATCCGTCCTGTATGGGCTGTTAGTAGTTCCATTAGTCTTCCCTTGAGTAGTTCTAGTGACAATACCATAGTCCAAAGAGGTTTTACATACTGCCATAAGCAAATAATCTTCACATGGGAGCAATGTTCCTAAACTCACTGTTTGAAGGCTGTTCTGGACAAGGAAAGTCTTGGCACTTGCACTGTGCCCAGCACAGCAGAGTCTGGGCCCTTCTCTAGGGATGTCTGCCTACAGACTGACTGTCATAACAAGAATTAGTATCAGAGCTCTAAACGACTATGGGTCTTTCATTTATTTGAAACAGTCTTGATTCCCTCCTTAACCAAAAGTTATTAGATTATAAACCAGTACGATATTCCTGATGACAGCTCTGGGCATGAAAACCTGCCTAGACTAATCAAAAAACTTGCTCTTACACCATGTATATCCAGAGTACCTTAACGTGGGTAAGCAACCCGACATCCAGAACCCAGAAAGCCTGAATTCCTCAAGTGGCTGGTGGAAGCTGAGAAGCCAGGAACAGCTCTTGGTTTCGCAACAGCTTCCTTCCCAAAAGAGATGTGGTAACTGTTCCTTCCAATGTTCCAATCCATCCTCTGACAGTATGGATTATTGCTCCATCCAGCAAATATATCTGTATAAGTCATCGAAGAGAATGCTGCAGAGTTACTGGAGTAGAGATAGCCAGCTTTCCACCAGCTATGGCCTGAGATTTAAGCTTTGGTCTATTAACAGAAGTATTGTGCTTTTTATTTTCTTTTCTGGAAGCATTCATAATAGGGTAGGAAATTTATAAACATAAAATAAAGCCTGTTTTCCACTCTCTATGAGCCTACAAACTCAGGAAATTTCCAAAGGAATCAGAGGAACTTCCTACAAGATTAAGGAGAATGAAAAATAAGATGGGAGAGTTTGTTATCTAATCTGGAACATCTACAAAGAGGCTATTTGTTATTCTGTAGTCAGTGTGATGGCTTGTACAGGGTTAATTGGCCTCTGTTCCCAGAGGGGATCTTTTTAAATTGTGCAGCCTAACAGCAGCAATAGTACTGTGCATCAGAACACAGAACTCCAGGTTGCAGCAAAGCTGCTCTTAGAAAGACAGAGGATTACAGGTTAAATTGGCCTTGGACATCACAAATAGCAACAAGGAACCCTCTTCCCTTGCTCTCACTTCTACACGTACATCCTTTCTCAAAAGCCTGGGGAGGCAGAAGAACCACACACCCTGTCAATCCACAGGCTCATGTGCACCATCGTGGGGAAATGTCACCTATAGATAGCAACCTAACACAACCCGTACATAACTATGACTAACTAATTCCCACCTGTGGGAGTCTGGGAGCTCATTAACTGGTAATGCATTACACAAGGAGAGAACACTTTTTTTTTTTCCCCCCAAGCCCCTACATTTCCCTGAAGGTCTGCAATGCAGTCTGTGTGATAGAAAGTCATCAACTGTACTGCTCACCACGTATGTGAGAGTGCAGAGGGTCAGGGCACTCCTCCCTTCTGCTCTTTTCTTCACTGTAGTTCCCATGGAGTGCAAGCCACTTGAAAAGGACAGTGATAAGGCAAGTTTAAGGCCCTAGCTCAGGGGAAGCAGCAATGGTTTGACTTTGGAAGAGGTCTCTGGCCAGGGATGGGAGAGCAGATGGTAAAATTGAGAAGAGTTTTTCTGCCCATTTCCTCAGTTCCTCAAGGAGCTCACAGCTCCCCGCTGCCTCAGAGCGTGGCTTAGAGGAACAGCCTCGGCCTCCCAGTGCTTTAAGTGTTGTATACTGGTTGGGCATTTCACTTTTGTGGCCAGCCAGAGCAGCCGAAGATCTTTACATAGTCAAAGGCTACAGGGGGTACTCAGGGAGCTGGGAATCCTGATACTAGAAAAGCAGTCCTCCCAGGAGAAGTACATTTTGCAAATATTGACTGTATTTGTGGGAAAAGCTGACTTTTGTTTCCCCTAGTTCTTCTTGAATGGACTGCCTCTGGTCTCGGGATACAAGAGCGAGAAGAAGGAGCAGGCACAAGAACCTGGAGTGCACCTATCAGATGGGCCAGGGTGAATTGCCAATCTCCTACTCATTTCTTTTCATCCAACTGGTGGAACCAACAGCGGCTGCTGCTTCATAATCAGCAGTCTGCAGATGGCTGGGAGAATGCTTTAGGGAAGCGTGACTGTGACTGACAAACAAGACCCAGAAAAGAACATTAAGGCTCACTCTCAGGCCTCGTCTGCACTGGGGAATTTTCTTCCCTCCTCCAAATTCCCACCATTGCTAATATGAATGCAGCTGCACAATTGTAGGGATGTTGGGAGTCATAGTATGGGTTTTCATCTTGTCAGCCATTTGCAGCACTGTGTCAATTAACCCTCCTCAGAGCAGGGTTAACTGATACAGTGCTGAAGACGGCTGCTGGAGCTGAAAGCTGTCTATACTAAGGCTCCCATTGTTGCTAACCCTGGTGCAGCTGCAGTGGAATCAGCCCATGTGGGATTATTTTGGTAACAATTCTCCAACCTAAAAACAGCCTTAAAAATGCAACATAGCCACCTACGGGCCAGAACATGCTTCCGCTGCACCTCAACAGCTATGCATCTAGGCTGTCACCCTTCATCATGAGATTTCTCTTGCAGTCCTTTCAGTCCAGAAGGTACTTTTCGTATTTCTGTAAGAAATACTCAGTAGACTTCATCTCAGCAAACTGGTGTTCCTGTCACCTCTGTAGGACTGCCTCTGCTCATTAGTTCTCACGAGCTCTGGACTTGGAAGATGTGTAGACAGCCAATTATCTGGTAGTGCCTTTTCACTGATTCATACATTCATTAATTTTAAAAAAAATAATATTTGTCCTTTCACTCATGGAAACTTTATAATTTGTTTTTAATTTCTATTTCTTTAGTTTATGGCTGGAGAGTCTTGTTCACCAGCGGTTTTGCTTTTTTAATGCTAACAAGTAAAGCCTTATTTATGCAGAGCAGCACCATGAAGACTCAAGCTGATTTCTGATGGAGTAAAGTTCTGTTTCAAATGAGCAGAGTTGGCAGAATCAGTCCCACTTGTTTCCATGTGCTTTAGGAAGGACTTATGAATTAGGCTGGTGAAATGGGTGTTTCGGTCCCCGCTGAGTAAGACTAATACTTCTAAAAAGCACCTCTCCGTCCTTCTCCCACATCCATGTCCAACACTAAATAAAGCAAGAAGCGTTGTTTTACGTTTGTTATACTTCTGAATAACTATTTATCAGACAGATGCTGGCAGTCAGGTTTTTTTTAAGTGCAGTGTGCAAGTGTGAAGATGTTGAAGCCCAGGCTCAGCAAAAACCTCAGTGAAAAACCCTAGCTCACTGGAGCCCTTGGTTAATGACAAGCAGGTTTTCAATTCAGGCACGGCATTTTACGCACATACAGAACACAGCTATGTGCAGAATGGTGGGCAACTGCATATACCTGTAAATATCTACAGAGGCTCCAAGTGCCTACCCAGGGAAATGGCGAAGGGGCAGACACAGCTGAGAGACTGCCCACAGCCTCCAAGCTGTGGAGGTGAGCTGTAGTGCTCAGCTCAGGGCTCTGGGATGCTGAGCAAAAACTGGTTTGGCGGAAACTTGGATACAGCTGGGTATTTTGAGAACGGGGAGAAGAACTGGTTCGCTCTTCCTTCACCTCCGATACTGCTGCACTGGCTGTTTTTCTCTCCCAGGGATCCCTTTGGACAAAGTGAGGGAGCGGGCAGAATAACTGAGCTGCCTGCAAAGCAGGTGTGACAGCAATCTGTGGAAGGAAGGAAGAGCAATGTATTGACTACCCCTTTAGCTCACATGAGCTGTGGGGATGCATGACAAAGTTCTCAGGTCACAGTTGTCACACAAGGAGCCTGCCTCTTGGTAAACATATTTTTATATTTGCTTAAGTGGTTTGCATTAATCTCCTGAAATGTTCTTATAAAAATGCTAAACAACTCCCATCCCAAATCCCAGTGGAACTGGATTTCTCCTCCCGCTTAGCCTTTTCCCCCTTCAATATTAGGCTTAGTATCTTGCACATGTTTTTATATGAAACTCTGTGATTAAAAGTACTTAAGACTGGCTCATTTTTCTCTGCAATGAGTTCAGTTATTTCCTTTTTATACCTTCCAGAATTTACTATACCATATCTAAATATTGGCTGCAGTCCACATGTTTTAGATCATTCTCTATAATGGTCCTGTTGTTATAGAATCCTTTTTGTGTGTGTGAGAAAGAGAGAACATGCATATGTGTTGGAAGCAAGGCAGGGTGCATATAATTGTTTGGAAAGAGAAATCAGGGTATATTAATTCCATAAGTGATTTCTGAACTGATAACATGAAAGTGATAAAAAAATAATGAGCAGTGAAATCATAGACCTCCAATGCATTACTTTGTATGTGTGGTAAATAATATTTCTGATCCCAACATGTTACTCTACTACACATATTCTACCAATAAAATGACTCATTCACCTTTCTTTGCTATACGATTTTAAAGATCAGATTTATAGTTTTCAATTTTCTCATTTTTACTTATGTTCTAAATGTAGCTCCTCTGACCTGAGTCATACAGTGTGCTAGTCAGGGGTAAGGTGCGTGAAGATGAAACTAAGGCAGCAGCTGAAAGTCCTTAATCTTTGCACAAAAAAGCTCGTCGCCTGCTGAAGGCAGTACAGAGAACGTACACAGGTAGGGTAAGTTAGTGGTCATGGGGAAAAGCAGGATTTGATGCTTCATTTGACAAATCAGGAGCTTTAACCAAAACAAAAAACTTTACTCACAGTGTCATAATGTGTGGCTAGAGCTTATGAGGATTTAACTGAGAAATGCCTCTCTGGTCCCAGGACAAAATGAAATGAGCAGCCCTGTCCCAGTGGACACCTTCGGCTCTTGCCTGTGACGCCACACATAGAGGACACATTTAAGTGGCAAACGGACAGCATCAGTCCACGGCACGTTCATTCCCTACATGGACCGATCTTGTGCACATCAAGTGTGACTTGGCTCACAGCACATCGGACAAACCAATTTGCACTTGCAGCTGGCTGAGTGTCCTCCCAGTTGCGGGTATGGAGTCATGAGTGCATTGTACATTTGCTCCCAAATTTCTTTTAACTTCTCCTTGTGGACGAGCCCTAAGAGAGTCTGCCAGTGATGTAAATTCAGACCACTTACCCACGTGGAGACCACCGCCCAGAACAGAACAGATGCAGAAACCCCTGCACTAACTATGCCACTCATGTCCCACTCTGTAGGGCTCTGAGTCAGGGACTAGGCAGTTCAGAGGGCTGAGTGGCTATCATTTTGTGCTGGAAGGAATTTCACCCAAAGAGAGCGTACTTAGTTTCTAGAATTTTTTTCCCCACAACCTAAGATAAATTTCTGCTTTGCTCCATTAACAATAGCTGTATTTTTAATCAGCATTATTTTGTACTATATTTTCTTCGGAAATACCAATAATACAGTTTATGTGAAATACAAACAAATGAGGGAACAATTTTTACCTAAATATATGAATAGCATTTTGCAATTTGTCATTGTGATATATTTATCTTTTGAACTTTAAGTGAGCTCAGCTGAAAAAAATGCTTCTCTTTAGCACATGACTGGAAAATATATTACACCAGAGAAGTATATTGCTCTTTCAGTTTAGAAATTAGTGGCTAAATATAATTTTCCACTATACTTACTTTCACAAAGTATGCAGTAAATTATTTACATTACAGTAAATTCTTAGTATATATTCCAAAAGGTGTTAAAATCAGCATTCTCGCTCAAATTAATGGCTATTTTGTGAATGTGCATTAAAACTAAGATCTTTAAGATCTTTTGTTGCCTGCTGAAGCCTTAAAGCCACGGTATTATGACTAGAGCAAAACAAATTTGTCAACAAAATGAACCCTGGGGGACGGAAAAGAAAATAGTACAGAGTAGAAAGATACAGACCAGCCAGCAAAGTAACAACAGTTTACAGCAGCTGAAGATTTGGGTTTGCTCTCTGTCTTACACCCATCTCCTTCTAGCAACACAATGTACGCTAGTTACTACGTGTAGTCTTTCCAACCAAAGCTTTGCACAGATCAAGAGATGCCCATGTTTCCGTGCCCACGCTGCGCCACTGGCTGCAGCAGCAACCGAGCAGGCAGCCTCTCCACAGCAGCACCGCAGAGCCCAGCAGCACCGCAGAGCCCAGCACCACAGAGCCCAGCACCGCAGAGCCCAGCAGCACAGAGCCCAGTAGCACAGAGCCCAGTAGCACAGAGCCCAGCAGCACCACAGAGCCCAGTAGCACAGAGCCCAGCAGCACCACAGAGCCCAGTAGCACAGAGCCCAGCACCACAGAGCCCAGCAGCACCACAGAGCCCAGCACCACAGAGCCTAGTAGCACAGAGCCCAGCACCGCAGAGCCCAGCACCACAGAGCCCAGCACCACAGAGCCCAGCAGCACCGCAGAGCCCAGCACCGCAGAGCCCAGCACCACCGCAGAGCCCAGCAGCACAGAGCCCAGCACCACCGCAGAGCCCAGCAGCACAGAGCCCAGCACCGCAGAGCCCAGCACCGCAGAACCGTGCAGGAGCGCGGTGCCAGGCTCCCCGGCCATGCTGGCTGCGCTGCACGCCTGCACAGGTACGTCGCTCCCCACTTCCGAGCTGCCCCAGTAAACAGGGCTGCTGGAAGGCATCAAAATCATTCAGCCCGTGCCTCGCTACCTCCCTTCCCCTGGATGGCTGGGGAATGGGGAGGAGAGCTGGCCACAAGCTGAATGCACTCTTCCAGCGATGGCAGCTGCTCCCAGCCGCCATTTTGCTCAGGGGTCATTTGCCTGTCACATCCCAGACATGTAACCCTCATGTGATGGGAGAGCAGCCAAGCAGCCATCAGGAAAGGCTGGGGCCGGGTGGGAGCTGCAGCGGCTGCCAGAAGAATTCATCTGACACACAGCCTGTTCCTTATACACTCCGGGGCTGCACCCAGGGAAGAAGGCTGCTGGGAGCAGGCTGCGAGCCTGATAAATTGTCCCATCTGCCATGAAAGCTGCCACTCCTTAGGATGAGCACCTGCTTCCTACCAGCACGCCATCATCGCATTTCTAAACTGTTCTGTCTTTGATAATCAGATTGCTTTTTGTCTGTTTTCCCTATGTGCATGTATGGAGTACAAAGGAGGGTCCAGGGCTTACAGCACCAGTTGGGAGCTCAGGAAAGGGAGATTCCTCCTTTCCTATAGCCAGCCGTCCGTTCCTGTCTGACCCTGGGCAAACCACTTACACCCAGCTCCTTGAAGGTGTTGGGATGCCCACCTCCCACTGAGCTAAGCAAGAAAAACAAGTCTGTGCCCTAGCAGGAAAACGCGGATGCGAGTATTCCCTGTCTTCCAGGGTCATTATAAAGATGAAGAGGTTTCTGGTCTACAGAAGCTAAAGTAACGGCAGCCACGCACAAATCATATATGTGAAAGAGAGTAGTGCAAACACCGAGGAAAAGCTACATGGTTACCTAAGGCAGAGAAACTTCTTTAAAAGTTTTCAGTTGTGACTCAGAATTAGTAAAAAGAGGTTTACCCAAATCTTCATACTTAAAAGTTTTGCCTGAAAATATTCCTAGCATTTTATTTATTTTTTTGAATAATGGTATTAGTAAGACTCCGTTATATAATCACAAGAAAATTAAAACTCTCCAGGGCATGATCTTAGCTGTGTAATTAACTGGGGTGGTTAAAAGTACAAAGTGAACCTGAAGCAAAATTTGTACCAGAACCACACCTCATTATGTTTTGCTGCCTAAATCTGTCATAAATAGAGATGTTTATTACACATCTGCCATTTAAAGTACATATTACATGCAATGTTATATTTTATTTAGATTTAAAAGTTTTAAAACACACGATGTTAAGCTGTGTTACTATTAACACATCCCTCAGGGACCAGGGGTGCACATTCAGATTGTGCCTTAGGTTATATTATAATTCAGTTACTCCGGAGTTACAAATCATTTACAGAAGTATATTGGGTAATTAGTGTGCCTAATTTCAGTACATGGAGTTTCATTGGTGTGAAAGAACAATCCAGCTCTGTATATCCATTCACATGTATTAGACCAAACTTCGTAGTCTGTCCTTAGAACACCACTCCATCCTCTGCTGTCAACAGCAAGTGGCACTAAAATCTCCAGAGCTTCCCAAAACATAAGCAGTTATTTTTTCCCCTTATGATTATTTTCTTTCCTTTTGTTTTTTCACACTAGAAGTGATTCAGTACTGATTCAAATGTGTGGGCAGAAAGGGCAAGGGATGGTGCACCCACTACATGCTTCTTAATTCTCTGCTCTTTGGGCTTGCTTTCCAAATAGGCTCCCCTCCTGGACTAAAGAAATCTTTCACAGAAAAGCTTTCACAGAAAATCATTATGTCTAGGAGCTGCATGGAATGAAGTCCTTCTGCATGCACATGGGTTACTTCCAGCAGATCCTAAGCAATTCACTTGGTCAGTGAATAAAAAAAAATATCACTTCTTTGATGCAAGAACTTTGATGAATAAAGATGCCACCTACTAGTCAGCTTTTCTTTGTAAGCTGGTTATCCGAAGTCAACCTCTACCACCATTTCCTAGTTATCATTTCCTCTTAGTTGTGTGTTAAGGTAGGACAAATTTGGTTTATCTTACATATCTAAGATATCTATCTGCATAATGAACATTTGGTGTTGTGATGTTGTGGATAGTGTTACTCTAATCACCAGCAAAGGAAGTTAATCGTTAATATCAGCCCTAATAGACTTTTCTGTAGCATTTCATAGTATGGATCACCTGGCGGTCCTGACTGGTTTCTAAAAAGCTAAAGCAGCAAATATGAATGCTCCAAAATGAGTCAGGCCCATCCCTTCAGACAAATCCAGGGAACCATAAAGTCCCGTGGCACCTTCAGCACCCTGTACTTACGTGAAGAATCTTTCAAGGTTTAGTCTTCACCTGATCGGCCGATCTGCAAGACTTATCAAGAGGGAAAGAGCTGAAATGCTAGCAATTCCCAAAGACTTCACAAAGGCTTTATACTTCTCCTCACCAAATATGAACAGCAGAATCTCCCAGATTCCTCAATACCACACTGTTAATTCAGACCTGCACATAAAGTAACTGGCAAAAACTGAACCCAAGCCATCAGTGTTAGAAAGAGGGATGCACTTAAAACAATTTCCGTAACAGCAACAATCCCCACCAAGGGGACATCTGTCCTCAGGTTTCTAACTTAGTTCAGAATCTTAGGGTCACTTCAGACACCAAAATCACTCTGACAGAAGAAAAAGAATTAAAATGCTATTTGAGCTAAACAGAAAAAGATAAAGATGCCTCCACTGGCATAAAAACTTCAGTGGGAGCTCAGTCCTCTTCCTATTTTGCCTGTCACCACCCCTTTGAGAATGCTCAGGCTGGTCAGGCAGTAACTAGACGTGTAGAGTGGAATCACAGCATATATAGTCTCTTGTCCATGTGATTGTCAGGGTCATGGAGGCAGCAGAGTTAACCACACATCTGAGTGACAGAGGATACTGTGGTTGGGGAAAAAGGAGTAGGGGACAGAAGAGGGAAGGGACTACTTCTGTGGTCAGGGGGGCTGAGAAAGGCATAGCAAGCATAACACAGAAAATGGTTTGATTTATCCCACTTACGAGAATACTTGGGATTTATTGACAATATTTTTCACGTGCTTTTTTCTTGCACTTTTGAAGTTTGGCTACCTTTGTTCCATAGGTCTAACTACTGGGCATGATGGAAGGAAAACCCCACATATTAACACATTAGAATCCTCTTAATATTATCCAAAATAGCTTTTCCATATAGCAGTTTAATGCACAGCAGCCCAGCGACAATTCTAGGGTGTATTTCCATGTGACTGAATGTGTGTAACACCTAATGCCTTAGAGGTTCTCAGCTCACTTGTAGAATAAAGTTCTGCATTACCTGATAGGTCAAAAAGGACGCTGGAAATTTAACATAGATTCAGGCAGAGTATTGTTTATCCTACCCATTAAGGGATGATAGTCCGTATTTATGGAAAAAGAGAAATGTTTTATTGTGGGAAGAGGGTGTTTTCAGGGTATATTTAACTACCTGATTTTGGTCCACTTTCGATACAGAATAGCCAGAAACAAGCCACTCCAAACAAGAACCAGTAAAATATATTCAGCATCACCATGTGTCTCCAGTGTCTAAATGTATAGTCTATAAAGATACACATCTCAAGGAAAATGTGCACTCTGAGCTTAAGAAATAGAAAGTCACTGTTTTTCTTATTTGTCCTTAAAGCCAAATGTTTAAACTTCCATAAGTCTAGTAACAATTGTTTTAAATACAAACATATAAGTCACAGTTTCACATAGAGGTATTTAAGATACCTCTTAAGAGTATCTTATATTTACTAAAGGTTAGAATAGGTGCTACATCCATATTAGAACAGAACAAGTAGCAACTTTATTTTGATTTCTGACAATGTATAAGTGGCATTTACCCAGTAACATCAGTACAGATGCTTCTGTTGTGTTGAATAAGATTCTTGGAGTGTAAAGTGGAGGGAGTCTCAAAAATCTAGATGCCAGATGTCTGAATATTGGTTTATTGCAAGTGTGTATGTCCTTTAAAACAGGATATATTTATCTGGAATTCTTACTGTTTGACAGATTGAACACCCTCCTAAATGCATGAACTTTGTGTGAAGTAAATAAAATGTTGATGGAACATTCATACATTAATTGGCATAACTAAATAACAGAAGAACAGAGCTGCATTGAATATGGAATATAATACTCTCCAATCTCCAAAAGTTTATCTCGCTCAAACCAAGACAGCTTATCTTCACTGAGAATTCAGTACTTTGGCCAGGACCCAGCTGAGTAGGTAATTCTGTTCTCTTCAGTGATGTTAGTCACGTGCCTAAAATTAAGCAGGGGATTCTGTGCTTTGCTAGACAGAATGCAGAGTACTCCAGATCTTTTCAGATTCTCACCTGCAGGTTGAATATATTGACACTTTGCATCTTGTTTTGTTGTATAGTGCTGCATAGATTTGAAAAAATGGAATCAAGAGGGAAACTGATGAAACTAGGAACAAAGACTTGAAACTGGTCTTCATTTTGAGCCAAAGGTGACCACCAATCTGTTTTCACAGGCCTCTGCTGCTGCTGCACTCAGCAGAGAACATCAGCTGAAGCCATCTTTGTTTTGCAGATATGTGGTGTTGAAAAGGTGTTCGTATTGCATCAGTACCCCTATTAGGTTAACATTTAGGGCAAGCTGCAAGGCTTTACTAATTTTGCAGGAACTTGGGAATCTCAATACAGAGACAATGTGTGGAAAGACTGCAGAGCACTGGAATATTTGGGAAAGGCAAATTGCTTTTGATGTCATCATTTGATCGTTTATTTTGTTCTGTACAGAGGAAAAGCTTCTCAGAATTGTATACTTTTAAAAGAAACCCCTAGTACATTCTGCAAAATGGGTGGCATGCCACCAGGAATCATGTTAAGCCTGTTCTTCTAAAGACACAATCCACTGATTTCAGCCATACTTGAAAGAACAGTCAAAGTCTCAAAAGTAATTAAGCTCCTACAAGTCAATGAGAGGGATCTAAATGACAGCTCCAACAGAGGGAAAGTTGGGCAGAATTCAGGTGTAATATGTTAAATTTGACAGCAGCCCTTTATCCAATCAGTACAAATGATTGACTGACCATTCAGGGTAAGTACTGCTCCAGGCTTGCTGCAAAACTCTTTTGTCTGGTAGGTAAAGTCCAACGTGGGGATTGTTCACGGCAAAGAGAAGGAGGGAAACCAG
Source organism: Microhierax caerulescens (assembly GCA_035590215.1). Taxonomy (NCBI): domain Eukaryota; kingdom Metazoa; phylum Chordata; class Aves; order Falconiformes; family Falconidae; genus Microhierax; species Microhierax caerulescens. The sequence continues at coordinate 56,078,005 of JAVJGJ010000057.1, read as the reverse complement.
AGGATAACCAACACCCACAAAAAGTGTGCTCAGGCTTCATTAGCTACTCATAGAACAATGCATATGGTTGCTCCAGACTTAACTGTCATTTAAGACTTTAGATCATAAGGGGATACATGTAGAACCCAGTAGCAGCTAGAGCAGGAGAGTGTGGGAAACAGTATGAACGGAGCAAGAAGGGATTCCAGTGATCAGTGTTTATGGGAAGGAACTCCAGTTATAGAAAGAACACTTTTTGTTTACACTGGAAACAATAGAACAACACACACTGAAGAGACATTTATTGGATACAAGAAATACGATGTTGCAAAAAGTAATAAAAAAGGAGAATAAAAAAACCTAATATTAGAGAAGCCAATCACATTTATGTGCTCATTTCCTCTAAGAAATTTTACAGTGTTTGAAATCTAAGATTTGTCTCATGCCAAAAAGTAATCAAGTGTTCTCATAGATTTCCACAGAACAGCACTCTGGGACACAATGGACAAGTAGGACATCAGAAATGGATAGACAGACACGGCTGCAGAGTTACTGGCAGCTCTGCTCTGAGAGTCCAGTAGGTTCTTTGTGACAGTTCTCATTGTGGGATTATTGCTAACATGTATTGCTAACATCAGTTTTGCATTTTTATTTATTTCTGGAATACTGCCTGCTTTCATGAGATGCTCTTTCAACAGATGAATCCTCAAATACAAGCAGGGGAATGGCAGCCCAAAGACATACTCTTTATATATTATATAAATTATATAAATATATATTATAATGATGTTCATCTTCTCTGGGGTCATGCTTTGCAGGGAGAGGCACCTGGAAGAAGAGCTGAGTCTCTCTCTCCTTCACTTATAATACTTACAAAACAGTGAAACAAATCCCTTAGATAAAACAATACCGCATCTTTCCTGACAGTTTAGAATAGAAGAATAATATCTGGGGGCCAAATTTTAAAGTTTTTACTTCAGTCTTATGCATTAATTCCTTGGGCAGAACGCCATTTGTTTCAACAGCTTTGCCTGCGGAATAACCGCAGGATTCAGCTCTTAAAGGATACCAAGTATCTTAAAGATTATCCTAAGTGCAACTAAGATCCTTCAGGCACAAATGCATTCTTAGGCTTCGCAAATTAACCATTCCAGGGTCTACAGGAGACATCATCATAAGTCTTTAAGCAGAAAACTGAAACGTCATTATTTAAGCCTGGGAACACTGGTTAAGGGCAACACTCCTCTGCTTTGATGTTCTTGAAAAATGTAAACAAAAGATGTAATTTGTGAGGCTGAGGATTGATCAAGTTTTCAGAGTGCAAAATAGCCCTACAGGAATCTGGTGGAAGTATCTGAAATTACTGTAGGGAAGAAATTTGATCTTATTTTAAAACTAATTAAAGCCTTCTGCATCTCCACAAAAACCTCCAAAACCCTGGAGATCTCTGATGGTTTACCCTCTGGGGAGAACACACAGATATGAATTTTAATAGTGTCTTTTGGTAATGTGGTGGATAAAGACAAATTGATTACAGCAGTCGGGAAAAAAGCAGGTGAAGCATTACCAGGGCCACTGGGTTCATGTTTTCCCAGACATGGTGAAGGCCACCCAGATTGTAAAAGAAAGTTGATATCTTTAAAAACTTGAGTTCTATGATTTGGGGCTTGATATGGCTTTCTTGTTTCCGGATACACTGGATTATATCAAAAGAAAAATAAGATGTATGGTCCATATTCTGTTCTCATGTACACAAAACCAAATCTAGGCTAAAACTTCTGACATCAACGGTTTTGCTCCAGATTTACACCCAACAGAAGAGCAGTACTGTCCTTCTGACTATAATGACTATCATTATTTAGCACCTGAAGAGCAAGGTGAAACCAGAAGAGAGTAAAAGACTAAGAAACCTGAATGCTGATGCGCTTCTATGTATTTGCATGAAATACCGAACAAAACACTCTTGTAGAAGTCCTTTATGAATATACTCATGCCTGGCCTCAAACAACATGATTGTTCAAAATTTGTTTCCAAGAGAACACAAGGCATGCAGCCTGATAGGACATAAAGTGAGTGTACTGTGGTAACTGTAGGCTCCTGACACTCCGTTTCTTTCTAGCCCCTTTGGATTTATACTGGGACAATTACATATACATGTATGAATAGAAAAGACATTTCACTGACGTGCATGAATATTACAGCAGATGGCAAGCCAGATGACAATCTTACTAGTGTTTAATTCTCTAACTTTGAACATTGTATAATTTTGTTGATTAATATTTGGTACATGCGGATAAACACACACTAATCCAGGCTTGCACATATGGATCAGATCGAAGTGATCTGCTTTCAGATCTAGCTGGGTTTCGGTACCATAGCTAGCCTGCAGCCTGCCACGGAGCCCTGAACCTGGCATGTGTGGAGTCTCGCTTACCCCAGTGTTCTATGATACTAGCCTAGGTTTGAAAAAGACCATGGATCTAATCCTAACAGAAACTAACTCTCCACACAGACATGTGGCCATGGGAAGCTCTGCTCAGCTGCATCTAGCTGAAAAAAATAAGACACGTCTGCCCATGCCACGGAAAAGCCCGAGATTCGGCTTTCCCAGGTGTGCAAGGCTGTCCTTTATAAGGGCTAGAAATTAAGCATGTACAGGAAATGCTGATAGAATTAGATGTCTTGTCTTTTAAAACAAGCAGAAAGAGAGAAATCCTGAGTTCCCATCCTGTCTGTCAGGACCATTCATACTTCTAAGTTAATGTTGTTAAGTTGTCCTTGCCAAAAATACAGAAACTACACTGAAAACAGCAAGCAGAACTTCCTTAATCATTAGAATGAATTCATGCTTAGTTTTCACCTTTTTGCAATGGCACCACCCTAACTGAAGGAACGGAGAAAGCCCATCTTCTCCCTCCTTCCAGTTGCCTTTAGTCTGGTGGTTAGAGCACCCTGCTGGAAGGCGATTATTTTGGGTGCGAATCCCCACCAGCAGAGCTGGGGATTGACCCTGGTTTCTTGTGTTGAAGGTGTGTGCTCAAATTGTTACACCAAAGGCAAGATGGCTAGGCTGCCAGAACTGCAGACCTGTTTCAGAAGAAAAATGAGCTGTGCTGAATTCCTGACAGAAAGGATGTTGATAACCTCCTTCAAGAAGTGCCAGGCTGGAGATGCAGAGTGAATGGAAACAGTTCCTGCAGCCTTGATGAGATCCACTAGGGAGGAGGTTTACCTGCGTTCTTCAAATTTCTCAACTGGCCAATTCCAGACACATAGAGCAGCTCAACTTGCCAACTGTTTTGGGATCCAGATCTTCCCTACTCCAGAGGGAGCCTTGGCATCTAGCATAGAGCCCTGAGTGGCAGATGCCAAAAGACTGCTGTTGCAAGAATTAACTTTTAGGCACACAAGTCCTCGCTGGATCTGGTCTTCTGCAATTGTGAACCATCTTTTTTTTGTGAACACCAAAGCTAAATTCTTTACTTCCATTCAAACACTAAATTCTGTAGGTCTTGCTGGGCAGAGCAGTGCCTGCATACCTGAAAGGAAGTCTAGGTGGTTTAGCTTGCATTTACAAAGGTACGCTGGCTTAGCTGCCCTTGTCTGCAGGTTGAAGGTAGCCCGGGAGTCTGGTCCCCTTCCTTTGTCCTCCTAAGGAACTTGGGACACAAATAGGCAGATATTTAATTTTATTTGGGTTTGTTTCTTCCATGCAAGGTCTGAAATTACAGAGCCCTGTAATGGGGATATTTTTCTTCTGAGTTACAAGCCAATGTCGTGCCTTTATATAAATCCTATTTTTTCATCCAAATGTGTAAATAAGGAGATGAAGTTGTTTTCCTACACAACAGAATGAGTCTTTGGCTTAAGAAACCAAACTGGGAGAGAAGACTGGTAGGTATGCAAAATTTGTGTTAGAACAGACATTTCTGATAGATTTACAAGATTGGGACTTACTGGCTTCAGAGAGAGCCTGAAAAAACAGTCAAGACCAATTTAAATAATATTGTGTAATATCTGTTTGTCATGTATAGTATGATTTTACAGCTAATTTGCTGTAAAATCTGGCAGAGTTTGTACACTTAATACAGTGATACATTTAATATAGTATAACAACAACAAAAAAAAACCACAATAAAAATGCCCCCATGACTTGAAGATGAAAGAGTATGGGTTTCCCACAGAGTTGTGACAAAGAATCTGGGAATTACATTTTCCCCCCTTTTTTCTTATTTTGCTTTTGACATGAAACATTGACTAGTTTCTCCTATACCCATTCCAGCCCTGGATAGCTGAACTTGTTGTCGAGCTAACTGCAACGTGCTAAGCACCCAGTCTGTCACTGGTCAATGACGTTGCCAGAAACGCTGACAGAAAGCGCCGTTCCATGGCTCTGACAACAGCAGGAGGCAACTAAAGAGTGTGCATATTGGTGTGGAGTATGGTGATCAGATCAATGTTGTGTTTAGTCTGATATCTGATCTCTAAGAATGTCAGCAATTGATGAAGGATCATGAAACCAAGCAGGAGGAAGCTATAAGTCATGTTACTGGCATATAAGGCTGCCTGTGCTCAACTGACTGTTTAGACCAGCCACTAATAATTTCCATTAGAGTAAGTTCAGCTTCATGAGTGAGGGTTTGTCTCTCTACAGCTCTCATTCTTTGTTTACTGTTTTAAACTTAATATACATGGTTGTAACAATCTAGTAGCTTGCTTTGTGCTTACTAAGTTCATGGTCTGAAACTCGCAGCAATCAGTTCCTTTAGCTCGCTGTTTACTGGGTTAAGTTGTATTCTGCTCCGTTCACAGATAAGTGACCTTCAGTTACACTGCGAGAGTAAGCAGAAGCATCCTATTTGTGTTCCCTGCACTGTTCACTATTGCACACAGCCTGTAAAAAGGCACACAATAAGCAGTTCCTATCTTGTCATTTGCCTTGGCTGGATCTCCCATCTGACAGGCATTCTAACCTATTACCCACCTATGTCTTCCTGCTCTCTTGCCTTTACAGCCTAGAGCTCAGATTTGATTGACACATCAGCAGTTTTGACTAGCTACAATAAAGAAGGGAAAAAAAAAAAGCTACACAGCTATAAGTACCCATTGCTCTCTTTAAAAATGTGACCAGCTTTCAAAAGCTATCCAGCACTGTGAGAAACTCTGACATAACAGTACTGCTGCCAGAAAACTAACAAGAACAAAAATAGCCAACTGAGAGTATTCATGAACTACGAGATAGAGAACCGGAGACCTGTTTTCAAAGACAGCAGCATAAATAATACAATTCTGTAGTATGGGTTTCATGTGATGAACTAGCTGTTCCAAAAGCCAGTATTCTTTCATAGGCTGCCAAAGCTGACTGAAGGAAACATCCAGTCAAAGCCTGTAAGTTAGGACCAGTTTTCCAATTGCTTGGGCAGTTTCTGACTTGTACAGGTAGCAGTAAAGAGCAGTGGCTTCATATTTCACAGAGCTCAGGTTAAATCCAAACATTGATGAGGGTCTCCCGAGAATTCCTTGTGGGGTTTGCATATACTGTTTTTCCCTTTGACAATCCTGGCAATAATCTGCAAGGAGTTCTTTGTTTGCTCCCTGTGGAAATTTTCAACTGGTTTATGTTTACAGAATCAAAATCAGAATCAGTGAAGAGAGACAGGGAAAGCATGAAAACTGATGTAGAGCAAAGAGCAAACAGGGAAGTACCAACCTTTGTTGATACCAACAAAACCTTACCCATTAGCCTTTGTTTACTCTCCCCATGTAGTGTGTGCTCTGTCTTCTCTCATTTTTTTTACAATCTAACAGATGAGTTAACTGAGAGGATCTATCTCTATAAAATAGGGAATCCGTTTTAGTAGGTTGACTGAGTTAGTTGGCTGGTCCTCCCATTGGAGCAATTTGCTAACAGCAGGAGTGTATCCAGCAAAATGTAGTTCTTCACACAGACCTCCCAAGTTGTCCCATCTCTCCATCAGAGAAACTTTTGTGGGGCCTGGGGAAGGGAGAGTCCTTCTGTGAAAATAAAAATAAAAATGCCATGTCTAGGTGGAACCCTGGAAAAATTCCACAGAAGAAAATCTCATTATGAACCCTGTCCCTAAACACTGTATGGCTAATCTGAAATATTACAGAGGAAAACAGAATATTAATGGGGAAGGAAGAGAGGCTTGGAGTAAGGGGATCTGGATTCTCTTGCTTTCTCTTGTTCAGGCTTTCTAGGAGATCCTGGGTGAGAGATGCAGCTGCTGTGCCTTACTTTCTCCTCAGAAAATAAAAATTGATTAATGCTACTGATGTTCCTCCCAGAACCATCTGCAGGCATTATTTATTACAGTTTATAAAATTCTCGTAAGGAGGGACAACGTACTTTTTAAACAAATAAACTAAGTGTGGCACACACTTCAAATGGCTGGTGCAATGCACAGGATACTCGAATAGATTTATTCTGCAGGACGTGCAGTGTTCCACTCTGAGATGCTGTCTTGCTGTCTGCATGTTTTCTTCAATGTATATACACTATAAAATCTATCTTAGATCAGCTGACTGAGCTACTCATTGGCAGGAACTGAATACGTTTGGTTGGCAATTGTTTTGAAGGTTTCTAAACCTGTGTAGTTCCCCCCGAGAATTGCACTCACTTTAGTCAGTCCTTAAAGATAGCAAGAGGAGAGATACACAAAGGCAGATTTGATGCTGTTAAAACAGTTACGTTGGATTGTGCATCTGACTTGGCTTTCAGGAAAATAAAACGGCTTACATGGGCACTGGGGGGAAAATGACTTAAAAGTGCAAGTTATGCATCTGGACTATTGTTTGTCTCTGTGTTCCTTAATACCTGTTTTCTGTCTCAAAAAATGCACACAGGAGTATTTCAGACTAAGGATATGTTACAGCCTCTCATCAGTTACACAAGTGGGACTGAAAAATACCAGGTTCTCACTATTTCTTTGCTCTAATGCCTGTTTCAATAGAGATATGAGTTCTGGGAGCACTGTATGACTTCATGCATTTTTTTCCAGAAGTAATGATAAAGAAGTAACATGAAAGACCAGCCCAAACAAAATCTTTGAACTGGAAGATGAACCAGATAACAGATATATATTTTCCGATTCATTTCTATTTGTGCTTGCAAATTTTTGGCAGCGCAAGTACTCCCTTGTGTTCCCAGATGCCCCGTTCAATTGGAAATCTTAAAGGCGCAACCCAATGTATGGGCAATTTTTCAAGAACAAAGGAAATGGGAAAACAGCAGCCCATTTGGCTCTGAAGCTGCAGAGCATCTATAGATCAACATTCCTGAGTGCAGGCAACTTTTAAATTCATTTTGGTTTATATTTAAGGAAAACATTTGCATACAAACTTGCCAGGATGTACGTTAGTCAAAATGTATTGTGCTCCCCTAAAGAGCCAGGGAGGAAGAATATGAACTGCAACATTCCCTGGGCTTCTGCAATATTGCAGCTGCTCTCAATTAAAGTGAGAGGTGGTTTCTAGGGACCGTATCTATGGTATTTATCTTCCAACCATTTTTTTATTATTTTGTAATGATTTCATGAATTACAATTGCAGCTTAATAAAGGGGTGTTACAGTAGTGACTGTATTGTCTGCAAATTTCTTCCGTTGAGAATCTCAATACACATCATGTTACCGTCAGAGATTTAAGGTACAGCTATCTATAAAGATGAATGAATATAAAGAACATGAACAAGGCTTAAATAATTAAATCCACTACATCCACAGAAAGCACCCTCTACTGAGAGACAAGAGAGAAAATGGATATGCTTTCAAGAGCCTAGAGAAAGGTACCTGGCAAACCACTGTCTCTAGGTTATGCAGTGGAAAACAGACACAAACAAGTCTCATATTTAAAACTCTAAGTAATTTATGGGGTTTCATCCTGCTGCAGAATTTTTTCTACCCTCCTTTCTCTGAAGTAGATAGGGGACTTCCATGCTATTTACTGACCAGCTTGAGCATTGACATGCAGGGGTTAGAAAGGGACAGTCTGCTTGTGCAAGATCAAAATCCACTAATCAATTCTAATTCAATCCCAAATAGTTCCTAAATGTGGGTCTATTTCATATCTATTTTCTATTTGTCACTTGAAATCACTGGTCGAGGCATATGGTGAGCTGTCAGAAGACCTGTGTTACAGCATGTCTCTGCTTTGGGCTTGTTCCCCAACTAGATGACTTTTTTAACATTTACCAGTTCTGTGTGAAGGGGACAGTCACAGCCAAAACTCCTTCCCTCCCTCCTGCCCTTTCTCTCCACAGCACTGGCAAATTGTTATCCCTCCTGTCTGGTTATACCAGGTGGCTCTGCTAGCTGCTGAGTAAGGTGAAAATAACCACCTTATGCTTATGATGTAGGGTAAAAAAGAGGCTCAAACCCAAGACTTTGAGAGTTCTGTTATCCACATGCCATCAGCCCACGTTGCCAGATGTTATCCTCTCAGGTATTATCCTGCAGCTCAGAGCATCCACAGCGTGGGTATCTACTGCCTATCTGGGGTATAGCACACTCAGCCCTGTGCACAGAAATTAGACTACATGAACAGAAACTAGACAATAAGGGTGCTTGCATACTCCAGAGGGCAGAGGTACTTCTGCTGAAGTGACTTTTTCAGGCAGACATGAGGGGTCACAATGAGCATGGTTGGTGAGTCTGAGTTTGACAGCCAGCTCATCTTGTTCCTTGGACAACACTACAGCTGTGTCCCAAGAATCTAGTCAGGCTAATAATCCCCTGCCAGGACTATAACGTTGGTCACAGTATACAAAACATAAAAATAAAATCTCCAAAGTCTGTAGTAGGTACAATCACACAGAAAAAATACTTTCTGTTATGAACTGCTTTTAAGGAATAGCCCTGCCAGCAAAACCACAAAAATGTCAACAAGCCCATCATTTGACCAATATGAGCTTTGTAAAACTGTACTAGCTTGGTTCACAGAGCTTTAAAAAAAAGAGTTAGTCCAGAAATGTTTCCCCAATATAAATATAAATTATCCAGAATACTTGGTCAGAAGGCAGTACAGTAGACATGCCCATATAATCAGGCATTCCCATTTTTAATGGCTGAAAACACTCCCTTTTCACATAGCAGTCACTAAAAAACAAAAAAAAAAAAAAGAAAAGGAGTGATCACAGGTTACCAGTGGACATGAATGGGAGTACTCTTTCTAAATGTAGCAGTCCAAGGTGACTATTGCAGCCAGCTTAATATGAAAAAGGTCACTTTTTAAACCTGCATGCTGCCTCATTCTGTATTAATACTGAAATAATATCTTCTAATTACAGCACAGCATATTACAGTGGCTCCTGTGCTCTAACTAAAATATTCTGGAAGATGCAGTAGTTGAAAATTTCTGTATTCCAGAGAAAGGGCCAAGCAGCAGAAACAGGGAAGGCAGCAGTCTGGTTTTGGATGGCCCTGTCCATTTTTCTTGTAAGTACTCGACGCACTTGCAGCCCACCCTTGTTAACAATAACACCAAACCTGAGAGTACAGCAGACTAAACTGTTGTCACAGAAGAAAAGCTTCAGAATCTCTGAAGCAGCTGAAGCAGTAAAGAAAAAGAAAAAAAAAACCCAGAGATAAATTTGTGTGTTACACACAAATTTATGTAACACTGATGTGTGTTACCGCTAATGATCATGAAGCCATAATACAGTTTTAATTACACAGACTTCTCCCTATTATAATGGCCCCATAAAATGCTGACTAACTAAAAAAATAACATCAATATACATAAGATGGAAAGCAGATGGATTAGATTTTTGAACTAGAAGCCATTGCTGGAAAAGAACAATTGCTTTTGAGAGTCAGTCGCCTACTGGGCTAGATGCATTCTTTTAAAATGTTTTACTGCATGATTAGAAGGTTTGAAACAGTCAAACACTTGAGGAGTGTGCTAACAGGTACAGAAACATGAAAGAGTGACTTCCCTTTAAAAACACTGGTCCAGATGCTGTCCTCTACAGCAGAGGCACAGAGGAGGGCAAAGCAACTCAGACATGGCCTTACATACTTTGTAAGTACAAAATTTTGTACTACTTAGTCTTGATAGCAGTACCCTTATGAACATAACAATTGCTACCATCAGTATAAGCTTTTGTTATCATATTCATTATGGCTTTGCTCATCAGACCTCCATCTCACTTTGCTCTCCACACTGTCTTGCTCTCCAGAGTGACTTTCTGACTCCAGCAAGATAGCTCCATGATTCCCAACTTCCTTGTTCCACAGTACAATATCCGAAGCACACAATAAAATGAATTATCCTTGTGAGAGAGTAAAAGGCTGGCAAGGAACTCCAGTATGGTAGAATGAAAACTCAATCTTGGTTGTCTGGATGCAGCCAAAGACTGAATGCCATGGAGTTCTGAGCAAATGACATGTTCTTCAGCTGCAAGACCACCTGCAGAATGCTATGGGGAAGACAAACATGACAGTTTACTTCTCAGAGCGCTGTTATGAGGCGCTACTTGCCGACTCAGGCAGGCACTACTGAATGCATGATACATGCAAAGATTTTTTGCTAGAAATACCAATTGTAAACAAAAGGGGAAAACAGGCACAGGAAATTAAAAAGATGAAGCCCCAAGTCTTTGGCATCTCCTTTGAAACTGAGGTTGGAATTCCATGGCTATGAAACTCTGGAACCTTTTTTAATAAGACACCTTAAGTTCTCCAAGACAGCAGAAAATGAGGTGTGGTAACTGCCAAGCACTCTCTGTGAAGCCTCTGCATAAACTTACTATGGGTTTAGAGCTCCACTGGCTTTGAAGGAGGAAGCCCAGCAGAAGAACAGCAGCCCATGGACTCTCCTGGGGACGCCAAGGAGAGAAGTATTATTTCTACTTCATGAGTGCATCTGAGTGGGAGGAGAAAATCGGATAAGTATACATGAAATCCATGGTATCCAGTGAAGAAGGGCTTGATTTGATTAAGGTTTGTCTTCTACAGGTCTTAAGCTTATACATTTTGTACCTGTTCCCAGTGACAACGCATTCTTCCATGAGTTGGACCTCTCACGATGCTCTGCATATGTTTTTCTAAATACTGGTGAGTGTGGAACATGGGAACCAACATCTTCCTCCTGAAGCTGTAGGTTTCTGCATCAACCACAACAATGAATATTAAAGAATTCCTCCACAACATCACAACTCACCTAACCAACTGTAGATACCTACAGTGTGGAAGCTTAAATGATTTAATTGTTGAGACTGCTTTATCAGTCAATGGAAAGAAAGAAGGTATAAATAATCTGGTTCTAAAGTAAACAGCACAAATAATATTGATGACTTGTACTCTGAAAGTAGTATTTCTCTCCTAAAAAGGAGCCTGAGGTGACTCTCTCAGTTGTAGAGGGCTCCACTACAGACACACCAAAATAGGTGAGATAAATCCTAAACCTGTGTTTAAGTGCCAAGTGGTGAGATAGTAATTAGGGAGCAACAGGGAAGGCTCTAAATACTGCCTGATGAGTTTTCCTGTCTCAATAGCACCCATATAAATTTGTATTTTTGATACAATCACTAAAACTGAGTAAGGCAGTAGCATTTTTCACTCTGATATGGAAATTTAAAGCACTGACATGAAATCTAAGCTTCAAACCCTTGCTGGCAGGAACTAAGCATACACCTGTGTGGATGAGCGACAGGGAAGAACAAGTGTCTCCCAGAAGAGCTCAACAGTTTTTAGGGCACTGCCTGCACCAGGGTGAACAGAGCAGAAAGAATAAATAATGTTGAGGTCTTGGACTGAGTGCAACTTTCTATCAGCAGGGATAATTTCTAGCATTCTCAAAATGGTGTCAAGATAAAAGCTTCCCTAAACAAACCATGTTTTGGAAAACCTGACTTGAGAAAAAGAAATTATGCCAGAGGAACTTTCATAACACAAGAGTGACTAACCAAGGAAGACTTCTGCAAGGCAACAGAAGAGTTTTTAAAAAACTGGCCCAGGAAAGTGTTGGCATGATTGACTTCTGCCTTACATACAGTACAGTTTGCAAAGGGAGTAGGAGAAGCAAAAAGGAGCAGAGAGGGAAAATAAGAACAGTCTGTTCTACAGATTGAGAACAGAGGTGGTTCTCCACATGCAATAGTCACACTGTGGAATTACACACCCTAGAATACTGTGGTTGGTAAAAGTTTATTATACAAATTGATAGGGAAAGGAATCCAATGAGGACTTTTAACACAAAGGCATGACCCTTGGCACAGGAAATCCATGAACTGCAAGTTCTTGGAAGCCAAGAAGACGTGTCTTTCCCCTTATGCCCTTTCCCTGTGCATCTGCTTTGGCTGCCGTTGGGGGCAGGATACCAAGGCAGATGCATCTTTGGTCTGAGCTGGAATGGCTGTTCCTGTGATTTATCAATGTATTTTTATAGCAACCATTCCATTAGAGTAAGTGTGATTCATGGCCATTTTTTTGAAAGCAAAAATTGCATTTTGTCTTAGTTTTGGCAGTACGTGTGAAGATATTAAAAAGCTTTATTTGTGGATGCAGGCATTTTTAATTTGGTTTATTAGAGGTATTGAAGTACAAAATAATTCAAAGATTGAAATAATTGAATGACATTTAGCATTCTGTTCTATACACTACTACACGTTCAAAAGAGATGGCTTTAATTCTTATTTTTAGATACACTGTTTAAAAGCTTAAGATAAATGGCTAATTTTCTGTCTCCTTCCAATGGAGAAGCTCACTTAGATCATCACTGGTGTTCCTGTAAGCAAGGCCAAAGACACAAGCACAGTGAAGCGTGAACAATCATGTTCCCTGCAGAACAAGGTGTGAAAATACTGGCAGCTTAGTGGTCAAGTAATGGCCACAGCTGCTGCCTGGTGTGCATGTTTAAAGATAAACAAGTTAGTTCAGTTTTGATTATTTGTCAGTCTTGTACCTTTCATAAGTCTCTCTCTCATGGAAAATAATTCAAAACTGTCAACAGCTGCAGAAATTCCTTTACAGAGCTCTCCTTTTTTCCTGGAGTAATAAGGGTTTCAAATAGTTGGGAATTGCAATTTATCCAAAAGTGGATAATTTTTTTTATTCCAGCTCTAAAATGTTATTTCATACACTTCAAAAAAGCTGGACAGATGGTACTAAGAGTACAGAAAAGAACAAAACCAACCAATTCTCAAAGATTTCATTCCTTTTTCATTTTCTCTGTAATAAGTTGCCAATTTTTTCCATTCTCTACCAAAAGTTACCATTTTTACATTCATATTAGAAAAGTCTGTCTTGGAGTCCATTTGGAATGAAAAGGAACTAAAGATAAAAACATGAACAATATAGCAGCAGAGACAGATACGGCTTTGGCCTTACTGATGTTCTGAAATGTCATGTGGCAGCAACCTAGTGTGTTTACTAATTGAAGAACCCTGCTCAGACAGCAAGTTTATGGGTGTAACCAGTATCATTGCCATCAATTCCCCAGTTACCATCTATCCTCTACAGTCTAAGCAAAGCAACATGACAAAACTTCGTTAACTCCTGCTTCCTTGTTACTTGCTAAAAAAAAGCTAAAAATAATAAATATCATAATAAAAAACCCCAAACCAAAAACAACAAACAAGAACTAAATATACAGTTCACGGCAACCAGACAATTTCTGTCAAGACTCTGAATGTGCTTCTACTGATCCATAAAAAGTGGTCCTATACAGTAATTGGCCATCAATAGAAAGCAAAATGGGAGGCAATTCAGCAGCTTCTGGAACACCAGTTTCACTAAGCAAAGGAATTCTCTCATAGGGCCCAGTCTCGCAACAACCTAAGGGTAATCACCTTCTGGTGTCCACAGAATTTGGGGAATATAAGCACCTTGAAGGCAGGTCCTTAAGACCAAAATTAAGTCAGGAGCAATTCTGAAAAAACTTTCACGAAGACCTATGAAGATCTTATAAATATTTAGTAAAACATGAAGGACTTGGAAAGATTTACCAGAGGACTGTAAATGTTTCTTGTCACGGTGAAGGAGCCACCCATTCACATTTAAAGTATTCTCTAATTTTGCTGCTGCTTTGCTCCATTGAGGTTTTAGCTATCTCAGGTAGATGCCCCAACTTGCAGACTTCGAAAACTAGTGGAATTACCAAAATTATAGCCCCAGAATCTTTCCAGTTTCTACCTGTTTTGTAAAAATGTAGATTAATTTAATCTAAATCTCTTTTTATACTGTTCTTCATACTCTAGTAATTGACGTAAGTGGAATGTATTCTACTTTGCTACAGTGACAGGAGACTGATTGGACCAGATGATCTTTTTAAAGGCAAAAAAATAGATCATATTAACGTAAGAAGCTCTCTTCCACCTGAGGGCTTCATACAATTAAAAAAGAAAATCTTGCCTCTGAAATCTATACACTTAATGTGTTCCATAAAAGCCGCCATCAATACACTTCTTTATAAACAACCTAAATTAGTGGTTTCACTTTAACTAGTTAACATATCCTAGTGATAGGGTAGAACCTCAAACAACAAGCAGGTTTGCAAGATTTTTCTCATGGATTATACCAAAGCGTCTAAATACGTACAGATGTGGTGGGGCACAGCAACAGCCTGCAGCTCACAGCCAAGGATTAGAAAGAAAAGAGTTGCTTTGTCTAATCCTTTCTTCCTAAAAAAATGTATTATGTTAGTCTTCTCTTTTCAGATTTCTTTATGTTTACTTAAAAATTGCTAAGCTGTATTTACACGGATAGTGAGTTATTACCATTACAAATGCACTCTATCATTAGGCTAGTAGCTGCCAACTACCATCTGCATTTCTCTCTGACTCCGCTTTCAAAACCTGCTCTAATTGAGAGCTCTAACTATCCTTTAAAACCCAGTAAAAAACATTTTTTTATTGAGTCAGAAAGGCTCAAGTTACTGAATTCATGACTGTATCTCACTTTCGGGGTCTCTGAAGGAAAAGGAAGGATGACAGTCCCACTAAGTGGAAACAGGTTCTGGAATCCCAGGTTATTCAATGCTGAGCAATAGTTTTTTTAGTTATTTGCTACACAAAAAACTGATGTTGATAATTTTGGGAAAATAACCACCATAGACTATTGGCAGGAATGACATCCTTTTTGGTGTCTACACATTTATTCAGGGAAAAGGCTATAACCAACAGATTTTTCCAATACTGTTCCTTCTTCACCCTTTATTTATCTTCCAGCTTCCAACTCTGCCCTTCCAGTTTCTTACAGCCATTGTCTCAAAGCCATCAGAGCAACTGGGAGCAAATTGAGTATGCTGACTCTTATTTTCTGCTCATTTCTTTTAAAAGTATGCCCTCCATTTGTTTAGTGGAGAGCAAGAACAGGCAACTTGTCTAAAGGACAGTTGCTGCAGCAAGAAGAAAAAGCAAACCTACGTGAGCATTCAGCTGCGGAGCAATGTTCAACGGCACCATTTGTGGCTTTCCTTTGAGTATAATTTCAGAAGGACCTGAGAACAGAACTAGAATTACTAGTGAAAATAGCACAGCATGAAAAATGGGAATAACAAGTGCATGATATAGGAGTATTTACCTGGCAACATCTGTAACTGATAGACCAGAGTATGTGACTTGTAACAAATGGACACTGCCCCACTCTATAATTATATGACAGAAAAATGCTTTCTAATATCTGTAATAAATTACTATAGCATGGAAGGCATGCTGGCACCTTTCCAGTCACAGAGCTCTTACCCTCATTTCAGACTTTGCCCAAAGGATGTGCATTAGATAAGCAAAAGTGTAGGGTGGATGCATGTGGACAGAATCTGAATGGGGATGGAAAACAGGCTGCTTGTGTGTCTGGGGCAACATTGCTATGGGAGGAACTGTGGTTCCCGCAGACTAGCGAAGAGCATCAAGGCTGAAAATGCATTAAGAAAGTGGGGGACAGTGATTTTCTGCAGATGGTGCAAGGGATACAAAGTGAGTGCAGGATTAGAAAGATCAGTATAGCACCAGAAATATATGTGGAACCATCACAAGTGTAATTTCACTGGAGACTAAGAGAGTGTGAGGGTAAACGTCTGGAAGCAGTCTCTGCACTAGGGTTCAGAAGAATGAGGAAGGAGGAAGCAACGCAAAGCTGCGTTAAAACTGAACAGAGCTATAGGATACTTCTGAGAAATTCCATTAAAGAACAGGATTTTCTCCCATCCTACAGAGGTTTAACTGCCTGTCACACTGCATATGATTCTATATCAGGCTTCCAAATAAGTACAAATTCATCTCAGCACATTTTCAAGAACATTGGTTTGGCCATTTTAAAAGTTGGAAGCCAGTAGTGGTGTGGGAGCTGTTTGGTAGCTGAAAACTAGCTGTTTTATGTTTTATAAAACCAGTCCATAATGATAATTGGTGTCTTCTAAAACCATTTTTGTAGTAGAAACTGGGAGGTTTAATGTTTGCAAATTGGCTAATAAACACATGTAATACTTTCATATCTAAAAACTGTTGTGGGTCAATTTGGTGCATATAAAGGCAAAGGACAAACTGCAACTGGCCTGAGCCAAGAACTGCAGGCAGACGCAGTTCCAGCTGTCACATACAGCTGTCAGTGCATCCAAGTTCTTATCTGCAACACTTCAATGCGAGGCTTGGGCAAAGTCCTTGCAAACGGTGACCCCTCTGCATGGTTCTGATCCTGACTCTCCTTCCATGGGTATTCCCACTGCCATCAGTCAGTCCAGTCAAGCTGGTCACAGTCAAAAGAATGAAGTTATTCCTTCTTCTAGGACACAGTCCAAAAACCTCAGCGACTGGAGCTGTGAAAGGCATGGATACTTAGAACTAAGAAATGTCAACTTACTTACTTTTTATTATAATTCTAAAAGATTTTTGCCTGCCATTCCTTCCCTTAGCTGCTTCACCCTGTCAGTTGCAGTAAACACCTACTCAGCTGTCTGGGTGGCTATGCCTATACCGTAGTGATGAAGCCACCAGTAGGGGAACAGTCACTTGGACCAAGAACAAATTGTAATGAAAAAAAAAAACAAAAAAAAACTTCTGATACTTCAGAAGGCAAAATTAACAGTTGCCATTAACTACTGCCAATGTGCCCTATCCTTCCTAGTATCTCACATGCCACAACAACTACTCAGCTAGACCATATCAGATATTCCCCTGTCCTAGAATCATAGATTGTGCTACTGTACTGTAAAGATTTGAGTTTTCAAGACCAGACAAGCATGTTTATTTGTGTTCAGAGCCTCCTGGGAGAACATGCGGCTTGTGGCATTCTGGCCTCTGGTACAAACTGATGCAGTCACAGATGGCCACCTTGGTACTCATCTGGCTGGGGAAGATCCCTTTGTGGCCAGCATTGTAGTCTTTTTAGGGCTTCTCAGGCATTATTAAGAGAATTCAGCTCATAAGTTAACGAAACCCATAGTCTAATTCACATACCTAAGACAAAATTATGCAACTCTCACGTGTAAATAAGTGGTTCTCAGATGAAAGAACTGCTCCTAGGCTTAGGCTCTGCAGTCAGCCAGAAGTGACACAGATTCCAACATTCTGAACTGACACTGAAAACCAAATCCAGCAACCTGCAAATGCTGGCATCTATACTGGCTGTTACGTCCCTCATTTTTGTTACACGTACAAATCATGTGACTGTGTCTGAAAGTTGATTGAAAATGTTGCTATGAAGTCTTCTGGTACTGCAAATAAAAGTTTTCAAGGAAAATTTGGTTCAGTAAAAGTTTTAACATCTCATCCCTGCTCTGGATGAAAACGTGTACCAAAACATTGGAGTTTCCCATTTTAGACTGCAAAGTATTTTATTCTGGTTTGTGGGTTTGAATTGGTAAGTTAAAGACTCTTCATTCAACACTACTGAACACTATTCCACCTCCCTCTGAGATATGTAGTAAACCTTGGTGACATAGTGGTTGGTAGGTGCTGCAGTTCCTAATAGCCTTTGTCTGCATATCCACAGCTGAACTAGACATCCAAAGAGGCATCCAGCTCAGACAGAGATACTGTCAGCCTGACTTTAGTGAGCTCGAGTTCAGATCCCTTGACATGTTTCCACCTAAATCAATCTTTCTCAAGAAAGTTAGGTCTCATCTTATACTATTTTTCTGAGCCTGTTGTTAAAAATATATCTAGGTTCTTTCTGGGTCCCATAAGACTTTGCTCAAATTGTATAAATTCAGTTTCTGCCCCTATAAAATTAGAATTGTATCTATTTGTCAGATATACTGTAAGACTAAATTGTCTATAGGGGGCTGAGATTTCCGGTAATACGAACTCTTACTGCAGATTTGACATACTGTACCCAGATAGCCCGGCACATAAAACATTGCTAACCTTCTTAAGATTTCCCCAAAGCATGACGGAATGGCTTCAGTACTTGAAAGTGCCATCACATGATTATTTAAGCTATCTGTGAAACATAGAAGCTATTCAAGGGGGGGGGGGGGGGGGTTAATGCTTTTGTTGGTCAGTGGTAGCAATAAGTTCAGAAAGCTTCTGTTGACACTGTAACATACCACCTGAGTGCTTCCAGTGCTTCACAAATTGCCCTGTAAAAGAGGGCAATTTTAGTAGGTGTGATTTTGCTAAACTTTCAGCATGTGCATGTGCTAGGGTAGCTTGTAAGGCCTATAAAATCTCACTGAATTGAATTAAAACTGAACACCGACTGACCTGCAAGAAGTCAGCACGCTAGCAATCCGGTGCTGCCTGCAGCTTGATAGCTAGACAAACGATCCACCATGCAAGAAGGTATTTTTCCAGGTTCTCAAAGCAAAATGCAATGCAACCTAGCCTCAGGTCACAAGACCACTCCTGGAGATCGAAACCAAGGAAAAAATTGTCCTACAGATGTGATCTGCCTCTTATTTCTTAAAAAGATGCCTGATGTCCAATGACAGTAACACCTCTTTAAGAGCCTGCTCACACAGTTGCCATTCTGCACTCCTCAACACTCAACAGTTCTGCAGAAACTCAAGAAACCCTAGGAACAAGATCTTTTGTATTTGACAGGAAAAAACAACTTTTATTTCTCAATTGATTTGAGTCATCTGTTCTGAGCAAAGAAGTATAGGAGAGGATCCCTTCAGCAAAGTCTTCCTCTCCTTGCTCAAAAGGAGACGTCTGGTCTGCTGTGACAATTTCAGTGCACAGATGTTCCTTCACATGTGCTATTACTCTGCCTCTGT
The DNA here is from genome assembly GCA_035590215.1 of Microhierax caerulescens. NCBI lineage: Eukaryota > Metazoa > Chordata > Aves > Falconiformes > Falconidae > Microhierax > Microhierax caerulescens. Next base: position 56,058,851 of record JAVJGJ010000057.1, on the reverse strand, counting down.
GTAGGACCTCCAGCAAACACTGACTAAAGCAGTAATGCACAGGAAGGCAGAACAACAGTCATTCCTATAAACAGCTCTTACATCCAAGAGGAGTTTCCTACCCTGTAAATCTTCACAATTCTTAGACAGAGAATTAAAGATTTACATTTCCACTCATAAGTTTTTCTCTCCAAAACAAACGGTACCAGGAAAACACACAGCAAAATTTCACTAACCTTTCTCCTCAACTCTTTGAGTAAGCTTTCCATGCGAGGAGGCTGATGTGCCAGGGAATGAAACAGGCACAGGACATATACCAGAGCCCCAGCTTTGGAACCTAGTACTCAAAATACAGGTGGAAGATACACATAATGACACAATTAGCAGGACAGAGACCTACTGGCTACAGCTGAGGCCGCTCAAAAATATTCATTAGTCTTTCCAAAGCCAAGTCAAACTTTTCAGTTCAAACTCTAGTTGCTTTGGACAGTAGCATGTAACAAAGGTTTTTGTTGAAAGTGCCAAATTTAGATGAAACCACGACCCTTTTGGAAGCTCACCATCATAAAAGTTGAAGATGTGGGTATGAAGAACAACGCTTTCAAGAGGAAGGTAAGATATTGCTGGATGGTAGTTAAAATTTAAAGGTGACTTCAGAAACTTAAAAACCTGAACTCTCCCGCACATTTTGAAGAACCTGTTCAGCTCTAACGCTGTCTTCTTTTTTTCAACTGACATTCCCCTGTGTCTCATTGTTGACTTCTGACTATATTTGTTGTGATCAGGATTATAGTTGTTTATGATGTGAGAGCACTCAGTGGTGCCAAAGAAGGATTTGGATCTCCCCAAATATAAAGCTGAGTCTCCCTCCCCCTTTTTCTGCTTATACACAGCGATACAGAATCATATCTGAGACCAGCTTAGTCCAGGAACTTGTGTCAACCAGTGGAACCAGATACCTCAGACTTAGCTGCTAGAAATCCTTTCCAGGTAGCTGTGGGATAGTCTACCCTCATGAAATGGCATTCTAACTCCTAAAAAGCTGACTGAAACTATGAGCCATAATGAACTATGAAGCACGAGGTTTTATTCCCTACCCAAATTATTTGTCTTAAACCATTAACTATTACAGGGGATGTTCTTGTTACTACGTTTACCTTGCTTGGAATACTTTGACAGATTTTTACTACAAGATTTTGGTGAAGTCTCAAGTGCCACAGTCAATACCTCCTTGTATAAGAAAACATTTTCTTGGGCTTGTTTTCAGTTTGCCATCTTTCACTAGAAATGCCCCTTGTAAAAGAGGGCTCCCAGTCAAATCTAAGATTATATTTAGGGGCTTTGTTGGGGTTTTTTTTTTACAACCCCTCTTACTTGTGTTCTGAGTGAATTGGTTCCAATCCTTTCAGTCTCACTTCAGTCTTCCTATGCTCCAGCCCTTCCGTCACATCTCCACAATGGCAGTCTCCTTTTGGAAATGGCATGACTAGAACCACATGCATATTCTCATTGAAGAAAAAAAAAAAAAAGTCGTTGATTTTTCTCATAGTATAAAACATTTTCTGTGTTGTTCTCCAGATCATTCTTTACCCAACCTACAAAGCCCCCACTTTGAAGACTTTACAGCCTAATTCAAAAGAAGCCTTTTCCCTGTCAGACACACATGGAAGGTACCAAGGAAAACTGTGATGTTCAAACAAATTCATTAAGATGACAAAATCTAATGCTATGTTAGTCCTGTAATTTTCTTTAACAGAATTGCTTTATTTATACTGGAAATGCTTAGGGAATGATTCTCCATCACCTTTGTATCCTAATAGGGCAGCTGGGCATTCCCTGATGTAGGAAATCCCTGCACAAAATAAGGCAGTGTAGGAGGCCTTCATAGGTGGCCAAGGCGGAAAGGAGCAAGTGGCATAGGATAGGCCCTTGGGAACTGTTCTAACTAGTGTAATTTAGAGCATTCCTGCTCTCAGTTATGCCAGGGGCCACTTTGGCATCAAGTCAACCTAGAATTCAGGGAGATGAAAAATGGCTTGGAGCCACTTTCCCCCTCCCTATGCTTTGGGCCTGTACCATGTGTGGTTTGGCTGGCTCCGAAGATCTGGCCCTTACATTTTTAAATAGAGCATTTTAAGTTGAAGTTGAAAAGTGAAAGAAAACGGAATATGAAGAGTAAAAGGAGTAGAAAAGTGCTAAAGGGAGAGATTGAAAAAAAAAAGGAGGGAAACTGAACGGGTGGTATTGGTAAGTGTGAAGCAGAGCTCATGTTTAGAGAACTGAAGGAGAACTGGGGAGGTCTGGGTTCGCTGCCCAGCTATGCCAGAGACTTTTGAATGCCAAGACTAGCCTATTGGGGTCACTGACAAGGTGACCATTGAGTTTATTTGACCATCTATCCGAAATATGCAAGCATTGTCATAGTCTGAGGTCAGAAGTGCCTTTTAGCCCTATTTACCTGTAATGGGGACATGTCTGGAAAGAAAGACACTACTGTCTTGATAAGATCCACAAACGTAGCTGTGGGATAGCTTTGGTGCAAGGCTGCATGCATGGTACTCAGAGAAAGATACTCTGCACTGTAGCCTCTCTTCTATCATATGACATAAGAGATCATGTTGTATCACACCATGGTAATGGAGAGCCCAGGTCCCACTGTAAGTCTGCATTCAGTGTAGACAGGAGAGGGAGTAGGAAGGCCTTCTATAGCTGGGGCTCTCAGCTGTAAAAAACTGGTTTTGCCTCAGAATGTGCATGTTCATCAAGATTTACTTGGGAGTCTCTCTTCATCTTTGTTTCTCGAGTGCAAAATGGGAATACTACTTCCAACAGTGGTGTGGTAAGGATGCAGTGAGACAGAAAATTAGGTGAATCCAAACTCAGCAGCAACATGAAAAAGGGGACAAAAAACCTAAACTGAAGGAACTTCAGCCTCAGATTCAGTGTATCTTGGCAAATAGACAAAAGGCAGGTGTCACTAACGTTATAATTCAGAATGCATGCAAATATTAAAATCTTGGTAAAGCTTTAAAATTCTTAGCCTAAAAAAGTGGATCATCATATTTGAATCTTACTATTTCCATGACACTCAGCTTGTGCCACACTATGCACCACCCTGTTCCAACCAGCCCTGTTATGCCCCTTCCTCTCTTTTCTTTCAAGCCCTCTCAATATTACTCATGTACCTTTTCCACCTTAATTATGGGGCAGAGGAGATGTCCTTTCTCTTCCTGTTTGAGCTAAGGTGTTTCTCCTTACCCTCTGCAAAGTGCTAGAGAAGGAATGCTGGGCATGTGGATAGAGGTAGGAGAGGTGGCAAAGATCAATTCCCAGCACCATCAGCATGCCTTATCCTGCAGCCTTTACCATAGGATGAAGCCTCCCAGGGATAAATCCTCTTCCAGCAAGAGTAACTGGTAAACAAGAATCTAACAAAGGAGCAATGGAAGGAGGGAAGGGGAGAAAGAGAGCTAAAGAGTGAGTATATTTCCCATTTACAGCTACCCAAACTTTACTGACCATGTCTAAAAGGTTTATAGTATCATAGTAGCAGTAGGTGGTGTGATCTGTTTCTGCAGCATGTTTTTGGAAGATCCGTATGGTATGCCCACACTACTGCTTGTCCTGTTTTGGGGTGGGAGATGATGTTCAGCAGCCCTAAACATGTTCCTTACCACAAGCCAGAAGTCTTTGTTAGAAGATCCCAGGGAGACAACACTAAATTTTCCTGACTCAGAGATCTTCAGACCCCAAGTTTGAGGGGGTAGTCAAACCCCAACCTCTTGTACCTTTCCCCAGACACTTCCCAGCTTAGTGGAACACTACCCCAAGCTTCTTCTCTGCCCAAAGCCCCTTCAAACACTAGCACTATTCTCCTTATCAACCCAACCTCGGGCTTTCTTCTAAGTACGTTCCTCCAAACTGCCTTCTGCAGTTTGGATCTGCACCAAGCCGTCGCACTTACTGCCTCCGTGTTGCTGCCATTGCATCGCTTGCCTCTCCGCCTGTGCTCTGTTACCACTCTCTCATTAGATACTGCACAGGACCAAGCCCACCCCTTGCGTGGTTCTCCCTGTAGCAAAACAAAGCAGAAAGAAAAGAGAGAGAGGAAACAAAACAAAAAGCCCCAGTTCCCTCTCTGGCAGAGATTTTAAAACACAGAGTGCAATTATGAAAAGGTTACCCAGATGGGACCCAGAGGGCGGGTGAGGGGAAGGAGAGCTGTCATCCAAGGGGAAAAAAATCAGATGTATGGTAGCTCTATTTCTATAATACGATTCCTATTCCATGTGCAAACGTACAATGCAACGATAGTTCTCTTAGCCAGCATGAGCTGGGTTAATTGGATGTAAGGATTCCTTTTTTTAAAAATAACCCATTCATTTGATAAAAATCCAGCCCCAGTGATCACACCAAGTACAAATATTTCATTAAAAGGCTTGTTTCTAATTGACTGAGGTTCCGTCCTGCTTTTAACTCTCAACCCCACAACACTGAAAAACCAACCCTTTTGAGAATGTGGTTACAATGTAAAACAAAAGGCAAGTGCTTTTAGCCTTTTCCATTTTTCTTTGTATTTAAACAGAGCTCAGGGGGGTGGGGGGTGGGACGTTCTGAAAAAGCTCCTGAGAAATTCACTCTGGGAAAGACACCAGACAGAAAATTATGATATAAAGGGTGAATAACTGGAAGGCTGCAATCAACTGAATGGAAATGGGTTTCACAATGTCCCAACACAAGCACAGAGTGTTGCCATAAGCTCCACCTGTACTACGTGGCCACACATAATACGTAACCATTCACTACTGCAACACTTGAAGCTGACCACTGCTCACTGTACAACTGGAAGGGTTATTGTGTAGGGGAAGAATGCTAAAATACTATTACTTACCTCAAAAACTCTGAGAATGACTAAACCCCTGTCCTTAGCATAACACAGCTGACACCTAAGGTGCTAGACATGCCAAACTGACTTGCACTTACCTTTCTACCTCTCCCCTGTCTGAGGCTAATCAAGTTCCTGTCACAAGTTACAGCAGCCCCAGGACTACCCCAAATTACAGCTGCTCGCACAACCCAACATTCAAAATAGCTCCCTCCAGCTGCATGCCCACTATGTGCTACCAGGATTTTTTTTATGGCAAGGGAATCCCAAAATAGGCTCCGAGATAGGCCTGGGTAGCAGCTTCTTTATTCATTTTCCTGCTGCTAGGATGGGCACAAACTGAGGTGGGGTGAGAAACCTCAACTCTACTAGTGGTAATTTCTGATTTTGCATATTTAGCTGAGAGTAAAAAATAGTATGATACAATCAAAGCATATTTAAATGTTTAATCAAGATGTACCAGTAAGCAGTATAAAATAACAAAACCATTGATCACATAAGGTTAATGTCAACTTTCTCACAGTACTAAAAAGTTCAAGATACCGTGACAGGCAGGTTGTAAGGGTGGATCTAGAGCCAACTGCAGGCAGTCTTCTGACATTCAGAATAATTTTTTTAGAAAACATCATGAACCGCTGTTATAAAAAACAGTTAACATGTTTTTCCTACTCTATCAAAATGGTATTCTAAAGCAACATACTTCAGTGCAAGAGCAAATTTCCATGACTTTGGATATCCCTTCCTAGATGTAGCTTTCACGTTGGCAGATATGACCAAAGACCAAACCGCAGCTGGCTCTGAATGGCAGATGTCCACAGTGCAGTTATGTATTGTCTTGGCATCATCCATGCTCCCCCCTCCCCACACTGCTAAAACCACATGCCATAGGAGATTGCTTTGTACTACCTTACGAAGGACGACCCTCAGCTGGTGCCAAGGAGCTATTTTTTTTCTTCTATTGTAACTTACACTGTAAACTGTACAGTCCTAAAATTGACGGGGGGAGGGGGGAGGGAAGGGGGGGAGAGAAAGACTGTTCTGTATATAACTAAAGACTACTCTATATATAACTAGAATGCAGCTATTTAGACAAGACAGGAGAGACAGAAAAAGTGCGGTCAGAAGCCTCTGTGTTTGACTTGTGTGCGTTAACGCCCCCAACACTTTCCCTCCCCTTTTTCTCTCTTTCCACAAAGTCTGCATTTTATTTATTGATTGGATGTACTTTCAAAATCGGAGGGCTCTTCCCCTCACCCCCACCCCATCCAACCTCGCGCTCCTGAAGGAGGAGGAGTAAGAGGGGGAGGAGGCAAAGTGGGTGCATTACGAGCTGATTGTGCTCTTGCCCCGACCTCCAACAGCCTGATCTGCCTTTGAAGTTTTCCACCCCTCGACTTGAAGTGAGATCGATTACAGAAGAACAACAGGGACAAAGAATCTGCTGCTTTACGTGCAGCCACTTTCCCACGATCGGGGCAGCCAGCTCGACAGCAGCGAGAGATCACCACTTTCCCTATGCTCCTCCTTGCCACCATTCAGAAAACACGCAGCCCCCGCCCCGAGCCCTCAGCTTCGCCTAAGAAAGCCGGGGGGCGGCGGGTGGGTGTGTGTGACTGAAATGAATCATGTTTAAGAACGAAGGGACTAAGGGGCGAGCAGCACCATCTCGATCTTAAACGGAAACAAGGAAAAAAAAAAAAAAATCGGTGCAGAGTATTTGGAGTGGGGAGGGTCGCATTTAAAGCGCGAATACGTTAAACCGCAGGGGTAAGCGGCGAAGTTTAGCACCGATGCAAAGCGAGCGCCTCCTCCCCGGCGGCCGCTGGGCTCGGGGCTGGGCAGGCGCCCCGAGTGTCACAGCGCCCGGCAGCGGGCATCCGCGCTGGGGACAGGGCAGTGCCCAGAGCCACCCCCAGCAGCGGTACAAACCCTGTACCTTTGGGTCTGGTAAACGTGTGTGTGCGTTCGTGTGCACGCGTGTCGCTGCCGCTGGAACGGTCCGTACACCGGGAGGGGAAGGACAGCAGGGGCGCCGGGGGGCCTAAAAGGGCGAAACAAGCGACCGTAAAAGCCTTACCGAGGCGAGCGGAGCTGGCTCCTTCCAGCCCAGGGCCGGAGGTCCTAGGTTTGCCTCAGCCCGCGGGGATTCAAAGTATTCATCATCTGCTTACTGAATGGCTTACCCAATGGCTCTATGACTTTTATTTAGGTTATTTGTTTGAGC
>JAVJGJ010000057.1:56032242-56043015 GCA_035590215.1 Microhierax caerulescens | reverse complement strand
AGAGGGAGAGGGAGAGGGAGAGGGAGAGGGAGAGGGAGAGGGAGAGGGAGAGGGCGAGGGAGAGGGAGAGGGAGAGCTCGTCTGGGCCCAGCGTTAGCAGCACTCCTTGCCACAGCAGGAATTTGCCAGAGAAGAAAACGTGGTGCTGGGGGATGGGGTGGGTGATGGTGGTTTAGAAGGGAAACAAAACTGGAGGGAAACAAGTTCTTGCAAATTAAAAGCTGAGTGTCTTCAGCTATAATAAATAAAATACACTTTCTCCAGTTCTAGAGAAAAAACACACCAATGCAGTGGATAGCAGAGAAGCTGTGGAAATAAGGATTAAACCTTTAAAAGGAGTGGAGGAGAAAGAAAGAGGGGAACATAACACAGCCTCCAAAGATTCCCTCTTTTCAGGAGAGCAGAAGGCAGTGGCAGACACAAGCGCAGCATCTTTCCTCCATGTGCTTTGTATTCCACTTCCAGGATCTGGGTTTCCTGAGTTGCTCATTCTGAGCCCCTGGGGGCCAAAGAGGGGGCAGGGGGAAGGGGAGGCAGCAGGGCTGCTGCAGGCTACCCAGCCAGTGCCTGCTCTGTGCTGCGGTGATGTCCCTCTGTGCTGACATCTGTGGAGGCACGTGGGATCCCTAGCCGCATAGCCAAAAGGTAAATCAAAGCAGCTGCTCCTCAGGAGGGCTCTGCCTGGCCAGCACACACCTCCTGCATGCCTGCTGGACCAGGCTTCTCACAAAAGCCATTTGCAGCCACAGCAGTGGAAAGGGAGGGCACGCAAGTCACATGGGCTTGAGATGGAAGAGCATCATATTGCGGCCCCCATCCCTAGAAGCACTTACTTATTTTCAGTTGCCTGGTGAGTGGATAACATAGACAGAGCCGGTTCCATTTGGTAATTGGGACTCTGCCCACCTCACACTGAGGAGGCCAGCATCTTTCCCTGGTGGCTCCTGATCTTGACTAGGCTGGGGTTGGGTGGCCTGAGGAGGGATAAGCCCCATCACAGTAAGGAAGGGACTAAACCTAATTCTGCCAGCCCAGGTAAATGATCTAACCTCCACTATGGTGACCACAACAGGACAGCATATTGGCACCACGGCTTAGTAGCCAGCCTCCTGGAGAGAAGCTGAAGCCTCCGGGCAAAGGGAAGTGCTCCTTGCATTTCTGGAGAAAGCAGGAGGGGAGAACAGCCTCCCCAGGGTTACAGAGCTCTGTGCTGGCCTTGGGGCAGCTCCCCGCGGGGCTGGCAGGCTGTGTGGGGTCCTGGGGGAGGCACCCGCGCCCCCAGAGCAAGGGCAGCAGCAAGTGTTGTAGTCGAGACGTGTATTGTGCTGCACCTTGGAGTTAGTGGCTTAAAAATGTAACTCCGCATCATGCAAGTGTCAGGTGCCGGTCTTTTTGGACCTGGACCCACGTATGCAATTTTGAAAGGGCTTTTGCAGTGGGCTCACTCCTGGTTTAATCAGCCTATTTTTAAAGAAACTTCTAAACTTTGTATCCATGGTGAAAAATTACTAAAATACCAGTTAGTTATGGTTATGCATAGGACTGACCACGACTGCTGAAACTGAATGTGACCTAAGGCTGCTAGAAGTTGCCTCTGAAACTAAAATTTTAGCTTCTCATTTAACCAGTTGCTCTTTATTTTGCTGATAGCGATGTCTTGGTATCAGCAGAAAGACTGTGACTCTTGTTTCTGATTTTGTAATACAAATACCTGTGTCAGCTGAGCTACGGCGAAGCAAAGCAGCTGGTTTGTAACTCCCTTGATGGCATAGACAACGTCTTCGGTGTCCAGCAATCTCTAAGCACAAAAATTAAACTGGTTAACTTAGTAAACTGGGTGTGTGGGAGGGTTTTAGTCATTTATATTTGTGGAGAGTCAGTGCCTTAGATGTAGGGTGGAGTCAAGCAGAGACTAAGGCACAGGTTCTTCCTTCCTTGTCCTGAGCTTTACGTGTCTTGAACTGCTGCCTAAGTAGGCTTGGGACCTCAGGGCTGTTTTCTTGCCCCTGAAACCAATTCTGCAGGTGTAGACACTTTAGCTTATATTGCAAGTGCTATTATATGATTACACATTAATTATAATAGGTTTTCATTACTCGATATGTAGCTGTTGTGTACCGCTAAGCAATGGACCTGTCACCTTTAACGTTGTCATGTGTTAGGATTTGGATCTGTAATGGCTCAAGTGGTTCCTCTTTTAGTAAAAGTTGTAATGTTTTTAGCTTGAGGTGACCCCCAAATAAAATTTTGTTTAAGAATAGCTTGTGCATATGCACATGCACAAAAATAAAGCAATGGAGGGCAATGTCTAGTCGCATCCATCAGCAGGACCTGCTCTTGACAGGGGAAACCAATTGCAGCCATTCCCTTTGCTAGAGATGGAAAGGGAGGAGGATGTGGGCTTTGTAGGGCTCCATTAATAAACCTGCAAAATTTTTATGTTGAACATCTATGAACTGGAGTCTCACATGTCTTTCTTTTTACAATTTTTAAATGCAATTCAGTGAGCTTAATCTAGACCTGAAATTAAATCAAATGAATCTACAAAGTTTCAGTGCTGTGTCTAAGGAGTTAAGACCTCTTGCTTTTCTTTATTTTCAAATGCTTTATATAGATCTGTGTCACAGTTCCCACCTTGGACAGGCAAGTAGCTGACACATGAGGGGAGAGGCCGTTTCAAACCTGAAGTCACTCTGCAAAGCAGAGGCAGCACCTGAGAGCAGGACTACAGCCCTCCTGGAGTATGAGAGCGTAGCTAATGAAACACCATCCAGTCCTCAGCTTCTGGCACCCATGGCTGTGCTGAAGCATATTTACCCCTCAGGTTTGCCAGTACAACAGCCCCAAGGCATCCGTCTTTATTGAGATGACCTTTTATTTTTAACTCCTTTGCAGTCTTCTTATATGTGTATGGTAAAACATTTAACCCTTTCCTTCTCCATTTTCCTTATCTACCAAGCTAAGGTAACACCTCCAAGGACTGCAGGACACTAAATTCCTTAGTGATAGCAGGGTGCTCTGAGATGTATGTGTGGCAAGCCCTGTGTAAATCCAAAGCATATTTAAAATTGAAGAAATGTTTGATTCCATCTGCAGCTGTTTGCCATGGCTTATCTGACTCAAAAAAATGTTGCCATAGAGGATCTAAAAGCTACTGCCTATGGCCCTTGCTTTTTGCACCACTCTCCTTTCTTTATTGCATAGCTCAGTTACACCTTTTCCTTAAGCAGCTTTCCACTAGCAAAACACAGCTTTCTTTTCCACTTCTCTACACATTGTCCTGCTTTAAACTGAAAACCACAGCACTGTACTAGCTACTACGAAGAAAATTAACTCTATCCCAGCTGAAACCAGGACACACATGAAGAAAGAGTGCCTTTCATTTATTTGCATATGAGTTCTCTGCATTTTGTTTTTAGCTTTAATGTAACAGTTTTAAATGGAATAGATGCCTTTTAATAAGACGTTATTACATTTTTTTATTTTACCACAATTCTGAAGTGGTTACAAAAGACATTTCAAGTACAATGAAAATCCAGAAGGATTCAACAGTTTCATGCATCTTCCTAAAAAAAGATGACATATGATATTCATGTTATTTTCCACAGTTTGTTATTAAAAAAATATTTAATTATTCTTTTAAGAAGATAAAGTAAAAAAAAATCACAACATTTATAGACCATGAGCTTCCCTTTTGTTTTTGTAAATGTGCTTTCCAACAGAGCTCAATCTATTTGTAATTACTCAACACTACAGAATGTCTCCTTGGGCAGAAGATTAGATAATAAAGTGTCTACGACAAGCACCAATCTTTAAAAGGGCCTGAGAAACAGCACCTAAGATATCAGTCAGAGCAAAAATTCTACTTGAAAGAATACACTGGTGTTTCTATTTACTAACTTATCAGCTTTGCTTAAATTAAGTAAGACTGAAGTATGCTCTACCCTTTTCATCAATTAACTTTTCATTCATTCACAAATTCATTGGGCCTCACCCTGGAATGGGACCCTTCATTCTTCAAAGTGCCGGGGTGAGCTGCTACAGTTTCCAGCTAATCAGAGAAACAAAAAAAAAGGCTGAGATTAAACCCTAAGGAAGCCAGGCTATCTTGGAATTCACTTGCAAGAATAAACATTGTCACTTACAACAAGCAGATCTGCAGATATTTAACAAACCCCAGGGTGCTCTATACAGTGAAGATTTCCACATTTGATTGCCATCTTCTCCACCAGAGGAGTTTTCTTAGGTCTTTATCTAATCAAGGAGTTAGCTGGTGTGTTAGACAAAAGAAGCTTTCAGCACACTTATAGGGGTTTAGACAACCCTCTATGTCCCTTTCCATTGCAGTCAGGTCTGATATTGCAATTCATAAAAATCACATTAAAATCATAATTCAAACAAAATTGGGTATCATAATCTATGTGTGTTAACAATCAACTTATGTGTGACCTCTACTTTTTGTAAGAAAAAAAGAAACACACTTAAAATTTATTGTGGTTAATGCTGCCATTTCTGAACAAGCCTTGTAATAACCTAGCATCGATTATCCTTTTACAGAAAATGTTGTTTCAGATGTCTTTTCACCAGCAAGAGTGGGGTTTGTCTACCGTCTGACTGCTTGTAGTTAAACTGATACCAGTGTTACAGATATCCATAGAAAATAAAAATATGGCTCTCAAGTAAGAAAGCTAGTAAGATTTAGGAAAAAAAATCTTTGATCTGCTGGGCTGCTGGGATGTCCTGGTGCTGTTGACCCATAGTTTTCATTTTATGCAGCAGAATGTTCAGTTCAGTTTAGATGCTGCCAAGCTGTCTGGAAGGTGCCCATGAAAAACAGTCTGTGAAAGATCTCAAAAGAGTACTATTAACAACAAGCAATTTTGAGTAAAGGAAGCTTTCTAATACAGTGTTCCATGTTGTATGCCTTTGAAAGCTGTTCCTGATGTGTTCTTCTTGGAGGTGCAAGGTATGAATGGTAAATATCTTCTTGTAACTACTGTCTTCATACAAGGAAGGAGATAAAGCAAGGGAGCAGGAAACTTGAAATAAAATGCTAACCATGCACGACATAAGTCATGAAGAATGAAAACAGGACAAAAGGAGCGGTCAGGTCAATGCTAGGGTTTCATGCATGAATCATCACAACACACCTAAACTGTGTGAATCTCCAGTGACTACTTTGACCTCCTTTAATGGTAAGACATTTCTCCCTATCACCTTCACTGTATTCTGGAGAGGCAATGGAAAATTCTTCAGTAAATTGAAAGAGAGAGATGGAGAAAATGGTCAAGCTTTCTTAGACAGAAAGGTTTGTGTGCCCTAGCCTGTTCTGGGATGTTTAGTACAGATTAAGAGAAAAGTCCATGGTGTGAGGAGATACAATTGCTTGTGTGTGTGGTAGCTTTTGTCTTACAACTGTGCCTTTACAGGACAAAAAAAAAAAAAAAGTCTGACTGTTTGTCTGTCTGTCCACCTATCTGTCTGTCTGTCTATCTATCTATCTTTCTGCTTCTCTACCCACTTACCTACCTACCCATGTATAATATTGTTGTAGCAGTGGATAAGAACGTTAGCAACATTCTTGCAAGTTCTGTAGGGTGAGGTGATGTGGGGTTTTTTGTTTGTTTGTTTGTTTGTTTTTAAGGCCAACCAATATGGCTAAAAAGCAGAGATAAGCAGTGGGATACAGAGTCTCCTTCCCGTCAGATAGCTGCTGGAAAGGGATTGAGCCATCCCAGCAGCTGTTGTCTGCAGTGGGTTGCCTAAACTCTCGCACAAGTCCTTCCGCTGGCAGAACTGGGGAGTGCTAAACAGATGGTGGGAAGCATGAAGCAGGCTGAGATGGTGGATTTGTTGCTCAGCACCACTGGATCTGAAAGCAGACGTCTACTTACCACCTTCATTGCACTGAGAAAAAGAAAAATACAGCAGCACTGGAACTGAGGCAGATTACTTACCACCCATTTTAGCACAGCTTGAGTAGACACAATAAAATTTTAAATGGCGGTTTGACAGTGAGCATTGTTCCTTAAAACACAACACAAACAGGCTATGAAGGGAAAGTAAAAGAGCTTCTTGTACTCTCTTGCTCCCCAGAACAACAGCGTTGGGCCTTGATCTCACATAGGAGTCTAACTCTGCCCACACTCATGTAATAGTTATAGACTGTGGTGGTAACAGTAAAAAGCCCCAGGGTAATAAATAAGGACTACTGTGCTGAGTAAGAGTTTGCACAGGCTATGCGCTTTTTACAGTGTATGTCTATACTTGGCATGAAATGAGCAGGCTGGTTGCCTCAGTGCAAGCAGAAAACAGGTTTCCGGCTGCACATTTTCATGGCAGACTTGCAAACTAGTTTCAAGGGGGTACTAGCACAGATATATTAAAACCACTATTGTCTGAGTCCTTTATCTTTTCTTGTTTAAAATTTTATGTAAGACTTATAATTGCTTTCATTTCAGTTAACCTAGTTACTCTATATATCTCCATACAGGTTGCGGAAAAAAGGATTTTATGAGCAATTCAAACTACGCATGAAGACTGTTAACAAATATATAGTGCCAAATTCTTAGATACACAGGACCACTGCAGCAAAAACAAAGGGATTGTATGGGTGGGAATAGATTTTGCAAGGAATGTGGATTCCCAAAGGAAGTGGTAACTTTCATAGTCTTGAAAACCCTTTTTCCATACCTGCCATTCTCACCACCTTCTTCTTATAAACTGGGCCATTCAGTACAGCTTGTAGTTTTCTGGCCCACAGCACTGTGATATTACAACTGAACAAGAAGGGTGAAAAACAAGCATGTGAAATTTTCACAGTGCAGCACACACCAACACAAAGCCTTGCCTTGGTTTCAAATTTCTTTACCAATCCCAAACCCAGACAAGCTTAATTGAAAGGTTTGTTAAGGTTCATGAACTGAAGGATGAGTTTGGGGGTGTGCCAAAAAAAAGAAAGGTCTGGAAGAGCAAGCAGGAACCAGTAGCAGATCTACCTTGGGATCTGTCATGGGTTGGCTGGGGGTCTCGGGCAGATCATCCTCCTTCCCTCCTGTCTCTCAAAATGGCATTGCCTGAGTAACACTGCTGAACTACATATGTCTCAGGAGCATTGGGAGGATGAACGGCTGAGAAGCTCTTTAAGTAAGTGGAGTGTTACATTAGGACTAGACTGGGCTATTGAGACTTCCCAGTAAAGCCATAGCAGCAAAGCTCCAGCAGAGACCCAGCTGAAGAATCCTTTTACTGGTTTGCAGAAGTCATCCTGGGGACAATACATATTTTCCTGAAGATAATTTCTTTCACCTTCTTATGGATTTTGCCAGGATGCCTGTGGCCGCTATTCCACTTCCTCTAAGGCAAAGGCAGTAATCATAAAATGTGGTTCACTAAGCGGGGCATTGGAAGGACAGAGCTTTGGGCTCACCAGGAAGGAGGTGGCAGAGGGGGCAGCTCTGCTCCCAAGTTCACAGGCAGACTGGTATGTGTACATGCGTGCGGGGAGGTTCCTATCAGTCGTGCTACATGAAGTCACAAACTGGGCTTAGTCTGTTAGTAAAGTTCCGAACCTGGGATAAGTTTTTAGGGTCATTTAATGTTTTAGCAATTGCTTTACCAAGGATGTAAGAAAAGATGCTGAGAAAGAAAGAAAAACAAAAGGGCAAACATTAAACCCACAGTTATACTTTCAAAAAAATATGGGTATTTTCCCCAGGTAAAATTATGCTGCTCTGGATCACAGCTGTACAATTTCATGAAAAACAAGGTGGCATAGTCATTACTCCACTGATCTCAGAGAATGCTTTGTTGTAAAGTTGAGTAAACACACTCACCTGTTTGCTAATCTGTGCTGTTGTTTGGAGAAATGCAACTATTTAAAGTCATGAGATTCTGTGTTAAAAGTATTGAGGTGTGTTAGAAGTAATTATATGTAATAAGGTATACCCCTATGACTCCATATTTAATCGAGCACCTTATTCTGCTGTTTAAATTCAATGATTGCCTTTAAAAGGAACCATGTGGGTTTTGACCATGTTATTTGAAGTGTTTAACATATCTTGTTGTTTTGTCTATAAGCTTCATTTAAATATTGCAAGTCTGCAAAGCCCTACCCACAAATTCCTGGTATTGACCTGGGGAAAGAGAGCTTTTTCATATCTGTAAAATAATTTTATTGGGTATTAAGATTACTTGCTGCAACCACATTCATTGTGGGGTGGGTGATGAAATCAGAGGCTTTGTGACAATCCCAGTGGAGTGTCAAGATATGGTTTACACTGAGCAATTTTGGGCAAATTTCATTTTGCAGCAGCCACACTAAGTGGTGTCCAATACATTCAAAAAGAGATTTTCTGCTGTGTATGTCTAGACATATGGTCTAGAGAGGGAAGAGAAATACTGGATACAATATTTGCAGCCACATAGCAGGAAACAGGGAGGTCTCTCTTATCTTTACTTCATATGGGATGAAGTGCGTGTGTTGCAAGTTAAGGTTCTTGAAATAGATACTGTTCTCATAGAGGGCTATGTAACATGAAAAATTGTATTTTAAAAAAAAGAGTGCCGAAATCAAGACTATCAGCTGCATATAGGGCCACAAAAATGATCAGAGGTTGGAGCACCTCTCCTCTGAAGACAAGCTGAGAGAGCTGGGGTTGTTCAGCTTGAAGAAGAGGAGGCTCCAGGGAGACCTTAGAGCAGCCTTGCAGTGCTTAAAGTACTACAGGAAAGCTGGGGACACACTTTCTAGTACAGCCTGTTGTGATAGGACTTATTGTTGTGATAAGGGATAATGGTTTTAAACTAAAAGAGGGTAGATTTAGACTAGATGTAAGGAAGAAATCTTTTACAGTGGGGATGGTGAGACACTAGAAGAGGTTGACCAGAGAGGTGGTAGATGGCCCATCCCTCAAATGTTCAAGGCCAGGTTGGATGGGGCTCTAAGCAACGTGATCTAGTTGAATGTGCCTAGTGCAGGGGGGTTGGACTAGATGACCTCTACAGGTCCATCCAACCCAAACTATTCTATGATTCTGTATTGTTCCAAATGAGGGCTGCCTCCAGTTTCTTAATACATTTGTGTGATTCTCAGAATTTCTGCAGGGGAGAACCGATTCCAAAATGTGTGAGCAGAAGCTGGAAGGTGTACATGAAAGGACTTATTTTTATGGGTACTAGACACAGCCTGGGCCAATGAATTACTTTTGCCTAGGATAGGAAAGATCAGAGGCGATGTGACAATCACAGTGAAATGTAAAGCTCATCTATGGAACTCATCCTTCTCACTAGAAGCTTCAGACAGCTTTGATGTTATTGGCTCACATACATGTGCACGTGTGCAAACCTGCACACACACATTCAAACATACCCCCATTTATCCTGCAGAGAAAAAAGAACATAAAACACTGTTATTGTAATTTTCAAGGCTAAATACTTGGACACGAATAATCATTAAGGCTATAATGTATATGCAATATAGTTTCCACAAATGAAAGGTTTGCTATAAACAGGTCCATCAAACACTTTATAGCTTCCCCCTGCATCTTTGTCATTTCTTTGTTCGTATCACTACTAAATGCCTTGTAAAGCCAATGAAATCTAAATGTATTATTACTTCAATATCTGTATGATACCAGTTAGGAATAAGTTGCTGTTTATGCCACTTTACATTTCAGAATAGTTGATATACACTGATTAAATATGACAACCCATGCAAAAACTTGTCAGCTCAAATTAGATATATCAAGTATATTGTTTTACAGAAGACTTTTTGGAATACATTACATCATACTTCTTTATCACTTTCTGAAAATAGAAATGCGTTTTCCAAATTCATACATCTGTTAGGAAGATGGGTATTGCAGATTTATCCCCTATCTATCGAGAAGGAAGCTGAGACACAGGCTGTTGTAATCTTTGCTGTTGTAATTCTTCTCTTGCAATCTAACTACGTCCTACATACAGAACAATAAATGCCATCCATTTGTTCATTGCACTGTTTTAAACAATATATTTAATGAATTAACTTGCCTATTATTATGACATATGTCATAATTGTCTACTATTATGACAAATAGTCACTGTATATTAATGAAAAGATGTGGTATCAGTTTCCTCTCTTGTATCCAATATCCTAAACGCTGTAGTCCCATCTAGGATTGTACAGGTTGTTTTGGTGCTGGATTGTTTGGTTTGGGCTGTGCTAGGTTCAGGATGGTGCTTGAAATGTCTCCAAAGATTCCCATGAAAAAGATGTGCACGGAAGAATCTTAGTAATAGCTGAATAATTATAAACTTAATGCTTATTAATCGACTGAGTGCAGTTTCTTAACAGCTGTAGAGATCTTCTAGGACCGTGACACAGCTGTGACTGCTTGAAGCCATAAACACCCACCCTCTGCCTTGTGCCAGGGGCTGCCCGGGTGCGATGGCCCCGGGCAAAATGCACCTTCAGCCCCCAGCAGCATGCCTAGAGGGAAGCGCACCCTCAGCCCCCAGAAGTGCACCCCAGGCAAAGCGCGCCCTCAGCCCCCAGCAGCACGCGCCTGAGGGGAAAGGCACCCTCAGCCCCTAGAACTGTACCCCAGGCGAAGTGTGCCCTCAGCCCCCAGTAGTGCATGCCTGAGGGGGAGCGCGCCCTCAGCCCCCAGAAGTGCGTCCCAGGCCAAGCGCGCCCTCAGCCCCCAGCTGCACCCGCCTGAGGGGAAGCGCGCCCCAGGCGAAGCGCGCCCTCAGCCCCCTGCAGCGCGCGCCTGAAGTGAAGCGCCCCCT
>JAVJGJ010000057.1:56021000-56031972 GCA_035590215.1 Microhierax caerulescens | reverse complement strand
GGTTAAGTGAAGCGCCCCCTCAGCCCCCAGCTGCACCCGCCTGGAGGGGGAGCGCGCCCTCAGGCCCCAGAAGCGCGCCCCAGGCGAAGTGTGCCCTCAGCCCCCAGCAGCGCGCGCCTGAAGGTTAGCGCGCCCTCAGCCCCCAGCAGCGCGCGCCCCAGAGCTGCCAGCGCGTGCCCGCCCTCCTGCCGTCGCTGCCGAGGGAGCGCGGAGCAGAGGCAGGGTTACACGAGTGCCACTGCTAATGATTGCTTTTCAAATAAGCCTGTGGTCATTGACTGGGCAAGGCTGGAAAGCTTCCAGCACAGTTGTTTAGACTACTTGACTGGGTGATGTATAGGGACTTCTTTGTGCAGTGCTGTGAGTGTCTTCACACGAACGCGGAATAGGATTCAATAAAAATACTTTCTTGTGTGCTCGGGGGAGCTAGTATTTTATTTTAGCTGGGAGAAACATTAAGTGTTTCAATGTGACTGCTGAAGCTCGCCGCCAGGCGCTGGGGGGGGCGCCCTGCGGCTCGGCTTGGCCCGGCTCGGCTCGGCTCGGCCCGGCCCGCGAGTGGCGGGCAGCACGGGCGGGAGGCTTTGCCCGTGGCCGGGCGGTCAGGTCAGCGCTCACCTTCCCAGGCTCTCGGGTTTGCCTGCGGCAGGGCCGGGAGCCGGGACCTCACGCCGCAGGCCCCCGCGGGCTGGAGGCTGGGTTCAGGGTTCACGAAGCGGCGCTGGCAGGACAGGGGAAGACCCCCCCGGGGCCAGCCCCGGCCTGAGGGCGGGCAGCGAAGCCGAGAGCTGGCGGGCCCGGGGAGCGGTGTAGGGGGCCTGGCCCGGCAGCCAGCCCAGGGCAGGGCCTGGCTGGCGCGTCCCCGCCGCCCCGGCGGCCTCCGCGCCGGAGCTGGGCCCGCTCCCCCCCCTAGCGGCCCGCCGCTGCACGCCGCGGGCCAGGGGTGCCCGGGGGGCATGGGCCGCGGCACCGAGGGGGTGAGCTGTTCCCGAAACCGCCGGCCTTGCTTGGTGAAACCCCGCCGGACCTAAAAAGCAGAAACGGCACTTGCTTGCCTGCTCTGCCGTCCCCGAGACCTGAATTTCCAATTCAAACCGATAACCGTGGAGATAGCGGGGCAGTGTAGTGGTAATTTAAGAGCATCATTTAAAAAAATGCGTTTCAGCTTCACCCCCCATGGCAAGTTTGAACCTGCAGGGCCTACCCACTTCGGTTCAGATTTTGTTTTAGAAAGACTGAAATGAGGCAGAAATTGCTTGACAGAAAATGTCTATTTTGGAGTGTGGGAGTATGTAGGGACCAGGAAAAGGAGACACTGCATTTGATCCTACATGTGTTTATATGCGCACAAATAAGGCATGCTTGTGACATACAGGTTTCCTATATTTTCCCTGTATAAACAGAAACATAAAATAAATGCACACAAACACGTGCAAAACCACAAAAATGGATGTATGGCAAGAACCCACTGCGCTATGCAGCTGAGCTGCTTGTCTTGTAACTACAACACAAATACTAAAAAGCACCCATAATCACCTCTTTGCTTTAATAAACGCAACAGATTTAAACATATACGTGAACTGAGAAGCCTATAAAATACAAGATAAAATTTTGAGGAAAAATGTTTGTGAAAGTTGTCAACTGCGTAGCAAACTTCCCACACATACTGAAAGTTTGGCAAAACCTTGAATGTAATAAAGTTGCCCCATTCCCTAATTTCCTTGTTTTTATTTGTCATAAAAATGCTGTCCAAAAGCTGTTCTTCAAAGTCTGTCATAACTTGTTGCAATTTTTTTTTTGACTTGTAGACACCAAAAATTTTTTATAGAGAAGCTCACCATGTTTTGCAAACAGCAGTTATAGTAGCAGAAAACTTTTTAATCTATATATCTCTATATCTATGTTTCAGTAGAACGAATGCCTCCCTCTCCATCAAGTCTTTGCTGGAGGAGCTGAGTTCACTGCATCAAGAGATTTGTACAATTTGTAAAATTCTGGATTAATCTTATCTAGAGAGTACACCCAGTCTCCCCCTTCTTTCTTTGTACTCATAACTGTTTTCTCAACTTTGCCTCACAGCTGCAGCACTAATAATTTATCGGCACAGTTGCCTCCCTCATACTAGCTGAGCTGAGTCTTCTTCAAAGCCAAAGGAGTGAGCTGTTGGGACAGCATGTGATACAGGCAGCATGCTAACAAGAGGAGATACGAGTCAGCTTCAACTTCTCTTTGGTCATGAGTTCACAAGCCTTGTAAAGCTGCTGGGCAGGGTAACCAGACAAAGCAGAGATTTAGAAAAAATAACCTTTGAGATGAGGCCAGATCATCTTTGATCTAAGGCAAATTTGCACTGTTCTGTTTGTTACTGTAAGCTTGCACTAAACCAGACCTAGCTGTTGGCAGGAGAATGTGTGGGGGAGTTGCCTGAGCGATGTTGGGAGGCAGAGGGGTGTTGCTTGCTGCCATCTCTGTGCAAGTGTCATGATAAAAGGGATGAGTCTGAAGGCATTTTGGCATCTCCATGATCCAGGTGCGGTAGCAGCCCCTTGGAAATACCAAGTGTCGGCAGAAATGACAGCAGCCTCTAAGCTGCTCCAGTGAGTACCAGAAGACTTCAGCAGCACGTGGGTCAGCAGTTGGGGCAACAGAAAGGTGGTTGGGTTGTACTCTGGGCTTGTAAGTGAGAGCAAAGATTGGGGCCAAACTGTGTTATCAGACAAATATACAAACTGGATTCACTCACATCTGGAAGTAGCAGCCAGCCAAATACATTCAGTATCAAGCATTTGGAATGGGATAGTTTCCTCCGAGTCTCCGTGACCCAGGCTACTAGTGATAAAATAAAATTCACTCTATGTGAGCTAAATGTTATTTCAGTGCCAAATCCCCACCCCCTGTTACCCCTTCCCTTCTGTGCTCCTGCCTGGTTTCATGCAAAGGGCATTCATTCAGTGCTGAGCCAAGGTTCCTTGTTTCCATTTGTTTTGCTGCTCACCTCAATGTTTTCCTTTCCTTCCTCTTTTGGTCTCTCTCAAAGGCTGAACAATGTCATGTATGCAAGCACACTCAATCTTCCAGCCACTGGTGAGAAGACCTCAATACCTTTTGGTGCTGCTCTCTAGCCAGGCAACACTCCAAGACAGCAAACTCACTATATGGGAGAAAGTGGCTGTGGGCATAAACATGATGTCCGGTGCCCTCTTAGACCCACCATGGTATCCACACATCAGCACAGGGCAGCACAGAATCACAACTAGAGACTAGGGAAGACACCTTATCTATCTAAAGCAGCAACAGACACCATAGATAGGCAACCTCCCAGCTTCTCAGTGCTTATGTAAATTGGAGCAACTGCACTGCCTTCACAGAAGATTTGGGCCCCTGTCAGTTTTTCCCAAATTAAACAAGACTCAAGCTCAGTGCCTAATCAGCTGAGGTTGTCATACGTTTTCAACTGAAGCTGGCCAATTATGTAAAGGTTTCATTACAATCACAGTTTCCAGTTAGGCAATAATCATTCTTGAGACCATTTTCACATTTTTCAATAGAAATTTAGAAATATCAACAATATCAAATGACCACCTCAAACCCAGTACTTCTCTTTGAACAGAAATTTTAAAACAGAGGTTTCACATTGATCTGAAGAATTACCTTTACTCTTTTACTACTTTCAAACCAAAACATCAGTTGAAATTCACTCTGTGTGTATGTCCCATGTTACAATATTTTGTTTGCTTTTTAAGAGAAAAAAAAAAAGTTCTGCAGCAGTGTGCCCACTCAAACCCAGTGGCTTACCAGTGACCTCCTCACATCGTGGTTCTCTGGTGATGTGCAAGCTAGGTGGAGATAATTTTGTGAGTTCTGGCAGGAGTGTTGTCACATGCTGGTTGTGGTGCATCCAGCAGTGGATCAACCATACCTTATTGCCCTAGTGGCTGCTGTAAAAGCCCTGCCAGTGCCAGAATCCACATCTCCTGGTAGGACAGGAGCAGGGTGATAAAAGAGAGTGACAGGTGGGAGGCAATGGAAAGATGCAGATGGAGATGTCTGGGTGAACAGCAAGGGTACAGGATTGGTGTTCACAGGGGTTGGAAGGGGAAGAGTTGAGGAGGTGAAGGCCTGAGTACTTTTTTGGTCATGGTTTGATGGGGCAGGGGAGAACCTAGTGTTGGATCCTAGACTTGAGTCTACTGATGGAGTAGAGAAGAAGCCATGCCTTTTTGAGCCCATACAGATGAGCTGTCACAGGACCAACAGCTGCTACTGCCATGGATGCTCTGTAGCTGCTGGTTTGTAGGCAAAATACATTTGGAAGCATGAGTTTAGCAATCCCTAAGACTTTTTAACTCATCCTCTTAATAGAAGAGAAACAAACTACACTGTATTTCTAAAGGAGCAAAGGAAATTATTTGTTTGTCTGCTTATACCAAATAGCACGTGTTGGTAGAGACTACATATTTATGCCATGATTATAATTTCCATAATAAACAATTTCTGCCAGAGGACCCAAATATCTTTATAAACCTTGTATTAATCTGGGCAAACTGAGACGCAGAATGGTTGAGGCACGAGGTTTTCTGAGGGTTGTAAAGGAGTCAGTCACCCAGATCTTGCTGGCTTTCCCTGGGAGCTGTGCATCTCAGCCCCCTTGGAAATTCCAGCCGAAGCAATTTGCCCCAGGGTCACACCATGAGTCAGTATGTGAAGTGGGAACAGAGCCAGATGATCCTGACTCCCTGTTTCCTATCCTAACCACTGGACTACTCACAGGATATTTGGTCATGCAAATCTCATTGCACAATATCTTGTCAGCAGTGTTTTGCCATGAAAGAATTGTCATCCCTAACAGCACATGGGATCCCTTGAAGATAGAAATAGTAAACCTGAGCCAATCTATATATTCAGTGCTACAGATGACACACCCCACGGTCAGATCTCATTACAATCAAATATTTGTGGTGAAAGATCCAAGATGAAATGATGCAGTCCTGATGAAATGGCCACTAAAGACCAGATGTATGCACCTGGAAAATGAGACACACTGCATTAAGTATCAGGCCACAAGTATTCCATTTCCTATTTGGGGTCAGAACTAAAGTCAAATGAGATCACTTCTCATGCTGAGAAGACTCTTCTCAGTCTTAAAAATTGATGTACAAAAAGAAATAACACAAGTCAGGTATTCATATAGGTTCACCTAACACAAAAAAAAATGTTACGTTTGTATATATAAACGCAGTTAGCCAGTGAAATAAATAAAAATATATTAGTGCAGTGAGAAGGAGAATTTGGCATTATAGATGAAACTGTCCCTGGTATACTGAAATTAGTGAGTTATAGTCAACTATCTGTCCAGTTATATAGATACAGATGTAAAATATTTTTAAAGTATTCTTTTAGCACTTGCCCACTGAAATATTGCACTGAAATGAGAAGCTGATACAGGTACCCTCAAACTGCAGGTTCAGATTTTTAAATTATTTTAAATATAAACCTGAACTATATAAATTGTGTCATTTTTATGACATGGGAAAATAAAAATCTAGAGAACTAGTTAATAATGCAATACAGTTCTCTTCTTGATCCAACAATAAATAAATGCAACCAGAATTTAGAAAACATTTCCCTTGGTATTCTATTCAAAGACTGAACTTGCTGGAAGCTTTGTGGTGGGATGTCCATTAACTGATTATATGATCTATCACCTTTCCATTACAGTGTCTCTAGCTGGAACACCAGACCTAGAAAAACACCATTTTGCCTTAAAAGTAGCCAGTGTCTCCCTCAGAAGCAGATTGCACTGAGCTACAACAGACTCTCTGGATGCGGAAAATGCTCCTCAGTTCCATATGCCCATAGCCTGTTAGGATTATTTACACCATGGGACTTCCTAGGTATTTGGAGGAGTGGGGTTCATTCTGCTAAGTGCTGTGGAAACATGTCATGAAAAAAATAGTACCTGCCTGCAGATATAAGGTTTATGCATACACTGTGCTACTCTGTACTGCTTTGACAGTGGAAATCTGTTCCAGCAACCATTTTCCAATACATTTGCAATGCCACAGTTTGCTCCAGGGTACATGCAAAACCGTAACATGCCTTTCAATCATCATGTACCACCAAAGATGGAAAAGTGGAGCAGCCAGGCAGCCTTGTCTTTGCATCCAAGTGGGTAGAAGACACTGCTAGATCATACCTTTGCATGCATTTGTGCCTACTGGAGTGTTTGACAGCTTCATTACCAGGTGAGTCGAACTACAAGAGCCATCTTTCCATTCCGCAAATTCTGTTCACAATGGAAGGTAACCCCCTCCTGTGTAGCTGAAGCCCCACAAAAGGGAAGGCCAAGGAACACTGAACATGCTGGGAGCGTGAGCAGCCAGCTCTGAGGAAAAAAGTTTAAGGCAAGTGCTGATGTCTGAGTGTTGATTTTTTTGTTACTAAAATTAAAACTCAGGAAACGAGTGTATTTGGATACTAATGTGGATGAAAAATGCTTCTAGGCAATTCAGAATTTCTTGGTGAGCTTGCCTTTTTACCAGGCTGCCAGCTCCATTTTGAACACCTGCTGCTTCTCATCCCCTGCCTTCTTGTCTCCCTGGGAGTGAAGCTCCAGCTGGCGGTGGCACAACCCTCAGCCAAAGCAGGCTGTCAGAAGGGAACCGTTAAGCACTCAGGTGCAGGAACCCCTGAGCAGTACTGCTGAGCATGGCATACAGGCCTCTGCGGCCACAGTGAGCCATGCATCCAGCCACCCCGCAGAACTTCCTTCTCATTCCTGTTGCATTTGGATCTGAATTGTCAAAAACATTTGACAGCCTCTCTAGCAAGGTAATAACCTAGCTCCTGCTGAGTTGGCAGGGAGGTAGGCCAAGCTGGCAAGGAGATCATGTGTTACAAGGAGATCTGTGGTTACTGGTCAGGACAGACCAGAGAGTCTGCTGAGGGTTATGCAGTGGCAAGAACTGACCATCAGCCATCTCCAGAGTTGAGGATGTGAGGGCTGTAGCAAATTTTCCTTCCACAAGCACCCTGAACTGGGGGGCCTGCACTGTGATCGCACCTCCCTGTCTTCTGGCTTTGACAGAAGACCTGAAGGTCAGAGGTCCTCACAGGACCTTCCAGCTGCTAGCCAGAGTAAATGCTGGCCCAGACCTATGGCAGGGAAACCTCCCTTGGGACACCTCAGATCCTCTTAAATGTGAGCTGACAAAAACTCACAAGCAAGACCAAAACCTTAAGCTGGGTGAGACTGTGGGTACTTGGTTGTTTGTGTCCATCCTGTCCAGGCTGGGTTGTTTAGTTGCTTTTTGTGTCTGGACCCAAATGCAATTAAACCTGTTGTCCTCAGTGAGGCTGATTAGCATGAACCATCATTTCTCTGCTCTCTACCCCGAATTGGTTTGTTGTGCACTTTGTTCTCTGCTTCCAGCATTTATTTCTGGTTTTCAAAAGACTCTAAAGTTGACTTAGGACCCAGTTAAGTCATACCACCACCATGATATCACCACCCTGACTCACTCAGTTCAGCTGTATTCTATGAAGATAACATAGCTTACAAAACCTCAGATGAATCAAGTAAACAGAAAACATTTTATGAAAGGGGATTCACATGAGATTTTAAAGATAGATTTAATGCTGTATGACTAGTGCTTGGGCATGTGACAACATCTTCCTCTTTACAAAGTGTTTTTTTTTCTCAGTAATAGCACGATGATGATACAGGTGATTAAAATGTTTCCCACTGCCTTGACTGGAGACAAAAAAATCTCTCCTGGTAGTTCTTATGAAATATATAGATCTCTTTGACCTCAGTAGCATTTCAACATCCTAGAAAGAAATTATATAAACCCCTTAAGAAAGCCTTTTCCTACAGGAGGAAATGGAGTAATTTAATTTATTCATTTAAACTCAGCCAGTGCTGGCTCAGGGTTTGCTGAAGGTGTGGATGAAAATAAATACACCAAACTTAGAGTACACATGGCTAAAATGCAGCTGAAGGCAAGTAGGTTAAAAAAAAGTTGGCCTGCTTTCTTCTGACAGGTTGGGGCAAATCTCACCTGTGTATGCACATTTGGTTTGTAATCCAGTCCTTAGTTTGGCTCCTTCATTGAGAGTGACCTGTTCTGCCTTAGTTTTATCCCTCCCTGAAACCAGGGGTTTGTGTAACAGCTACACAGACAGCTGCTTGGACTGTGCATAGGCCAGTTTACATTAGCCTGGTTTTTCTTGAGAAAGTCATAGTTTAAACAAATGGTTATGTCTATTTTAATCATTTTTGTCTTCTTTTGAAGTGTTTTTTCAAACATTACCTTTTTTCCTTCAAAATCAAGTTTAGCTTTACAAATTAGTCTGCTCTGTCATGTCCCCTTTAAACACAGCTGTTACTACAATGTAAACATAGGCTTAAAAATGTAGATAAACAGTTACAAGAAAGAGGGCTTCAAGTGTTTTTAACACATGGTCAGCTCTGGCTTACTTGATTTTCCTTGGTTTAAAATTAGAATTCAAAATACACCCTGTATTTCACAGATGTCAGCTCTTCAATAATAACACTTACATAGTGCTTTACATTTGCAAAGCGATGAACAGAGAGACACCAACTAATAATCCTCCAAATGCCCCTGTGAAAAAAGCAAGCATTATTTTATAGGTGGCGAAATGGAGTTACGTTGGTGAGGGTAGGAAACATTTGCAACATTTTCCTACCATTGCAAACAGCTCCAGTCCTGTCAGCGATAAGAACTGTTGGGAGTCCTGCTAGTGCTGCTATTACTATATACTACTTCTTTATGCAGCAGCAGCCTGTTGGAGCACAAGGCAGGGACCAGGGCTTACTCAGTGGAACTAACTAAACAGTTGATTGCTGTTCTAAAAAAAGCATGGAAAATCAAAATTAGTGATGCAAACACCCAGTGTCATTATATTGGTAGACCCTGTGCTACCAAAAGAGACCAGTCAAAAATAACCGATGTTTTAGGAATGAAATGACAGGGCCAGGGTCATCACCAAGAGTTGCAGTGTCTGGAGTTCAGAGTGGAATTTAAAAGCCTCTCTGTTGAGATTGTGGACATTCATCCTTTCACAGCAGCATCACCTCTCCTTAACAGAGGTATTCTCTTGGCTTTTCTGAAAATTTTGCCATCATGTTCAGCAGCTGGCCTTGCCAGGACTTTACTACCCCATTAAAAGAACGTCATTCATATAATGACAGAGTGCACATGATTTTAATGTGAATACTTCTGTGAATGAGAGAAAGGGCATGGGGATCATAAATCTGAAGCAAATGTTTTCCTTTTAATGAATTGAGAATGACTTCAAACTTAGGAAGTACTAAAATAAAGTGAAATTGTGAATGAGCTCTCCCTTCATGGTTATCTCTAACAACCAAAAGTAAAGTGTATGGTGTTTGTGCTGCATTTATATCTGACAAGTGGGAATGCCTACAAAGCCATTAAAAGTCTAGCATAAAATATTATACTGCTCATTTTTTCTACAAGACTGCATACTGGTTCCCCAAGATGAAGTTACACATATGCTTTCATCCCAAAAGCTCATTTTCAGATACTTAGAACTATGTTAAAACATCACCTTTTTGGAATGCGTGTTTCCAGTGTTGGACTGAACTGCTTCAAGCAAAATTGGATAGGCCTTTTGAGAAAACGCAGAGTAAAAGAGTATGTTTGGGGCACTATAAAAACTACTTGTTTTGCTTTTTTGAAATTGCGAACAGTTGCTTCTTAAGAAACAGAATTTCTAATTATGCCTGAGTGGTAGGACTCAGCATTAGATGCCATCTTCTGTGAAGGTTAGGTACTCAGATCCCTTCTGAGGCTGTGGTCCTCAAGTTGTAGCTTAAGCCCTCTGAGAAGATCAGTTTTGACCTGGCAAAGCTCAGTCTAATATGTGTGTAGGTACACAGCATGTGTTGTCACATAATGGACTACTGATGTAGGAAGAAAGATTTTTTATGGTTTAGGCACTGAAACTGGGAAAGACACAGAAGATTAAGACTCATTTCACTTTAGCCATGAAAAGAAATTAGGTATTCAAGTCCAGGCCACCTGTGGCCTATGGCAAGAGAATAGGGCACTGCTGAAGGAAGGTCTATCACAAAACAGTGCTTCCAAGGTGGAGGAGATGAATCACTCCTTAGAGGTACCTTTGATGAAATAGAGAGCTGAAATAGCTTTTAGTCAGCTAAAACTGCTGAGATAAAAACTACCTTCATACCAAATGCTTATCAGCAAAATAAAACCAAACCTAATTTCTTCACACACCCTGCTCCCTGCGGCATGCCCTTTGTTATGAGTATCTACAGTATGTAATATGGAAGGAGGGAAAAGGAGGTCACTCTTTTACATAATACAGAGCATAAATAGTATCAGTTTTCTGATATTGCATGCCAGCATGTGAACCAAAAAGAAATTTCAATCTTGTAGTTGCTCTGTTGTTAGTTTATTTATAGTCAAATGCCAGAGTAAGCAGAAGAAAATGGGCTTTTATTTTTAATTAGTGGATGCTTTTAAAATAACCCTGCACCTCCCCTTCTTCTGTAAGATATGGAAAGAACATAGCTTTGTGAAAGGCTGTATCAAAGGAGAGCATGCTAAAAGAAGACCTTCTTCTGCCTGGTACATTGTTTCCAGTCATTTTTTAGAGAAGCCTGGCCTTACTGAGCATGAAAATTGTGCTGACTGGAGCACAGAACTGCTATCTAGCACATAAAGGAATCCCTTGCTTGATTTATTTTTTTATGTACATCTAAGAAAATCCATACCATCCACTCTCAGAAAAAAACAGGAGGGAAAGGAAGGGAAAAAAGTACGGGAAAGGGAAGAGAAGAGGAAAGGACAAAGAGGGGGGTGGCTAAAGAAAAGGAGAAAGGGAGAAAGGGAGAGAAAGAAAGAAAGAAAGAAAGAAAGAAAGAAAGAAAGAAAGAAAGAAAGAAAGAAAGAAAGAAAGAAAGAAA
>JAVJGJ010000057.1:55985609-55995994 GCA_035590215.1 Microhierax caerulescens | reverse complement strand
CTAAGTGCCCACAGCACCCATGGGTGTCCATGAGTCACAGCTGAGAGGTGCTGAGTACCTGCAACTCCCTCTGCAGTTAATGGAAATAGCAGGTGCTCAGCATTTCTCTGGAGGCTGGCCAAGAGAGATGGGGAGTACCCTGACACTGGAAAAAAACTGCAAATGGAGGGAGGCCCTAAAGGTAAGAAAATTTACTGAGGTCCCCACACATCCCATTTCCTCACAAGTCTTCCTCGTGCCAAAGCAACAGGGAGCCTTTGTGCTCTGGGAGGCTGTACTCCTGAAAAACCTCCTGTGCTGCTGAAAACCAGGCTGTCCTCAGGACTGGCATTTAAAGGAAGAGAGGTTAAAAGGCAGAGAATCACCTCGGCAGGCAGGAGCATCGCCTGCACTGCATCCCTGCACAACATGCATCTGCAGCTGTCCCAGGGCTCCCCCCTGAACAGTTTCCTGCAAAACGTTTGGGGAGGTGTTGAAGATACTTCAAGTCAGAGGTATATCTACCCACTTCTAGCTGGCCAGAGCAGCAAAGCAGCAGCTGACTGTACTCCTTAAATGGCTAACAGCCTTATGCCAGCGTGGCTGTGGTGGTTCAGGCAGCCAAGAGCACCTCTGAAGCGCAGGCTCTCTCAGTGTGATCTCCACAGACCTCTTTCATGACAAAGGTATCCGTCATTCCTTGGGTGGTGGCCTGCCGGTACTTCTGTGCAAAGGATGCAGACACATTGCCTCTGTACAGAAGTGCTGACTCCTGAGAAATAACAAAGGGAAAGAGCTAGGAGAAACATAGCACATACTAAGTGCACTTACCAGCTGGTTAGAAAAGCGGGAGAGATGGCAGCAGCCAAAACCAAAACAGTCACTTTAGGACCCCAGCTGCACATCTGTGTCAAATTTTAAGGGCCAGCTTTGCAACGGTATGAGCAAAACTTAGTGGGAAAAGATCTTTATAGAAAAGCTTCCCAATAAAGATGCAGTAAGAATCAGTAAAGGTGCAGTAATGGTGTGCCAGGCTGTTGCTGGGTGGTGAGGCGATGGTATACTCCATGCATGCATATGTAGCATAGGCAGTATGTAATAGCATGAACAGCCTATATAGCTTACCTGCTGCTTATGTCCCATTCAAGAGAAAAAAGCACAGCCATCTGTGCATTGCGCTGTTCCACATGTATGCCATATGCTCTGTATATATGTATATATGTTCTGTAATGCTGTTTAATTGGAGATGCAAATATATGGAAAGTGGATGCAAATGCTTGACATAAAAGGAGCCATACATCCCAAAATTTGCATAGGAACTAAACTGTAAATGGGCTCTCTTTCCTTCATATGTGGCATTAGCCTCTCCCAAATTTCAGAACATGCATGCCTAGTTGGGAAACCCTTCCTTTTGTTTTCAGGTCCTCTGAGCTCACCAGATATGTAAACCCCATGCATGTGCAGTACTGCAAACTGCCTATGAAAACCTGTACTTTAGATAATCCACTAGATGTGGAGGATATATTTACTGTCTTTAGAAATGCACAAATTGCTACTGTTGCCTTTTGCATTGCTGGGATCAGGGTGTTCAGGCTGATTGCACATTAATCTACATCAAGGGAAGGGGAGCTGTTGATGCAAAGCTCTGCAGAAAGTTTTGTTTTCTTCATGACCCTGTCCCTTCAAAACAAAATATTGCAGGCACATCACCTTTCAGAGGATATCATCAGGTTCTGCTACTCAGAAAAACAACAGGAGATTTTCTTGATTCTGGAGGTGAAATTTATACAGGGAGACTGGTTTGCTGGTTGATCACTATGAAGAGACTATTGAGGTATTTTATACATATTACAGACAAGTAGGATGAAACTCATGTCACCTAATTGTAAACGTCTGCTTTGCTGACTGCTGGACTAACTAGGAAGTTCAAGCTGAATCTGGATAGCATTTCTGTAGTGAATCTCCTTATTGACACCATTTTTCACACTTTGTGTCGTGGAGAAGCTAAGCCAGGAAATGGTCTACAGTGGACCATCAAATGTGCTCTAACTGCTAATGGGCATTCAGGCCACAGACTAGGGCTAGTCCAAAATAACCCCCCCAAAATGTTAAACATGATAAAAATGTTAAACATTTGTTTAACTGAATACTAGCCCTAGAGGGTTTGGGTAGGTGTCTTTTGCTGCTTTGATATTTTAAAGATCTAAAGAATAAAAAAATGCATTACATTACAGCCTCTGAAATTTAAGGGTGCTGCTTTGTAATTTTGGAAGATGCACGCAGGTTCTTTTGAAAAAAACCAAAAACCACAAAATGAATCAACCAAAAAACCCCAACCACAGCAGCTTTTTATAGCTGTAAAATCATGTTTACAGGCATTATGGTCATTTCTATAGCTGAATTGTCTCAGATATAGAATACATTTATAATAACCATTTAATCAGCCTTTCATCTTGCCATCAATTTATCTTCCCTTACCCATATGTGATGTACTAGAGAGTAACAAAGAAAGAATGACTGAGGCTATGCTGACATGAAGTTAATGCTCAGCTTCTGTCACAAGCATGAAGACTTGCTCTCAGTCTCATAACCTCTTTGCAGATAATATTCCTTGCATTTCACTGCAACTGGTTTCCAATAATCAGGATAAACTGATTTCCAGTAACTAACCAGGAAGACAATTTGGTTCGCATTGTGCCCATTTGAGCCAAAGAAATCATCTTCCCAGAGCAATCTTGTGCCGAGGATGGAGGAAAGCCTCCCTACCATTTGATAGTTATCAGGCACAATGAATTAAGTGCCTCATTGATGTCTCCTCCCAGCTGTGGGCTCTGGAGGGGATCTCCCTGAAGCTGGTAAAAGAGGTACCAATATCATGTGCAGCAGTTTCCCCCATTTTCATTGCAGACCTTGAGCTAATTAAGATGCTGATTTACAGTATCTTTCTTTCAGGGCTCTTTGACAAATAAAGTGTGTGAAAAATAAATGCACAGCATCAACGTCAATCTACATAAAAGAAGAGATCTGTGACAATATATGTACTAAAGTGTGATACAGATCATCTTCCAGAGACCCAGCAAGAGACAAGAAATGATTTCTCCACCATCCCTGTTGCCCATGTGTTACCTGAACCACGTTGGTGGCATGTGTCCTGCACTTTCAGCCATTTTCAGATGTTGCGGGTAATGGTATGATTATTTGATTCTACTGAAATAAGTTCTTCAATGGAAGGTTTGCCTTTCCTCATAAAGGTTTGCATCAGCTTTTTATTTTGCAGTTTTCTATATTCTCTATATCTCTGTCTTTACTTCTGAGGTATTGGCTCTCCTGAGATATTTTAAGTCTTCACTGACTTAAAAGACAGAAAAGTCAGTGAAGGTACTTTTAGCTCCATCAAGTGACAATGGCAATATTCCCTGTGCTCTGCTCATGATGCATACACACAGCACAAAGCACTGGAGAGTCAGACTCCACAGGTTATCAATACAAAGTTTAGGATTATACACCAAAGCCTTTCCTGCCTTTGGTCCAGCTCTGTGCCAGGAAACTTTGCCACCTCTTTTTCTAGGGCAACACCTGGAATGCTACCACTTCCATGATGATACTGCAGCATCATAAACAGTGGCAGTATTTGTGAAGACGACAGCATTCCCTATGAGCATTTGAATTTCTCTCTCTAGTTGTACTTCAGTAAAAAAGAACTTTCATTCTTGTATCTCTGAAGCAGCAAATCAGTCAGATTTTCCCCATGTTTATTTATACAAATGTTAGCTCCATTTGATCTAACCGTCTCCTTGCCTCACTTGATTGTCAGCTGCAATCCTGACCAACTTAGTGCTCTCCTGGGTATCACGGGTGCTCTGGTCACTCGGTGCTGAAGCTGACAGCTCGGTTTGGCTTCAGACAGCTACAAGCACAAAGGGAAAAGAAAGGAAAGATCATGTTTATTCTGTGCAATATTTGGCTAAAGCAGGCATGCACAGGGGATGGAACTGGGAGAACTGCTGGAGAGATTCCTCAGTTTTGTTAAAGAATGGAAACATGTACAGGTTAAGCCCAGAAAGATGCATATGAGGGCAGGGCATTACTGAAAGGAGTGACTATAGTTTTTATTGATAATATATCAATATTGCTGAGATAAATGCTGAGATAAATGACTAAACATTCTTCCTCATGGGTTATTCCCTTGCACACCCAATTATTGCCTTGTAAAACAGAGTATCTCTTCCCATTACCCCTTTAGTACTACAAGTAGAGAAAACTCATCTTGGTCCAGCTGAGTTCAGTTGGCTTAAGATCTGCTCCTACTATTAAGGGAGGAATGCCTTTATTTGTATTACACATGATGATTAGTTCCGATTATCTGTGCAGAGCTTTAAATAAACAGGGACTTTAGTGTCTGATTAAAGAAATAATGAGCTCTGGGTTATTTATTTCTTGTGAGTGGAATTTAGGGAAATTCCAGATATGAACCAAACCCCAAGAAGACAGGGTTCTCCCCCTTTAGAAGGTATGTATGCAGTTTCTGCAGGATCTATCTGGTCTTTCTCAGGTGGTGTAAACCAACGCAGCTTTGGTGGCATCAGTGGAGCAATGCCAATTTCCACCAAATGAGGCTCTGGCTGTTTTTCCTGCCTGCTCGAAAGAGTTCTGTTTGCAAATGGACTGTTGCCATGACTGTGCTTCCCAAAAAGGGCACAGTAATGCACCCACATGATTTTGCTGACACCTTGTGAAGTATTTTCCTTTCTTTAAGCAAAGTCTGTATGTTGAAGCTTCACTGTTCTGTGATACTGAAGCGTTATTTCCATACCCTTCATATTTTTTACTGTCAGCTGCTTTAGGCCAAGCTTCAACCCCCATAAAGAATCATCAGCAGCCTTTTCATGGACTTCTAAGAGCTCTGGGTATGCAGAAGCAGTTAGAGATCTCCTCTACCGGTGACAGCCTACAGCAGAAAGGAGATACTTGGGGTTTTGAAAAGTTTTGAAAGACACTGCAACAGCAAAGGATTAGCAGCACAGTGCTTGCAACCTAGGTGGATTCAACAGCAAGACTAAGGTTGTGGTATTGACTGCCAGAGCAACTAAACCAACTTAATGGTGAACCAAAAAAGTATGATAGTTATTTCCTCAAAGATTAGCTACCCACATTGCCATTGTAAGGCAGGGAAGGACGCTTTGGGCTCTCTAAGAAAGCCAGAAATAGATTGTTAGAAATAAGCAAACCTCAGAAACCTTGACCTGCCTGAGACACCATGAACTTCCATGTGGAAGAGAAGAATGCTTCAAAGGAATCCACCAATATTACTTCAGATTTCCTCAGAAATTCCTCAGGAAAATGGAGCCCAGTGCATAACTAAAAAGAGAGAGTAAATCTCACATAAAACACTGTTGGGGAGAAAGGTGGAAGGAAGCTAGTATGTTAGTGCATGGCCAAGAGCTCGGGGGAGAGAGACAAAACCCAGCTCCTTAGTTTGTCTGTGCAGAGGTGGTCCGGATCAACATACTATTCTCTAGTTGAAAGAGGATCTTGGCCCCATTCTGGAGGTTCCCCAGAATCATAAAGGAGCTGAGAAAAAAGGACCAGAGTATTGTTTCCTGAGCTACATCTTACAGCTGCTCTGCAGGAGGTTGCAACTTGCCCAGCAGAGCCAGCGGATGAAACAAGCGCTGCTCTGGTTACTGCAGAGATTGTCTGGCTCAACATACCGTCACTGAGGCATGAGGTGTATCAGGTATGCATAAGAACAGCTAAATCCCAAGTCTTAGTCTCAAGGATGTTTAAATCCCCAAATCCAGTCTCACTGGAAATCAGAGGAACTCAGCTCCTAAGTCACTTGGGAAAACTGGAGTTCAACTTTTTCCTCATGTAGACACTTTCCAAATGTTTACCCACCTCTTAATCTTTAAAATGCTGTGCCTTTTGGATATCAGGGAAATTATGGTAACAGCTGGGGAATTTAATGTCTATTTTTATCTTTTTGGTGGAGTATACATTTGTGTGAGTGAAGCTAAGGAGATGTAGCTCGTAAAATTCTTCTATTCCAATATTATTGGGACAAAAGACCTAGGAAAGGTTTTAGTTAGTAAATAATTTAAAATTTTGAATTGATCTTTCCTCTCCGAGGATCCCAATGTTGACAGTCTGCAGAGACAAACTTCTCAGGACTGCAAATATACTTAACATTTTGACATCCTGAGGAGCAGGTCTGACCAGTGCAGGTCCCTTTCTACTGTGGCAAGAGGAGGAGAAGGTGGCGGAACATGTGGGATGGAGAAATGCCCAGGAGGGCAAGGATTGTTGCTGCTAAGGTAGATGAGAAAGTTTTGGCAAGCTTGGGGGATGTTTTTCACTGAAAAAGTCAGGCCTAGGCAGGTCATGGCCATTTTTACCTTCTCTCCATTTGTTGCTACAAGCAGCTTCTCCATTTGTGCTGGGCCAAGACACCTAATAGGTCCCCTTCTGGGTGGGGGCACAGCTCCTTTCTTCTCATTTTTCTGTGGAGAACAATGGTTTGGCATTCAGAATGTGGACTTTGAAAGACAAGCGAAAAGCCACAGTTTAGCATTTGCTTTCTCTTACCTTCCCAGGAGTGAAGACATTTGCCACAGAGTTGGCACCACTGTCCCGGGTGGTGACAGCGGAGGACAGCATTTGGGCTGCTGCTCCTTCCCTCCACCCCCTACCCTGCAGCCAAAGCAGTAGTTTGGCAGCCCTACTGCCCACAGGTTTGGACAAAATCCTGTCTTATGGGGATGGAAGGACTGGCACAGCTGTGGTATGGTGGAAGCTGACCGAGGAATGGCCCAGTACAGGAGTGGGGACACCTTTTCCCCCATGTCTCCCTCCTTCCCTGAGAAGGAAGCATGAGGCCAGAGTAGGGGCGAGAGGCTGAAGTGAGGACAGGCAGGAGGGGAGGGGGAGAGCAGGAGAAAGGGGGCCTGGCAGAAGGAGTGGGGTGAAGACCAGACAGAAACCAGAGAAAGCAAGGATTTCCATGTCTCCCTCTGACACACCAGTGCAGTTCATGAGAAAGGCAAGCTTTTGATAAGGAAAATATTTTATTTTCATTGTTAACTTAAACATTTGCAGACCCCTGAGATCAGAGAAACACTTTGGGATGCAATCACACGCGCAGACAGCCATCACATTAAAGGCAGGAATAAGCACAGCAATATTACTCCAGTATTATTTTAGCCATGAGCAAACAAAGCAGTTGCCGTATTGAGGGCTGGGGGATTACAGATGGGATCAAGAGGTGGCTCATAAGACAATCTTGTCCTTAAAAGCAGTTTCACACCCTGCGAGAGCTTGAGCACATCTGCAGGAAAGCAGCCCCTGCAGACCTCACCACTATACCTCCACCAGATGTGAGGGCCCACGGGCAGCATATGGCGCTGCACAACTCCAAACCCGAGCGCACTAGTGCTGTATGAAAATCCACATCACACACTGCACACAGTAAGTGAAAGCAGAGTGCTGCAGGGGAGGTGCAACATCAAAAAGTGGGCTGCCAAAAAGTGTAATCTTCCTTCAGAAAATTTATTGCCTGGAGGCCTCTGTGCTATTCCCACAAGAAATATTTGCTGCTGGTGGAGCCATGGGCCTGCCCCAGCTGCCCCTGGGTGCAGCAGGCAGGGTTGGGGTGCCAGGGCACCCCACAAGCAGGCAGGGACGAGGCAGAGGCATCTTCTTCTCCTGCCTCAGGGAGGAGAAGTGACTGCACACCTGCACATGGGGACGCCCAGCTGACACTGTGCCACCCTGCCCAGCACCCTGTTAGTCCTTTTCTTGCTTTGAATTCTCTTTAAGGACTGTATGGGCACACCTCCACGGAGGGCCATCCCTGCAAAGTGGGACACGAGCTTGTGCTTCATGCCCATGGAGAGAAGAGGGGTGCAGCTGGGGTCTGGCAGGACAAGCTCTCTGCTCTCCATCTCCAATCCAGTCCTACCAAACAAAGGGTGCTTGTCCAAAGAAAAGGAAAGGCAGCCCCCACTGCCCAGCTGGGGATCAGCTCCAGGTGGCTCAGAAATGCTAACGGCATATACCCTTGCTTCTGTCTTTCTCATTTCTGTTTTTACTAACCTTACACACACACACACACACAAATGCTATTTTTAACCTCCCAAAATAAGTTACTAGGGCATTTTTTCCTATTGGCTAAAAGCTGTGGTGAAATGACTTCATATATTGACTAGAGTTTGGCTCCAAACATGTTGAAATATTTGTGTGAGGTGTGTGTATTGGGACCCAGGAGAGTGCTGTACAGGTTAATGCAAGTGATACACTGGTTGCCATGATACTGCAAATGTTGGGATCTGTTGACTGGCCCAAGCATGCCTCAATGCACAAAGCACTTCTTATACCCGACCCCGAGCAGCCCAGCCTCATGCTAAGGAAGGCTGCGAGTTCATTTAGCTCATTGCAGTCTGTGGATCCCCATTTTCCAGCAGATGTGTAGACCCCTTTAGAAATGTCTCATGCCTAGATGGCTGCGCAGTGCATATGAACTTGCTCTGCTTCATCACTTTTTACATACTTCTTAGAAACCCTTGGCTCTCGGGCTGAAAAAAACACAGATTTCAGTAGCATGCAGCATTTCAGCTTTTAAATGGCTCCTCTTTGCTTCACTGACCATGCTTGACCTGAGGAAATGTGGCTTGTACTCAGACAGAGGAGAGATTGTTCGCTTCTCCTTCCAGTTTCAGGTGACACATGACATGCTCACCGTGCCACAGGGCCTGCTGTGGGGTCTTTAAGCTGGGATTACATCAGAAAGTTGGTGCTGCCAGAGCCAGCTTGGG
The DNA here is from genome assembly GCA_035590215.1 of Microhierax caerulescens. Lineage (NCBI taxonomy): Eukaryota > Metazoa > Chordata > Aves > Falconiformes > Falconidae > Microhierax > Microhierax caerulescens. Next base: position 55,987,205 of record JAVJGJ010000057.1, on the reverse strand, counting down.
TGTGAGAGATGGCCGGTGGGCTGAGTGAAGACAATCTAACCTCCAGGGCTCAGGGCTGCCCCACACGGCTGGACCATCTGTCTCCAGCAGCTGTGGGGTAACATAGGCCACCCTGTGCCAGCCTGTCTGTTTGAAGGCTGGGACATATACATGGTGCTGCAAGGCAGGAGGAGGTCAGGCAGCGCCTTTGGGAAGGCTGCCTCCAGAGCCACCCCCTTTTTAGGGTGATGGAGGAATTAGTGCCAGATGGATAGACCTTGGCACTAAGTGTGTCCAGCCTCTTGGCCAAACCACCCAGGCTGCCGGCCTCAGAGCAGTCTGCAGGTCTATGCTCGCAGTGATGTAGTGGCCGTTGGCTGGACTGGTCCTTGTACCGCTGGGAGTGTGGGACCAGGGCTGGGAGTAACCATGAATGATCCTTTTGTCCCCTTTTCCCCCTCCCCTTCCTCACACCAGCATATATATATCCTCAAGTGGATATATATATATCGTCCTTGGGGACGAGGGTATAAATTTGTTGCTCCTCAGTCAGAACTTCCACTAATTTGATCATGGTTTTGCCAAGGAAGGAGTAAATATGGAGTAGGGAATTTGGGGATTTGAGCTATAAAAGTGAGAGCTGGAGAAGCTGACACTGAAGCAAATTTTTGAAGCAAGCAGTCAGATCCAGGCGTCCTGGCTCCCTCATATATGTACTTCTGGATAAGCCTCCACCTCCTGCCTTCACAACCCCCTAGCACAGAGCACAGATTATCAAGTGTCAGCGGGGGGACCACAGGGCCAGGATGCTCACAACATCCTGAGTTTCTTGAGGGCCAAGTCTGCTCTAGGTCAGGCCAAGCCACAAGGGTTGAGAGCCAACTTTCTGCTTATGACCCCATACACGGCTGTGCACAGCTCTTGGTCCCAAACCCCTGCAATACACTTACAGAGCACACTCTTACTGAGGCAAGATGGAAATTTCACACTTCTGAATGCAAAATAGGTCACTTGTAGAATCATAGAATGGTTTGGATTGGAAGACCATCTAGTTCCAACTCCCCTGCCATGGGCAGGGACACCTTCCATTAAACCAGGCTGCTCAAAGCTCTGTCTGATCTGACCTTGAAACTTCCAGGGATGGGGCATCCACAGCTTCTCTGGGCAACCTGTTCCAGTGCCTCACCACTCTCATAGTGAACAATTTATTTCTTGTATCCAATCCAAATCTATTCTCTTTCAGCTTAAAGCTGTTACCCCTTGCCCTACCATTGCCTTCCCTTGTAAGAAGTCCCTCTCCAGCTCTCCTGTAGGCCCCCTCTAGGCACTGCAAAGCTGCTGTAAGGTCTCCCTGGAGCCTTCTCTTCTGCAGGCTGAACAGCCCCAACCCTCTCAGCCTGTCTTCAGGGAAGAGGTGCTCCAGCCTCTGATTATCTTCGTGGCCCTCCCCTGGACTCTCTCCAACATGTCCATGTTCTTCTTATGCTGGGGATCCCAGAGCTGACGCAGGACTCCAGGTGGGGTCTCATGGGAGCGCAGCAGAGGGGCAGAATCACCTCCCTCACCCTACTGGCCATGCTTCTTTTGATGCAGCCCAGGATACAATTGGCGTTCTGG
>JAVJGJ010000057.1:55971548-55985116 GCA_035590215.1 Microhierax caerulescens | reverse complement strand
GACAAGGATGTCATGTGGGACAGTGTCAGATGCTTTGCACAAGTCCAGGTAAATGATGTCAGTTGCTCTTCCCTTATTTACCAATGCTGGAACCCCATCGTAGAAGGCCACCAAAGCTGTCAGGCATGATTTGTGCTTAGTGAAGCCATGTCAGCTGTCACAAATCACCTTATTTCCTATGACCCTTAGCATGATTTCCAGGAGAAACTGCTCCCTGATGTTGTAGGACACAGAGGTGAGACTGACTGGCTTGTAGTTTCCTCGGTCTTCCTTTCTTTCCCTTTTTAAAAATAGGGGTTATATTTCCCCTTTTCCAGTCAGTGGGGACTTCACCAGACTGCCACAGCTTCTCAGATATGATGGATAGTGTCTTAGCAGCTTCATCTACTGGTTCCTTCAAGACCATGGATACAACTCATCAGGTCCCATGGACTTGTGCATCTTCAGGTTTTTTAGATGGTCTCAAACCTGATGTCCTACAGTGGGCACTTCTTCATTCTCCCAGTCCCTGCCTTTGCCTTCTGTGACTTGGGTGGTGTGGCTGGAACATTTGCTGGTGAAGACTGAGGAAAAAAAGTCATTGAGTACCTCAGCCTTCTCCATGTCCCTGGTAACCAGGTCTCCCATTTCCTTCCAGAGAGGGCCCACATTTTCCCTGGTCTTCCTTTTATCACTGATGTATCTATAGAAGCTTTTCTTGTTGCCCTTGACGTCCCTGGCCAGATTTAATTCTATCAGGGCTTTAGCTTTCCTAACCTGGTCCCTGGCTGCTTGGACAATTTCTCTATATTCCTCCCAGGCCATCTGCCTTTGCTTCCACTCTCTGTAGGCTTACTTTTTGTGTTTGAATTTGTCCAGGAGCTCCTTGTTCATCCATGCAGGCCTCCTGGTGTTTTTGCCTAACTATGTTTTTGTTGGGGTGTGTTGCTCCTGAGCTTAGAGGAGGTGATCCTTGAATATTAACCAGCTTTCTTGGGACCTGCTGTGTTGTCCCTCCAACAGATATCACGGTGGTTGAAGTCCCCCATGAGGCCCAGGGCTTATGAATGTGAGGGTCCTCCTATCTATCTATAGAGGGCCTCATCTGCTTGGTCTTCCTGGTTGGGTGGCCTGTAGCAGACTCCCACTATAATGGGGTCCATATAATACACAGGTTAATAATTTATCCCTGCTCTTCCTTTAATCCCGACCCATAAACTCTTGGTTGGTTTCTAATCCATCCCCAGCTGGAGCTCCATGCACTTTGGCTGGTCATTGATACAGAGGGTGATACCCCTCCTCATCTCCCCTTCCTGTCCTTCCTAAAGAGCCTGTATACTTCCACCCCAACACTCCAGTCATAGGAGCCATCCACACAATTAGAAGCCATTCCATATGTAGGAGTGACTCCATACAATGCCCCCATTTGTGCAGGCGTATTTAGTGTTGGTGCCAGCATACATATATTTCCAGGTACAACTTATATCCCTATCTTGTGAAAATTTCAGACACTTCTTGTCTACTGCCTGAAAACTTGAGATTTGTCTTTTCCATGTAAGGTTTAATGTCCAGTCTAGAGGCAGTTTAAATACTCAAAGGACTGGGTTTAAAACCAGCTGAATGATCCCTGACGCAGTCTTAAAAATGGATTTCCTGTTCCCTCAGGTCGGGGGGAGTCCTTTTCCTGCAGCTGGGCCAATGAATCGGGCACCTTATTTCTGTCTCTCTCCTTGTTTCCCTTTAGCTGTTGTGTAATAAGGCATGGCAGGCATCAAGCATGATTTAAATCACCGCTCCTACCCCCGCTCAATGTGAGCGTCTGTGTAAGGTATAAGGACTTTTTTTCCTTGCTCTCTTTTCTGTTTCAATTTATCTCCCTCACTCAGGAGTTTGCCGATGAATACAATGGCTTCAGACTGGAGAGAGCTGAAGCTAATTTTCTTATTCTGTTTGCATAGATGGCTGTTGGCTCTTACAGGAGTAGGTTAGCCTTCCCATGTGGTTGTAATCTCCTTAACTCCCAGCCACAGAGCTCCTAATGCCTGTTGTATAAATAATCCACCTCTCATACATGGTTGTGTTGTCCTTGTTTAATTCTTTTTCTGCATATATCTCTCTAAAAATGTTGGCACTGGGAAATGTCCCATTATAAATGTGTATTTCTGAGCATTCCAATTCTCTTTGCTCAGGTAGCTTTTACTGCTTGCCCTGCGTCCTACCTCCAAAGAGGATGGGAAGCCTCCACGTCATGATAAGAAAATAAATCTTTTGCTGTAGGAAGCAGGGTCCCTGTGGCCAGGAGTGCACCTCATCACATGCCCTGCACTGGCCAAGGGAGTGACTGGAGACTGAGATACCAGTTTGATACTAGGCTCCTCTGCAGCTCAGGAAATGTCACATCCCATGGCCTCACTCCTCCCACTGTCCTTAGGATTCTTAGGATAACACTCAGTGAGTGCTACTGAAATCTTCCTGGTATCCCCAAGGACAGATGACTACCAGGGAAGCTAAACACGTAGAGGTCCAACAAAAGTTACAGCCTGCCATGGTGTCTTTCCATCCCAGTAGGCTACATGCCGTGGTTATCCACAGTAAACCTGCTGGCACCCAAAACATTTTGGGCTTCTGTCACGGTTAGTCTCTCAAGACCCAGGAATGAATCAGGTCTGTTGCTCTGTTTCATACATTTCCATAAGGTGTAGTGTGGCTGATTTCTCTGTCTGAATATAGTTTCTGGAAAGTAAAGTGTTGAGTCCTAAGCGTGGAGGTTCACAGTCCCCGTAAATCAACATAAGGTTGATCTGCTCTCAGAGGGGGAGCTGCACCCTGGCTCCCTGCTCCCGGGACTGTCCCTCTGCCAGTATCTGCTGTCACCAGCTGGGCAGCTCAGCAGCTTAGGCTGGCACAGAATGACTGTGAAAACCACATGACAGGGTTTCGGTGCTGCTCTGAGTCTCTCCATAGGCAATCCCAACAGTCTGTCAGGGTTTCTTGTATGAGAAGTAGATGATTTGTTCATAGCCAAATACTGCCTGTGGACTTGAGCCAGCCAGTGGGTTTTGCGTTCACATTCAATAAGGCATTTTCAGGTGAGGCTTCAGCATTTCTCACTGTAGATCCATGTACTTGGTACACAGCTAGAGCAATCTGAGGGTCTTCCCAAATGCCTAATGCAATTGTCTCTGTAGAAAAACCGGTCTCTGTTAGGAGAAGCACAGATGATACCCTGAAGTGTAAAATGAAGCTGCTCCTATATTTATTTCTTATCTGTCATGATATGGATATTAAGAAAACAGGATGTGCAAATATTCTGTCTCTGAAACATCATAGGAGATTGCTGCCTCTCAGCTATGTCAGAGTAAGTTCATAGAGTCATCTGCATGGTACCAGTAATCCTGACGTGACTGAGCCTCCAGGTTGTGTAGCCTGGGGCTGGGCCTGTGGGGTGAGCTCTGCAAGGATGGGTCCCTGTGGCCAGAATATGACCTCCCACATCGTGGGGAAAAGGTTTCAGGAGGACATCTCCTGCTTTGGTTACATGTGTCAGAGGTGCCCACTGAGAACAGGAGGAGAGATGTGAAGGGCAGAGTTTCAGTGGTCACAGGCCCCGGCATCTTTAGGTTTAGGTGAGAGCTGAGAAATAACCTTTCAGAATGACAGTGTGAGATGTAAATGCCTAGTGGAGTTAGGGTAAAAATTTCATACTCAAGTGCTTTTGTGGATCCAACACCTAGAGCTTTGAAAGTGTAAATGCAGCACATTTGACAACTATACTTCACAATTAGTTATAGTGTTGAGAACCAGTTATGTATAAAGAAATATCTGTCATATTCTAAGGATGATAGGGATTATGTATCATTTATGTACCTTAGGGATAAGGTTTTAGCATTTGGGATCAAAAAACATGAGCATGAGGAAAACCAATGGCTCTCTACCATGTCCTTTTTACTATACTATTCTGTCAAGCATGAATTAGTGACACATTTCCATTTACTGTCATTTCTTAACTGTAAACATTCTGAATGGCTTCAAACACTCAAACCTTGCCATAGCACTGAATAGCTAAGCCACAGTAATGAAAAGTGCAAGTATTTTGCAAGCTGAACAGAATTTGGGTTGTTCAACAGGTAAAAGATACATAGCAGAAATTAAAACTTGGTAAAGTAAACTTTGAAGGACAACATAGTCTTTCTTTTAACATTTATTGTTAACTCAAAGGCTTCAGGTTAATTTAATTTCCTTCCAACATACAAATCAACAGTTTGACTTTGCTAGATGCGCAGTTCTGTTCCTTTGAATCCTAAAAGCATATTGTTTACATGACTTAATCAGCAAATGAAAATGATCTTGTTCACGGAGGGTCCGGTTCCCACAAAATATCCACACCCTTCCTTGCTCATGAATTATGGATGCCTGGGGTCTGTGCTCTACCAGAAACTTGGCTGGGCTATGTAAAACCATTTTCTGGAGAGTGTGTTTTATTTTGGATGAAGCAAACAGGCAAGAAGCCAGTAGGATTAAAATGGATTCTTTATTTAAAACAACTCACAGAACACAGCAGCTCCTACCATTTTGTTAGTCTCCCCTGTTTCTCTCCAGACCCTTTTTCCAGGCTTTGGCTGGTGCTGTTGAGTACACTCTGCATCTCTCAGGGTGCATCAGAGGGTGGCTGCTACCCAGGGCTGGTCGCCACCCGAGAGCTGGTGGACACAAGAACAAGGAGACTCTTGTGGGAACCCCAGCCGCCAAGTCACTGGATCCATTTTCCCAACCCTAGCATGAGGAAGTGACATCCATCTTTCTGTTCCCTCAGCTTATAGGAAATAATTCCTCCAGGTATAATTCGGAAATACTGTGAAGCTTTAATTCTCTGAAATCATAACAAAGAGCTCTCAGATTCCCCAATGAAAAAGGGAATGCTGTATATCTAACATTATGCTGCATCCAAAGCTCCCTGAATTATTTGGACAGTATTAACAGAAGTTTATTGAATAGAGGAAAAATAGTGAATGGGCCACATCCACAAGAGCTGGGACACCATGAGGTACTCCAGCGGTGCTGAGAACTGTTCTGCTTGATGAAGCACAATGGAGTTGCCTTCTCTGTTCCCAGAAAAATCTACATGCGTGATCTCCTTTAAGTCACTGCAACATTTTTCTCTGGTTGACTTTCTCTGATGCCAAATACAGAAAACAGACAAACCTGAAATAAGAAGTATGGACCTCCTTTGCCGAAGAAGAGGTAATCTGACAGTAGCAAACAAACAAACTGAAGTGTCGTGAAAGTTATATGAGTATTGTACAAAATGTTTCTCGATGCTATGGAATTAAAAGCTGCCAAATGATTCAGCAATGGCCTCTGACAGAAGAAATGAAGTATGTGGCTCAGAGTCCCACTCCCATTACTGTTTAAATGTCAGCTGCCCACCAGTTTCCAGACCCCATGAGCACGGGATCCTGCCCTACAGACGTGTCAGCAGAGCTGAAGGGTTGCTCAGCCAACAGCCACCCCTAAATGTTCATGAAGGTGCCTGCTCTTACTGCCCATTGGGTCCTCACCATACAGGACCCCTTCCAAGGCCACTGCCCTGAAAGAAGTCCTGTCCTTTCACTATCTGCCTTCCAGAGAGCCAAGAAATAACCTCTTCCTCTCTCCTTCCTCAAGACGCCCTCATTACAAAAGCAGCCTTTCCACCTCTTTAATCACTACTCCTTCTTTCTTATTTTTCCTTGCCATGTTCACTGCTTATCAGTTTGCTCAGCTCAAAGACTTTGAGTTTTACAGGTTGTCAACACTATAGGCACTAACCCTCACAGAGCACCCAAGCTGTGGGCACCACATTTGCTGCCACCCTGCACCAGTCCCTGTCCCAAAACTGCCTCCTCCTCCTGCTGCATTCCACAGCTGGGGCTGGGATGAGCAGAGGCAAGCCCTTCCAAGCTGAGACAAATGATACTTAAAATGACAGAGGAAAAAAGGGGAAAAGAAGAGCAAGAGCCCTGTTAGCTGCAATTGGCAGCCACTGTGTAGTTAGAAGGACCTAGAGGGCTCCAGAAAGAAAGCATTTCTCTGTGTGCTTTCCAAGATTTGTTTTGAAAAGATGCCAGGCAGAGCTCTGCAGAGCTAAGTGGAAGTAACAAGCATGATGGTGACATCTTTAAACCTGGCCAGCTACTAATGGGCTTTTTACAGGGCCAGAGTGATAAGGCTGGTAGAAGATTATTTTCTTTGTTCTTGTGAAATCACGTAGTCCTTGTTCTTGATAGCTGTATAGATGTTCATCCAAGAATACATGTTAAAGAAATACGTATGTCACTGAGACAAGAGCAACCACCATAATTTATATGAGAAGGCTGACATTCCAGGATTAAGTAAAAAAAATCATATTTGCCATTTTTAAATCACCTCTGGGCAGGATATCCAGTCAGACATTACCACAGCCTAATTAACCTGATAAGAGGAGGGGCAACAGTTAATGTTCAAAAATACACAACCTTCCGCCCTTCCCTTGTCTGAAAAGAAAAAATAATTAAAGTAGGATTATAAATTTGTTATCACGTCTATTAATAATCATCCCAAGGGCATGGAGAAGAGACCTCTTGACAAAGCAGAAATTAATAAGGAATAGTTTAGGAAGATCTACTTAGAGTAGATTACAATTGTCTGTGAAAATGTTTCTCCCCTCCCCATAAGATGCTTGGAGATGCATTATTATCTGAGGGGAAAATACGGCAAAGGCTGCCAAAAAAGCATCAGAAGAAAATTAATATAGAAAGGAAAGGCTGAGACAAGATGATGTTCCAAAGGTTACAGGCTTAATGTTCAGAATTTCTTCAGTCCAGCCTTTGTCCTAGCAGCAAAATATGCTGAGTTAAAATAAAATATATATCTGCTATTTCTATTTGCATATATTACTGGATAGTATGTAGTAATTTATTTCCTACATTATGTACTTTTTTGGCTTATAAGGGAACTATCATTGAGAGATCTACTGTACTGCAAAAAAACCTGTATTTTGGTGTCCAAAAGGGTCATGTCTCTGACTTCTGCTATTTCTGCTTGGAGTGATGAAGAAAACTGTCTCAGAATGCAGGACAGAGGGGCCAGCTCGAAGCTTGTGGAAATTAATGATGTTTCAAATTAGAGGGAAGAAGAGAAGGAATATTTCTGAAAATGAGTAAATACAAAAAATATAAAGGTACTAGAAGTCATCACCAGCCACTAGAGTGAGAACTGGGAATCAAGGGTGTTCAATGCTTCAAACAAGTGAGAAATGGAGGCAGGGAGGGAGGGGAAGAGCAGCAAAATACTTCTTTTGGTGGCAAATTCCATCCTAGAGGTATATAAATATCCCCAGATAGACACAGTCAAGAAAAGGCAGCAGACAAGAGGAAGAAGACCTACCCAAGAAGACAAACAGCAAGACGTGCTGATGAAATTATGCATTTTCCTGGTGCAATGCCACTGCTGCATATTCTGTTTCCTTCTGGTCAGTTAGGTATGTAAAAAAAAAAAGAAAACAAAGCAAAGTTCACTAGTGTCTTGTACTTTAAAGTGGAAAGAGAGGAAACAGAGAAAGACATGCTGGTTTTAAGGGCACATACTACATCAACTTGTGTAGAAAAATGGAGGCTTATAGGGCTCTATTACCGTAATAAATCTTCCATGTGTTACAAAGCTTCCTAGCTTAACACTCTCACTGATAGAAGCAGATACCTTTTCCCATGTACATTAAAGCCTATCAGAAGCAGTCTTGTAATCACACCACTTAAGTTATTGCTTCCTCTCCAAGCATAGAGTAATCGGGAGAGTGAAGTGCTCCTGCCCATAATATCCTAGCAGCAAAGGTGATGTTATGTAAAAGAATGGCTTTCAGATAGTCTGTGGAAAACATGTTCAAGGGACTATACCTGACAGCTAAACACAAGTATCGGCTTGCTTTTTCTTCAAGCATCAGATGGGTTGAGCCATGCTGGAAAGGTAGGAAGAGAGAGAGAGTTTAGGGAGCCTGGCAGGCATCCCCTGGTGAACTGCACAGTGGCTTAAGACATAGGAGTCCTTGTGCTGCCGCCTTCCCTCTTCCCTGAAGAAAATCATACTCAGAGCAGGGCCTGTGTGCCCACTTAAGAGTAAACTCCTAGAGAAGGAGGCTGCTCTGCAAGCCTTAGTGCCTGTGGTTCACCACGCACAGAGCCAGGGGCAGGGCTGCCAGCTGTGGGCCAGGGCTGAAGTGCAACAAGCAGGGCTACCACTTTCTAGTAGTCTCTGGCAGCGGTGTCAAGGCTGCAGGACTCTCCTGAGACATTTTTGGCTGTGAGGGCAACGGGGATGTGTAAGCAGCCTGAGCTCAACCAGTGTGGATGCCGCAGCTGGTGGATGCTGATGGCCCAGAGGCAGCTACATGAACACACCGGGCTGAAGGCTGCTCCCTGGTCCAGTACCTCAAGGTCAGACTGGACACGTACTCTAATTCAGGAACGACATCAGCTTTTTATGATTCAGCTTACACCATGTGGGACAGGGTTATCATGTCTACTGGTTGAAATGTGTTTCAACACATGGTTCATTGTACACAATTATAGACAAGCCCTTAATGTGAAGCACCAGCAGGGTGCGTGTTTCTTTCCCCAAACCAAAGACTCAAAAGCAGAACTATTTTTCCTATGCTATTTAATGAGATAAGACTAACCTGAAGTGAAATCATTGCCGTACAAGGGGATTCTAAGTAATAACATCCATGTGCAATTCCATGTGGTATGATCATTCTTAAAAAAAGAAGCCTTAAGTGCATGGGGGTAGTCATTAACATGAAGAAGGGAAAGGTGGGCCACCTTTAGTTTCTGCAGTGTGAAATTCTGTGTCTTTTCCTGTGTTTGTTGAATTTAGCTCATATTATCAGTCAAAGCCTGACAGATACGTTTTAGCAGAGCAGTCAAGAAAGTCCTCCTCTATCTGCTCTCCAAGATACCGTGGTAACACAAACCATTCCTTTCTCCATCTGTCTGCATAGCTCCTCATTATTAATTGTATTTCCCAAGGTTCAGGAGTGTCTTCAGTAACCTTGGGAAATCTTGTTTTCAAACTCAAAATGTGGTTTCTTTCCTGATCCTTCTTACATCCCCCTCTTTAAAATGAAAGGCTTCCATTCATAGTTACCCTTTCTTTCCTCCTCTTTCGCCAGTTTTCAGTCCAATATGCTCATTGTCCTTCTGTTCCATGACTTCAGACCTTAGACATTTTAACCAACAGTGGAGAATGTTGTCAAATGCTTTCTGAAAAACGGAGTCTATAATATCCTTTCCCCTTCCTTAACCAGGGCAGTAATTTCCTCAAAGAATTCCAACAAATTAGTTAGGCATGATCTCCTTTCCCTGAATTGATGTTAGCTGTCTTTAATCAAGCTCTGCTTTTCCAAGTGTTCCCTATTTGGTTCCTTAAAGGAGTTTTGGAGTCTTTCCCCTTCAGTGAAGTCAAACTGACAAGTCTGATTTTTTCCCAGTGTCTGGGGAAGCCGTCTTCTTTTTTCCCATGAGAAATAAATTTCAAGTAATTTCAGCAGTCTCCCACTTAGAGACACTTAATCGCTTGGATTTTTAAGCACAGTTTTTGCTGTCAAGACAGGGGATACATGCTAAGAAGATGAGGGCAAGAACAGAGAGACACAACATTGCAGATGACAGCATTATATAATTGGATTATATATTTTGAAAGTTGGGAACCAAATAATAACAAGCATTTTTTATGGTCTGAGATTCGTATGAATTAAACTCATGTCCAGTTCCTCCTGCAGGCAAGCAACACTGGGACTTGTACCAGCCTACGGTGCTTCCCTGCAGACCTTGCTGGGGAACATCTGTTGGGATGTGACGTGGCTTGTGTTAGTCTTCAGTGTGTTTATGTACTTATGAGGCTTTGCAGGCTGTCCCCCAAGCTAGTCTTTCACTTCGAGCATGAGTGAATTGGGGAGGGGGGATGTGGGAGATCAGCTGGTATCAGCAGTGGTGGCCCGTGTGTGCCCCTGCACACACATATGATGTGGTCCACGATCCAGGTTCGTGATGGCACAAGCTTCTCCCCACACACCACTGAGAGCAACCGCATCTGTGTTGATGCCATTTACTTGCCACATAGTGCCAGACCTTGTCTCTTGCTCTCAGTGGACATTTGCTGGCCATAGTCAGTAATCTCCGACTGCACTCGGGACCAGCCGTGAAGGGCAAGCAGACCACAGTGAGGTGGAAGGCAGCAATACCCCATCGAGACCCCCTCTGCCCAACCATGCCTGCAGTGTCCCAGGGCAGGGCAGCCTGGGGAGCCTGGCACAGGGCGCTTACCATACCCTGCCGCTCACAGGTCTGGGTCTGGCTTTTTTTGTGAGTGAATTTCACCTTAATGTCTCCATAAATCACTCCTTTTTGCAGAGGCAAGCTTCATTCCTGCTCTACTCCAGGGACAGAGATGGTCTCAAGGCAATAGGAGAGCTGTCCCCAGGAAGGGGACAAAGGCGTGACCATGCAGGATGGCCTTGCACCTGGCCATTGCGCCTGGTCTCATGAAGCAGTGAAATGCCCAACACATGTAATTGTATCCAAGGGGAAAAAAAGGAGTTTTCACTGCTGTCATGGAAAAGGGGAATAAAAGAACATTGAAAGAAAGGAGGTTCTGCCTCTTGTGAATTATGAGATCCGCTCAGTTACAGCAATAAGCACATCCCATGATACTTTACATTTTGATACAAATTTGGATTGTATGAACTATGCATTTCTCAGATTCCCATCTCTGCGAGTGATAACTGATCTAAGTTAAGCAGTAAGAAATCCCTGTATCAGTAGGTTTGTGGCCAGAGTGAAGACAACTGTTGGATCCTCCTCATTTCTAAAATAGATTGTTAACACAGGCTGTTCTGGGAACACATCATTTACTGCCCAAAAGGAAAAAAGATGCTGGTGGCTGCTCCTTTCATAGGTAAAGAATATGCCTTTGAAAAGATAACAGAAATCAGTCATTAACAGTTTTAGTCATTGTGTTTTAAACTCAAGATAACCCTCAAAGTTGTTTCTTTATATTTGAGAGAACAATATCCATTTCTGACTCTTTTCTCCTCTTATTTCCGTCTTGCACTAAGCACCGTTCATAAAGCATCAGTCTCCTGAAAAGGGACTCATGGATCACTAGTCTCCCAGTATCATAGGTAATTGCACTAAGTAATCCTGTTCATAAACTCCTTCTTAAAACTCTGTCTCTCTTAAAACAACACAATTCCCTCTTATAAAAAGAAAAAATAAAAGGTTATTCGCTCCTGTTACTCCTACAAAAAACTATTCAGAACCTCATCTCTCTGCTGTTTTGATTCTCCTTCTTCCTATTTCCAGACTGCATTTTTCATAACCCATTCATGTCCGCTTGTCCTTGCAGTGAAATTTTCCTTAGACTGAAATAAATCTCATTTCTTGAAAGGTCTCCTTCCCTTCTTACGGCATCTTTCTCTTTTTATCTTTCTCCTTCCTTTCTCATTTCTGCTCTCTCCTTTGCGAAGTCTTACCTCACCCATGACAGACTGCCTGGAAAAAATGTTGATGGATCAGGCACTGAATTTCTTCCACTGTGCTGAAAGACTCGATGCATCAGGAGGAATGTAACTCAGATGTACCAGCTGAACCGCAGGTAACTGAACTTAGCTTGTGGCACGTCAGGTAAATCATATCACTTCAAAACTCAGCAGAAGGGATTAAGACTAATATTTGAGACATGTTAAGAGCATAAGCGTGGTCATTCAGTAGTGCTGCTTAGACCTGTTCTGGAACACAATACAGCAGCTATCCCACCTTCTGTATATCTTGCTCCATTTTATGGATTTCTTCATTGCAGGACTGATCAGAATTAACGAACTGAAAAAAGGCAGCAGACACTCCTACCTTATAACACAGCTCCTGGGGCCAGTACAGGGCCTGGCATAACAAAAAGGGTGAGGATGTCAGCCCAACAGTGAACACTTGCTTTCACAGTCAGAGGAGAGTGAAAGTAGGGGAGGGGGAACCACAGCTGGCAGCCCATGGGTCACAACACAGTACCCTTCCCAGCCCTGGCTGGAGAGCTCAGCATACAAGGAGGAGCAGGAGGGAGGGGGAAAGTGAGTTTCATAGCATCACTTGGGAGGCCAAATGATATGAATATTATTAATTCCTGCAATGCTAATGAAGGATAGCCCTGTTGATGGGACAGAAAAGGGGCACTTTTAAAATATTTATAAACCAGTTGGAAAGTATATTGTGCATTGTCCTGGTTTCATGCAGCAGTCAGATAACCTTCTCCTTTTATAACCAGCAGCTTTTCGCCGCAGTGACTGCACTGTGCTCCAAGGACATTGAGTGCAGCATGGGGAGCAAAAAGAAGAGCAGAAGGAGTGGACCCACTTAATCTCTGACGTTTCGGCCCTGTGACAGCCCAAACACACGGTATTAGCTCAATTATTAAATCTCAGCCCAACTCAGAGAGTGCTTCCAGATCTTCTCCAGAAACAATAAAACATTGCTTTTAAAAAGCCAGGAATGCTGGTGTTTTGATGGGCCGTTATAAGACACATTCTACTGCTACAATTTTATCATTTGCCTGTTTTACAAGACCTACAGCAGCTTCATTTTTTAATCAGGTTTGACATTTTTTGATAGAATTCTGATTGACCTAACATTACTGCACCTGGAAAATGTTTTGTTGCTACATATCTGGTGTCTTAAGATCCACATTCGTTCTCTGTTAAATACCGTGATTCAGTTGATTTAAAACAGTTTGGCTTTGCGTTGAAAACAGACCTTCAGTTAAAGATGTGCCTCTTTTTCCAATTCATTTTCACAGACTGCTTTTTTTGGCTAGCTTTCCCATGCTGACTGCTAGGCTGGCCCTCAGTAGGCCACTCCGTGCCACCTACTCTCAGCCCTTACAGGGGCTCCACACAGGTGTGGATGTGAGGACAGGGACCCAGTTATGTCTTTTTGATTCCTGCTGTGCCCCTTGTCCTGACTCAGCATCCTGGTGCGAGCAATGTGATGACTGCTATCACTGTCACTTACCCAGCTGGTGAGGTTCCCCCCTGTGGATATTTGCTTTTGGTAGCTTCACAAAGCACCAACATACCTCCTTGGGGTCTACTGGATGGGGGTTAGCAGTCGCCTGCTTTGTACTGTGTGTCCATTGCAAAAGGACTTTTGGAAGAAAACCACAGAGAAATGAACTATAGGTGCATCCCATCATCCTCCTACGGTGGGCTCAGAAGTCACAGTGTTGTGAGTGTGCATTAATGAAAAGTGATTTCTTAGCTGACATTTGGGCTGTGGAAGGCTAATAAGTGCTTTCACTGCTTTTCAGCCAGCTGATACAAATCAGTTGCAGTTTATAACTAGCCTTTACCTCCATATGCACTGAGGAAAAAGTCACTGGTACTGTCCACTGAAATCATCTGCATTTTTTCCATGTCCAGTCAACTCTCGATGTTATTCTCAATAGACTAATACAGAACATATGTAAATCGGACTATAAGAACCTATTTAGTGTATTTCACTTTGAAAAATGAAGTTACGATGAAAAATGAACAT
>JAVJGJ010000057.1:55915319-55950035 GCA_035590215.1 Microhierax caerulescens | reverse complement strand
GCTCCAGAATTACAAGCTGAGATGAATCAGAGCCATCTTTCCAGCAGATGGTTAAAACTAAAGGGAGAGAAGGATGGCTTCACTGGGCTAATCCAAGAAAGGGAAAAGCCCTCTGAGCAGTTCCCTTTCAGGCAGGTTAACAGCCCTGTGCTCAGCAGGTTCTGACCATCAATGAACTAACCCTTTCCTCCAACCTTGCCTCCCGCTGGGCAGGAATTCAATGCATGAGCAGAGGTCAGTGTTAATGCCATCTTGCTAAAGGCATCCAGCTTTCATTCACAAAACAAACCACTTTACTGGCTTCAGAGTGAAAAGTAAGTAACCCAGGAGAAAAAATGCACAGATTTTCTATTAAGTAAGAATCAGTTTACGGTATAATATCAGTTGCAAAAGGGTTGAATCAAGCATTAATATAATATATCTTTAAGGCAGCTTCTTAAGTGAGAATCAAGGAAAGATTATTTTGCCCATGTCTAAGCTTAATGGCACACTTACACAAATAAGATGAGAAACTACAGCTGCAGTGAACACTTGTGCTGCCTGTTGCAGTTTACAGAACAAACATTTGGAATCTATCTGGCTAATCATGATGTATTTTTCATGTGATCATCTGTTTATGCTTCTTTGGTTTATATTTCTTGGGACTGGGCTGTATGCCAAGGGGCTGGGGGCTGGAGTCAGCAAACACCCCCCCAGCCCCACCAGACCCTCAGCAGTACCCTCAGCCACAGCTGCTCCAGCCCCACATGGGAACAGCCCCCCCTCGCCCCACCCTGCCAATCCCTTAGGATGAAGTGTACTTGGAGCTACATGGCTTAACCCCTCCTCTTCTTCCCACAGCCCCTCTTGCACTGGAGCCAAGGACTGGGCATGCATGTGTAAGAACATC
Source organism: Microhierax caerulescens (assembly GCA_035590215.1). Classification (NCBI taxonomy): domain Eukaryota; kingdom Metazoa; phylum Chordata; class Aves; order Falconiformes; family Falconidae; genus Microhierax; species Microhierax caerulescens. Next base: position 55,949,146 of record JAVJGJ010000057.1, on the reverse strand, counting down.
TGCATATGCTGTTTAGTGCACATTTTAACCAAAAAAATGCATGGAGCCCTGTGGTAGCTTGACTAGCAGGCAAGGCCAGTGATGGAGGCACATGTTTCTGCACTTGTTTCCAAAAAATCCTTTTTTTCTTATGTGGTTCGTGTTCACCAGCCCCCCTGGCCAGCAGCAGCGTGAGGAACTTGCCATGGCTTCCCACTGAGCTGGGGGACCTGGGGTGGCCACTGCCACTGTGTTCCCAGGCCTCTGTCATCCCTGCACCAGACCACCTTCTCTTTCTGTGCGTGACTCCCCCAGCTGTTTCACCAGCTGTTACCTTCATCTTTCGGCCACGTGCATCTGCAGAGGCTGTGCTTTCCACCCTGGCTATCTGCCTTGTGCCTCCCCATCTGCAGCCCCACAGCCTGCTCGCGCTCCAGGGTCCAGGGCTGGTTTCTGCCCTCCCAGAACACAGCCAGCAAGACCAGGCTGCCCCTGTCAGAGGCTGGCCCAGGTCAAGTTGCTGGTAGTGCTGCTTGTGCCCACCACAGCCCCCATGGCCTCCATACACTAGATGCAGCTCTCCGAAGCACAGGTGAAGGAAGCAGCAACCTACTGCTACTTTGATATCAAATTGCCAAAGCTGAAGAAATAAAAGTTGGGTGAAATTTTGGCTAAGCAGCTTTTAAGATGCTGGGAAAAGGTCAGGTGCACGCAAGATCTCCTGTTTCTCTCCCACAGCAGGAGCACAGATTGTCCAGAAACACTGAAGCAGATGCACTTCTGTAGCCATTGCAGAATTAAGAAGTTAAAGTAACCAGAAAATAGGCAAAGGATGGCCTGTGCCTCCAGCTCAAGGCAAAGATGATTTTTAGAAGTGTTGCTGCTGCTTGTCCAGCCTCCAGCTGCAACAGCAAAAATGTGGTCTCCTCGACACTGCAGCACTCTTGCTGGGTGTTGGCAGCAGACAGCAGGGGTCCGAGCAGCACCTTAGGACAGTTCTAGTTTTGGCAAAGGGGTAAGCAGCAGAGTGGCTGGGACCATCCTGTACCTTTGCAAGCTACAGCACTTCCTTGCAGGCAGAGCACGACACTTCCCTGCAAGCACAGCTCTGTGTGTGGAGCCCAGGAAAGTACACCAAGGAGAAGGAAATGAAGAATGAACCTGGGTAAGGCCACGAACACGTAGCTCCGTAACAGTGACCTACACTGTACCTGGTTACCCTGCTGATGGTCACTGAAGCTACACACTTCCCTGATTAACAGGCAAATAAAAACCACATCAGTTGTCATACAGCAGCCATGCAGCCGCAGGACACATGGTTCGTCCAGCAGATGCGGGTCCAGTCCCGGAGGAGCAGAGCTGACTTCAGCCTCCAGGCACTTCAGCCCTGAGTCACCTCAGGCTCCTTACAGCTCATTCACATTTGGAGACCCAAGGTCTCTTCCAACCCAGAAAGCAGTCAGGCTGTGTTTTTGGTTCACAGTGAGAAGCCCTGTGGTTTTTGGGGGGTTTTTTTTTACTGTTCAGCTCCATTTCCCAGCTACAGCTGCATTTGTGCAACAGTCCTGAAAGACTCCTGTTGCCTGGAGTGGGTGGATGGGGTGAGAGGAAGCCAGGAGGACCTCAAAGGCAGGACTAGGTGCCCCTGCCCTCTTAACATTTCCAGCCTGCAGCCACATACTCTCAAGCTGCAACCTCAGCAGCTCTCCCAGCAGCAGCAGAGGACTGCAAGCTCGCTGCATAAGCAGCCCTCCCCAGGCAAGGCTGGGGCAGGGGCGTGAGGGCTGCAGTGTGGCTGTGCCATGCGTTTCCCAGAGGTTCTCGCCCTGGCTCAGCCGGGCGGGGGGCTCCTGGGGTTTCTGGCTCTCCCAAACGGAACTTCAGCTGGGACCTTGCCCTTCACCACGACAGCAGCTGGAGAACCTGTGTGTCCTTCTGCACACACAGACACTGTGACTCTGGTAACAGCGGGGGCTGCTATGCCTGCTCTCCCAGCACTTTGGGATTTTGCAGGATGGACATCACCTTGGTGGCCAGAAGGCCACAGGCCAAAGCTGTGTCATCTGCTCTGACTCCTGGCAGGATCTGAGCCATTGTATGTGAAAACAGCTCCTGACATCCCCTCACTGGGGAAAAGACGGCAGAAGTCCCAACACATAGCAGTCTGCTCGCCTGGAGACAAATGTATCTGTGCTGCTCTAATGCCTCAGAGCTGGAAGCAGGTCCCATGCGGCTGGGTGTGATGAAGGACGGGTGCCTGGTGGCCTGACACACAGGGCTCTGCAACCTCTGCGGCTCCTGGCAAAGCCTGAAAGGGCAGTGCTGCAAGTGGGACTGTCATGCAAAGCAGAAGGATGTTAAATCCCTGGCTCAAAAGGGTGAGTGAGCGTTTCTCTGTGCAGTCTCTACCTCCTTGAAGATGTTTACTTTGCTCCTTGTGCTTCCCCTCTATTTCCTTCCTCTCCATTTCACACTGCTAGCACGTTACGCGTAGGCTAGCAGTGAAACTGAAGAATTGAAAACGCAGTCTCAGCAGCAATATCTCTCAGACTGTGCTAGGAGGGGAAAAGTAAGGTAGAGTGGGTGGCTGAGGAAGGGAGCAGTGCGCTTGTCTGGTTGGTGGGTCCCACAGGGAAGCCCAGGTGTGATGGGCTCTTCCTTCTTTAATCCCCATGGCACAGCATTGAAGTCTGTAAGAACACCCTGCAGATGCAGCCAAACAAAGCCACGCAATCAACCCTTTGCAATCAACTGCCACCAAAACGACTGACTGGTACCAGTCCTCACTAATACACAGTGTAGCCAAGGAGTAAGACAAGGAGGTACAGTGAGGGACACGCTGGCTGTCAGGAGGAAGTCCTCCTCTCAGGCTGGGATTTCCCCGTTCATTTGCTTTTGTAAAGAAATTATTTTTCATCATGCTTAAAGTTGGTTCCACAATGTAAATCCTCTTCTTTGTTGTTCACTAGCATCACTGAGTCTTTTGGACAGAGCCTGGAGGTCTCTTCCCTGTGTTGAACATGTTAAGTGCCACGAAGGCGGTGGGGGTGGCTGAACAAGAATACAGCTGACTGCGAGAGAGGCTGGTGGTTGCTGCACTGGCAATTTTTCCTTTCACTAGTCATTTTTAGGCAAGCCAGGATGCAGCCTTCTCTTAAATCCTGGTCTAAAAGTACAAGCCCCAGATTGCTTAATATTCTAGGTGTTGAGGGAATTTGAGATTCCTGCAGTGGGACAAATGTCTACAGAAACCCTTTGTAATATTTGAGACTTTCTGTAAGGCTTGAGTGGATTTAAAATGTCTTTCTCTTTACAACAGCAACATGAGAAAGCACAAAGCCTCACATATCTAGTGATTGCACGAGTGGGATTTTTTTGGGAGGGGAAATTATTTCAGTCTGATCTTTCTCCATTATTTTTTATTTAACTATGCATTCCTCAATTCAGCTTTACTTAAATGAAAAGTAGAAACAACGAAGTGGCCCTTGTGTGAGGAACAGCACTTGGAAGAGACAGTCCCTGGGAGACCACAGGTGCTGGTGGCCTCATTTTATATGACGGCGACTGATATCCACCAGTGTCTGGAAAAACCAAGTCTATTCATACAAAAAAACAAATCCCATGTGAAATACAGGCTTTCATGGATCATCTAGTAAAGGTGAACGTTTTTTATATTATATTGAACACTAGGAAATAAAAAGCAAACTGCACTGACAGGATGCATTGACAGTGCCCTTTCTATGGCAGATTTTTATGTGTTTTCCAGAATCGTTAATTCTCTTACTTCAGAGTCCCTCTTGCTGTGGATTTATGACACATTTCCTGCCTCCCTCCTCCTCACATGTTCCTCCATCTCTCTTACTTGAACTACTTTGAAGTGACACGTTGTCGCATATCCATGTGATGAAAGCAAGCACATAGCTCTGGACCCAACAGAGCGTGTTTCTTTGCAGTTTGACCACCCCAGACCAGCCAACACACCCTGTCAATGTGAGCACAAATGCAAGGGACAGGCAGGGGGATGCCCACTGGGCAGGGAAAGGCTGCAAACTGGGGCATGGAAAGGCTTGGCCTGCATGGAGCAGTCAAGATATTGCTCTTTTTGAACCCTTTGGATGCCTGCTTGGGGCTGCCAGATGAGAAGTAAAACTTATTGCTTGTACACAGCCCATGATGGTGGCTGTTTTTGACAGTCTCCTCTGGAACAGTTACCCTCCAGTAACTTCTGCTACCTGCTGCAGATGTAGTCACCTTAAAAATACAAAACCACCTCACAAAGCCCATCAGCACTGTCACCAGTGACACGCATCCACCCCCAAAACCTCCTTCCTCACCCTCACTCTAAGTCAAGGGGGCATCTGCTTGCTCAGCCTCACGTAGCGGGTGAACCAAGGTTAGCATCCAGACCAGAAGCTGAGGGTCTCTCCTGCATGGTCATGCATGTCTGGGGACTAAAGCAAGGGCGGCGAGTTAAAGGTTCCCTGCTCTCAACATTACTGTCTGACTGACCTCAGACGGTTCATAACTGCTTTTGTGCCTTAGCTTCCTCCTATGTAAATTATATGTCTACCTGTTCCCATGGCTTTTAATTTTTTTTTCCTTTCTCCCTGTGTTCCTCCCCCATTCTTCCAGATTCAGCTCAATATCCAAGAGCATCTGCATTTGCTAATGTTTTGGGGTTAAATAAGTCAAAACATGTTTCGAAGTCCTTCTGCTTCTCAGTGCACTGCATCTCATAGAGGTGTGAGATTCTAGCACCAGCTCCAGATCCACAAGTGAAGTACATCAAATGCTGCAGGAGAGCACTGCCCCACTGATGCACATCCCCATTCCCTGCCTAATCCAGGGAATCCCCTTGCTTCGTTCCTCACTAAGAAATGCTTATCCTTAAGGCAGCCTCCCAACTCCCTGCAAAAATCGAAACGCAGAACACCTTTACAAATACAGTGCTTGTTAGTGCCCCTTCCCGGGATGTGTGTTCCTGGATAGCCTTTCCAAAAGACATCTTAAGCAGCAGTAATCACTTGTCCCAAAGAAACAGCAGCACATAGCAACTTGCTGCCTTCACCTTCTGCTGGGCAGAGGCTTTTGGAGGATTTGTAGTTTTAAGGGATGTGTTCAATTACCTTTGAAATGATGTGGCTGCCTCCTGCAGCTTTCAAGAGGCTGCATGTAGCCTGGCTACACCATCATAGGGAAATTTCCTATTCCTGGTCAATGCAACCATAAGTTAAATCTCAGGTGTTCTCTGCATAAATGTGGATCTGCACTCTGAAAAGCTTTATGGTGCTAGAGTCTGGAGTTTCTCTGTTGTGTAATCTCCACTTGCAGGATGCCAATGCTTCATAATGTTACAACTATCAAGGCCCTTTTTGCTACCACTAGAGTAAAAAAAAAAAAAAGTATTTTCACCATAATGCTTTTCAAACATTTATTTATGAATCAAATATTTACGAGAATATATAGAACTACTTTTTGATCTACTGCAAGTATCTGCAAGAATGTGTCTCTAAGGATATCAAAAGTTTTCCAGCGTTACCATGACTCTTAGAGATTGCTATCTATCGAGATTAACAAAGGGACAGTTTTTAAAGAGGCCCCTGGAAAAATATTATAAAACTTCAGAGCTGTATGCTCATGCCCTTCCACACCTTTGCAAAGGATTTAAAAAATTTGGATTAGTTCAAATGTGTGTCACCTGCAATAAAAATATTCATTGATAAAAACAATTCAAAGCAAGGCTTGCACAGAACTCACCAGCAGTTGCCCTGAGACAACAGTACTCAGCACCTTGCAGCATTGAATTCCTCTCCTGGGGTGAAAGACAGAGCAAAGGACAAGGCAACCATGTTCTCACCCTGGCTTTTCATAAATGTGCATGAGATTGAGGGTCTAGGGTGGGAAGAGTTACTGTAGGGCAAGCAAGGGTGAGCTTGCATGTGTACACTTCATGTACATACACATGGGATGCCTGAGTGAGCTGCATGTGTCACACTTGATGAGCAGCTGCCCAGGGCAACCTCACTTAGCTTCCTCTCTCCCATCCATGCTAGTGGTGGCCTCTTAAAGAACATCTGTTAGAAAGTTATCAGTCTGCTTCTGCTATAGACTCCCAGCTTCAAGCAATAAATTGGTTAGGATATCCTTGAGCTCATGTTTGTGCCTGTATCACTGGTTTTAAATAGTACATGTATTTCCATAATTTTGCCTAATCCCTTGGAATCATGTGTGTTTGTGCACCCCATAACATCCTGCAGCACTGAGTTCCTCAGAGTAACTCTGTGTTGTACAGAAAGGTTCTGTCTCTTGCTTCCACTAAACCCCTGCCTGGAAATGCCACTGGGTCCCTTCTAGTTCTTGTCCCATAAGAAACAGTGAACTGCTGTTCCTTATCCACCTTCTCAACATCACCTTACAGTAACCTGGTCATCTGCCAGGACACTTTATACACAGACAAAGAAGCAAGGTTTGAGACGGAAACAGTTAAAATCTGACTTTAATGGCTGCATATGCGGGAAGCGGCCTGTTCATTTGGAAGTGTGGGTATGAAGCCTGCTGTACACAGAGAGGTGGGCATTGGTGTGATTTCTCAGTTTAGACATGGTCACCCCCCAAGGACATTTTTTTATTTTTGCCACCATTGCAGCAGGCGTAAGGAGCTTTAGAGCAGCTTTTTGGGAAAGCTCCTTAACTCAAGTTAACGCACTGCACAGTCTATTTCGATACTATAGCTTTGCTCTCAGCTCAGGTCTGCATGAATCATGCTTGGGAGTGTAGCATATTAGAAAACCAAAGAAATGGGAGTGGGCCAACCTCTAATTCCATGGAAGCGTCACAGGACTCCTACCACCATCTAAAGTAATCTGCTTTCCAGTCCTCACCTCCAAGTTCACAGGCATGCTGTGCAAAGAGGCTTTCTCACCCAGCCCACGATGTGGCTGTGAGTGCTGCTGAGCTTTGGTCTTTGTATTCTCTTGCCTTTTTCTATAGTGTACTTACCCTACCAAAAGGATAACCCTACTTTCAAAGGGACCCTAAAATCTGAGAGAGGGACAGTCTGCCTGAAATCTCTTAGGCAAAGGCCTTTTCCATGTTTCTTGGCCAACTAAAGCTGGGTACACATCTATTAACTCAGAGTGACAAATTTCTGAAAAGTTTTCTCATGTAGATATCAGACTCTGTCTTTCCTGTGAGCACAGGATGGGGGTAAACACAAGGTGGATGCTGACACCCACCCAGGTTCATAAGTAGCTATGGGCTGTGCAAGGGGTGGGCTGCACCACAGGGAGTTTGTTGTGCAAATGCCACATAGCGCAAAAGCCAGCTATGGCTTTTGGGAGTCCTTTGGTGACAGGGCTCCCTCAAGGCAGCACCACCTGGATACGAATTACTTAAGCCAGAAGAATATTGAAGAGTTTTCACATCATGTTAAACTGATACTATAGAGCTGGTATGTCTTGAGTGCACATCTGCTCCAACTCATGGAATGGACATTCAGCTTTGCAGTCAATATCAGCTTTTCATTCACCGGAGGCTTTCAAGATACCTTTCAAGACATTTTTGAAGCATTAGAAGGGGTCTGTTAGCTATTTATATAGATGGGGAAAGAGCAGCAGAGCAGTGAAGTCATGTGCTACAGCATAGCAACTTGTCACTCCCTTTAAGGGGGTAACATGTTGTCCCCACGATCTCCTCCCCGGTCCTCCCAGTCCCTGCTGATCCTTCCCTCTGCGTCTGGTTACCAGATCAAGGGCTCATCTCACCCTGCTGTACGTCCGTTCACCTCAGCAGTCCAAACTACCTGCAGCTTTATTGCTGGGTTAGTCTTCCGTGACTTCAGACAGCTAAGCCAGCACAACACCAGTATAAAACTATCAGCATGAGGGAATGGTAGGAGTGGAGGGACAGGGGCAGAAGGAGGGGTACAGGACCACCATCACCCAGTAACAGGCAGCTGGTGATGGGTCAGAGTCCAGTTTCACCCGTGACTATTCCTATTCCCATTCCCATTCCCATTCCCGTTCCCCTCCCCTCTCCTCTCCTCTCCTTTCACCATCCCTGGTTCACCATCCACCTTGCCCCCAGGACAGCAAGGAGAGCAACGCACAGGGTCACAGAATGCACAGCACTGCAAAGGGGTTGCAGGATAAGGCCCTCAGGTGTGAGAAGTGATCTTTTTGCCACATGCAAAACCAGTCTCAAACATTCTCTGCAGTATTGCTCACACAAATGGCACAGGGCTGCAGAGGCACGGAGGAACCATTCCTGCCATACGTTGTCAGCCGGTGAGAAACTCTGCAGGAAAGAACGCACATGGCAGCTCCCAGCTGGCCTGGGCTACAGGCATCAAACCTACACACAGCCTTGCGGACACTATATAATTGTCCACAAGTAGGGCAGTCTGAATGGCACCCTTTGAATCACAGGCTTTAACGTCTCTGGCAAATGGAAAAGCAGACATCAATAGATGATGAATATAGTGAGAATTGTATTCTAATTGGAAATAAGATGTATATTACCTTGTACTGGATCAAATAACATGACGGATTAAAATGGCTGTGCTGAATAATTGAGATCCCAGTTGTATAATTTTTCCTATCATTTTAAAGTTATGCAATGGAACCAGCAATATTCCACTAATAAAAAAAGGTTGCTCATAAAAAAGGAAAAATATCAAAGAACCATCAGTGAACAGGAACATTAGAGAGAAGCAGAACTTTCCCTTTCTTCACCCTTTTGTGTGTGCAAGGACTACTTTATAGGCTTTGTTTCTTTTATAAAATTATAAACACAAAGAAAATCATGATGAGCAAGTAGTGTACCTCATACAAGCACATCAGATGTACGGTGATGCTGAAAATTTTCTCTTCACCTTTCCATCCCCATGACACTGAACATGAATTAGCAAGGCTTGATTTGGTAACCAGAGTAACAGCTACATCCAGTTGTAAGCGGGGCATTCAAAACATAAATATTTATGGGGTTTAAGCCAACTCCATCTGAAGAGATCTCTTTCTAAATCTAGGCGTGAGTAAACAGATTCCTTCGTCCTGGCGCTGCTTGTCCCCTGTACTACACAAAGCAAGGAGCTGTAACCATAGGCACATTCAAAGCCTCTGCGTCATATTACTAGTAGCTTGAAATTCAGACTACAGACTCTTTTAAAAGATAGTATTTTTCCAGAAATGTTTATTTTAAGTTTAGAGCTGTTATTGTTATTTCTTCTCACTGGTGTAAAAGTCCAGTTGGAAGAGTTTTCTTTCCTCTGCATTGAGGTTGAAAATTCCTGGAAAGCCATGACAATATTCAGCATTCATGATTACACAGGCAGACATATTTCATGAAAATTGCATAGGCTTTTAATACAGGATTATGAATGAGCTCTAATGTTGAAATTATATTAGATTGAATTTCAGAACGTATTTAACATATTTCCATACAGCAACCTTGGGATGTCTTTTCAATAACAGTGATTATTACAGGCAGGCTGTTTTTTATGAAAACATTTGTTCAAGGTGGACAAGGCTTCCTGAAAAATGTTGTACATCTTTATGGCTGACGTTTTAGTTGTTTTGAATTAACTTTTTTTTCACAGCCAGAATGAAACATTTCACCATATAATTCTTCATACATGTCTTCAAACAAACTTGGAGACTTTGCTGTGGATTTTCTAAACTGTAGTACTATCTCGGGTATGAAAACTCTTTGTGAGCTGGAGGTAAGCATTTTGTCCCAAGTTATCCTGTTACCCTTAAAATGTAAATATTCTTAGCTAATGTCTGTCTTTTAAAGCAGTGATTGCTTCAGATGATTTGAAGACATCTCTAAGTATCACCTTGTAAGCAATCTCAGGCTTACTTTTTTACAAGCCTCCTACAGCTGACGCCTGGCTCACGGACCTTGATAAGGACAAGCTGTTTGATTGAGTGGAATGGAGTTCAGGTTTTCCTTTATATAGTGGCAAACACACCATTTACACATTGCCTAGGACAGTGTATGCATTTGAAAAGCAGAAGTCAGTGACTCACCTTTGAGATCTGCCTGTATGAGCAGTCTCCCTGCCTGTCATCATGGCACAGCTCGAGGATGGTCCCCTGGACCACTGGCTCAGCTCTGCCATTTTGTCCCCTTCTTCCTCCCTTACACAAAGCAGCAGAGTTCATATTCCTTTCTCTGGCACATCAGTGGTTTAAAATGTTGTTAGTTTTGAAATGTATCTACTGGGTAAGGCTCAAGGTAACAGGGTGTGCCTTAGACAATTTATGCCATTGTCTCCTGGGGTTGCTGGACTTGCTGCTCCATATTCACTTGCTGCCATTAAGAGCACCTACGTTATGTGTTACATTCATGCTGCATCCTATTTGCCTTTCATTCACACTGGTGTCAGACAGAAGTAATGCTACAGAAAACACTCAGGTTTTACCAGTGTGAGGCACTGGAAGGCTTTCCCTCAGTCATTAGCAAATTTGATAGCTCTCAGTAGTCTAGTTTAGCCACTGGAGAAGAGAGATGTGTTTCCTACACTGGCGGCATAAACGCTTCCCTCACTTTTATACTGCTGGAAGAAATGTGTATTTTCAGGGCTAAAACAGTAATCCATTCACGGTGTGCTTCTGAAACTAACCCTATTTTATTCACTTCTCTTAAATGGTCAAAACTGTGTAACTGGATGCCACAGGCTCTATACTCCTAACACCTAATAGAGAATCTTTGAAGGGATGTTTTGAAGACATTTAAAATAGGAAGCTCTGTGCCCTGTCCTCATTGCTGTTATGAAACTCTAGGTGAGTCCGCATAGATGTGGATTTTTACTGCAGTTTAACATTTCTAAACAGCATTTTGCTGATTAAGAATGGGCTAAATCATCTCAAATTGATTTTTATTTTTGCCCTGAAACTTGACCCACAGAATGTATCTACTAATTAAATGTCAACAGGAAACAAATGTCTTCACAGCGGGAAAGTAGTTATCTATGGCAATTTTGGCTTGTGGTAAAAAAGCTAGGATGAAAAAAAGTCCACATACAGAAAAATCACATAAATTTTTAAACAGTGTTATAAAGCATGGCCACCCAGCTAGGGATGGAAATGGCTGGAGACACGTGGTTAAGCCAGGGTGAATTCAGTAATGTCTAGAAGACACGGCCTCTTCAGCCAAGAGGTCCTCAGATATGACAAGCCCTGTACTCTTAGGAAGGGCGGGCTTGGCCAGCTCTTGCTCCATCAGCCTCAGCCTTGCAATGCAATTCAGAAGGGAAGCAAAACTCTCTACAAAAAGCACCTCCATTTGTACTAACACTAGGAACCTTTCGCACTGTTTTTTTTTTCTTCCCATTCTGTATCAGCTTTGCAAAGATTCCTTTCTTCTGTTTTTCCACTAACGACCTAGAAGGAAATCTGACTTGTAGAAATCTCTGTAGACTGAATAGCTGACCCAACTGCAAGATGAAATAAAATACCCAAAGGGAAAAGGAAAACCTACCATCCCACTTGTCATCTGGGTGTATGAAAAGTGCTGCTCCATTACGACCAAAACACTTCTAGATGCAACCCAATACTGGGCACTGTCTTAGCCTTTCAAGAAATCACTCTCCACTGTAAACACTGACTGCAGTCAATGCAAAATATTTATTCCTCTCATATGAAGATCTCCCACATGCTTTGAGGTATTTGAATTCATAAGTAAGAATACCAAATATTATTCCTGTTGTATGTATGTCAGTCAGCTCTTAGATGCTCTCCCTCTATGTCATAGTGTCAGTAAGGATGAGTGAAGCTGCCCTTTGGCCAGACTGGTGTTTGGTTTAAAATGCTAGATTTGGGTGTTGCTAAAAGCACCTCCCACCACAGATGTCCTTGTTTTCCAAAGTAAACAGCCTCTGGCGTCTTGTGACCTGAACAGCCCCAAGCGTCTGACCTTGAAAAACAAAAAATATTTTATTTGAAAAGAAAAATCTGCAGTCTAAATTATTTGGGGCACTGCTTTCCTTCCTCAGCAGGGTGCTGGAATGCCCAGGATTTGGTAGGAGCTGCTTGCCCGCCACAGACATACGCTGGAACATATTTGCCCTCTAATGATATATTAGGCAATGGTTTTGAGTTGGCAGGCTACTAAAAACCCTAGCCAAACAAAGATAAAATCGTAATTTATCAACACAGAATAATGAATTCACGGTCACTGGTGACTGCTGGGACTAGTGGTAGCCAGAAAACTGAAGCTGACAACATGGAGACAACAAATTCCAGAGATTGCTCAGAATTTTCTCAGCTTTGGAAAAAACCAAAACAAACTGTTCAGATTTTTTTTCCCTAGAAGTTGTTCAAACTAGGAACAAGATAATATTATCATCTTTCTCAAAATCCTGTACAACAGGGCTGAAGCAGCAGAAGTGTATAAACACACCATGATTGCAAGTATCTTCTAAAGCATGTTAAAGAAAGGTGTGAAAATGGAGCAATAACGATGCTCGCAGAGAGGCAGCTGGGGAACTGTCTCAGTGAGGGGTCAGCAGTGCTGTGCTTTAGCTGGTACGGACCTTTCCCTTGAGAATCTGGTCCATGGGGTTTAGGACTCCTATTCTCTGTACTAGTTATTTGGAGAAGTCGGATTATCCAAAGGCATCCTATTCCTATGAAAGATTTTGAGTCTTGAAAATATTTTATCTCAAGTATGTTGAGGAATCTTCCTCAGTAGACCATAGTCCTTTCCACCCCTCAAGACTTGTAGAAGCTTTGTTTCACTGAAGTCAGTGGTGTTAGACAGATACCAGAATGAAGTTAAGAAATAGGACCTATTTTTAGAGGGTTTCACAAGCCTGTGTTGTCCTGATCTTACAGTGCCATGATGGAAATCCATGTAATTTAAGGTGACCATGAGGGGCAAACAGCAACGGAGAAAATGCAAATTCCTCTTTCTTCTTCTTCACCTTCCACCTACCCTTCCATCTGCTGACTGCTCTCTGGCTAGAAACTTGCTCTTACAGTAAGGAATTCCGTCTCCTCACCAGCTGCAGCATCACTGAAGCTCTCAGTGATACTGACACAGTGATTTCTGTGAACCAGTACCAGCACCAACTAATTTCACAAAAACAACAGTGAACAGCTAAGAAATCACCAGGGGTGCTGGCTGTCACAGACCAGGCCAAATGTAAAGTGGTGTTCTGGAGGTGAAAGGATCTCTATGCTATTACAGACCTTCCAAGTTTCCCAGTCCCAGGGGTGCACTTTCATGGGAAGAAAAACCTGTTTCAGATCTTGCCAGATCTTTTCTGCACTGCCCAGCAGTTATACCTGAGGATGTTCTCCAGATGTTCGTGTTTGTGTGAAACATACAATAATAAAGTTGTAAACTAGAGGAGACAATACCTGGACTGCAAGAAGACGGGCTTTATGGTGGCCTGGAAAAACGCAAAAATTAACTAGCCCACACACAAAATCAACTTATCCACTTTAACAGGATGATAAAGACATATTTTATTTGCTTTTCTGAAGAACTGCTACTATTCCCAGCAAGTGGGCACACACAATTTGTCACAGTTCTTATATTGCCAGTAGGTGATTGCTTGTATTTTGGGGAATATTCCTTCCACTTGGGCAGACAAGAAGTGAGAAGTATGCAGTCTAAGACAAGGTTAAGCTGCAGTTCAGATGGTTTTTAGGCTACAGTGAAAAAAAAAAAAAAAGTAATATACCACTGTCTGGAATACCAGCTATTGAAAAACAAAAGAGAAGAAAATCCTTGCAGCAATTGAAAATGGAGGGATGAAAACAGACCTGCCGCATTAGGGAAGTAAAATTTCCTGGCTAAAAGAAGTGAGACTACAGGTATCATCTGTATTGAAAGTATAAAGAGCACCAAATGAGAATGTGCTGGCTAAGATATCTACAGAGTGAAATGTCTTTGGTGTTTGCAAGCTGTCTAACATGAGGTGAATAAAACAGGAGTTTGAAACTGGAAGCCTCTTCTCTTTTCTTTTCTGGAACCGCTTCTCTTTTTCAGCTGGCCTGTGGCTAAGCAAAAGGTCTGAGAAGGCTGGCTGCAAGTCCTAGGAGGTCTCTGGGGAAGGTTTCTGAGTGTACTATTCCTACCTAATTTGGTCTGCTCAAGTGCGTCCTGATCCCAAAAACACGTGGACATAACGGAGACCTTTTTGCTTAGTGCATTTACATATACACATATACCGGTGGCCTGTATAAGGATTTCAGAACACTGCACGCCTACACTGATCAGAGTCTGGCTATTTCAGTGATTTCACTGATTGGGGTGTGTCTGGAAGTATTATCTTGCTTTTTTTTTTTTTCAGAAAAATGACTGTAAAAAAAAAAATACAGTTGCAGACTACTGTCACAGCTTTGATCTGAAAAGTGTAGTCAGACCCTGTGGTGTATGAATTCTCCTTATAACAAAGTGGGAGCAAGCCAGACTGAAATGCAGCTCTTTCCATATGCAGGATTAAACATTTTTGCAGGTTTATTGTGGGACCTGTAGGTGGCCTCATTTTAATATTCAATAAAACAAGAACTAATAATTCAGTTTGCCAATGAGCTAAGCTTCGTCTTATTCTACTGAATTTGGAAGCTGATGAATTTGCTTCTAATGCCATTGAATACTCTGCCATTTGTTCTGTGAAAAGCGGGTACAGAGCACACTGATTTTAATTTGGAAAGTGTCAACATCTGTTTTGTTTTCATCCTTAAATTCCTTCAAGGATGGGATCAGAGAGGGCATGATTTTGAAACTCTGAGTTAGGACCAGCAAAGTAGCCTGTATTGTGTATTTCACCTCCCCTCCCAGACCACGGGTGAAGGAGCAGAGGACTGCTGGCCATGCAGTGACATTAACCACAGACATTTTGTAATATACTGAACAGTAAGAAAAAATAATATACAGCACATATTCTGTTAGAGAAGGCCTAACCTCATGGCCTACAAAATTCAGATGGCTAAATGGACTGTAAAACAAGGCTAAGTGAATTACAACTAAGGCCCTTCAGCAAAATCAATAGAGTACCAATATCCACATCCATGCCTGGCACCATGTTTGTGATAATGCATTCTTCACGGCCAGCCCAATAGAAGTGCTGACTTACGATGTTTTCTTATTTAACTGAGCCATTTTGGGGATGAGGAAGAAGAGGAAATACAATGGAGCTTAGCTAGTGCCACAGAGAGCTCCACCTTTGTCAGCTGTTGAGAGGGCAATAAGGTCTCATACCTCACGCTAGTACACTGGGCAGGTCCTATCCTGTGGTTCATTATTATCATTATCTTGTGCTGGGCCACTGGAGGCAAGCTGTGCGCTTCAGTTGTATCTTGTCTTTCATCCCAAGAGATGACAGGGCCTTCAGACATCGTTTAACTGTGAGCACAAATAAGGGGCCAATGCATTACTTCACAATAAGCAAAGCCACGACAAGGTCTCTAGCCCTGCATCTCACTTTAGTGGGTACCTGTTGGTCTCTCATTTCAGACACTGATCAGACAATTACAGTTCTGAAAGTGAACTACGATGGATGTGTAGGAGGCAGAAGGCTACAAGGGGTTAATATTTGGACTAATAGGCATTATACCAAACTTGTAAAATAAGTCTGTCATCTGTCCTAGGACACTCTGCAATGTTCAAGAACAATTAGCAAGTGAATTAATTTTCATATAACCCTCTGGTTCCCATGAACACAGACATGGGAGCTGGTTTGAGGACAGCCTGCAACTTCTTCCCCCTCTCTTGCATCTTTTATAACCCACTGCAGAGCTGATCTACTGAGTGGCATTAACCTGCTGCCCACTGGGCATTCCAAACCTGCATCTTTGGAGATGAAACCTTGACAGAAACAAACTTTCCAGCCAAATTCCTCCACTGAAGACTGAGCCCGGGCACGGCGGGGCTCCTGCAGCACGCCTGTGACTCAGCACATCCCATACCGCATCTTTTGAAATTGGCCAAAACTTCTGCTAAGTAAAAGTTGAGCCTTTCTCTAGATGTTTCCCCTCTCTGTTGGGCCTGGATGCTTGTGATATTCTCTTGAAAGCTGGTAAGTGCAAGGTAAGTGCAAGGATACCTGGTACCCTGCAGTGCTGCACCCCTGCCAGAAACCTGTTGGAGATAAAGTGCTGTTATACAAATATTCACAGTAAGTTAAGGGAAAGCTAAGCAAAAGCAGTTCCCTAATACTTGCTGCAGCTAGGGCTGCAAAAACCTGACATAAAACCAGATAAATAAGGAAGAAGAACAGAATCATTTATAAAGAAATTTATTTTATATTTGTGTACAACAAATATATGAAAACAAATCTAATTTGAAAAATGTGTATTTGATTTCTTAAAAGTATTCAACCTCTTTCTTAAGGAAAGGTTTTAGTTATTAAAAAGGTATTGAAGGCTAAAATTATACTTGGATAATATATATGTGTGTACATATATATATAAAATATGTGTATTTTTATATATATAGTATATATAAATAACATGTGACTTACATGATATTTTAAGGTATGCTATTTAAACATCTGAGTAACAATAGAGATATTATAAAATATAGTTTGCAATTTCTACACAGTTTGCATTCAGTTTTTATAAGCATCTAGACAGTGCAAAATTTAAACTTACAGAAATATTCTCCTATTATTCTATATATTGTTCTCAGCTCTCAAGTTTCCTCTGACATGATCATAACCAGACTGAACCAAATTTGGAAGGTTCAATACTAATCCTTACTAGCATCTTCGGAGAGCAATAAAAGGAAATCTGTCTTACCTTGCACTGTGGTACAGTTTGCACACAAGAGAGAACAATGCATTTCCTATGTTAAATGTTCTAACTCCCAGAGATCACATACACCTCACCATATTGACTCATTTCATTGCACTCCATATCCTGCAAAAATAAATCTCCTGTAGGACAGCATACATTACTGCATACTGAAGTTTAAGTAATATATTTCTTTAACATAAGGCAGAAATATACTGAAATTTGATAACACGCAAATCCAACAGCAATCTGGAATTAAACCACATTTATGTACCACATTTTTATAGATGCTGCCTTCTTTATGTTTACGTCAGAAAATGTGGTAGAGAAAACCTACTTTTCTTTAATTATAAGCAAGGGATAAAAGCACTCCTTCTAGAAGAAATTGCTAAAAAACAATGGGACCAGGAGAAACTTGACTGCCTTGAAACACCAAAGGTCAGTCTGCACAAGCTTTCCTGCAGCCAATAAGCAATTCCTTGCAGGACATCTGGGGGAATACTCATGTGAGTAGGTGCTTGCTACAGCAGAGCCCGAGTGTTTTAGCTCTAAATATTTATCATCCGTATTTGCATCTATTTGATGTTAAGATTTCAGGGTTTTATGTCTTTTTTATGTTGCTAAAAAAAGGCAATTCTGACCATTGTGTATGCTTTTACAGTAGCTCTATTTTAACTGAAGGATGTTTGTACTTTAGATAATACATCTATTACCACTGACATAAACCCCTCAATCCTGCTTCCATAAAGATCAGTGGTTAGCTAGTAGAAATAAAATTGGATCCAAATATTTTAGTAACAAAGTTTGCTAATAAAAGTAAACACTATATTCATTAAGCCTCTCAATGCTTAAAGGCAAAGTGGTGTTAGCAAATACTGTATGGTAAAGCTTGAAGAACAGTATTATGCATAATTTCAGGCAAACTGTTATCCAACAAAATCTAAAAGCAGCTGTGGAAAACATGTTATGGGACAGCAAATCTTACTACATTAGAATTTCTGGAGCTTGGACAGGCTTTTTTTGAATTCATTTCTTACACCAACTCCATCACTCATGTCCTACACCACAATTGCACAAATTAAAGGCTGTGGCCTTGTAGGCACTATGCATCCAGACCAGCTAATCTTTAAAAATGGGTACTTGAGGAGGGTATCCCTCTTTCTGCCACATTCATTTCTAAACTCCCTTTTATCAGAAACTGTTGGTTTTTTCTGAATCTGGTAGCAACCAACACGATAAAGAACCTAGTGTCATCCCTCATCTACTTCACTTTTCAAGTTTATCTCTGCACTTGTCCATATAATTACCCCCTGCAGATTTCAACTTTAATTCAGATTTCATTTGCAGTTGCTGAACAGGCTTCGCAAAAAGACAAAGCCTCATTAGTAGGCTGCAAAAGTGAGCCTTACTAGTTAAAATCCTGATTTAAATATCAAACAAAGGGGAAAAATAGATGCTGAAACAGTGTTTACATCCTTTCAACCACACCCTTGAAATTCTGGCAGTAAATTAGCCAAGGATGGGCTTTACATCTCATCCATCTCTCTACGTTGGGAAGGAACAGCCATAACTACAAGTTTTTGCAGGGTGTGGCTGATGCTGGGAGATGGCTGAATACATATGACCAAAGGCTGCATGCCTCACAAGTCAGAACAAAGCAAAGATGTGCTAGGAATTCAGGGTTTTCTTGTGCCCAGAAGTTTCCTATAGACTGGAGATAAACACAAGTCCCATCTCCCACACAAAAAGGAGCAGTGTTCAAACCTAGAGTAGCACAGCACTAAGAAGAAACTAGTAACTAATGATGCCAAAGCTTCTTGATTTAAGGATTCCCCACAGCAATCTCAACAATAAGAAGGGAAAAGAAAACCTGTGGAGTCAGGCAACACATTTTGCAATCCAATTACATAGTAAATGCACTGGCAGGCAAGGCCTCTGTTCCGAAAAGGTGATGAAGAAGGATGGTGCAAAATGCTTTCATACATTTAAACATTCTTAGGATATAAGAAAGCAGGCAACTTAGAAAACATTCCTTGTAAGCTGTGTGGGATCAGCACAGTTTTCTGCAGGCTTTGCTTCATCCTACAGCTCAGCTTTGCCTGTTTGGGCAGGACTGGCATTACTGCTGCCTTCTCCGGCGTTGTTCTTGTCTGCTGGCTTGAAAGATAACGAAGCAGAGTTTGTGCAGTACCGTTTGCCAGTTGGGCGAGGTCCATCATCAAAAATATGCCCCAGGTGAGCACCACACTGAAACAAAATACAAGAGTATCACTGTGTCTCTGTGCAGCTTGACGGCATCACTGTGGTGTTAAGCAACAACTAGCAGCGGCTTCCAAGGAAGCACATTGGTGCCTACATTCCCCTTTCAAGTGGGATTTACCACCTACATTTATTTGCAAGAGGGATCCAGGAAGATGATCTTCTGAGATACCATGGGCACCTGAGATTTCAAGCCCAAATTTCCAGGGCATTTCCCATCGTGCCACTGCATAGGTTTGGTTGGGCTACCATTTCTGGGAGGCCTCCTGTCTCTGTAACGATCTCATGCCAAAAGCATAGTTAAAAACATAGTGGTGAGGGTAACCTGTCTGCTTTCACATACTGCTGTAAGGATAGCTGCATAAGAAAGGGGCAGCCCGAGCCCTGGGCTCTCCTCAGCCTGCAGCCATCTGCGACACCGACACCGACACCGACAGACACCCTCGGTAAGAAAACACTAAACCCCTTTGTCGTCTTTGGAGTATGTCCTCACACTCCTTTTCTTTCCACAGCCTGGCATTCTTCTGAGCATCAGGGTCCTTCTGGGTGCACCTCTGCTCCTCGCCCCTGGAGGGGATGGAGCTCGTCTACTACTCATCTCACACTACTTTCTGTAGTATATAGGATACAGGGACAGGGGACTGAAAAAGACCAGTAGTGAAGATACATAAAATATTTCTAAATGAGTAATTTTTAGCTAGGAGTAATTATAAACAGGAATGATGCTGAATTTGCTTTTTATAAGGAATATGTAACTACAATGATCTGTTGACACTTTTGTTCTGTTTTAAGCAGCCTCAAATACTCACAGTGGTATTCAGGGTGAACACGACTGCTCCTGTCTGTAACAAAGGTAACAGTCCCTTGCTTTACAGAACAGTACAATATTTTGAAGAAGATGATCCAGTTGATCCTTATTCAAGTATTAGGATTACTATCATTGCACACTATGTCTGACAAGTTACCTAGATAATAAGAATTTCTTGTAATTAGTCACTTACACGCCACAAGTTCATTTTTACAGTCTGCCATGAGAAATAAAAAATAATAAAACCTTGCACTGAAGAAATATTTATCTTGAACAGGAAAGTCATGCTGCTTTACCAAAGAGCCTCCGTCTTCCAAGTCAATAGCTGCTCTCAGTGAGAGCCGGAATGATTTAACTGACATCATAGAGCTGCTCATGGGCTCACAGTCAGACAGCAAAAATTAAAGACTACAAATTATTCTTAACATTCAACTAATTCATAGTATCCCAAATACAGAGAGGCAATACTGATTATTCTGAACTGTGAATGAGTGAGCAATGGCAAATCTCTACCCTGCAGTTAATGTGTTGCTAATGTTCTCCTGCTGTTACGGCCTTTCACTAAAGCAGTAGGAAGGGTGTCTGTAGGAGCAGGTAAAGTCTTGGCTTCAAGTCAGACTCTCTCAGCAGACTGAAAGGCTGAGCGAGGGTCTCACGCCAGCTAAGAGGGACAGAAACTCTTCTCATTTAATTAGTGTTGAAACAATAATCCCCACTGACCCCAGAAGCCGGGCAGGTAGCCATGTGAAGCCTTAGTGCTCCCACCCATGGATCCCACCCACACAGCCACAACACAGGGCAGGGTCCCTGCTCTTGGAAAAGTGTCACTGAAACAGCCACAGCAGCCCAGCAAGGACACCAATAATAAATAAGGGTGCTTCTAGCCCATGGTATCAGCAGGATGAGCTCCCAGAGGCAAAGGGAAAAGGCATGGATGACTTTGGGTTAAGCAGCAGCTGCTCATCTTTGTAAGGAAGGAAGACAAAACATGGCAAATAAGGCAAAGGCAAGTTGCATCGGAACTACAGAAAACAAAGATTCAAGTCTTGTTCCTGAAAGACTGCTGGCATGCCACCCTTTCCTGCATTCTCCACTGCTTATTTTATTTCTTTTCGTTTTCCTTTAGATTGAAGGCCTTTTTTTGGGCAGTTTGGGCAGAAAACCTGAGCTGTTTCTCAGAGTGGAGTCTCTCACAATGAGGCATTTCACCTGATTATAAAGCTTTTCCATACCTTGGGGAAAAAAAAAATATCTAAAAAAACTTAAGTGTCCCAGAGAGAGTATTTTTCTAAATGCTCAGCATCCTAATTAAATCATCTCATCTCAACTAAGAATGCTTCAAAACCTTCTGGCTAGAAGTGTTAAACAGATCTTTTCCAGACTAACATTTAACCAAAGATAAATCATTCCCTCTCCACTGGACAGAAACAGAACAAGAGAAACCATAGAGAGAAACAGTCTGCTGGAGTAATATACTCACATACAGACTACAAAGACAATCTATCAAAAAAGTTTTCCTCACAAAACCTGAGAAGCTGTGTGAGAGTCCAAAGTAGTCTCATTACACCTTCTTGTGATGGCAGAATCACACCAGGATTGGATTACTGCAAAATTTGTTACCTTTTGAGATTACCCCTCACCAAAAATTTATGTGGCGATTCTCTCTGTAGACGACTCTATAACTCATCTGCCCTGAAAAGAAATGTAATTCAATCCTTTGTATCACAGTGTAAGAAACCTGGCCCTCAGCTGAGAGCACAAAGGATGAATTGATTTTACTGTCTTCCCCACACATAGTAGGTGCCGACCATTTTTCTAGGATGTATATACATGTCTGCAAAACCTCCCAAAAAGAAACAATCATCTGTTGCGGCCCTGCACATAAATATACTGGTCAGAATGCGCTGGGACAGCAAAACGGTTAGAGTAAAGCATTTGAAGTATGTGTTTGGGAGCAGGAAAGGAGGGGTCACTGCTAACTGCCAGTATACTTGGATCTCCCAAGCCTCCTGGTTCTAATACGCTGCTGGGGGGCACGGAAAGCAGCTTGCAGTCAGCTGACATAGCCAAGTCTGAGCTATCAATGTGAGAACAGTACTTCTGTGACTACAGAATTTTATTGATTTGTAGAGGTACATATTAACAGCTAGGTTGACCTCAGGGGAAGGGACTCTCAAACAGGCAAGAGGCAAAACCCCCGAGTCTTACAGTAGCGATCTTACAGTATTCCTCAAATTCATTTGTAATTAACTTCTACCTGTCACTAATCACTGGCCTTTTAAACACATTCAGGGTGATGTGTTTCTAAAAAACTGTAAAAGTAATTTCTAGGATAATCCCATGAATGTCTGATTAATATTACAGCCATTTTCCCCCAGTGTTTGCTTTCTATAATGGAGAACATTAAAAGAGAGGGCTTTTATTCTCTCAGACAGGTGGAAGGACTTTTAAAGAAAAATTAACTACTTTTTCATCTGCAAAAGATTAATAAAGTTTTGGGTGTGGGAAAGGGTATTTCCCTCCAGTTCTACCAAGGCCTGCCATATCAATCGCACTGCTTTCCAGGCTGCAGTAAAACACGCTTTTTTGCAGCTGCATGTGTGATTCACATTCCTAGGGCTCTGAGGAAGGGAGGAAATGGTTTTGTTATGGATACACAATGCAGAAGTATTAACCGTGCTGAGCAGTGGCTGCAAAGATGCTCACCACTCCTCCAGCTATTTTCCTCCGTGACTTGATCATTTGTGGGGTTATTGCCCTAAGAAGATGGAGTAGCTGGTAGAAAGCTGCCATTGGATTATATAGCAACCTTGGTCGTATTTTTTTCTTAATGGTTTAAATTCAGTTTTCAATTTTGCTTTAATTTTATGGTGTCTGCATGTGACTGCTGCTAATACTGCTGGTCTCAGGTCTGCTAACGCTATTTTGTTTGGCAACATGTAAATGACATTCCCAGATTCCTGGGCCTGACCACAGGCTGCCTTGGGCTCCTCTCAGGTGAAACCAGGAGCTCTGGCCATCACTTGAAGGGTGTCAGCAGACAGGCTCAGCAGGTTGGCAGTATGCTGATTTTAGTACTATTCAGGCTTACTAAGCAGAGCTAAAGGGAGTGGGTTGCATTTTTGATTATGCCAGTAACCACCAGTGAAGCATGAGATTCCCAGTCTGCAGTTCCATTGCTACTTTGCTAAGGAATTTAGGGAAATGGATGTTCCCCAAAAGTGTTAAATGGATCTTCTAAAGTATATCATCAATGTAAAAACTACAGAATTACGTACTACACGTGACACACTAGCAGACATGCTGATTTGGCCATTAACATGTTGGGCCAAACCTTCTACCCAGACCGAAGTTAATGGATTATCCATAAAGACAATCTTGCCTCTTTTTGAAAAGCTTTTAACTCACTCTGAGTATTCATATGTAAGGACTGACCGACTAGTAAGGATGCATATCATCAGGAATGAAATCAGTTATCCCTCCACCAATGCTGTCTGGAACCAGTGAATTATCACTGCCCAAATGAAGCTGCTGCTTCTCTCAGGGGGAGTTTGAGCATATGGAGCTACAGGACTGCAAGCTGCTGGGTACATCTGCTGAACGCCAGTGCGGCAGCTTCTCCCATTGCTAGGTAATGATTATGCCATTCCCTTCACAGAGAGAAGAGCAGCACAAAGGATGAGAGGAAGTAGAACAAGACAGATAACGGAAAATTTTGGCATGTTTTGAATGCCTACTGACTTCATTATTATGGCAGACGGGATTGTTTGAGGCAGCCATTAGGACTGCACTGGGAATGAGTTAACATGGCTGCACAGTAATGCACAGTGATGGAATCAGCACACAGACAGTTGCTCCACTGCTTTCAACTTCTCTCTGAACTGCTCACGTGTGGAGTCAGTTGGCAGGCTCAGGCTCAGGAGCTCCTTTGAAGGCACCCTCGTCAAGAAGACAATTTTTGTAGACTCAGCACTGAGTCCAACCATTTACATCTGCTCTGTTAAATCTCACACGAGACAACAACGTTCATTCCAACAAGCTCTTTGTGCCTTCAGCTCATTCCACCCAGCTGTTATACCTACAACCCATTGTGCTCTCTCACAATGATTACTATTTAATGTAACTGGAAGGTTTGCAAATCTTAGGGAAAGTACAGCATGCTGTAATGATTTTTGCAGCCTTTGCCACCGGAATGGTCTGTATGTGCTATAAACTAACCTGACTGCAGGATATTTCAATGCGATGCATCCCATAGGAGAAATCGTCGTTGAAAGTAATTACATCGGGACTGATCACATCATAGAAGGAAGGCCAACCTGGAAAAGAGGAACAAGATACGCAAAGAAAAGAGGGAGTCTTGGTGGCAGATGGCTTTGTAAAAAGCAAGACAGAATCACACTTTGAAAAATGTTTATCTTGTGCTACAGCCTGAAAATAACTGAAGTGGAGATTTTGGATCCTAAATCACTTAGGTACTTTGGAAAATTTCCCCCCTAAATACAAAGTTAGTTGTTTATAGGCAAGGACTAAACTGTCACTAGCTATCCATCTTCCATCTCAACAGAGATTCCTGCACTCCACTACAAGCAGTGGTAGCACATTAGCTCAGGGATGAAGGTCATTGCTCAGGTAAACCAGATTCAGCCTCACCATCAGTTTAGAAAACCACAAATTCCACCCTGAAGACAAACTGCGAGATTTTATGGAACACAAGTGCTTTTGCTTTTGTAATGTAAAGGTAATTTTAAAAAGAGCTGGTAAGTTGCCATTTAGAGCCCCAAAACCCGTCTTGACCTTTGCCTTCACCAAGGCATGGTCACCCCCAGAAGGATGTGCTCAGACATTGACCCATCACACATTAGAGTCAGTGAAATGACTACTGTTGTGTTTAATTTCAAAACAGTAATCAGTGCTTCACATCAGCCACGGACAGGTAGAGTCATAGCTATGCCCATAGTAGATACTCATAGATGGTCTGCACGTGGTCTGCATCCAGGACAGAACAACTGCACTCATTAACAAGTATGTTCAACAAAGCTTCTAGCTGAGCACTACGCGGTATTACCTGACACCAGATGGTGATGAGACATATACCTGATGTACCAGTAATGGCCACTTACCACCTAAATAAAGACTCTCCGCTCTTTATTCCACGCCAAGTCTCCCCCTCTCTACAACATAGCTAAAAAGAACACAGGTCTATTCAGTGTCCCAGTGGAATCCCATTACACAGCTGTAACTTTTCAGCCACCCCTCAAAAACATGTCATCATACGCTCCATTTCCTGGAGCTGGGTTCCCACATAAGAACCTGATAGGCTTTAAGGTCATGTCAACATCTACCAACGCCCATCTGAAATCCCACTGGCTATCTGTCCTTCTCATTCAGTCTCTTGCCAAGTATAACATGCACAGGCAGCTCTTACTCTCTGAGTATTACACACATGCCCATGTATGCAGAACTTCCTTGCTGCTTCTTCTACTATCTGTTAAGCATTTGCTACTGATGATTTCATAAATTGACTTGCAATAAGCTATTAAGAAACACAGCAGCAGCTGTGAATCACTGCATGCAGATGAATAAAGGATGTATACAGCTTCCCATAAGTAAAATGAGTAAAAAATCCTTTACAGTAAAAGGAGGTGTGGAATCCATCAAGTTTTCTGAATGTGGGTAAAGGAAGTGTGTAAACTGGGAAAAAAATCCATATGTCTTCAGTTGTATCTTAAACCATTAAATATGGAGGAACATTTATGAGAATGCAAGCATAACAGACATAAATTTTTAAGAAAGAAATGCACAGAAATGCATTTCTCTTCCTTTTGGGAGCACCTATACAGTAGCACTCCTCAGCCTGCAAACTGACAGTGCTGCAAGGCCCAAGTCTTATGCTCCCAAGATGCCTACTACCATCACAAATCTTTCCACCCCAGAACTCACTGCAGAAGTAGAGTCATTTTCTTCCCCAGAAGTATTGCAAATGGAAGAGTTACACACAGCAGGCAGACTGAGGAGCAAGAACTCTGAACAGGGAAAATATCCCACAAGACAGGAACTCAAACCAGTGCAGCAATGACAACTGTAAAAAAACAATTTATAAATTCTTTCCCTCATGCAAAATATCCCTGTCAAACAAGTATCTTCACAAACAGAAAAGGAATAAACATATGACAAGTTTTGTAAAAGGGGTTATCCCGCTGACAGAAAAATTGATACCTCCTAATTGCTGGCTCCTTTCCAACACCATTCACCATCTTCCTAGCTGGGCCTCCATCTAACAAATATTGAGGCGTTACATACAGCTGGTCAGAATATTTTTAATGAAGCCTGTTTCGTTTTTTTAATTTAATAGGTTTGCAAAACAGACATATCAGTTTGCCCTTGTGTGATGGCAGAGAAGATCCAAAGAGGGAGCTGTTGGAGCAACCAACTATCTGATCACGTGAAAGCCTTTGGAGAAGGAACACTTCAATGCTGTAGAAATTCTCAAAGACAACCCTGCCTCCTCCGTAACAGCAGTAAGGGGGAAGCTTCAAAGGCTGCTACGCAGAGATTGAAGCAATCTGTGTCTTGCTGAGAAAATTATCTTGTGAGAAGGGGTTGCAGGAGACGTGTTTATGTCAGCTTTGACATTAAAGAAAGACCATCCATCCTCCTTTCTCCAGACTTTTCCTTTTGGTCTTCCCATTCACCACAGAAAAATTATTTGCTTTGGATGCACTCCATGCACTTTTAAAAAATGAAGTCATCTGAAACCTATATAAACAGGCAAGCTCCTCCTAAAATAGCCTTTGTTCCCAACTGCAGTGACTTCAGTTTAGGCTGTCAGTTCATGCTACATGTGACACATGTTCCACCACTGCTACATATGGTCCCCAAGACAGGGACTAGGAAACAGACTGCGCCTCCACTGCACCGACTTTTAACTCTTAGTCAAGGCATCTCTTCCTGAGTGACATGGCAGGTCGGGCACCAGCACTACTGTGACAAACAAGTAACTCCACAAGGGTTGACTAAAACCTGAGCAAACCCTGCAACAGGAAAGATCCTGAAGGGCACAGTGAGACACACTGTCACTCTGTTGACCTTGAGAGGAAGACAAGTGAACTGCTCATTGAGTTGATGAGCCAAACTCACCAGGAAAACCAGTCCCCCTCTGCTGTCTCATTTCCTCTCTCCTGAGCTCAAGTGGAAAACCCATTTGATAGTTTGCTAAGCCTCCTCTGCCCGCTTTCTTTACTTCAAAAGCTGCCAGGAAGAAGCCGTAGAAGCAGTCTGCTTGCCTGCACATCAGGCAACTCACAGTGATGTAGAAAGCTAACCAGACCCCTGCAGACTCCTCATATGATCTCTCTGTCTTTGTAAGTGGTGAATGACCCAGCAGTGGCCTCCGCTTTGCGAGCCCCAGGCTACTTCTCCTCTCCTGCTGTCTCACTGGCTGGGGCGGCTCCACTCCTGTCCCCTCAGCACCTGCCTCCTTCCTGCTGCACGGCTGCAAAATGGGTGACCCACTCTGCATTTCAGACTGCTGTTTGGCGGTGCATTAAAGCTCCAGCCTGCCTTTGAAGGCTGCCTGGCTACTTGGAAAGGGCATGCTTTTGCAGGAACGGGGGGAAGAAGACCATACCATTTTGGATCTCTTCTGCTTCCGCTGAGCCGAGAGGCAGAAACAGTAAGCCTTGGCACTGCAGAGACCGAGCACTGGAGAAGACCCTTTGCCAGCCCTGGTGCTGAGACTTGACCCTCCCTGGGTGACAGCTTGCTGTCAGGTCTAGCTCACAGCATCTGATGGGCAGCAGGAGCGGGGCCGCTGTCTTTTGAAGGATGGTAAAACGTAACAGCTAGGAAGAAATAGCTGCTGGGGGAAAGGGGCAAAGGGTAATTGCAGGAGACAAGATGGGGGTGGGGGGAGTCTCCCAGCTGAGTGAACAACTTCAAATGACATTTGCACTTCTCTGTGTGTGTGTGAGCAGCAGCTAAAATTAGTGAATGCATTTATCCTTGAATGAAAGTTTAGTTCGAGGGAGAGTATGACACAGTAATGGTCAGCAATTTTTATCATGTTACAGACATTTAAAATGGGCTCATTCTTATTTTCACAACCACTTTGCATCACACTGGCAATATAAAAGGGCTTTAAAATAAGAGTCTGTTGTGTTTGTGCTCACCCAGATGACCCTTTACATGGGAGTCAGGCCACTGTGTCCTAAGGGCCAGTTTATGGTACATTAATAAGACAGCCACAGAGATTAATAGTTTTTCAGATATATGTCAAGTATCCCTTCTTGGATCTAAACTACAATAAACAAAGCAATAGGACTTTCTTCTGTCAAGTACTTAAGTGAAAACCATGCGTAAACTGAACTTTACTGGCAGATCTTTTCTGCTCCATCCTGCATGAGTAATAGAAAGGATTTTACACTGCTGGGTGTCACACATAAGAGTCACATCCCATTCTTCCTCATTCTGGGACATCCCTCAAATATGTTGTGAAAGCTGCACAGCAGTTTGAAAATTCACCCCACACCCCCTCATCAAAATAGAATCTTTTGGTTTTCATAATGGTCCCTATTCTGGAAAAGAGGAGACAGCGGTTCATGCCTCTACATCAAAGAATGCTTTCTTCAGAGCAGAGGTGGCCTGGTACTTCCCTGAGCAGCAACCATGAAGAACAGGGAGAAGCAGAAATGTTGGCTTTGGTTACCTATGGTGGATGCTGCTTTTGCAGCCCTGAGCACAGGGTTTCAAATCATTCAAAAGAGGCATCTTCTTTCTCACTTTCAGACCTCTTATTCTAGGTATGTGATTGAGTCCATACTACTAATGAGCTGCCTGAGGTGGGTACCCATACACGCAGCTGGCACAAGGTAGATATCAAGACAACACGGGCAGCTAGCACGCAGCAGTCCCAGACAGCTGCCAAACTGAACAGTCTCCTCCTTAAACTGAGATGCCAAAGGAGTTGTAATGCCTGAGTAAGGCTGCAACAACAAATGGTGTGCCTGAAGTCCAGCCCCATTTGTGCATTTCTGATGGAGATACAAAACCTCAGCATGCATAGATTGTTTCTTTCACATTAACCCAGGCAATTCTGAAGCACCTTATCTCATGGGCTACTCCAGGACTCTTTTGCTGATGCTGACCTCATGTGAAATAAGGAGGACATTTTGTTTCTATAAACTTTTGGAAAGCAGTCCAGCTGTTGATTGACAGGTCAACTTTAGAAGCATCTCAAACTTCCTTCAGTTTCACAAGTTTGCACACATTTTGTTGTAGTTGGATCTCCATCTTCCTAATAAATGGATGCAAGCACTTAAGACATCTAACCATTGAAGTATGAGTCTATAGCTATTTGCAGAAGCAAAGGAGCAGCCTGCTTTTGTAAATCAGCCCTGCTAGTCTATTTTTTCCCCTCTCGTGAACTAATATTCCTTCTAACTTTTTTTTTTTTTAACAGCACAATTGCAATCCCAAGCATCTCATGCTCTGACATTATTCCTATTTCATACACCTGTTGACTGGAGACCTCCACAGTTTTTCAATAACTTATGTCTGTAGTTATGTTTTTCATTTTAGATCCCGAAGAGAGTAACTTCAACCTGCATTTTATCATTCTTTGCTGTAATTATTCCAAGCATTTACTTCAGTGAGTTATTTACAGATGGAGAAGTAGAGGGAGATGGAAGATGTTAGAACTACCAAATGGCACCAGATGGTAAAGGGGACCTTGACCTGAAAAATACCTTGTTTCTCTGATGTGCTGTATTTTTAGAATTGATTCCTTTTTAACCTAATGTGGATTAATGAAAACCCAAAGGCTTTTTAAGGTAGAGTCTCATCATTTATCTTCACTGAGAAGCTATGGCTGTGTAAAAACATAAAGCACATCGGATTAAAAAAAAAAAAAAAAAAAGGTAATAAAGCTTCTGCTTTGAAACTGCTGTAAAGCTGAAGGGCCTTCACTTTTTTCTTTCTCACAGGTTTATTGAAATAGAATCTGAAAGACACAGGCATCCACAGCTGTAACTTCTCACATACAAGTTTAATGTAGAACTACAAAGTGACATATTGCTATTCTGTATAATGCCTGTGCATATATAGGGCTTTTTTTGGCTAACATCCTGGGTTATTTTTCATAACATCTCCACGATGATGAATGCACAATAAATATTCTTACTTACAAATATTTTAACCTCAGGTAACACTACTTTCAGTGAAGGTTCACCTGATTTACCCACATGTAGCTAGAAACAGAATGAGGCACAGAAACTTTCTTGTTCACTAGCAAATGACTTTACATTAGATATGTATTCCACTGCAAAGAAAAGCTGGTCCTTTCCAGCACCATCCAGATAGCAGAAGGACAACATGGTACTGTTTTACAGCAGAACATACAGAGCGTAAGACAGTAACTAGGCTGGGTGGGGGCAGGGGGAGACAAAGAAAAAAATGAAGCTTAATTTTGGAAGGAAAAGAGAGGGCTTACCTCTACCTGTCTCTAACAGTAAAGTTGGGCTAACGCAGCAGGCAAATACCACTCTGACAGAACAGTGCAGGAAGGGAATTTTACCAAACAATTGAACTTCTAATAGCAGCTTTTATGAGACAATCGTCATCTGTTTTTTTCTTTATGTTTCTCACTTGGGAAATAAAAAAGTGAAAGCCATAAATAAAGGTGGTATTTGTTTTCTTCCACTACAGCACTCTGAGCATGAAAACAACTTACTATGAAACAGCATATGCAATCCAGACTTATTTTCTTTGTTAGTGGGAGGAGGTTATATTTGTTTAAAGTGATTGTTAAGGGAGATCTGAAACTTTGCATCTACAATTTTATTTGACATCTGAATTTTTCAGAACACGAGTGCCCCTGATGTCTCTTGAGCAATGAAAGCATGGGGCCTCCTCTCTTTAGCAATTAATAACTGTATCACAATACCGCTACTGCCCTAGCTGTTTCCTTAGTCCTTTTGCTGTGCTCTAAAATACTGCCAAACACAAGACAGCTGTTTCAGAGCCTTCCTCTGTAACGTTCCTGACATCTCCAATGTCTGGGCTGCTGCTAAAATCAACAGGTAGGCAGAATCTGGGATCTTCCTCAAGTCGTCTTAGAAAGATTGAGTTACTAATGGTTTCTTTCTTGGTTCAGGTTCAACAAAACTACTGAACCTAACTCACTTCCTCCCAAAGGATGGGTTTCTCCCCTCATCTGAACAGTGTCTCTTGTTACTTTAAATCATGGCTAATGTTTTTAAAAATATATCTTACACATAAGTCAGCTGTAGATCTTCAGCATCAAAGGAACCAAACAGAATTGTGTGAAGGAGTGTAACCTTAAGCTATAATTTTAAAATGCCATCAAGAAATGTCTGAAATAGTTTTTAAAATTTACTGTTGACCTAGTAACCTCTGTCCAAAGCATTCAACTTTGAATAAATGTCTTTGTTTTCCTTCCAAAAGTAGTATTAGCAAAACAAATGTATATATTGCAAAATATCTTGCAATCGGTAGAACTAAGAGTTACCTGTGTAAGTCACTGAAATAACCGAAGCTTTCATATAGGATGAGTAAATCAGGACAGCAGTACAGCTGGTAGACCTTATGATGGAAGTGATTTGACAAAACTGGAATTCTAATGCAGTGTGTTCACAGAGAAATTAAAAAAAAAAAAACAAAACAGCAAATGCAACCTTGTAATAATCAGCATCTGGCACTGAAATGAACAGCAGTCACAGATGAAGTACATATTTGAAAAATTTGTCATGGGGTGTCTCAAGTAATGAACATCCACAATTTGTTTGCTGAAATAGTTTCCTTAGTGTTGTTATGCATATCTGGGAAACGAAGTTTGTAAAGAACAATCAGAACTCAGCTACACACTAAAACTGAAACTACAGAGGTAGATTCTGACAGGATTATTAACTTTAAAAAAAGCAGCCTGTACTGTCTCTTTTGCAGTTATATTCCTTCTTACTGAGCCTCCTTCTACAGTGCCTCCAGAACTGAGTGCTCTAGCAGACAAGTACCCTCCTCATTACAGCTGGACAAACAGGCTCTCATTGCAGTTGTAAAGTTCTGAAACAAGGGGAAGAGTTATTACACTGATTAAAACAAACAAACAAAAAAAAAGACAAAGGCCCCCTTTCTTCTGTTTACTTTAGATATTGAATGAGATGTCTTGGTGAGGGAACTTGGTCACAAATAACTAAGTAGGGACATAATTTTCTTCGCCATCAAGAAAAGCTTTTGTCAGGATTTGGGCCAACACTGGGGTAGTTAGCAAATGGCAATGTCCTCCACAGGTTGACACAATAGAGTACTGAACAGCAGGATGAAGACAGAGCCACAAACCACCAGGTCTGCTTGCAAGTGCCATCTGGCCACAGGACAAGACTCTGCAGGAAGGTGGGGTATGGCTCCTTTTGATGCTACCATGAAGTGGTGGAGAGCAAAGCCCTCTCCTCTTTGCCTACTACAGCTTATTCACTAAGCTAGTCTTTAAAATAGATCCATTTCCAGAGCAGGGTTTTCATTCCAGTGCAGGAACATCTTGTCATGAGCTACACCCTGCAAGAAACCTTGCCATGAAGCGCTCCTTCGCCTGGGAAGTGCAGAAGCTACTCACTGCAGCTACATGCAAAGAGTTCTGAGGTACTTCTTCCACCCTGTACCTCTGTGTTACCTTACCATGGCAAGCTCACATTGCCATCTGCCTAAGAGTTTGTCTCTACAACATATAGATGAAGACCGTGCTTTCACGCACCAAAAGATGCAACAGCTATAGGCACTGCAGGAAATCCTAGAAGAAGAAAAAAAAGAATGATTTGCAGGGTTTGATTGTTTGGAGTTAGTGTTGGGTTGGGGGGGGGGGTTTAAATCTTTTTAACAACCTATTATGCAAACAAAGGGAGGTAGGTAATAATGCTGACTAGAAAATAAAGACCTGCCTTCACAGAAAAGCCTGACAAAAACAATATACACACACACTATTCCTTTAAGTTTTTTGTGGAAAAGTTCAGCTGTACTTTGAAAACTTCTGAAAACTGAAATTACTGAAATGGAAAAGTTCACATTTCACATTATGATGTCCACCTTCTTTTGCTTTCTACTATGGTTTCTACAGCAAAGCACACCCTTTCTACTAAACCTCACATCTTCTTTCAAGAAAGATTTCTACAAAAAACCTTTTCACAGCAATACTATGTACCTGGTGACACAAGTTAAAGGAAAGAAACAGCAAATTACTTAAAAACAATCTCACCAGAAGCTGTTCTCCTTGAATTCTCTGCTGGGGGAAGCCCAGCTTGCCTCTGGAACCTCCTGAAGACTGAGCAAGCGCTAACATAGCCGCTGTGCACATCAGCTCAGCACAGGTCTCTCTTATTTGCCCCAGTGCCTGTGCTATTCCTTACAGGGCCATGTCTTTGATTTCTTGTGGATTAGCCTTATATTAATTTCCTTACTTGAAAAAGTAACTTAAGCAAAACAAATGTACTGTACACAAACTGCTCAAGACACGGAAGTCATTTTCAACCTAACCTAAAAGCATTTGTAATTTGGCACAGTACGAACCGTCACAGTGGAAGTCAATTATACTCACTACATGTTTTTGCAGACAAGTAACATCGGTTTATAAACATCCAACTCACTGCTTTCTTTTACGCTATTCTAGGCAAAGAAATACATTAAAAGGTGTAATTGGCTTGGAAAAGAAACCTGATGTAGTACGGAGAAATGAAACGATTTAGAGAGAACTGGCAAAAGGGAGCGGGCAAGACTGTTCAGGAGAAAACCGGCGAGGCAAGACACGAGGCGCAGGCATGCGGTCCTCTAACAGATGCACTCGAGGATCTCAGGGGAAACTCTCGGTGTCATGGCAGTTTGCCCCCATGACACAGTGCCTCTCACAGCACCAGGCCCGCCGCTGCTGCACCTCACATCGTCCGCTACGACACCCCTTGGTGTCTGTTGGGTACTCGCCCCTGTGACACTGCCGGCTGCTTCCTACTAGTGTTTGTTTCCCTGGGCCTCCTCCC
>JAVJGJ010000057.1:55892975-55911412 GCA_035590215.1 Microhierax caerulescens | reverse complement strand
ACCTGGGCAGGCTGGAGAGCTGGGGGGAGGGGAACCTGGTGAAGTTCAACAAAGGCAAGTGTAGGGTCCTGCACCTGGGGAGGAACAGCCCCAGGCACCAGTACAGGCTGGGGGCTGACCTGCTGGGAGGCAGCTCTGCAGAGAAGGACCTGGGAGCCCTGGTGGGCAGCAAATTGCCTATGAAAAGTTGCCGCAGGTTGAAAAAGTTGAAAAGTAGCTGCAGGTAGAGATTTTAATTCTTTTTAATTAAAATTTTTTATACTCTTATTTGTCCAACTTCACATTAGCCCTTCTACTTTATTTCTTCTTTACATTATTTTTTCCTTATGCTACAGGAAACATTTCCTTCTTTTCTTTTTCACTGAAAAAAGCAGTGAACTGGTTGTCTGAACTTCCTCTCAGGCAGTGTATGCTTGGGAGTGTGAAGCCAAGGAATCGTAGCCTTGACTGGGCTAGATTTTGGAAGGAGCTGTACAGAGATTTTGAAAGATGAGTTTGTGGTTAATTCTAAAAGGAAAGTCTTATAGAGACTTTCACCAGAGAAGGCAAAACACAAAATCTTGACAAGGGCTCAGTAGGAAATAATCTGTATAAACAGGTTTTAAAACAAAAGAGACATGAAATCCTTACTTGCTGGAAGCAAATGTTTTCACAGGGATGTCTGTTTCACCAAAGACCCACTCAACCCAGAACAGCCAGTAACCTGCTGCAGATAGGAGATGATTGGGAAGCTTCTGTTATAATTAACGTCTAATTTTTTGCATGCAAAGTGGAGAAGCTTTAACAAGCCAGGCTTAGGGGAAGGTGTCACAAGATGGCTGAAGCAATCCATCAGCTTCCTGCCCTTCTCTTACCCCTGCTCTCAGTTGTCTTGGTCCTGCTGCTTCCTCACTATTCACCAGCTCTGGTGCTTACCTATGTGTGGGGAGAATGTTCAATTCGCTAAACCAGCACAAAGTTATTCAGCTTTTTTCCTGGGTTAGCGAGCTCAATCAGTTAACTGAGAGGTTAAACAACCACTGAGGGCAACACAAGGCAGAAGGTGAGAATACTGAGCAAGGGTTTTAAGGATGACTTACTGTGATATCCCTGATTTATAGAAACTCTACTGTTAGAATAAGATAAACCTCTGGACTCAGCACTGACACTATGTCTTTGCACTAGTATCACAGAAACATGATTATAAGCTGACCGCATGAAAAACAAATTTGATTAAAAGGCTGCTTGAGGTCAGCGCCTTTATAATTCAAATAAGCCTGTAATCCCTCGTTCCAAAGGTCTCTGTCTCAGCATTACAGAAGGCAAAGTATGTGAATTTAGAACTTAAAAAAAAATTACCTGGACTATTATCTGACCTAAATCTTTTCTCTGAGAGCAGGTAGCAGAAGATGCACTTTCCAGGAATGGCAGTGAAACATACTGTATTTTTCATTCTCTTAAGCACGCTGTGAGCACTTAAAAAAACAGATCACTCAAGAAAAGCTACAGTATGCCAGTTCCCAACCCAATCTTGGATATAACAAAATCTAACCTTTGACACCAAGCTACCCCAGAACTTAGCCAACTCTATTCAACAAACTCAGACCTTTTTTTTTTTAAATGCTGCATAACTCCCCACAAGTACAATGTCTGTTTACTTAAGTTCTGAGAAGGAAAAGCGGATTTAGCAGCATTGCAACAATGGAAGTTGCAGGGATGGATAAGGACTGGAACGCTGGAGGTTGCTGTTTTTTCCCTCTCTACCTTTCACATGTTCATCAGACTGCAAACACATATTCTGGCTGGGGAGCGCTCTCAGCCTCAGCAGAAGAGGTCTGCTTTCAGTTGCCTAAAAGGGACTGTTCCAAGCTCAGACCTCCACTGAAATTTAAAGGGCATCTAGTACCCTGAACGGTTTGTGGTCAGCTCAAAAAAATCTTTGTGCACTCCCTGACTTTCTCCCAGCTCCCCAGGAAGCTGAGGCGCACCCGTGGCTTTAAATGATCATGCTGTAATTGTATCACTCCAGGTGTTCTCAATAGGATTCCTTCCTATAAAACAACTAAAGAGGTTAAATATGGTCCAAATTTCTGCAGGAAAAGAACAGAGCTAACAGCACAATCAGTTTCTGAAAAATGACTTCGTTCCCATGCCACAAGCAACAGTCCATAAAGTATCTCACAGAAAACCCAAACAAGCCTTGCAGCTTCTGGCTTTAGAGCAAGAACCAGAGGACCTGAGGACCTCTGACCCACATTCCAAAATGGACCTTAAAAACGTACTTCCCTCCCTTGCAGGCAGCTTAATGACCTGCAGATTTTCAGTACAGGCTGTATCTGACATCAGTTTCAGAGCCACATCTGACATCAGCTTCAGAGCATCACCTTCAACCAGATTAAAACAGTTGTACATTTTGACATGAAACATGACGGTGTTTCATTTGCACAAGGCACCATCCCATTGATTTGGTGTATTTTTGAGGGGAGAGGGGGAGCAGGGGGGAGGAAGTATTCCTACTCTGTTGTATTCAAAGCAGCCTCAGTAGCAAAACTTTCAGTGTTTAACCTCTACACTTCAGTGTCCACCAGTGCTATCAGTAGGTGTAATACTTGTTTCACACTGTTACTCCAAGTAACACATTTTTTAATCTACACCCTAAGAAATGTTAAGTCTAAAATACTTGCAAAACTATGAATTGTTCTCTAGAAAGACCTGAAACAAAGTGATCACTCTTTGGAGAGCTATGTGTGCAATGACTGATCATCTCTATTGTTGGCATTCCCAGGGGTCACAGCGGGGTTCAAGCTGCATTGTACCAGGGCAGCAACAAAAAGAAAGGCTGTCACAGCCGGCTGATTGTGCAGTCTAGGAAACCAACCTGTGGGTGCCCGTAATTAGGCATCTAATTAAATAGGGCCAGAGTTTTCAGTTGATGTTATGTTTGGGAATTTGTTTTTAGTTTCTTACTAAATAATAAAATTGTCTTAAAGTGCAGCATCTAGGATCCTAGAAAACTTTCTGAAAATTTCTCAAATTTTGTAAAAAAATTTGACTGGAAAAATTGGAGAATTCGGACAAAATTCAAATAGCTCAACTGTTTCCCACTCTTCACTATCAAAACTATATAATAAAACTATATAGTTCAAGCCTTTGTTTGAAATGTTTCCTTCCCAATATCAATTTATATTAAAAAACCCGGGGGTATATACCCTGCCCCAGTTCAATACACTGAAAAACCCAAAATCTTTTATTTCAGCTTGCCAACTTAAAGCAAACTTTCCTGGACAGACAAGTCCCCAACCTTGTTTCTCTGTACAGGTTTGGTTCCCAAATAAAAAATCCTATTGTTCTCACAGTTCTAGCTGTGGCATTTTATCTCTTTCTTACAGTAAGAATGTATAACAAAGGCTAACCAAATATGTAAACTCGATGAGCAGGGCAAATAAACTTTTATTTGCAGCTTTGTACTAACAATCTTTCTGCTCTCCCTGTATTTAACAATCTACTTTCCTACGCACATCCCATGAGACTATTTTTCTTCTTTTTTTCCTCACTGACCTTTATTGGATCATGTAAATATTTGCATGTGCTTCAGTAAGTATCAGTATGATTCCTGAGAGCATAGTATTCTTCACTTGTGCTTTGAATATTTTTTTAAATACCTGCTATCACTGTTGTAACTCTCTAATTCCCCATCATTCATTAATTTTAAAACAGACTTGTACAAATAAACCATAATGTTGAACTAATGAGATATGGGTGGGAAGTTTCTGTAAATACTGCCTGAATTAAAGGTAGAATGTCTGCATAACTTAGATAATCTTATTCTTTACATTGCACTGAAGATGACACTGAATGCCCTTCATTTATTAATCTTTATGAATTTGAAGAACACTCTGCCTTATTCTTTCAGCTTCTTAAACAGAGCACATTTATGGTTTTAGATATGAAGTAACACACTCCTATCCAAATGCTAAAGCAGAACTACAGGCTGTAACACATGTGATTACTTAGGCATTTTAATGTTATTGTCCACCTCCATCTGTGCACAGTTTAAGCCTAGAACTGGCCAATACAGTTTATGAAAATTTCCAAAAATATGCAAGAATGATTGGCAGAGGAACGAAAGAAATACACTGCTGCTGCTCGTAGAAACGATGAGAAACTCATTAAAGCTCAAGTCATTTGTGGATACGTAAAAACATTCTCAGAGGTAAAGTGCCAGTGGAGATCTCATGAGTTCCAGCTCCTGAATTTTCCCAATAACCCCTTTTGCTGTGGGAAAAAGGTTAGAGGGAGGAGGGATGGACAGTCTCTGTATGGTCCGCCCTTTCTTGATCTGATGGAAGAAGACCAGATCACCTTAAGGCCAAGGGCTTTTAGATGAAGGTCTGTCTCCTCACTCCCACCCAGATACAGTCAAGTTGCCTTGCCACTGGGCGCCATACTAGCAGGTACAATAAGTGAGCGACAACATGGGCTGCAAACTTGGACTTGTGCATAGTCTCCACAGGAGGTGGGGACGTGGTCAGGTACTCACTCCCTCCTCCACAGAAACAGGAGCCCAGGAGGGGGCATGTTGCACCAGGGAGTCTCACTGGTACCTTATATGTCCTGGTCATGAGTAGGACCTTCGGGCACATACCTTCCTTGTGTGAGAAACCAAAAGGAAATATGAAAACTTACATTAATATATCATTAAATAAATTACTTTTACAGAGACTAAAGCAAGGGAGTTAAGATTACAGTTCTGCTACATTAATTTATTTGGTTTTTTAGGAGTGGGATTTACTTTTTATATGGTCTATACTGTGATGCCTGGAACCACAAGAGTGAAAGAGCATAGGTGTCAACATCACGCTGTTCAACAGTAAAATGCAGCCCTGTTTAATCATACTGCTACAATGACACAGATCCATGTACACCTGAGATACGTCATTGTTGTGGGGCAATGGAAGAGTCTCAGACATGTGGATAGCAAAGAAAATAGAATGATTTAAAAAGAGACATCCTATACTTCTCCAGCAAAGCCAGTTAACTGGGTAAGTGATGGCCAACATAACTTCAGTTTGCCACAGTCTAACACTAATACTATCGTGATCTCTGGCAGTACTCTTCCAGTCAGGGATTCCTTACTATCCTTGAAAGCAGGGAGGGGTGAAATTTCAGGGAAATGCTATGTCATCCCCTCTTTTTTTTAAGCAGCAGATTTTTTTATCCACAAGCGCATTTTTTCCCACCAGTATTCAACCCAAATATGTCTTAATCAGTTTCCAAATATTCTACTGGCACTGACAACTGACATTCCAAATCCCACCCCTCTGAATCCATATACCTGGGACTCTGTTTAAATCGCTTAAATATTATTAAATAAATCACTGCCAAGGGAAGTGGTTAAGTCACCGTCCCTGGAAGTGTTTAAAAGACCTGTAGACGTGGTGCTTAGGGACATGGTTTAGTGGTGGACTTGGCAGTGCTGGGTTAACACTTGGACTCAATGACCTTAAAGGTCTTCTCCAACCTGAATGACTCTGTGATTCTATATAGAGTGTGTGGCAGGGAATAAAAAAATCACTGACTCAAGGGGAGATAATAGTATGGGAGGGAGTATATGAGCACTTTCCAAGACTATAAATCTTATGTATAAACACATTTTTAATGAGAATATAATAAACAGGACCATTTTGTTCTCATGACCACCTCCTTGAAAAGTAACACAAACAGAACACTTCTGTTTCTAAATGTTAATGTTTTAAAAATACACCTTTCAGGTTTTGCACCTGCATTTATTGTGTCAGGTGTCCTTAACTTGGTTAGAATGGTTAACACAGACTAAAAGACTTTTGACTTTCTAAAAGCTCAAAAACAGTGACATAAAATTAGCAAAATCCCTGCCTAATAAGCTTTTGGAAAATTTCACGTGCTTCCTGAAACATGCCAAAGACCACCTTAATATTTGGGGCCTGAATGAAGCTAAATTTAGTATGTTTACAGTATCTTTGATTCACTTTTGTTACCCTTAGGCCATCTGTCTTTCAGTTAGGTATCTCTCTTCCTGCCCATGAATGGATGAACAGTGGTGAATGTTCTATTTACAAAACACGTTTTGTCAGCTTTTTCATCCTGACAATTCTTACTCATAATTCAAGTGAAAGAGGTGCAAATTGCTGCAATTCTCTGGGGTAATGATAACTGGAAATGCATAAGCAGATTTGGGTTTTTTGAAGAAAGGTAAGAAAAGAAAAGGGAAATGACAATACCTACAAGGAGAAACAAACTCCAATAATCACAGGTAAACCCATCCTTCCCATAAATACACTGCACCCAAGTTCTGTGTACAGGTGGTTTACTGACACCCAGCAGAAGAACTTGAGAGTAATTGTATAGATCTCCTCTTAAATTTATTAATTTCTTCCACTAAACCTCCACAGCAGCAGCTATGGAAGGTGACTTGGGGATCACAAACGCTCATCCCCAGCTCTCTGCACATCCATTCCAGATGGAGATAATCTCTCCTAATGTTAATGATCGAAGTCACATGCTTAACTCGGTAAAGCTGATGGCCATTTAACAGGGTGATTCAGTGCACCCCCAGACAGAATTCTTCAGCAGAAAGGATGAACACCTCTGAGGATGTTTCTCTCTTCCAACTGACTGGATGAAGCTCAGAGGCTGTTAAGGAAGACAGTTACAGTTAGATAAGATGATCCCACTCCCCGGATATGGTAATAGCTCACATAAAATATCCCTCCAAATGATATGCCACTGTTTCTCCCCAGACACACAGGAATGGTGTGAGAGCTAGACACAGAGATAACCTGAGAAGTATATTACGCAGATAACCAAAGCACCTCCATTGCTACAGCTAGTAAAGAATAGCAAAGACTAACGCTAAATTAGATGCTCTAGGGTTTATTCTGAACAACCAAACACTAAGAATACGGATTTTGTGATCTTGATAGGCATGGTGTTTGGAGAAGGGCATACAGATCTAAGATTGTTCAGACACCTGGACCATGGTTGATGAAAAGGCTGACACCATTTACTCTGTAAAGAACAAGAGGTGGGCATGCCAACAGTACACCAAACAATACCAAACAATACAGGATGGTAATTCAGCTCCCAATGGAAAACAAAGTTGCTAAGATTCCTGATCAGATCACATAGGGATGCATCTCTTCCCTTGCATAAGTACTTCCAGTCCTTGTAACTTCATTCACTGTCATCTGGCTTAAGGCCTGATCATGCTGTCCTTACTTGCATAAAACACTGTGCAAATTGTGTCTGGCTTAAACTGGCAGCATTAGATTTCATTGGTGTTTTGACTTAGGACTTAATCCTAAGTAGGTACATGTTCACATGTACAGTGGCAGTTGCAGTGGTATGACATGAACTTGTCTACCGTTACATCTTAAAGGCTGTGGTTGCCACTAAATTAAGTCAACAGAAGAGAAATTAATGTTCTTTGCTTCATACTCAGATCAACACTGTAAAGATTTTGATGGTGATCACTGAACATTCCAGTTTGATTAGAAGCAGCTTGCACTTTCCCCTTTACTTTTAGTACTAAAAAACGTGAAATCAGTTTTCATAAGAGACTAAAATGTGAAATACTAAAAGCTGACAGATTTTTTGTATGGTTTCCCACTGGTCATAGATTTACAGCATATCAGTGATAGAAAAACATGAAATATTTTAATCTTTATTGAATCTTCTGTCATTAATAATTATCACTTGGCTAGTTTGTACAGTTTAATAACATGAAACATTTTTTTTCAAATAACAGATTTCCTCTAGTTTCAACTAATGCTGTATGATATCGTTCTCATAATCTTGTACAGAAAAGATGTCAAGGGTTTTTTTACTCTGAAAAATCAAGAGGGAAGAAACAAAAACAGCTTGCACCTCTTTCTTATTCCAATTCATACCCCTGTAAACCATGCTAACTGAAACGGAAGATGTGCAATTTTGGACAACATGCATTCAACCACAAAAGATACTATGCTTAATGAGACACTGCCTAAAACCAAAGCAGGAAAATGCACTTACGGTGGTGATAAAATAATGAGAAAAAGAGTGAACATGTAGACCATAACCATCCTGTCCTGTTAAATTCATCAAGGCACAGAGGCAAAAAACACCTCAGTAGTCTTCTTTGCCTGGTATTTCTCTGCAGACTGCCCCATAAATAAGCTATTGAAGTGAAAGGAGGCACCTGATACGTAGTATATGGGGGCTGAGGCAGGGCACCCACTGAATGCCATGGTCTTGCCCTCTCCTCTATCCCAGAGACTGATGAGGCTGGCAGTGTGTGCCTGTCCCAGCGGTTTTACACAGCTCTGTTTCCTCTGGGCTCAATTCAGGTCACAGCAGTGCCAAGCACCTCCAGGTTGTCACAACTGAAACGATGCTATTGCTGTCTCAGGTTGTTGCTGATTCCCCTCTGTTGGGGGATTCCCCCCAGAGTGGGAAGGGAGAGATAAAGCAGCTGAAAGAAAGCATCCTAGGCAATTCTTCTCCCTCAGACAAAAATGGGGAGTTCAGTTACATTAGGTTAGGTTTAGTTTGGTTTGGTATGATTTGGTTTTACTGTGAAACCGGAAAGCCAATGTGAAGCAGCTGCTAGACTTCTGCGGATAAAAAAGTGGGAACACTCCTCAGCTGAGAAGCCACATTTTTCATCATCTTTGTCTGATTCAGTAGGGTTTCACATGAGCAGAAGAACTTCCCTCCTCCACAAGAACCCAAGCAGGAACTGGACTATAGTATCTCACAGAGGCCACTAATTTTGCCACCTTGCAGTCTGCTCTCTCCTCCTTTGACCTTGTCAGTTTTCAAAGAGGCGGAATAAAAAGCACTATGAGGAACAAGGGATGCCTTTTCACAAGATAAATGCAGTGGTCCACCCGAAGAAGGAAGGGTCTAGGAACTACTGACTCAGCATTTGATTTCCCAGCACAGCCTTAGTCACTGCCTAAATCAAGAAAGGGCCCCAACCCAACCTCCTCAGCTGCTTGGCCTCCAGCCAAATAAAAGATGAAAATCTTTGTTAGTCACCAGAAAAGGTGAGTAAGGAATGAATGAAAAGGGAATGGAAGTACTTAAGATCTTTTTGTGAACTCTCCTGAAGGGTGGATTGGAGACCTGATATGAAGACTCAACATAGACTTCTAGAATAAGCAAGGAATTTCCGGATTCAGGGTAAATGTGAGCATATTGGGAGGGAGATACAGCTTAAAAAGGACTAATTTTTAAGGAGGGAAAACCAATTTGTTTAGAGAATACATCAGATTGTACCAAATACAGTATATATTAACAAACATCTTATTAGGATCTTTTCGGTATTCACAGGGCACTGTCCCTCTGATTTCACCTCCTTTTTCCTTCAAAATCAGTAGTATTTCCACCATAACAGAAAACACCATAGAGCTGATCCACAGTAAGTGCAAAGCACCTTCAACTCTCAGGGTCTGCAGAAGAGATCAGACTGCTTAGAATTTTGCAAGATTCAAACCAATTTCATGAACTGGCATTGACCATAATATTTAACATCCTCCAGGCCCCACTGTGTTAAGTATTATTCACATTTTCAAATACAAGTGATTTTTTTTTTTCAGAAATTAATGCATGGGTGAATGATCCTATGATAAAAAGGTAAAAACTTGCCTTCTTAGACCCGTATCACTGATAGGAATATTAGTCTTCAAAAGCTTTTGGAAGTTTTATATTCTGAAAGTATTTTCTGGCCTATATGCCTAAGCCCTCAGATATATTTACATGCCATTTAAACTCTACTATTATTACATATTAGACTTTAACAAACAAATTCAGGTCTCTGTGTAGAGCCACAGTCATGCATTCTGCTGCACAAATCATGCAGTTCAATTAGGTGAGAGATTCTGGACCTGGGAAGACCATTTCCATGAACTGTATTTCTTCTACACAGAACTGAGGTTCCCCTTGACACGAATTTTGTGGTACAGGTGACTGTGTAGGCAGAGTGAAAAACTCCATTTCAGTTGAACACATTTACCATGCTGCCTTTTATATTGCTTTCTAGAGATTCTAACAGAACTTATTTGCTCAGTCTAAAAGGAGACAATATGAAAAGGCCACCATGATTGATTTATGGTGGACCTACAAGATGATCTCAACTGAGAAAGTGTTTCCACTGCACTAGCTTTTAGACATGCTCAATAGCAAGAGATGGCTCTTTCCCTGAAAAGCCTTGCAATGTAAACAAACCAGGCAGGAGGAAAAAGGCATCAGGAAAGAGTATTTTGCCCAAGGTCACAGAGCCATCAGACATGCTAGAACAGGGTACAGAATCAGCAGATGCCCAGACAACAAA
The DNA here is from genome assembly GCA_035590215.1 of Microhierax caerulescens. Lineage (NCBI taxonomy): Eukaryota > Metazoa > Chordata > Aves > Falconiformes > Falconidae > Microhierax > Microhierax caerulescens. Next base: position 55,901,082 of record JAVJGJ010000057.1, on the reverse strand, counting down.
AAAACCCATGAAGCAGCCTTCATATTTTATCTCCAAACCTGCACATCCCAGCTACCTATATACACCCAGTTGGATGACAATAGCTTCTGCGTCAGCAGATTGCAGAGACATGAAGTATTCTTGTATCCTACAGAATTCTTGTTTTCTGGCACCATGCAGTGAGCTAAACAGTATCCCGTGTTGGCATTCTTCAAAACCTCTGCAGAAGTATGTATATGATGCACAATGCCATAACACTCCACTGATGAATTATAGTTCAACTTCCAAATTACAAAGCAGACAGGCAATTTTTTCCCCATTTTATGGTTTAAATGAATGGAGTACTAATAAAGCAATGAAACAATACGATTGACTTGAGCTGTACATGGTGTGGGTAAGTTACATTTCAGCTATATAACCATCTCAATGAGCCACAGCTGTGACCAGAAACCTCCCTGCTTGTCCATTCTTGTGGCTTCTCTTTCACATACTCCATTTTTTGCTAATTAAATGGGACTATGGCAAAGTTAATTAACACAGTTAGTCTGTAATAGGGTTAATTTGACTGAATGAATTTTCATTTAAAAGGAACAGAGAAATTCTTTTAAGAAGTTTGTAAGTGTAGGATAATTCAAGAGTATCACCAAAAATCTTCTGCTTTGTCCACTGAACAAGACTTGCAATGCAAGTAGCTCTTGAAAAGTAATTAGGTAGCCTTGCTCACTAAAAAACTGCACAATGCTTAAGAAGTCCAAGCAGGAATCACAACATTTTTGTATTTAAGAAATCCAGCCCTCCAGAACAGTAAAGATGTTATGCTGCTGAATGTTGCTAACTCGAAAGAGCAATTTGTTAACAATACAACTAACTCCCCAAAAGACCAAACCTGTCAAAAGCATCTATACTTATGATGAATAAAAAATCCTCAGCCAATCTACTCTATAATTTAACTGAGTAGCACAGTTTCCAATTCCATGTTATAAACCCATTATTTATATATTATTCATGTCTTGTCAGACTACTTTTGCCAAATTGTTTCTTTAAAGACAGCCTTTTGTAGCTATTTACAATAAAATAAAAAATAGAAAAGATTGTCTTTAGTACTTAGAAAGAAGAGTAGAAAATTTTCTCCTAAATTAATCTGATGAATTTGCTTACATTAATGATAATAAAATGGAAAACCTCAATCTAAATATTTTCATTACAGAACCAATTTAAACACATTGCAAAATCCTTCTCAGCAAGATCTACAGAGCAAGGCAAGAAACAAGCAGCAATGATTGTTAAAGTGTACGCAAGACAAAAATAGAAAGTTGTGTTTGTCTTTATTGTTATTCTATTCCTGGCTCCACAAGCAAGGGCCATTAATGTACAGTTCTCATCACATGCCGAGGCAGTGCTTCATGCAGGAGTGGCACAGTGAGCATGTGTGCTAGCTCACAAGGGCAGAGCATCTTTAAGTAGCTGTCCATTAGTGAGAACACAAGCAGGATTTTTTGGAGGAAGGAATATATAATCAAAAAATACCCTCAAAATAGAAATCATGCAATTTATTCAGACAGAAAGATTTAATGCTGTTGTGAGTCCAATCAAGGCTGCTGGCCTCCATTGGTAGATTCATGGATCTAGCTTATGGAATCAAACAGGTTTCCTAATAAAATACTCTGACAACAAAGCAGAATCATGCCAATGATAGCAAGGAATAGCCCAGCTCAGACACAAAAAAGACGAGCAGAGAAAGTGGGAGGAAAAGATGTCTGCAACTGCAAAGCCAGTATTAGAATCTGGGAAGTTAGAAATTTGGAGCCCTCTGGAAGCTACCTTCTTTAAAAATCTTAGACAAGCAAGCTTGCCTGCATGCTTACAACATGTTTAAATCAGTCCTCCACAAATTAAAACATTGTTGTATATGTTGAAATAATTTGTCCAACTTTTGCCATCCTTTACAAGAGATATAAGAGCAGGGTGATGATCCGTTACTGCAGATCAGTGCCGTTACAAGCACACAGTTCACTGGGATGTAGCAGTGAGATGTCCCAGCCACCTATACTACATCTATACTACAAGTCACATTGCAGTATGGCCCTGAAAACATTCAACAGATGATTCAATAATCATCTTGCACCCCTGAACATAATGTTCATCTTGCTCCTGAACAAATGTAACAGACCATGCTCTGTTAGTGCCAAGAACAAAATGGTGCTGACAAGTAACAACAAGTAAGATAATCTGAGCTGCTATTCTGTTTATGTAGTCGCTGTCTCCCACTGTCTCTCTGTGCCAGCTCACGCACGCCTTCAAGAATCCATGTGCTAGTGGTGGCCAGAGAGAAGGAAATAATTCCTCATAGCTGAAAGAGGCTCTGGAGGGGTCTTTTGCCTCATCCAAAAAGCTCTGGAGCACCCCTATTCTTCAGTATCTCAGTTAATTTTGCTAGTTTTCCCTGTTACAGATACTGCAAGTAATCTTTTTATGTTTTTTAATCAAATACTCTGGCTGTAAGCTGAATGATGAACTTGTCAATATGACTTTGTTTTGAACACCAAATGCCTCTTCTCATCCCTGTCCTGAAACTACTCAGCCATGCTAAGAAGAAATTAAGAACCACTCTATCACAATCTGGGCAAAGAAGCTGATATCAATAAAATTTAGGAATTGATTTGTTAATCTGTGTTTAGAACTATGATCCAATTGATTGATGGATGATATTACCAAGTACCCTGCTGCTTCAGGGACCTAAGGTTTCAGGCAGGTTAAGTTTCTTTTGGGTTTCCCTAGTAGCAAGGGTCAGTAAAAAATGCTCACTTTGAAGATGTCTTTTGGTTTTCATTTTTTTCTTACTCAGGCAAAGAGTTCCTTATGCTTTTAATAGCTGTACTGATGACTTTCATACAATAGGATTGATGACAGGCTAGGGGAAATCAGGGCTGATAGTGAGAGTTTGGAGAGTCTATTGCTGAACATCTGGAAGTGCAGCCACGAGGAATTTATGAGAGGAAAACATCTGACCACCCCCAACCTTATAATTTCCTTCGACTGTTCTCTAGCACCTGTGCTGAATCATGTAGCCTAGCAAGTTAGTACGTCATAGGGGTCACATTAAGGGAACGATAGCAGTGAATACAAGAGGTGAGAAAGGAAAGGTTGGGAACTTTGATGGGGACAGAGGGGTGGCAGCATTGTGCAGTGCTGAAGACATGGGGATACACCCACTCTGGTGGAAGAAGGGATGTGCAGAGAGGAGAAATGACCTGCGGAGTCACTGGCTGACACTGTGAGCCCTTACGAGGCAGGCAAAGGAAATTCCAGGAACTGCCAGGGGCTCCTTGACTTGCTTTGCATTTGACTGCTGGGGCAGCAGGGATCCAACAAAAGCCCAAGTGTCGCTGTCCCTCAGGACAGCCTCTAGCTGCATGGGCAGCTATTACAGCTTAATTTCCAATACCAATGGGCATGTTTCTGAAGTATTGACACAAACAGTGATACAAAATCATACAGGCAATCTCTGCATTTCATTTGATCTGTATAGAAGCAGGGAGACAGAAGAATGGGTTTTGAAGATTCATCTCTTTTTTTTTGAGAGAAGTGGGACGCTGGCACAGCAAATGATGAAGAACACAGCTGAAGACACTGTGTGCCCTTGGGTGCTCCTGTCTCTTCTGCCAGTGCACAGATGCGTTTCTACATCACAGTGCTTCCCCAACTGTCACTTTATTGCACCCCGTGCTCTCTGACTTCCTCCATTCCACCATTTGTGTGACACATACATGTAATAGACTTCACTGGAGGCCACATGTATTGTCTGGGGATTTATCCTTTCTTTTCAACACAGAACAAACCTCAGATTTCTTCCCCTTCATCACTTCACTGCCAACACTATCACTTGAATATCACATGGCTCACCTCCACAGTGACATGCAGGTTACACCAAATAGTACAGGAGGTGGCCCAAGAAAACTCCAGCCCTCCCAACAGGCAGTAGAAAACTCACTGTTACCACTCCCTAGTGATCAATGGGCATGCTGAGACAGTTGTTTGCATTTTCTATGCTTACTTTTCTATTACCAAAGTGGGATTAACAGTGTTCAGCAACCGTTTTTGAGACCTACAGATTCTTCCTGTTATGCAACAGCATCTTGAAGACCCTTTTTTTCTCGAAATTAAAACATTTTTTCATTAACTAATTATTACATTCTTAATCTGCTAACCAAGCACGCAGCACAATAAGCATTTTAGACACCACTGAAATAATTAGAACAAAATTGCTTCAGCTGTGTTTTTTGTGGTTTACTTTGTTCCCTAACAAATCCTGAGAAAAAAAATATTTTTCCTACAATGTTTCGTGCTTTCAAATACTGTTCTAGAAAAAAAATCTTGTTTCAGTACCAGCAAAATTCATCATACTATGACAGGAAAGGAAAATTGTTTCATTTCATAAAATCTTCTAACAGCATGAAGCTAATCCCATGGTCTCTGAGATAGAAATTCTGTCAGATTTAGACCTATAAAGAATCAGCAGAGAAAAAGAAGTTTCTCAGATAGAACTGTTAGTCATGATATGAAGAATGTGTGTCCCCTACAGATGTTATAGCTATTTATATGATAAATCCCGATCATCACTATAGGAATTCTACAACCTTCTTTTAAGTTAATGCTCAAGTTCAAATTAATCTTCTTTTGACAATTTTTGCCTAGTATTTCAGTGTTGAACAACACTTCCAGGGTTACATTTTCAGTGAGCCTACTGGGCATTTTTAAAGCTGTAATCCAGACTTTGTACTTGCTTCAGAAAGATTTCTTTTAAGTCTTCAATGCTTCGCAATTATTTCTAGTAAGGACAAGTAGAATGAGCATTGATGAATGCTTAACAAGGACATATACAGACTTGCAAGTTAACTGGAATTAACATTAGGGTTAATTTAGAGCATGCAACAGGTTGTAGAACAGCTCCCTGGAAGAAAGTATTCATTCTAGAATAAAATTAGAGCATTCTCATGTTCATCACTTGAACCGGTTTGAGTAACATGAGATAAATGGGAACAAAGCATGTTTGTTCCAGTTTGCAGGATTATTGTTTTACACAGGAATCACAGTCTGAGGAATTCAACATGAAATGAGGGATACAAAAACACCTTGAGGTGTCTCCAAGGAACTCAAGGTTGCATAAAGTAATCGGTGTCAAATGGCAGCAGCCCTTTTAAAACCAACACTACATTTACACAGTTCAAAGGCCCGCATTATGCAGAACATTGTGCTACACAGGGCACCGCAACCTCCCATACCAGAGAAAGATTTTTTTACAAGGATGCCTCTCTGCCATTACCAATGCTTCCTTCCACTCCCCATCTACACCCTTCTGTTCACTCAGAGGCAGCAGGAGGTCTGGGCTTATTGTCTGATTTTGGAAAGGGATGGCAAACTCTCCAGTGGGGAAACAAAAAGGGATGGTTTATTTGGGTGATACATATTGACTTGATGTCAGTATCTCCACTTCTACTCTGCTCTCATAAACTGGGAACAAAATAAAAATTCTAAGTGCTTGCGTTATGTGACTATCAAGAAAACTTTCTTGGAAGAACTGAGTACTGTCCCTGTAAAGGGAAGGCTGCTGCACTTTTCACAAAGATAAGGTTTTTTTCAGCCTTGTTGCTGGCCATGAGATTATGGAATTTCTGTGATTCCTTTTTTCTTAAAATGCCATTTTACATGTGTGTTTAATCTGTTTTTTCTACTATCTTTTAACATCTTCCTTTGGTTTTTAACTGAAACCTGTGCTGAAAAAGGCAGCACTGATGAGACCAACGCGTTAAACCTCGGTAATTCTCAATTCCAAGTACAACATTTGGGGGAATAAAATAAGACTAGGAGTTCAGGCTGTTCAGGCCAGCGGCACACATTGGTAATCCACAGTAGATCACCAGGTGAGGAGCCTTAAAACACCTTGGTGGTGGCCAGAGTCCCATGACAGGAAAGCCTGAAACTACTCCAACCAAAGACTTCCCCAGGGATTTAGGGGAAAGGGATCATAAGCAGATGAAAGTGAGGCTCTGAAGAAAAAAAAGAGGAATGCATCTAAAATATTAATCAGCCCCAGACCTTCCCATACCGTATCCCTGATGGTATACAAAATACTTTGACATTCATGGTACCTGCTGATACTGACATTCAGCAAAACAATGTTGATCACCTGCTGCAGATAATTCTGGTATGCATCCAGAGAATATTTAGGTGCAGCAAAAGAAGTGGAGACAGAGAACATCTTGGGTCTTTTACTGCTCATCTACATTAATGCATTCTTTGTGTGGTCTCCTCTAAATGATCTTCACTGGCAAATCCTTTTGCAACCTCTGTATATTCTGTTCTCTTGGGGAGATAAAACTGTATCAGGTGTTCACAAGGCCAGAGCTCTGGCCTTGTAAGAATAGTTGCCTAAGGAGCGCCTTCAGAAGAGCAGGGCCGGGAGGTTCCTTTGGGCAACTAGGCTTTCCAGCACCCCTGTGTGAGAAATAAGAGACAAACCGTGCCCAGAAGACAGACCCAAACTCAAGAAAAGCAAGCCAGTGGAGCCTGCAAAGATGAAGAGGAGAGATTTAAAAGCTCATGCTCATCCAACAGAGTCCAGCCACAGAGGCCTGGTGACACTACTAAGCAGGCGTTTTGTCATAGATGCAATAGTGCCAAACTTGTATTGCTACTTTGCACTCCCCAGGAATACCGTGCCCCTGCCTTCACTGCCAAGGGGAGCAGCATGCAGAGTAGTTCACCCAACAGATGAGCTGCTTCAACAGAGAAAGTCAGAAAATTGTTTGTAGCTTAATCCACCAAGTAAATCAAAGTTCTGCAGAGAGCATTTTCCTCTCAACCAAAAAGTGAGGCATTTAGCGTTCTGCTCTACACCCTAGTTTTGGTGACTTTACTGAAAGAAAGGGGGTAATGGCAGACAATATGTAACGGACGCTATCCCCCCATGTAAAACTGTTTTGTCAAGATCCAAGAAGCAATCTTAGCACAGAGGTCATTCAAGCAATGTTTAAAGCAAGTAACCTCAAACTCACAAACTAAAATCATAATAGAAGCAAGATGACTCAAGTATACAAGATGTAGGAATTGGCTATATAAATACTTCCTGCTGTAGATTTCACTCCCATATAGTTCCAAAGATAAAATCTAATGTGGAAAGAAAAAGCAACATAATACCTCACATTTGAAACCCAAATCATGTTGTAACTGGGATAAAAGGGAACATGCTAGTTCCTAAATACTCTTGAGTAATACATATTGTAAAATTTCTATCATTATAAGAAATTATAATCACTGCATTAAGCAAATCATACAGAAGATAACACTGGGCAGGAGTGTGGATCTGCCAGAGGGCAGGAGGCTCTGCAGAGGGATCTGCACAGGCTGGACCGATGGGACGAGGCCACTGTATGAGGTTCAACAAGGAGCAGTGCCGGGTCCTGCACCTGGGTCACAACAGCCCCACACAGCGCTACAGGCTGGGGCAGGGGGCTGGGAAGCTGCCTGGTGGGAAGGGACCTGGGGGTGCTGGTTGGAGACTGGCTGGACATGAGCCAGCAGAGTGCCCAGGGGGACAAGGAGGCCAATGGCACCCTGGCTTGTGTCTGAAACAGCGTGGCCAGCAGGACCAGGGCAGTGATTGTCCCCCTGTACTGGGCACTGGTGAGGCTGCACCTCGAATCCTGGGTTCAGGTTTGGGCCCCTCACTGCAAGTGGGACACTGAGGTGCTGGAGCATGTCCAGAGATGGGCAACGAGGCTGGTGAAGGGTCTGGAGCACAAGTCTGATGAGGAGCGGCTGAGGGAACTGGGGTGGTTCAGCCTGGAGAAAAGGAGGCTCAGGGGGGACCTTACCGCTCTCTACGGCTGCCTGACAGGAGGCTGTAGGCAGGTGGGGGTCGGTCTCTTCTCTCAGATAACAAATGATAGAACAAGAGGAAATGGCCTCAAGATGCACCAGGGGAGGTTTAGACTGGATATTAGGAAATTCAATTTCTTTTAAATTTCTTCACCAAAAGGGCTGTCAGGCATTGGCACAGGCTGCCCAGGGAAGTGGTTGAGTCACCATCCCTGGAGGTATTTAAAAGACATGTAGATGTGGCACTTAG
>JAVJGJ010000057.1:55864317-55885704 GCA_035590215.1 Microhierax caerulescens | reverse complement strand
TGGCACAGGCTGCCCAGGGAAGTGGTTGAGTCACCATCCCTGGAGGTATTTAAAAGACATGTAGATGTGGCACTTAGAGACATGGTTTAGTGGGGGACTTGGCAGTTCAAAGCTAATGGTTGGATTCAATGATCTTAAAGGTCTTTTCCAACCTAAATGCTTCTATGATTCCTGCACTGGCAAGAGCCAACTTACGCCAAACAAATATTTATGAAAAGAAGCTGCTGTTTTCGACAAAGTTTGTGAGGAAACTAAGAGTCTGTCAGGATAGATGAAGTTAGTCAGGAAGTTGTATTAGATCTTACTAGAGACACTACAGTCGTTACTTCATACGGGCTCTACTAGCCAGGTAGCCAGTGCTGATTTGTCATTTGGCCTGCTCAAAGGATATAAAGATTATTAGGAAAGCTTAAAGACCATTAATTAATTAAGCACTCAGAACTGGGGCAAGGAAATTCCTTGTATAGATCTAGCCTGCTGACTGAAATCCTCCCTTGTGCTGTGAAGACAAGCGCGGCGGTGGGCACTGCTATACTGGCCAGCCATGGTTTGCTTTTGGAGATGTTGAGAAGACCTGACACAGCTCAACAAATATCAAACGAATAGGGGTGTTGCTGTTTCTCCTAGTGCATGTTCAGAAGAACCAACACCATTACCAAGAATTTCTTCCAGGAAGCAATAAAGGCAGCAGTGGGTGATTTACAAAGACTTGGCAATTCATTCTTTGGCCCTAAAAACTGGAAACTGAGACAACAATAACATTTTTTTTTAAAGGAAATCATTCTCCCAGGCTTCCCAGTTCCCATCTATATACCGCATCTTTCTCATACAGTCCTGCACATGGTATAAGGACATGACTGTGGTTTATTAAATATGGAATAGCTCCTGTCCTACAGAAATAGCACAAACAGTGGATTTCACTGAAATCCATTCTAACCTCCTCTTGCCATGGCTGTGGACAGAATGGTATTTTTGCATAGTGTACAAGAAAATGCCTTGAAAAATTAAAGCAGGTGCAGCCCGGCAAACACACTTGACCCTTAGAAAATGCTGAGGCTTCAAGTGGTGTAGGTGGCTCTCTGTGAACTGATGCAGAAACACACAACCTTGCCACAGAGGTTGTACAGCCATGATAAATGTGGCTCACAAAAAACTGACATGAGCAGGTATCATTGATAAGCCTGGTTGATTTGTTTTCTAATTTGGCTGGTTAGTTTTCTATCAGATCAATGTGTTGCATCAAGATATGTCCCAGCCACACCAGGTGAGGTCCAGTGAAGGGGAAGCTATGAAAAAACACCCTAGAGACAGGGGGAGCAGGGTACTTCTTTTAGCATAAGACTGCAGCTAGGCTGGAGTAAGTGTAACACAAAACCACGTAACGGCTGCCTTGCAGAAAAGGAGGTCCTTGAGATTAGTTTATTGTCTCTCATTTATTGCTTTCTTTAGGCAGCTGCACTGGGATGTAGGAGACTGTCTGGAGTGAAAGTTCAGAGATGGAATAATTAGATTCAACAGCATGATTATGGATTTTATGTGTGAGGCACCTTTGATTGTGGAAAAAGTTAAAGCATGTTCTCCATAAAGCTTGGGAGGTTTCTCATAACACTAGAACAAGTAGGTAGATGAAGAGATGTTAAATTCCTAATTGTTTCTTTTATCTTTCCTGTGATAGAGACAGAGTTCTGTTTTAAAGACGTACCAAAACCCAGGTCTTTCATCTGGACTGTAAAATTCATGTGTTCCCTGACCTTGTGTGTCACACGGTAATGAAACAACGTAAATCAAAAATGTTAAAAGTTGAAGTTTGTTAATATTACTGCTGAAGCTCCAGTCTCCTTCCTGGTTAAACTGACAGGTCCATAGTCCAAATATATGTATTTTCAGATTACAATGACACAAAGAAAAAAAATTAATGGACACCCAATGAGAAACAAATGGGAACACAAGTTTCAAATGACTACCTGGAAATTAAAAATAAAACCACAACCAAACACCAAAATGCCACCACAAAACCAACATGCATTTCTGATGGGGCAATGGATTTTCTTTGTATTGTACTACCACCTTACTCCTAAGAAAATATTTCAGTGATTTACACTCTGTGGGGAAAATTTAGTAAATAGCATACATTTTGCATTCTCTGATCCATTTCCTTCTAGCTTTTTCAGCTGTCTGGGCTGAAGCAGTCACCAAGATACAGGAATGTATCTTCCCTAGTTGAGGAAGACATTATATACTGGTATTTTGGGGCCAATAAACAAAAGAAGACAGACCCCTATCAGTCTCTCCATTTGTTCCCACCCTTGCCAGCCACTTCAGAACAACTGGCTAAATTTGATATAGACCAGAGGTGGCCAAAGCTCACAAAGCAACACAAAGACTTTGGAGAGACTGGGCTAAGGCCAGTCCAGCCTTGGGACACAATCATTGAGGTGTTTTTTCAGGTGCACCCTGGCCTGGGATTTATTAAAAATAAAACCTAACTCCCCTCCTTCCCTCTCTCTCCTCCCATAAAATCCATGGGGAGTCTCAAAGAGAATGTGAAAGCAGGGACATTTCCATATAGCTCATTTCACATAGAGAAATCCAACTCATTAGCTCAAAAAAGTCAAGACTATGCCAAAGCATACTGCGCACTTGAGATAATCACAGGTAAGTCTCATATTGCAGTTTTTTCCCATATTAAATGGATTGTGAAAGCAACTGGAAACTAGTTCACATACATTTCTGTGAACTACTGCTGTCCAAATCTCACCCCACAAAAACCCCTGCGCCTTCTCCAGCAGACGACGGAAAGGAAGCCAGTCTTGAAGGTAGAAGGTGAAATCCTGGCTCCATTGTATTCACTTGCCAAATCTGAACTGACTTCAACAGGGCCAGGATTTCCCCATAAACATTTAGCTACAGTAAGCTGGGGAACGTCTAAACGGCAGAGTAGAAAACCAGGTTATGGAGACTTTCGATCCCCACTTTGTATGCCCAAGCCAAGCACCACAGTAACATATGACATGAGAATATTGCCTTGGCTGAGTTCGTAACAATCAGTTTTCCAACTCAAAAGATTCACATTATTACTGAAGTTTCTGCAGGTAATCCTCTTAACAGAGGAAACAAGCATAACAGAGATGAAGTACTTCTTTCATCTTTACAGACAGTCCCTTGAGAACAACTGTCACTGCCACATCTGGCGATTCTGGAGCTACATCAATTTTATTTTCCTTTGTAACCTATTATTAACCCAATTTTCTCTATTATTAGCGCTATCCTGACCACTCTGCTTCATGCTGCTCTAAAGATACCTCTTCAAGTGAGAGGGACTGAGTCAGTGTAAACTGAGAGGGAAAAAAAAAGCAAAAAACCCAAATTCTTCATCACAACAAACACAAGCAGCTAGAAATAAGAAAACTCAAATAAACAACAAGTGAATCCGTGCAGAACAATGCAGTGATTGAGAGAATTCAATCAGCACCGCTTCTAGCACCAAATTTAGGGCCATAATTCCCACAGTACTTCTGAAGAGTATTTTCATGCGAGACACAAAAATTATTATTTCTTTCCTAATCCTTGCTAGAGTTCCCAAACCAGCTTTCCGTGTGTGCTAATTGGCATGGATGCATGAAAATTCAGTAAGTAATACAATTTTCCTGGGTTTTGTTTTCTTAACTGCTTAAATTCTAAAAAAAACATCTGCTTTTTTCTCCATTATCAGTTACAATGCTGTAGCATGGATATAGCATCACTGCCTGGGATCCAGACCTTAAAGCTACCTGTGAGTAGGGCTAACAGCCAAAACTCAGTATCTATCAGCTCAGTGAAAGGCTGTGTTACAATAACTTGGCATGGCTGTGTATGGAAAAAAAAAAAAAAAAAAAAGGAAAAGAAATCACTACTTTCTTTTCTGTCAAATTAACTATTTTACTAGAGTGTTACCTTATCTTATTTACTAATGTTTTTTGGCTTTACTGTAAGACCAATTTTACTGTAGCACTATTTACATTGCTTCTTTTGTATCCCTTATCAATTTGATTGATTTAAATGATCTTATACAATTACTTAAGTACTGGAATAAACGCAAGGTTACACAGGAACACAGCACATAAACTAAGAGACAGAAATCTCAAAACTATATTTAGCATACTCACTTGAATAAAGGAGTCCCACAAACAACACATTTGTATATTCCTTGTGCTTTATGATGTGTGTACTCCCCCTCAAAGGCACTGGGAAAACAACAACACTGCATTTTAAAAATAAATAAAGGAATGCTGGGGTTTTTTAATTACTAAATTAGCTAAGACTTTAGAAAAAATGCTACAGAAAACCCCCACTATTTTAGAAGTTGGCAGTTGTTTTTTATTAAAGGCAGCAAATAAAGCAGGCACAGGAAAAGGGGAATGTCCTCATTAGCGTGCCTCAGGTGTTACGTATCATGCAGGAGGAAGCGAATTGTCCCACGGTTCAAAGGACAGAGCAACAACAACAGAAAGGGAAAAACCGGGATCATCCCCTGTTCGGCAAGCGAAATATTACGTGTTTGTAAACACGGACTGTGTGACATGTGGCTCAGCCTGACGTGCTTCTCGAGGTCTGTCTGCGGGAGCGGTGCCCGCGGTGCCGCCACTGCTGGGGCGGAGGTGCGAAGCCCGCGGGTGCCGGCCGCTGGGGAGCTGGGCAGCCGCTGAGCTGCGGCGGGCTGCCGGGGCGGCAGAGGCATTGTAGCTGAAAATGAAATAATTGGTCCACAATTTCAAGCTGTGTGCGCCTTATATTTTTAGTTGAAAAGCAATATTCCAGCTTTAAGGGAATATTTTTCTAAGTTAACAATCTAAAAGGCTAGGAGGTCATTCATCTAATACGAATCAGCTGCGCTAGCCCAACAAAAAGCCTATGTGCTCAGCAGCTTGTTTTTATTATCCTTTCACCCTTTTTATGAGGTCCAATTTTTTTTTTATAAACAGGGTTTTTAAGAATGACATAATCTCCGATTGTTTGTGTGCATTAAATCATGTTGTTGGTCCCGTACACAAGAGCAAGGAGGGCCGGGGGGCAGGCAGGCCTCCCGGCGGAGGCCGATGTCCCCCTGCCCATGGGGGCTGTGGGAGGACGAGGGGGGCTGGGGGGGAGAGGGGGGCCATCCCCACCGCCCCCTCTCCCCCCGCAGATCCACCACCGGTACGCGCCGTCAGGAGTGCTGCCGATTAAGCGGGACCCCACGTGCGGCGGAGAGCCCTTTCAGGTCATGAATGAAAACAAGCAGTTACATCATTAGTACATTTGGAGCAGAGGTAAAGCCAGGGCCTCATGCCAAGCTCAATGGTATAAATTAGACAACAAAAAATGGCTGGGCCTTGGCAAGTTACCTTCACACTGGAATCAGCTGAGAGAGAGACTGTATTCACTAAAAACAGTCTTGGAAGCGAGTCCCTTTATTTTTTTATTTTTTTTTTTCCTCCAGGACTTGGGGCTGGCTTCCAGCGACTAAAGCCATGTGAGGGCAGTTATTGAAAATTTTTGACATTCCAACCACAAATGAGCCAATAAATACCTTCTCCACATGTGCTTCAAAAAGAAATTGGAGAGGGGTGGAAAAGAACTAAATTATGCTACCTTCTTTCTGCAGCCAAAACGTCTATACTTACAATGGCCACCTTCAAACCTCCAGCCTCCTGGCAGAGGGCCATTTCCCTCGTGGTTCTGCTTACTGCGATGTCTTCCAAAAAAAGTGTACCTAAACCGCTATTACTTCCACACATTTTGTAGTAAACTAAAAGCAGACTCTAAACATGAGCCTAGCGACTTTATAAGACATGCAGTGGTCATTAAAAGAAAAAGTCACACAAGACCCCTGGCCTTGGCCCCGGTGCTGCTGATATTTGTTTTTGCAGTGGTGTTAATTCATAGGGGTTAGTAAACAAGTGCAGAAATGCTGGAGGAAAAAAAAACAAAACAAACCCAAAACAATCTGGTGGGAAGGTGAGGAAGCCCCAGCAATAGTAGGGGGAGAAAAGAAAGATGCCTGTGTTTGGAGAACTGTGTTTCCTTCGTCCTGCCTTACCTTTCGGTCCCCTTCTCCTGAGTGACATGGTACTGCAAGGGTGTCAGCCGCTTCCTCAGCTCCTCCTGGGAAAAGACCACCTTACAGTCCTTTTTATCCCTACATGACCCTGCAAAGGGAGAGGATATGGGAGAAGGAGCCTTTTTAGCTTAAATCCTGAATAATTGCTTTGGCAGACAGCCACAGCATAGCTTCTGCATTCACTTGTCAATGACCAGACTGGTCCCTAATGCACGAAGAATGGCTCAGCTGAACTGCAGCTGATTATTTCTTCAAATCCAAGTTTAAAAAAGTATTTTGCTTGAGAGCCAGGTGATTCCATTGGAGCAGTGACAATGTGCTACAGCCAAAGCCCTTCAGTGTGTTATACACTAAACTGTTGCACACACAATCATTCACAAGAAAGTAACATTTTTCCAACTGTTACAAAAAAAATAATAAAACCTGCAAAAAAAACCAACTACAGCTGAAATGTTCTTTTACAGGACATCTATATTGGAGACTTACGGTAATGGGCATATGATGTTCAGCCACAACATCCAACAATTTCGTTACCCTTCAAAGTAGCTGAAAAGCAATTCTAAATCTTTAGCATTCCAATCAGGTTGATACAACTTCTAGTCGCATCCTTGTCCTTCTACTTTCTAACATTAACCATTGTATTTTTCAACTGCTGAAGCACTAGAATAGAAGCCCTGAGGAGCAAGCAACTTCTTTATGCACAAAGCTGTACAAGGTTCAGCAATAAACTTGTCATAAAAATTAGGGTTGCTGTTGAAATTACCCTCCTTTGAAAATCTTGACCTATGCTTTGTTTAGTTCACACAGACAATCCAAGGAGTTACATAAGGATTACTGTAAAAAAACATGTGTACAGTGCAAAAATTCACATCACATCAGGAAAGAAAAAAAATAACAATAAGGTTGGTTTTGAGAATGAAAACTCCCACAGTAGTACCAGAAACTGCCAAATACTCAAATAACTTTGATAATCACTTGCAAAACTTAGCTGACAAAATATGGCAGGGAAGAAGCACTCAAATTATGACAGTAATTCAAATATGGTACAATTAGAAATAAACAGTCCCAACAAAAATATTTTTTGCTAGTAATGAATATACACTCATAAAAAGACCAATTGTGTTCCCAAAGTAGAGGGAACAGAGCTACCCATCTGCATGTCATTTAGTACAGGAGAGGCAATGGCAGGTTTAAATTACATGGTATTGGATTGCAATTTCCTAACATTGGATGCTTTTCTGCTTTTTTACCTTGAGTCATTACTAAGGAGTGTTCATAAAAAGTAGTTTAAAGCACAGATGCTTGCAAATCATTTAAGAAAAGATGTTTCTTTCTTCCTCCCCCTCTTCTTTTCTCTTTTAATGTGTGGGGGTGGGTGAATAGGGGAGAGAGAAAAAGCATAATGCTGTTGGTCACTACCTACTAACCCTAGGAATTATTTTCAGGAAGAAAAAAGTAAAATTGAAAACATCTGATTGAAGTAAATAGTGCAAACATAAAAAGCTTTACTAGTGAAAGAAAGGTATTGAAAAGCGACTTTATTTCATAGATTAGAAATTACTTTTGATCTAAACATTCTTAAAAACAGATTGTTTTCCACTCTGAGCCATCTCATTAGCTGTGCTGCAGAGCCTTTGTTTTAATGGCAAGCTTTGAAAGAGCACTGCTGTATGCCTTTGTTAGCTTCAATCTTATTTCGGAGAGGGATAAAGATTTCATTCCAGGTCTCTTTGTTTGTCTTTCAAGAACCACTAAAGCAGTATTCACACAAATTTTGCAGGAATGTGCCCTGTGCCATAGCTTACAAATTATTTGGTTTTGGTGCACTTAAAGGTCACCTTCCAAATTAGCAAAATTTTCCTACATCCTGGCTTTTCAACCTTAAATGTAAATATTGTTTCCTAACTGTAAGTGAGGTTTGTTCTTTATAACATTTGGTTGCTTATTTAAAGATGTCAAACTTTGGAGGTTTTTATTCTCCAAATGTGCAGTGCTCTAGAATTAATAAGTCTTTAAAAGTACAGCTTACAGGGAAAGGAATAATATGCATTATATAAGTAGCTAGTTTTACGTTGTGTTACACAGCTCAAAAAGAAACTGTTTGAGAGACAGTTTTTCCCGTATAATTTCAAGGTTAAAAAGTAGTCTAGAGAGAAGCAAAGTATCTTACAAACCAATACATCTTCACCTTTAAAAATATACATCCTTTTTTAATAAAATTCTATTCACTCTTTAGATGTTGCAAAAAAGCAAATTAAACATAACTTCACTTTGCAAAAAGTTAAAGAAGATACCAAATGTTTTAAAGAATGGTCAGTATATTCCCTCTTTAATCTTCTTGAATAATTTTTCATCTATTTTAGAAATTTAGTGTTCTTCAATCAATGGGCTCAAAATATGCACAAGAAAATTTCTATATGCCACTTGATCCATGACACAGATCAGAAGTAAAAAGTGTGCTATAAAAGATTTTTTTCCCATTGTTTTTAATAATTAACTGCATGTTCTACAATACAGACAAGTATTTATGTCTACAGGGGAATTGTGCCAAACTCCACTGGGGTAAACTGCAACCTACCCCAACAAAGGTCTCTCTGGGTTTGTAATTTAATGGGGTGTACATCAGCAAAAAGCTATAGTTGCACTACAAATCATGAAGGAAATATGTTGGTCCACCCTCACCATTCAAGAACAGCCCTATTCAAATAATTGCAGTCATTATTTAACTGCTAGCAAAAAAAAAAAAAAAAAAAAAAAAAAAGAAAAAGGCAGCTCAGTAAATTGATTGCACTATTTCTTTATTGCCAAAGAGCAAAGGAGGTAAAGCAAGACACCCTTGACTTCAGAGGATGTAAGGATACTTTTTCTGAAATAGCACGGGCCTAGAAGCCTCAATAAAATGCAATGAATCCTAAAAATTACTGGATGAGATTCTAGGAATACTGTCCTTTGGTTAGGAAAAAAATTACATGCATGAGGGACAAAAGTGCTCAACTTGGGAGTAGATGACTGTCTGCTTCCATTTTTTCAACTGTTCCTTTATGGCATCTATGTCTGCTACATTCAAGCCAAATGTCTGTCTCTTGAGGGGGGACAACATAAAGCTACATAAATTTATGCCAAATATGACAGAAACTGCCATGAGTAATGCAGCTGTTACTATACTCGTTTTTCAAGCAGAGAATTAAAGGTGCAGGCTGACCACCTTCCTTGGTCTGGTTCCCCAAAGAAGGGACCAGATATGGGCTGTGGAAAGGGTTCCCAGAGAGGCAACAAACTTCTTCAGCAACTCAGGCATAAAGGCAGGCTCACAGTTCATTTGCAAATTATACAGTTCAAGGCAGAAGGGAAAAAAGGTCATCAGTTTTATAAATAGCATGACATCAGTGTGGTTGCATTAAAGGTGAGACTACATTAAATACATGGTGAGAATAACAGAGTCTGGACTCATTGGATCTATATTAGGACTCCAGATTGGATCTTACTTGTTCTGTGGAGGTGATGCTCTCAGCAATGACTTTTTTAGAAGAGTCCAGGACAGCTATGTTCCTAACTACAGTTAGATCCCACTGTTCAGAGAGGTGAATGCCGGCCTACAAGGGCAGGCAAAATTCCCTTTACATTCCGCTGCAGGACTGGAGGCCAGATTAAATCTCTCTAATCAGCACACTTCAGTGCCTTCGTTTGGGTTGGTGCTCATTAGAAGAGTGGTGCACAGGCAATTGTTCCACAAATAGGCATCCGCGTTTCCACTTGAGGCCACCTGCCTTCAGCCTTTTGCCAACAGTTACAGCAGTGCTAGGAGCTGTTAAGATCCTGGAGCAGGATGGAAGGCTTTGCGAAGAAAAGGCCAGGCTCACGAATCTTAATGCATAAACATAAAATAAAAGCTGAGGAGGGTGAGACAAACACCAGCTGAAACTCTTTTGGAGCCTTCACAGCATTCCTGTGCTTAGGAATGGCTTTTCTGAAAAGCAGCGCAATGCACACTGACTTTTACTGTTCACCTGCAGACTACAGGCTGTTCAGCTCTGAGTCCTCTTCTGTACGAATGAAGTGAACAGAAAGTATTTTCTGGGTGTTGACCTGATAATGAAGACATTAAGCATCTCACCTCACATAAAAATTCCAATTTCAACTGACCTTTTCAAATCTGTGGTTCCTAACATAGGCGTGTGCCATTTCCTTCCATATAAGTAATCACAAGAAAACTAGCGACAAGTTACACCCGTACAGATGGACACAAGTTAGCAGACCATTACTCCTCACCCCTGGGCCCTTCCCCTGCTCCAGCATGCTGGAGGGTGGCAATTAGTGTCTGATAGGCCCCAAAATACAGTGGCATTTTGCCTGATGCCTTTCCTTCTTCAAATAGTCTTTCGAACCATTCTAATGATTTTCTCTTACGTTTTGTTGCTTTCCATCACTGAAATTAACTCAACATTTCATCTGTGTGGAAGACAGAGCATACATTTTCCCCCTTCTATGTATGCTTATGTTCCACTAGCATTAATGGACATTACAGTCACGCATTGAGCACACACCATTAAGACTTCCTGAATTAAATACAGCAAGATCCAATGTTCCAGCAGAGCACAGCCATATTACACATTGGGCTTCTAGCTCTCAGTACCACTTCTTTAATATACCCAAGCAGTTTTTTAGGGGCCTTCCAGCACATTTTACTATTTGTATTCCACCCCAGCCCCAATCCTGCAATGTGACCTGTGTGGGCAGACCCTTGGGAATACGTGTAGCTCCAACAACTACATAAGGGTCTACGAATGCACATCTGATTACAGGATATGAGTATATGTCTCTCTGCTTCCCAAAGCCTGTCCTCTCAGAAATGGGTCATACCTTAGCCATCAATGGTAACTTATCTCAAACTGACATTAAATGGAATCCTGCAAGGTTAAAAATATTTGCATACATATCTTTAAATAAATACCCTTTGGTATGCTATTGCTGACAGCATTATTAAAAGCAGAATCTCTCATTTTTATTATTTCAAATTTAATTTACACAGTTTATGTGTCTTGTTTACAGTTTTGCCTCTCCCTCTGCTTAGGAAAAGGCAAAGCACACAACTCTCTCTTTCACTTCTGTTTAGTCTGGTCTCTGCAGCCCTTAGTCCGCAACCCTGGGAGAACACCGCAGTGTCCTCTCACTGCAAACAAGCCAGGAACTGCTCATCTAGTCAAGAAAAGAACAACTCTCAAAAATGCAAATCGATGCAAACAGTTCTTCTATTGGCTTGTAACTTGGAAAAGACTGGTTTGCAAAACCTGTATTTGACATGATAGATTTTTTTACAATCCCATCACAAGCCATTTTAAATCACCTAAGCACGCTGCTGACTAGGATAGATGGTGAAAAGAACTCTGAAACGTTGGGAGGTCAAGTTTAAGTAAAATCCAAAGTTCATCACTAAAAAAACACTGTAAATGTTTTACACATTCAAAACCAGATCTCTGTTACTTCTCTGAGGGATGGCTCCTTTGCTTTCTTGCTGTAGGTAGCTAACTCCCACCCGCTGTTGAAATACCATTTGCAGTTTCATGCAAGCAATAGGAGTAATGGAGTGAAGACCATTTCCACTATATTTTGCGTTAAAAATCCAAAAGCCAGGTACGAGGACAACAGTTACAATTTTGGGTCAAATACTCTTAAAAGAACACTGCCCCAAAATTAACTGTGTTTAGAAAAAAATATTTACTTAACACCCAGGAGTGTCACATGGCACGAGCAAAGGGCAAGCCCCTTCTTCGCAAATTTGTAGGTTTCCCATGCAATCAAGGAACAGAGCCGTCAGGTTTATTTTTTCCACCTGGTCATTAGCATGGCTCATGTTTTATATAAATGTATGTATTCTAAGTCACTGTCAGAGATCTCCCAATCTGTGAGACAGCAAATTTCTCAAGCGTTAAAAAAATATCCCCGAACTCCCAACTAACGCATCTCCTCTGTGCACTCATTTTCTTTTCAAAGAATGTAGTACTGGAACCCCAGTGGTCCTGGTACAGGCAGCATCCACAGCAACAGAAGCTGCCTTGTTGCTTCTGCAGGTCTGCAAGCGTCTTTGCAGCAGGTTACATGGCCAAAGTAGCCACACGAGCCAAAGAGACATTCCCTGGAAAAGAAATCTGCAGCTGCCTCCCCTCCCCGTGAATGTAAAAAACACTTAACAAAAGACTGAAGTGTTTTGCATAGTGGGAAAGGGGGAAGGAAAAGCAGCTCTGTTTGTCCTCTCCAGGGATGTCTACTTTACTTCCTTATCTCACGTTAATAAATAAATGTCACTACCAACCACAATCTCGGTCTCACAGCCTTTCCAAATTATAACCACTGAGGACTCCACCACGACCCTGTGCTGGCTGGTGGGGTGAAGACAGTTTCCCCTGGGGCTTTCTGAGCAGCTATCACCTTCACCAGTACTACAGCCACGGCAGCATGTGGCTGCTCAGCAGAGGTTGGTGAATAGAAGCACCTTTAATTAAGTGGAGCAAAAGCTCATTATGTTATAAACTGCCACTTTTATTACCCTTTCTGCTGAGATGGCCGAAGACAGAGTGCACAGGGCAGCTGACCTATTTGCCTTACTCTCAGATGCAAACCAGGCAAGACAAGATCAAGATCTATTGGTACAGCAGTGGAGGGGGGAACGTTTATAATGATGGATTTCTCTTCCTCTCTCCCCTAACTGATACAGAGACTTTTGTTTTGCTTATATGATCCTAGCACCTTTCACAGGCACTACATTTGTATAAATTAAACCCAAGAAAGGCAGAGACACTGAGCACTCTGTATCTGGTCAGTAGATTTCTGTCAGAATCAATAAAAGTGCACAACATATGGAAAGGCATTTTATTAACAGCAGAATTAAGCTGAATTTAATGAGTGCTTTATGCTACCTTTTGCATTTTAAATACTTCAGTAAGCCGTCAAAATAAGTTTATTCACACTGCTTTAATAAAGATTTAACCCTGCAGCAGAAACAATTAAAAAGTCAGTATTTGCCAGCAGTTACCGCAGTGGTATGTAGCCTACTGTGGCATTCAGGCTGTTGCTAAATCCTCCTGCTGCTTCCTCCACAATAGTGATGTGTGGCCTGTGAAATGAGCACTGCGTTTCAAGAATCAAGGTGCTGCAATCTATACTTGGGATGGGGGTAGAGGAAAGGAGCAGGGTGGGAGGAGGTCTTTCTTGTCCAATTCCCCACAACCGCCCAGATGTAACGCCCTGCAAAACTTGGTCTGTCTCCAGCTGCTCAGGAACCCTTTTAGCAAAGACACAAGCAGGCACAGACTGCTCCATGGCCTTTCATCCCACATCTCCAAGCACTGAGGGACATACCCAGCACAAGGACAGGAACAGCTGGAACATGCTGTGCTTCAGCTGTGGCCACCATGGAATACACTGTAGCCCCCCTCCCCTCTCAACCTGCTTCAGGACTTACGGTAGAGAAATGGCCAAAAAAGTTAATAACTGCCAACTTCTTTCCCTAGCGGGCCTTCTGGACTTCCCTGGGCTTCTGTACAAGTCAGCCATGCTTTATGGGTCAGGAAGATGAGGTCAATCCCTATCAAAGGGCTTTAAGAGGACTCGATCAAGCCCTTCCCCACTCTACCTTCCTTGGGACTCTGTGACCTGGGCCAGAGCATTGAGCAGGAACCTGCAGTGCACAAAGCCGCCAGCACCAGACCTGGTCTGCCAGCAGCTACTGTTCCACAGGAACCTCTCCTCCAGCTGGAGCAGGGGGCACCCTCATACGTGAGCCATGCGCCCCTTCCCAACAGAGCTTCTCTCGAAGGAAATCATGAAATGAAACACATGTTTAGCTTGTAACTAAGAACAAAAATTTCTGCTTCTTAGCTGTCTCTGGAACACAGTTCCTGGAATTTCGCCCCAGCTCACGCTCTGTGCTGTAGCAATCTGTGGTTAACCTAACAGCTGTGTTACGGTGATGTCTGTGTTTCTGGTGCCCGGTCCACGCTCTAGACCCACTCAATGTACCATCAAATTCCCCCTAAGTGACCCCCTGGATCATCTCCTCCATCACTTCCCAACATATTCTTACTGACTTTAGGGTACGCATTCCCACCTTGCACCTTTTCTTGCTTGCCATCCCTCAGCTTAGCAATACATACAATCTCCTTCCCTTTTGTGGGCTGTCATTTCTCCTTTACATCACATTCTTCTCTGCAACCTTCATCATGTATTCCTCAAAGGACAAAGGCTAGGGTTGCTTTGAAGGGAAAACAGTGAAGGCAGACTTTAAAGGACTTCTCAGACCTCCTGTTATAAACAGTCAGTCCAAACCCAAAAAAAAAGTAGCTTTTCACAGAAGACTTTAAAACACAGAAACACTGTTAGTGCTGAACCTTCATCTTTTCCATACACAACTAAGCAAAAAATGCAGTAATCCTGAGCTGCAGAGGGCACAGGAAATTTATGAGCTCCCAGAATTAAAACATTCCTGCAAGAAGGATAGAAATGGCTTGTGGTGGGTCCTTTATGGGAGCAGGAAGGGAATGCAAATAACCTTAAGAGATCCATCAGGGAACACATTAAGGAACTGGCTCTGTGCACAGTCTGGAAGCACAAGAAACATCTCATCATCCCTGTGCTACTCGGTGCCAGAGTCACCGAGGAGCCTCCACCCAGATGAGGCAGAGACAAGTGCCTTCTGTCAAATGAGCAGAGAGAGTGCAAAATTCCACCAGAATGAGGAGCTAAGAAGGGGGAAAAAACAGGGTACAAACCCTAGGGTGCAAACAAAAAGGATACATTAACAAAGGGTTTCTGGTCTTCTTTATGATTCCAAGTTTTGTAAGCATCAGAGACAACAAGGGTATTATTCCTGATGAGATATATACAAATAAATTTCATTCTAAACTGTATTAAATAGGACATTCTAGACTAGTGTACAAAAGAAACATTTGTAAATACAGAATAACACTGAATATACTCCTATTAAGACAGCTACATACAAAGGTAATTTTAAAACCCATTTTGAAGCCATTCCAAAAATGTGATAATGTTATGCTCTACTATGATAATACAGCATTCTACTACCACATAACTAGGAGGCAGACATATACACAGACATTTATACAATAATGACACCTGAACAGCTTCACATGCATTTGCTGTTGTGCTCACACAGTGCTTGTTTTCAATTTATCAAATTCCTTGTATTCCTTTACTACCTTGGGAGGTAGTAAACTAGGCAATTTGTAAAACTGTATTTTAAATTTAAAAATATATTTTTGTTCCAAATTGGTATTTGGATTTTCAAAACACTTTTAAAGCTTTTTTTTTTAAAAAAAATTAGGTTCATAGAAATTAGTTTTAATTTTTGCCCCCCAGCCAGTTCTGAGGAACAAGTACATCCAGCTGAGACCTTGTATGACATATTTAAACCCAGAGCAAATTTTTACGTTCAAGATATAAACCCCAGAAAAAAGGGACTTATAAGGCAAATTACAGGCATTTAACCATAGCCATACTGGTGGGTTTTGCTACACAACATATCAGTCTTACTTCTATTTTCCTTCAGACCATGTGAACAGGTATCTTTAACAGTACATCTTTGGTGATATGCATTACAGAAAGCTATAGGGAAGTTATACATTATGGAAATTTTATTTCTGAACACAGAAACATAGAATATGAAACATTTAGACATACTCAAGTCACACAAAATTTGACAGCAACTACCATACTTTGTACACATGAGACTAAGGTCTTTTCCAGACTTCTCACTGTTAAAGCCAGATCTCACAAACACTACGCACACAGTTGATTTCACTGACATGAGCAGTCTGAGAGTTCAGGGGGACAAATACGTATGAATAACTCATGTATGTAACTGTTTGTGAGATCTGCTCCTAAAAGCAATCCTTTATGTTAACAGATTACTACTGAAAATCCAATTTTGAGAGCCAGTAATTTTCTGTTCACTAACTTTCATTTCAAATATATGAAAAGACATTATACTGAAACTTGGAATTAACATGGATTTAATAAAACAAATTTTGAGAAACTATACTACAGTTACAGATATTTACTTAACGAAGACTTACACCATATGCCCAGCACCATCTTAATACAGATGTATTGTAGTTTAATCCTAGAAAAGTGTGTTTTCCTACTAGTAGTTATTTTGGTAATTAAACACTTTGCGACACCTTAATATTACCTAGGACTTCATTCTTTTATACAGGGAAAAAAATCCAAACCCTAAGTCTACCCTTGTAATTTCTTCATCATTACTTGTACTTAATTTTATAAGCACCATAATTTTCTTTGATCTACAGGAGAGGAAAAGCCAAATCATCTCATGCAAAAAATGTGATGTAAGCAGCACAACATTCAAAGTGTTAAAGAAATAAAGGATTTTCTTAAGAAATGAGAACCCATAATAATTAAAAGACACAGCAAAGCAAAATAAGCTATCTTTTTACTTTACAGCTTGGTGGTCTGCTACAGAAAACATATGTACATGGCATCTGTGTAATCGTTACTTGTATCAATTACTTGTTGGTATGCACTGAAGCAGCTGAAGTAGTTTTTACATTAAAAGTTTGGGGGGGTTTTGTTGTGGTTTTGGTTTGTTTTTTTAAAAAAGATTTAATTTCTCTGAACTAAATCCTGGCAGGTGCTGTGTACATCCTACATTTCCAAAGAAATTTAGAGCATTCAACTCCAATAAAGTGGGCTCAACAAGCAACCTGCTACATCACGTGAGAGACACAACGGAGCTGTTACCATTACTGGTAATGAAGAAACCTTGAATCATGGAGAAGGTAGTTTGCATACGAGCACATATTGATGTGATTTTTTTCCAATGCTTATGGCTTTTCTTAAAATACTTGTAGATAATGTTCATAAGGTCTCAGCATGTACTTTGTGTATGAATGACTCCTAAATGGGAAGCTTTCCATGTAGTGCTCGGCGTGCAAAACAGCATATGGTTAGTGCCATCTACTGGGAGTGCCTGCTCATACTCCGAATTTGCCATGTCGGCTATAAAAAAATGTTATGGGCAAACCATGCCTAGGTTTGCACACATTGAAACGCTTAGTCCTAACTTCAGACAAAAAAATATTTTAAAAATACAATTTGGAAGAATAGATCTGCACTCCAGGTACTAAGATACAAATAGAGCAAGTAAAAACACTTTTACTAGCACAACTGAGCCAGTGTAACTCAAACGTGCTTATAAAAACAGTGTTTCAAAGAGGAGACAGAAGGTTGCCTCTATTCTAACATACTTCCTAACATTACTTCATTCATTTAACTTTTTTGTGGAAAAAAAGAAATAACTTATTTCTGATCTTAAACTTTATATTAAATATAAAGTAACTATTGCATTCTATTATTTTGTTCTTTACAGCAAGTACCATTCCAAACACAGAAATTGAAAAGATACTTTCATTCAGGTCCTTGTCCTGCAAATATTTAACTGCACAGAGTTTAAAACTGTGTTTGAAAGCCCAATTTACAGCTCTGCCAGCACTTTACTCCCTTATGCTGAGCGGGTAGGGGTTCCAGAAGGTTAGAAAGTCTTCTGTATGGAGTTTGCCACTGAATTAGAAGGAGACCAAACTGCACAGCATTCCAGACTCGGTGGGCGCACAACATAGTGGTATGGTTGCAGAGCTCCAGTTTACACAGAAGTGGGTGATGGGGAAGGTCCTAACTCAAAGTGTTATGTTATAAAAATAAAAACACGAAAACTCGGGGTGTTTTCAAAATATTGAAAAGTTAAAGTCATAGTGCATTTGGGGCAATTAAACAGATGCTGGCTCTAGACCTCGTTCCCATGTATAATTTGATACATGCTATATATTATTTACTTGCAACCCTATCAATACACCACATACAAAAAATCAAACCAAAGGCAAAGCAAGCCTATGTTAATTTATAAGCATCTGGGAAATTCAGATTACGGTTAAAATATGTGAGATACGTGAATGTATATTATTCCACTGTTAGCAAATGAGTTTGCATTTATTATATATAAATATCTACATATCTGTCCCTATATATATCTATAAAGGAGCCAGCAGTGGAACTCAATCTATTAATGTTTGCACAGTTATGGATCAAAGGGACAGGAATAAACAGTAGTGTTACGAGCTTTTTATTCCAAAATGTGACTACTGGATTATGCCAGGAAAACAATCTGACAAAATAGCTAATGTAATGCTTTGCAACAGGTACGTAACAGCAAAACCTCCCACGGATTGTATTTACAGCTGACCAACTCTGAGATCTTTTCAGAGCAGGAACAAAATGGCCAGAAGAAGTGAGTACCCCCCACTTTACGGTACACACCAGCAATACGAGCGCACATCAAAAAGTGCATAATGAGGGCTAAGGAAATTTGCTTACCCTGTATTTTTAGGATTTTAAATCTGGCTCAGCAGCAAATACAACAGGAAACCAAGGTCAGGCTGACACAATGTGAGCTATTCTCTCTCTTCCTCAATATGTGTTTGCAGCTCCTATCTAGCTTAATGGGAGTTTTGTGCACATGTGCAGGGAAACAGAACACAAATGCTGCAAAAATTGGACTCACATTTAGTTCAAATAAAGTGTTATCAGCTTTAGAAAAATCCATCAGCTTGAAAACTGATGTCTCATCACTAAAAAAAAAAGTCTTTAAAACACCACCTCCATATGCTTGTTAAGTCCAGCTCTGGGAAAAAGTGCTCGTAACTTTTTGCACCCATATGAACCAGTTGTGAGCGTAGTACAAACACCCAAGCTGGTTCTTTTCTGATGCTTCAAATACTGATTAGCCAGGATTGTATCTTTTTTCTTTGGGTGTCAAGAAAATTCCCAGTAACATTCAAAATCAGCTCAGTGCAGCTTTTATTTTCTCCCACCTAACTATGCACACTAGTATTATTGTGCAGACATTAAAGATACTGTTGCTGTTTAAGTGAAAGACAAAATACTGAGGTTCAAGGTTTTCATGATACAACCATTTCAGCAACATGGGGTCTTAGGGCACCCTTCACAGACCTAATAGTTGAACCTGGACCTTAAAAGTGCAGCTGCATCTGGGCATTAAATAGTATGTTTCCATTTATTTATTTAGACAAGTGTCATATAACTAAAGAATATGCTGTCAGAGGAATTAAAGAATTAAGTTTTAAATTCTGCACACTTTTTGTACATAACTTTCAGTGCAACATATTTGATTTATAAAAAAAATTTAAAAAAGGACATATGGAGTGTAACTATAGTATACTGCTAAAGATTTCTGAAAATATTTTTAAAACCTATGATTTAATAGCAATCAATATGCTAAATTATTTTATGCATCTTTTAAAAATTTGTAAATTCCATTTAATAAATAATATTCAGTTTAATTCCACTACTTTTGTCAAGAACAAGGAAAATAATGTAAAATTGAAGAGAGAATAGTTGGACAAGTAAGTCAGACAGCATTTCCAAGCATCCTAAAATCTCAGATGTGAAAACCCTCACTCAACCCAGTGACTTTCACCAAAAAAAAAAGAAAGCAAACAAACTTCTGGTTCAAAGGTAAATTTAAACAAACCAGAGCAGCCCACAGCACATCGTTTCCTGCAGCAGAGACACCCATTCCTAAAAGGGCCTTCATTACGCATGACACAACAAGCAGCACCCATTCAACCTGAGGGAAGCCCACAGGCTCGCAGGGCCACTGGCTGGCTCTTTGTCACCAAATGCAGCAGGTTGAATGCAGACATCACTGTGATATCCTCACCAACAAAACCAGAGGCAAAGAACAGGGGCAAGAGCTGAGTAGGGAAGAAAAAGAAAAAAAAAAAAAAGAAAAAAAAAAAGATGAGAACAAATCAAAACATCAAAAATGTTAAGATACATTCACAGAAAAAACAA
Organism: Microhierax caerulescens; assembly: GCA_035590215.1. Lineage (NCBI taxonomy): Eukaryota > Metazoa > Chordata > Aves > Falconiformes > Falconidae > Microhierax > Microhierax caerulescens. The sequence continues at coordinate 55,865,723 of JAVJGJ010000057.1, read as the reverse complement.
TGCTTACAGTTTTGAGACCACCACATGGGAGCACAATTCTAAATGCACTTAGGTCATTTAGCCCGTTTCTGATACCCTCTCCCATAACATTTTGATGTCTATTACATAATATTCAGCGAAACAACTTTCTATGCTACCAAGTGGGAGGGAAGGGGCATTTTTATAGGGGGCATTCCCACCAGCTGCTTTAGATACCCAACTGAGAGCAACGCAGGGTAGCAACCTACATGGTCACTAATGCAGAGATACTAAGGGAGAAACCTCAGGGCCTCACCTAGATAGCAGGAATCCCGCTTTGAACACTCAGGAATGTCAGGCAGCTCAAACGTGCAGGCCTTTTCTATTTATGTTATTTAAAACAAAATCACACCCCGTAACATTTCTGAATGGTGAATGCTGGAAACTAGTCGTTGTTAAAAATAGCTTGTTTGAGGAACGTGACATCTCATTGCAATAAACTTGCCAGATATCTTAAAACCACGACTTCTTTTTTTTTTTAAAAAAAGACAGGAAATAATTCGCATTGTAAACTGTCCATGAGATATATTTAAACAATCTTCCGGCCAGTTCAAATATAGCAAACAGAGAGATGGCAGCCGCCAGATTTTCTTTGAGAAGGACGTAAGGCACGAATACTAACTGTTTCATTTACCCTGCGACGGGAAAGAGGCAACGCTGCTGCGTTAAAGCCCGGCCGCTCATAGCTGCAGTGCGCATCAGAAGATTATGTGACACCGGGGACGAGAGCCAGCCCCCACCGAAGTCCCAGCGGCTCTGCTGGGAGCAGGATCGGGCCCCAGGAGGCTGCTGAGCAGCGGGGCCCGGCTGCCCTCTCCTGCCGGGTGCCCGTGTGGCAGCAGCGGCGCTGCGGGGTGCGGGTCCCGCCGTGGCCCTGGGCAGGGGCTCCCCCCGGGCCGCCCCCCAGCCGAGGGGAAGCTGACCACGGCCCCAGCCCCCAGCCCCAGCCCCAGCCCCAGCCCCAGCCGCACGTATGGCCAGACCAGTGCATGTGACGGGAACCCGCCCGGTTAACGTGCCCGAACTCTGCCCTATCCCAACCGAAGCCGCTGCGACCCCCAAGCGCCTCTGTGCCGCTCGACGGCGGCAACGGGGCGCGGGCGCCGCACCGGCGGGCAGCCCGGGAGGGCCGCTACACATGTCCTTGTCACGAGTGGCTGCAGAGCTGCTTAAAAAAAGAAAAAAGGACAAAAGGACAAACCGCCTCCCGGGCAGACTGACGGCTAAAAAAGACCAGAGGGCTGCATGTGGCCCCGCGACACGCGCGCAGTGGCGCTGCCGGCGCCCCTCTCCGCGCGGCTGTAGCGCCCGGGGACGGCGGCGCCCGCGGAGCAAAGCCGCGCTGCGCCAACAGCGGCCCCGGACGCCCCCCACCGGCGGGCGGCCCG
>JAVJGJ010000057.1:55846610-55861732 GCA_035590215.1 Microhierax caerulescens | reverse complement strand
AGTCTCTGGCCCCATTTGAAGGGCAGGAAACAATTAGAGATAGATACACAGTAGCCAGAGCGCCATGCTCTTGTCAGGAATTTGTGTGTCAGTGGAAAAAGCAAAGAGCAAAAATACTGCCACACTGGAGAAACCCAAACAACCAGAAGTTAGAAGACAGTAAAGACCTGTCAGTCTGCTACACTCAAGTGTTACATTAAGAGTTTAATTTTAATCAATATTTGTTTTGTTAAGTTTCTCCAGTCCAGCAGTAAGTTCAAACAGTTGTTTTGCAAAGGTTTTATGTATTTATTTATTCTGACATAGATCAAATTATAACCAAATGTTTCACTGATAAAGCTTAGTGGAATATTTAATATATAGTTCCCATTTCCCACACACCCCCCAAGCCTTAGAATTTGGATTTTTTTATTTATTTGGCTTTTGCTCACCTAAAGCTGCTGCCAGTCAGACTCAGCAGACAGAACAGAGCAACCACCGGGCACTGCAGGAACAAGAAGTGCAGCCTAGAGAGAACCACATGAGCAAATATTTCAGTATATCATGGATTTTTGTGTCTAAACAGTTATTTGCTCTCTAGTCATTTTCCCTTAACACTAATCCTCTGCTAATTCCAAAGCCCTTAGTCTCTCCTGCTCCCCACGTTGCACTTGGTATTTTTTAGGGACTTCGCTGTTTGTGGTAAATGTCCTAGGTTTGATATGTGTGCTAAGGTGGGGATAAAGGCAATGTTTAATAGCTTATAAGGAGATGTTTAAATAGGGTCTGATCCAATAACCATCACCAAGCTGCCAGCTGGGGCAGGAGACTGGAGCACAGGAAAACTTTTCAGCAGGGGGATGAGGACTGCCGGTTATTTATCAAAGAAAGGAGAAGGGAAGCATTCCAGTTCCCCCTTCCAATCCAAGAAGACCTCTGATCCTGAAACTGCACTGCAGTGCACAAAGTATTCTCACAACCTTTCTGTCCTGGCCTCCCAACAGCCTGCTAGAACCATGGGGAGGCAGCCTTCAGCCCTCTAAAAAAAGCATACATCCTGTGAATATGTATTTGTGCTTTATAATTATATTTCTAGACAGCTGCATGCTTCAATGCATTGCGCTGTATTTGAAGCACTCAGCACAAAATTGTAAAGGTAATTAAGAAAACCTTTGGAAATTCACCTTTAAAGAGAGATTTTATGCTCTGGATTTTCATGTGCTTGTACATCCACTGATAATGTAAACCAGGTGCCTTCACAAGTTTGTGATTTGCTATTAAAATACCTCGCAAAAGCTCACTGTCTGATGAGAGTAAAATACTTCCATCATTAACAGCTAACAACATGCAGCAAAACTTCATCAAGATAATTATAAATATAAGCTTCTCAAACACTTATTGAAGAGGCATAGAACGTTCTGAAAGAAACTAATCGAGTTAGCCTTACAAGTCTACAAAAGTACTGTAGTATTTCACTTGCACGCTTGTCTGCATATTCTTTTTCCTCCCCTCATACAATACTAGCTTCTCAGTTACAGCCACAGAAATCAGAAGTATTAGACCTGAATTCCCACTTCACTTTTAACACTCTCAGTTAAAAACATGTTCTCCATAGCTGTCTGTGCTGGAATGTGCAAATGTAGACTGAATGGCAACCCAGTCTACCTTTAGGAAGTTTACATTGTGCCCTGATAAAAGAGGTAATTACTGCCATACCTTGTAATATTTGAGTGGAAACCCAGGAAACCTCAAGCTTTGAACTTGAAGTTAGTACCACCATCAGAAAGGAGCCTGAACAGTGAAGTTCAAAATCTTTTTGCTTTCTTGAATTTTACATATTATCTTATGCTGGACTTTGGTTTTAAACCCTTCCTGTAGCAACTGAGTGTATTTATCATAGAAACTCAAACCTAAGATACACACCCTTCTGCAACACTGAACACACAGTCTAACACATAACAGATTTTCAAATATCAATTTGGCTAATGTACGTTTTAGGATACTGTCAGATCCTGCTACAGATGTTTTAATGGCCCTTACAGGAACGATCATTTGCAAAGGAAACAGAAAAGTGTTTAACTGAGGAATATATTCAATGTTTCATAACACAAACTATCCTGGTTGTCCTTGCACCTGCAGGGCAAGCGGGGCTGGAGGTGGGTGCATGCCTGCCTGGGCACACCAAGCACAGCACACACTGCAGCTGATACAGCTTGAGGGGTGCAGGAGGCCCTCCCCGGTCCCACGGCATCCTCACGGTGCCCACAGGCCAGACCTCTTTCTTCTCCTGTGAAATGGGGTAATATGGCCCAACCTACTAATGTGTCTAATGTATTTTTTTTTCATATTCTAGCTGGGAAGCTTAAATAGCAATATCTTCTACGTTCAGCGTATTAACAGGTGGAGTAGAGGAGAAAGAAGAAAAACCTAAAGGTTGAGATCAGACAAAAAAATACAAGAAGTCAGGAAAAGAAGATGAGGAAAGATCAGACAGCATGGAAGCATTGCTCTCCCTGTAGTGGGAATGCATATTCTCACCTGCTCACCCTGAGTCCCACTCTGTGATACGCAGTGACAAGCAAAGCCTTAGGGACTAACCACCCTCCATGTTCCATCCTTAGGCTGTGTACAAGTTTCCCGCTGAGGTGAATCAGGAGATCTTTCTAGGAGTGCAGCCTTTCTAGGAGTGAGCTTTATTACCCAGACTCTGCTCCTCCATTTAAGACAGATGAGATTCCCACAGTAGATTTCAGATTATCATGCAGGCTAAAATGATCATCTTTCCAACAAAATAGTCATTAACATCTTGGGAAATAAATCAATTCTGAAACCTTTGCACACAATTTAGGATAATTTCACTGATTTCAACTGTTGAGAAAAAAATATGCCAAGTAAGGAGGTAGGGCTCCATATGTCTGTGAGTTTGCACTTATATTAGAATGGTTACCCAGAACAGAAACAAAGATTTATACTTATAAAAAAGAAAAACACAACATCTGAGCAGAGAACAAAGAGCTGTATTTCATTTTCATTGAATCACTGAATTGAGCTAACATCTCTCTAGCATCAGCTGCCAAAGATGGGAAGCTCACAACCCCTTTACATTCTGTATGCTGAACTGGTGACTGCATTGCTCCCCTCTCCAGCTAGTGAAAAACCAGTTTGGCAACAAAGAGACTGGTGTGCTGGTGTAACTAAAGCCCAGAGGTGTGTCCAGGGGCCAAATCAAAAAGGCCTAAGACATGAGAGAATAATCAAAACAAAGGGGGTTTTGAAGTTGGTTTCCCTCCCCCCTCGCCTGCAAAAAGGGAGAAGGGGAAAAGTGCATTAATGCCTCCCTGTTCTGCAAGTGTTCCTGTGGAGGAGAGAACTGTGAGGCCAAATTCTCCTTATTTTACCATTAAACATTTGCACACAGTAGGGCAGTGGTACTGGTCCCCTCTGAATAGCCAAGGGACATGGCCTCGTACAGTAAGGATGAAGAGGACCTCTGTGCTACACTGAGTACAAGGGAAGGAGGGAGTTAATTGATTCTCCTTTAAGTAATACAAAACTTAAGAGGGTCCTTGCTCAAGGGATTCTGGCTTGTTTTTTAGGGGGGGGGGTATAAAATGAAGGACATTTCCTTGTGTAAAGACAAGACACTGCAAGCCTTGTGGGCAATGGATGAAACGGGAAGAGAAAAGTGGAACTGCAAAGAGACAAGAAAAAGCAGAGACACGCCAAGGAGAGGAAGCGACTAGACAAGTAAGGAGTCCCCAAGCCTGGGACGAAAGAGGATCCTTGGCTAAGGGCAGAAACCAGCAAGTCTCAGCCTTGCAAGTGCTCGCACATCTGTCATTTGCAGATTGTTTCCCAATAGTTATGACCAGCAATACTTCCCAAAGGAGAGTAAATATAGGTCAATTGGGATTTTCCTCCCATCCATTCCTGCTCCTCCCAGATCTGATGCACTAAAATAGCGTGCTGAGCTACACTTTAATTTTCCCTGACTTGGTAGCCTGCCAAGGTACAGCACATTCCTTTTACGGCAGTGAGTTTATAACTACAATGGTCATAAACTACTCTTAAATGGGTCTTTTCCGAGAATCACGATCCTTTCAACATCTTGAAAAATATCTAATCTTTTCCATTCCAGGCAGTCCTCTCCAGCACAGTGGTAAAGATTTAATTGCTTCTGGTGCTCAGATGATGAGATACAAGTGTTCTGGAAATAACCTTTTAATTTAACAATTCCTACTGGCAAGCCCAAAAGCTTTTTGCATTGCCCGCCAATATAGAATTAATTTTCAGTACTAAAAGGAAAAAACCCAAAGTTTAAAAACTTCTGAGTTACTGCTGTGGATAGACCTATCCAAGAAGTACTCTACTTAATGTAAATGATGATTTACTTAATGTAAAAATGAAAGTTGTCAGTCTGAGCAGGTATGCTCTCCCTCTCCACCAATACTTGCCTTGTGCTTACCAAGGCAGCAGAGCTAACAAGCTTTCTATTCTCTCTATTTTTAACTCGGGACAAATCCCATGCATCATTTACCAGAAGGTGGAATACAACTTTCTTCTTTAGCAGTGAACAGAAGCCCTTCAAGAGGAATTTCTATTTGGCTTTTCTGAAACAACTTTGTACTAGTTTTTATTTCTCAAAGAAAAATACAACTAATTTTGAAGATTAAACAAACACATAATTTGGAATTTGAGTTCTTTTAAATTGTGCTACACAGTGCTCTGTAACTCAGCAGACTCCTTCCTCAGCTTACAAAGCTTATTTGCTTGGGTAACGATACACAACAGATATGCAATACGAGCCGTTTCTCTTAGGTAGAATATCTCATAAAAATGAAGCCAAGAGAAAGCCTCCAGCTGAGAACTGGCATGACTTAGCAGAACTTCCAACCTTAAATGTGAGAAGAAGCACACTCTTTTCAAAAGAACATTGTCTCACTTGTTCCTAAACTGAGACGAGTGAAACCCGCCCCGCAGCAGTTTGTTCAGCGTGCACTCCTGTCCCACACAGCACAGAGGGGCTGCGGTGCAGGAGGTGTGAAGGAAGCTGCCACTTCTGCTGCACACAGAAACTCAATTCTGAAACATCGCAGATGAGTTAAATTTGATGACCCTGTTTTACAAGGCACTGTAAGGAAATGTAGAAATGACACTTACTAGTCCACTGAAGGAGACAAGGTCCCTCAATACATCAGAGCTAAAACCAGGTTTGGTTTCAGCCGTGGTTTTGACCTCTGATTTAATGAGCTCTCACACTAAAATCCGTATCAGGAAATAAAAAAAAACCCAAAGAAACAACAAACCCTGCCACAGCAGCAAACTGAAGCATCCCCGGTGCAGGATCAGATGCCATGGGGTTATTACAGTGCATATATAGGAAATTACCAACAAATAATGATAAAGCCTACAGCCAGCAGATTTCTAAGATACTTAAAACTCTTTTAATTGAGAAAGTGGTTGGTGCTAATATCTATCTACATGTATATGCACACAATGTACTATAAATGCCAGGCAACCTACTAGAAAAATAAACTTCTAGTACAAAAGACACACATAGACACACATTCTACCCAGACATCAGCCTGTGTCATTTCATTCAGCATTTCATTCTTCAGCACAAACTACCTGAAAGCTGAATTATCTCCCTGTATATTTATAATTCACTATATGAGGAAATATAATTTTCAGATCGGACTAGAACCCAGACCTGAGTATCATCTCATAATTTGTAAAAAAATCTTATGAAGTATGGGGTTTATAAAGTTTAATTAAGATCTCTCTGTGAGCTAGCATAACTGCAGTTCAGACCAATTCAGGTTGGTTTACCAGTGTCTTTTTTTATCATCCCAGCTACAAGACAAGCGTTTTGAGTTAAAGACATCACAGCTGCCAATCTCTCCCCAGCAGTCTCCCTTACATGGAAATTTTCTACGTGGCTTTCTCTAAACCCCAGTACCACTCGTCACCACGAGGCGGAGCCATCTCCCTTCCGTAAAATTAGGCATTACACAGTCTCGTGAGTTACCCTTCCAGCAACATCCTTCAAATAACATCCTCAGCGCACAGACGTCTATGCATATGTCAACAGAATAAAAGCACTCTTTAGAAACGTATCTTTGATCATGCAGCCTGTGTCATGACGGTATGCACGCAGAGCAGCCTTATGAATATACAAGAAAACCTCAGCCTTTTATCCAAAAATAGTTTTAAAAAAATATAGCGTGAAGAAATTCTGATACTGCACAAAAACCATAAAAGAATGGCTCACACACTAACAGTAACATTAACCATCCTAAAACCAACGAACCTTTATGCAGTTGAAAAAAAAATTAAAAGAACCTCTAAACCGTACCACAATTAAAATTCCACCAAGTAAACCAGAAATTCTTAAGTCTTCCCTAGTCAGAGATGTACTTTGATTTTTATGAACAGCATATGAACAGTAAGAAGATACTACAGAAAAATAATATTTATCTTAATACTTTAAATCTTCTTTGAACTTAGAGTACAATCAGATGAGTTAATACTGAATGTCAGTGACTGAAAAGTGAGAGAACAAAGAAAACTATTTCTGCCCTAACAGCAATAAATTTGATTCAAATATAAAGACTATTTGATTTTAAACCACTGCCCAAAGTGGATTAATTTAAAAAAATACTTCTATTTAAATTTCTGTAACACCATTTTCTTAAAACAAGTCTGCGCTTGGTTAGGCTATCATTAATTATGTCAATTAGCAAAAAATACATAACTTTACACTAAATTTTCTGCCACTATTGAATAATCAGGATGTGCATCTACCTGTATTTAGGTAATTACAGGGATAAAATAATTTATTCAGGATTCTTTTTCCTTCTTACAAGAGAAAATGTCCAAAGACAAACTTTTTTTCAATGAAAAATGTTACTTGGAATCTGTATGAGCTGAATTCCAATTTTCATTTCAGTACAGTTTAAAAATGCAGACACATAATATTTTTTATTATTATTAAATATATTTACACTGGATGTGTAGCACAAGCACTGCACCTCTAGCTATTTTTCAATTCGTAAGTAAAATAAGTATTAATTCTAGCTAAATATATTACTTTAAATCCTATTTTGATTATTTCCCTTCTCTTTAATTCTCTCTCAAGTGTCCAGAATGCAAAGGCATCTCTTCCACCTCTTTTAATTGACTGAAAATATTTAATAAACCTTATAATTTTTTTCCAATCCACATGAGTGGATTGAAAAAACCCTAAATGCATTTCAAAGAGAAAAACACTCATCCTATGCCCACCAGCTGGAGTTGCAGCCACCAGTAACCATTCCAAAGCCTTCTGCACAGCAAGAAGTACTTACCTCGGGGAAGGGGGAATCAGTACTTTCTCCTGCTCTGTTACAATGAGCATAAGACAAGGCTAATATTGGAGTTATCTCCAGGGTCTGCTCCTGTGGCCTCAGCCGTGAGCCACCTGACACACAGGGCAGGGTAGGCACACCACCCAGCTCAGCTCCTCTTGTTTGGAGGGTCACGGAGGGAACAACTCAGCCGCCAGCCTTTCGCTAGTTTCAAGGCTTTGTAGTTCAGCTTCCCATCTGGATCAGTATTCTAAGATAAATTTGGAAATTTTCTTTGCATAATATGTTCTTAAAAGTGACATGTGTTCCAGTTCCTTCAGCAGAGGCAGCAGCACAGCACCCACAGGCAGCCCCCTCCTGCCGAAGCCTGCTGTCAGGAGCTTCATTAAGCCTTGCCCCAAAACGCGGTTTGTTTCTGTCCTACCTGGACACACACTACAAAAAAAGGAAACCCTAAACTTAAAACATCAGGAGTCCCTCTTTCTCCTCTCGGTCCTGACATTTCACACTGCTCTCACTGACATATCAGAAACTCCTCGGCGACTTTCAGCCATGACCCCACAGCATCCTCAGGCCACGGCACAGGACCGTTCTCCTCCCACGGTTCACTTCAGCGAGTCTCAGTGCTCTGTGCAAGCCCTCAGCACCCCTTACCAAAATAAAATTACAAAGGACATACCAGTAAGTTTTTTTTTAAACAGTAATTACTGGTTAGATCCTGATTTATTTGTTCAGTATGTTATTTTTATAGCATTGGGATATATGTATAGAAAGACTCTCATTCTCTTACATTTATATGTGTACTTAAATAGATATTCACAGTCAGAACTTCTCTAGATGTTTGGAAATTTAATGTAGTTCCTAGGCAAAACAAGTAAGAAAATTAATAATCCAGAAGCTATGATCGGCTAAGCCCATCTGCACATTTCGCTATCTGTGACCCAATACAAGAAAGCAATACACACAATAAATTATCAGGTTGGAAATAGGTTGACTTCCCAGATGACCTTTCATGGCAGTATTATTTGAGGGACTTTTAAGAAACAACAAAGGTAATCATCTGAAGTAGTTCCAGTGGCCAATTTCAAACCATTGAAATCTGTTGTGCAGCCCTTCCTCTACACACAAACTCTCAGTGGAGCATGACAGTCACTCGGATCTGTAATGAACTATCTTGTCAAAGAAGCTGCTTTTTTTGAGACTGAGCACTTTATCAAAACCTGTCAAGCTTTCCTTCTCACTCTCAGGAACTCACTTCAGGTGCTTCAGCAAGACTGACTATCAGAAATTGGGCACACTAATGTTGAATCACTGTATTCCCAGATGATGGAGCTATCTTGCTGTCTGCAACTTTGCCTGAGGTTGCTCTTCCTCCTCTGACAGGTCAGGAAATTCACTGTGCAGTCTTTGGGAAACAAGCTGGGGTAACCGTTCAGAAAAGAGCAAGCACATTGGAGGATTCTGGAAAGGCTTTTGCCTTTCCAAAAGCTCTGGAGTAAGCTGAAAACGTCCATTATTAAAAAGGAAGAAAAGAGTGATTGGTGAAGGACAGAGCCATAAACCTACTTTCCGACACCCAGAAAGCTTCTAAAACAAATACATACACAGGCAACTGAAAATTAGAAAGCAATAAGCTGCCAAGGTGGACTTGCCAAATTCTAACCCCACCTACCAACGTACTTCCCCTTTTCCCCTTCTATTCAACAGGCAGGAGGAAAGCATTAAATCCAACAGATCTCAAATGAAAAATACTTCTTGACAGAGCAAACTGGAAAAGCATCTTCCTTCTGGATCAAGGTCCGATAACACGGGTGCAGAGCTGCTTGATAAAACACACTGGTTCAGCGCTTCTCCTACTGCCTAGGGTCAAAACCCAGCAAGCAGCCTTACTGAAACTGCAGAGACACCAGCCTGCAGAGAGTGTGAAGCACTTTAAAGAGCTAAGCAGAACTCAAGATGGTCTTAATAAATTGGAGAAATGGTCAAAAATCAGTAAGATTAAATTCAATATAGCAAAGTACAAAGCGCATTTGGACTTTAAAAGAAATCCCCAAAATGCACAAAACCAAAGAGAAGAATACCAGACCAACAGCAGTGCTGCAGAAAAGGATGTCAAGGTTACAGTGACAATAAATTGAGCCAACAGTGTGATATTATTATTATTAAAAAAAAAAAAAAAGAGGCAGATGACAATCTGGAGTTTATTAAAAAGAGAAGCATAGTAAATAATAGTAGGGTCTGGGGAGGAAATGTGCCCTCCTCAGCAGGAGTGAGGTATCCGCTGGAATACCCTGCTGGTTTGGGGTGTAGGACAGAGACAACTGAGCAAAGTCCAGAGGAGAGGTAAAAATAAATAAATAGATAGATAAATAAGAGTGGTTCAGAAAAAACAGAACTCTGCAAAAATTTTTTAAGAACTTGGTTTGTTTAGTCTACAGGAGTGACTGCAGAGATGGGATAATGCTCTGAAAACCTGCATTTTCTCTTAGATAGCATTACGTCACTCAGCTGTTAGTTACACTGACTATATTAGTCACAGTTATTACTTGGCTGCTGTTAGATAAAAATGTACTACTTTGTAATTCATATGTAACAGATCAACAAAAAAGGCTTGTTTTCCCCCAGGCAGCTACTGTATTTCACACTTCAACCGACTTCACAGGCAGAGTTTTAGGGTCTTGCAAAGTATCTGTTGTAATCTTTCCCAGCATGGTTCAACAACCACTAAAATAGTTTGGTACAACCCAGCACCTCTCTGAAGTTCAGAGACAAGTAGCAAAGCTCCCTTGTGGTTTTGGATAAGAGATGCCACATTCTGTAGAAGATCAGAAACCAGCAGCATCCAGTGGGTCCCTTCCTGAGCGAGCCACTAATTTGCTACACAACTTGGTGGAGATCTCGTCCCTTCTGTGTGCTTGCTTTTAAGTAAAAGAAAGAGCACATAGAAGAAGTATGTACACAGACAATTTGGTTTCTCTTATAAAAAGATATGGTAAAAGGTGTGCTGTCAGCACAGAGTATTTTTCCACTGTATATACAAAAGACGTAATGAAACACTGACTTTAATCCTGAAAAAAAGAAAAGGAAAACATGAGGATACAGTCTAGAAGTACAGTTCCCACAGCGAGCAGTTAAATAATGAGGCTTTGACTAACAGAGCTGACTTTCTGCAGCCGTTTGAAAGCAGAGATGATAAACCTGTAGAGAATCTAAATCTCTTTATTTGTGGAGTTTCTGAGTTTGCATCTCAGGGCTTTCACACAGTTGGCTGATCCACCTCAACTTTTCCACCTGTCTCTGAGCTGGCAGCCTTTGCATCTGTTCCTGTCTTACTCCCTTCTCCCCCCCAAACTTGTGCTTTGGCTACTGACGGTGCCACCGGTGCAAAGGAGTAGAAGCCTAACCAATCTGGTCTGCAAGCCCTGGTTTCAGCATCATGGTCGGTGCACTGCTGGATCACTCACTAGCACAAATTTGACTTGAACGGGCTGCAAGCCGTGACTGCTCGTCATCAGGACATGTAAGGAAGGATCTGGGTTGGTTTTATGTTTAATATCAAGCTTCCTTCCAGCAGCAGTATGGTGACAATCTGACCCAGGTGGCAAAGCCTGCTTGTACAAAGTTAACAACTGTTAAATTTTTGAGCAAGTACAGTAACTTTACATCAAACCAATGCTTGCCCTTGAACCAGCTGCAGAAAACCAAGGCCAGACTCACTATGTTGTCTAACACCTGCTGCACGAACTAAAAGGGACATCCGTGTGGCTATGTGGCTCTGTGGCTCTCACCCCAGCCAACCCACTGCACGGGTCCTCGAAGTGGTTAAAATCACCTGTATGCCCTGTGCTGCAGGCACAGCCTTGCCTGCAGTTTTCCCGGAGAACTGCATATTGGGGAACAGAGAGGAACAAGAACAGGGCAATCCCTCAGCCAGACTGAACACTTTCTGGGCTGTTTTCTTTTGGTGAGACTGGCACAGATCACTTCCCCAGGAAGCTGCTAAGGTTCTTCACGTTGCCTTATTTTTTTTTTTTTTTTTCCATTTTCATTGTGTGGTTGGAGTGAAAGCAGTGGCATTTGGCAACTACTTTCCATCAGCGCTATTGTTACTCCCTGGTAGTAGGGATTTGTTTTCCATCAGGTGAAATGCAAAGGCGTTGTCCCTGTTTGGAAGAACACAGAGTTACAGAGATCCCTGGGGAAGTACTTCCAAATGCCATGCACGACATTACTCTTAAGACTTCCTGAATGCGGTAATGCTTCCCAACAAAACAATGAGTTAGCACGCTATGTACATTTTGCTAAGCTGCTGCCCACATCATTAATCCCCAGGTTCAGATGCTACTGAAAGGAAAGAGTGAACTGGGGAGCTCTGCTGAAGTCCCATCCTTGGACTTTGTGCAACAGTCAAAAGCTGAATCATGTTTAAATCCAAAACTTACTGGAAAGATACTGCTCAGCCTAAATAAAGAAGTACTTACACTATTAGTTGTATTACAAAACAATGCTAAACTGTAACTTAAGACTGTGAAGACAGTAAAACTGTGTTACCACCTTATAAGTTTAAGCATTGTTCTTGCCTGTTTTGGACTACAGGTCTTAAAGTCCTTACTGAGAAAAGCCTCTTTCCCCAGTTCCAGTTGCTAGACTGTGTGGTTTTCAAATAATGCTATTGGAATTGAGGTTGCTAAATGAGAACCAGAAGGCTGGAGGTAAGAAGATAAATTATAATTTTCAATTACCTCACCATAAACAGGGTTCCCAAAGAATTCTTCTACCCTGTCTTCAGACATAACATAAGGATCACCATCTTCACAGATGAGGACACAAAAATCACTGTTAAAACCCAGAATTACATTCTTCCTTTTCTGGTAGAGGTTAATGATGCAGTATGTTCTCCCTTTCTTTTCTTAAGTGGTTGGTTGGAAATTACACTGCTAGTTGGTTACACATTCACAAATTTCCATGGAAAACAACAAATCTTTAGTTTTGTGCTTTTTTTTTTTTTGGTTTGTTTGTTTTTTGGGGTTTTTTGCTAGTACATATTAATATTTTACTGAGAACCTAAGATCCTTCCAAGGCAAATGAAGCATCCAAAGAGGTAATACAACAAATGTACAGAAGCAACAAGAATTAAGGGAAGGGAAAGTTCACCTGTAGCCACTTCTTACTCTACGTGACACCAAAAAAAAAGATGCCCCAAGAGTTGGCAGGTTTTTTGTTGTTACGTTCTAAAGACCTCTAGCTTGTGCAGACAAAGTAGCCTCTAAATAACTCCGTGTATGGACATGATCATTCCAGAGCAAGAAACACCCGATTTCCATCTAGCCTTGGAGTCTTCCAAAATAAGCATACCAACTTCAGAGTTACTCAGTGAAAGATTAATCCATAGCTGACTTTATTTTGCAGTAATTCCTAAACACACAGTCAAAAAAACACCAGGAATTTGAGGGTCCATTTTTCTGGAGGTCTTTTGTCTAAAGGAACCCTTAAACAAATCAGGGCTAGACCAAGCTATAATTAGGCTGATAGTTTATCCCACTTTCCCATCAGCTAAAGCCTCCACGGCTTAAGTTCACAGCTTGGGTGCTGCCAAAACCTCATCTTTCAATGAAAAAAGAAAAATAAAAGGGGAAAAGAGGGTCATATTCCCTGCCTTTGACTAATATAATATCGCACATAGCTTAGGAATTGCTCTGTAATGAGGACACACTCACTTGAATTACGCAGCTCAACAGAGCTATCTCAAAATTGGATGGCTTTACTGCATTGCTGGCCTGTAGCGATGCCAGTCAGACGCAGACAGGCAGACTTCTTAACCTCCTAGCTGAGAAGATTAAATCCTTAACAGAGTGCCCCTTCTCTGCCCCTTCTCCCTCCTATTCCCCCATCTTTTAAAATATAAACAATAGACCCTTTAACAACCCACCTAAAAGGGAAATTTCATTTTCTAACATTTCTAACCTGATAAATAGGCCAGACCTCCAAATAGAAACAAGAATCAAATTACAAAGCCGACAAAACACGCATAGGTAAACAAGATCCTCCTGTACCTGTACCTTCAGAAATACCAGGGCAAAAGACCAAATATCTTCCTCATGCAAGTTTCCCTTATCGAACAGCTGTAAGGAATTCTTATGGCATGTACAAACATAAAAAATCTGTATTAACCAAATCCCTATGAGAGCATGTAACCGCCGCCACTTGGAAAAATAAGCAAGGTCACTCAGTCAAAAGATTTTATTTTTGTCTAGGATCAGCTGCTTTATATGGCTTTGCTACTGAATATAGAAACATTACCCCATACACAAAGGCACTATTTTTTAAAGACTGTACTTTTGGGGGAAAACCAGAATTATTTCATCCTATTAAAAGATCTTTTCAAATGCGTATTATAAAGATCCAAGGAATGTCAGACAGGAAAAGGACCAACCAACCACATTCTGGACTGAACTATATATGGCTTAACTCCGCTAACTTCAGTGGTTTTGAGAAATCAATGCAGAACTTTCTTTTAAAAAAATGTATCTTCTTTCATCTCAGGATTCGAGGATTATTTAGTAACTCTGGCTAAGCTATTCATCATATTTAATTCCCTACATAAATTTTAAAAGACAATTAAGAACTACTGTTCTAAAATAAGCCACGTCTGCAGCAAGGCAGGCAATTCTTTTAAACTATGAGCAAACGTCTGATTAAGATGACAAGCCACATGGAAACTACTTCCAGAATCAGACTTAAAGGGCACTGTTACCAACCAAATTTGGCAGACAAGGAATCATGACGAATGGCAAAGGCATGCAGCAGCGCAGTAAAAAGTTGGGAATCATCAGCAAATAAGACAGCAAGCACTTGTGTCAACTCAGCGAGGGCAAGAACATAAACAGGGCAAATCCTAAGCGCTGAACGCTGGATTCAGATGAATGGCACGGTGCCATGGTGGGAGTGGAGCTGGCTCTTCCGTTTACTTGCCATAAACAAGCCGTGTCGGCCAGGCAAAGTATCTGCCTATTGCAGGTATCTCATTCTGACATCTATCTTTCAAGAGAGCACAGTTTCAGAACCATTTTAATAGTAATACCTAGGAGCTTGAAAGAGAAAGAACTGAAAGCGCGATGTAAGGCTCTGTACTTCCTTACAACTGCGTTTAAAGGTCAGAACTCTCTGAGAGAGCTGACATTCATCGCTGGGTGACAGCAGGCACCTTAGCCTTCCCTGTAGATACCCACTGTCAGATTCGGTGTTCTAATATGCAGCTATCGCCGTTTAAGATCCCTGTGCCTTCTGACAGTCTTTATGCGAGGGGGATGCCGACTGGAATTTCAGCTCAGGCAGAAAAGCCTGCATTTACCGCAAATCTGTCGAATACTGCAGGAAGCTTAACTGAGTCTCATTTCTGTTTCCAGGAATATTAAGACGCACCAAGTACAGTCACATTAACTCGGAGAGGGGACAGCGAGAAATAAATTACACTTTATCCTTTGCACCGACTCTGTTTGTCAGCAGCGTAACCCGAAACAAGCCCCGCGAGCGATCGCGGACCCCGAGCTCCCCCAGACAAACCGGACCAGACCCCGGGAGCGCACGCCAAGTTCCGGCTCCTCTTTTTGACCGACGAAGCGCAATTCACCGAGCGGCCGACGGCAGCCGAGCTGAACGGCTCCCGCACCCGGCCGAGCGCCGCTCCGCCACGCCACGGTTCCCGGGTACCTCCCAGAAGCCGCGTACCTCGCTCCTGGGTCGGCGCCGGCGGCGGCAGAGGCCACGGCCACCGCAGCCCGGGCTCTGCGCGCCGCC
>JAVJGJ010000057.1:55824257-55842177 GCA_035590215.1 Microhierax caerulescens | reverse complement strand
CAAGATTGCTTCTTGAATTGCTAGATGCCAGTGATCACCTATTTCCCTACAAAAACAATGAAAGATTTAATTCAGCACATCATCTTCTGAACATTCACAATAATCTCATCCTTCCCCACTGAGTTTAGTTTCTCTGTAACTTGACATGAAGTACCTTTAGGACAGATTTAGTACTTTAGCTATTGAATACTCAGTAAATTGGGTCCTATGATCCACTCTCGAAAATTCAACCTTAAGAATTCAAAGAAATAATCTGTATTTTGAGGTGGAGGGTGTCCTCCCCTCCCAGCACCCTGCTGTACCTTCCTGTCTGAAGCTGCAAGCAGTGATTAACTCATCTTCCCACACCTGCTCGGACAGGCTGGCCACTGTTCTAAGGAGAAGGCTGCTCCTGGGCTGTCCCTG
The DNA here is from genome assembly GCA_035590215.1 of Microhierax caerulescens. Taxonomy (NCBI): domain Eukaryota; kingdom Metazoa; phylum Chordata; class Aves; order Falconiformes; family Falconidae; genus Microhierax; species Microhierax caerulescens. Next base: position 55,841,772 of record JAVJGJ010000057.1, on the reverse strand, counting down.
CTGCAGTGGAAGAAGAGCAGGGGAAGACAACAGCATAAAGGCCTCTGCCCCTCTACTGTATCACCTCTACCAGCAGTCACAGAAGCAACATTACATGTCAGGATTTTGTAGGCTGAAGGAGCTTTTTAGCTGTTCAGGCATTATTCATCACTGAAATAGCTATTCACTATCCCAAACAAAGCATTAGACTGCATTCATCCCACAGCATACTGATAGAACATGCCAATCTAGATCCAGAAATATAAGTTATTAAAATCAGATTCCAATTTTGGAGGCTTTCCACAGAAAATATTTTATTGTCAAGACTAATCAATCTTTTAGGTACATCATTACAAAGGACAGAAGTTATGTATTTTTGTGAAAGTACTGCAGAAACTATCTGGTCCTAATAAAATAAATCTAAGCAGAGGGAAAAAACTTGCAACAGCCTTAATACAATTTTAAGCCTGTCTGAATAGCCTTTACACAAAAAACAATGAACTTACTTTTTCAATAATAGTATCAAGAGCTTTGGGAGTTTCCTCTACATAAGGCCCAAATTCTTGAAAATATTTGATCTCCCCTCCTCTTTATTTTTATTTATGCAAAAAACCATGGTGGAGAATGGAATGTACACAGGAAAGTTAATGGGTCAGTGTTGTTACTTAAATCTGTCTGGCAGGACACTAATACAATACTTGAGAGACTCTGGCAACATGGAACTTCACATTTGTTTGTCATTTGACCTTGGCTGGTTAGAGGACCAACTTCCCAGTCCATGCCCCTTTACACAGGCAGATCATATATAAACAAACAAAACTGGGAGAGGGACACAAGGCTACAAAGATGATCCAAACAAAGGTCCTACTGGAGGCAGACTTTACAGTGGAAACATCTGCAGTCTGAAATCTACTCAGGCTGGAAGAAAAAAAAAAAGTTTTCTTTTTCTTAGACAGCGCCAAATGAAGGGAACAGACAAGTCTCCTTCCCCTTCTCTAACAGTGTAAACATATTTCCTAAATAACATGCTGTGCTCAAGGTGTTAGTGAAATAAAACTAATTCCACATTGCAAAAGCCAGGTTCCCTCCAACCCAAACTACTCTATTATTTCATAGAAGCATAGTGCAAGACCTCTGTGCATTCCCTCCCAGCCCAGGACTCATGTCCACATTTCTTGAAGAGCATCCTATCGTCAGCAGAAAGCCAGCTACCATAAGAGACCATATTGTTAAGAGTAGGCAATCATCTTTTCTGCTGTGTATTCTTCCCAAATACTGATGTCACTGCATTACTCCCAAGTGCTCATTTCCTGTTTGCAAATCAAGCAGAAGTGCATTCTCAGTCAAGTCTGCTTTTTGTGTTTTACAGACTTGGGACATGAAACATCATGAGTTTAACTTGGATTTCTCATAACGTAATAGGCTCCCAGCAGGAATGCCTTGCCCTTCCCAAACCCTGCACAGTTATGCTCCATTAGCTGTCAATGTAAGTCTTGCAGGAATACTACCCATGCTTTATGAGCCATTCTTTTTGTTGACTTAGTTGTAGATGCAGAAACACTAGAAGTGGTTTATCCAAATCATGCTTAGCCTCAGAATTTAAAAAACGGGTTTGTATCAGGCATAGTAAATGCCTAGAACATACAGCTAAATTTAAATCTGCTGCTGTGGTCTGAGGGTTCGCAATATCCTGGTGAGTTTTCTGACTTTTGGCAGTAGGAAGATGATTACTATTCTGATAGCATTGATAAATACAAATTAATTGGTATATTCCCCAGATGATTCTCGGGTCAAGACAAAACACCTCTATTATGAATGGCTGCTCTTACCAGCTATGGGCATGTTGGTGAAAATTACTTATTTATTGTTAGTATACAGTAGCTTGACTTAAAGAGCAGCTAAAAACTAATTTTGTTAAACACACCTTGAACCCATGGCAAGTGTCAAAAGAGCACTTGCTGATCTAAGCACATACACTGGAATATTTGTGTTTCAGGTGGTCAGTGAAGGTATTGTGAACAGTGCGACTTCTAATACATTCACTTTTTGCTGTTTTGAACAGATCTTCCCTTTCAGAGACTGGAACAGTAACAAAAACCTCCTTTCTCTTTTAACACAAGCAATAAAGTAGTTTGTGTTGCACTGAAGGTTTGGGGTTTTTTTTTGTGTGTTTAAGATTACTCTAAGGGTGTGATAAATAGTACTTCCTTAAGCAGCTGTCCTCTGCAAGACAGCGCATGGAAGAGAAATGGGCTGGGGTGTGCAATACAGAATTGGATTAAGTATCCCACTACGGCTATAATCCAGCAGTCCAGTAACAGAGCTAGGTCAACTTCAAAAAGAAAAGGTCTGCAAAAAGTGAATGTATTAGAAGTTGCACTGTTCAAAATAGCTGACTGGACACAGACACTAAAGAGAAGTGGTGTCAGAAGAGAACAAGTCCTAGTCTATAAATATTTGGGTTTGTTTTGTTGGTTGTTTTTTTTTTAATGCACTTGATGGGCATAGACTGGGTCAGTACTGAAAAACACAAGTTGACAGCAAAGATATAGCCTATAAAGGGAGATTGTTCTGACAAAAATAACTCAGTTACTAGTTTCATTAATGGCAGACATTTTGAATAGCTAACATTTTGAAACAAGAAAGTACCCAATACAGCATACCAATAAATATTACAGTGGAGCTTCAGGAATGGATTTCTTTCGTTACCACTCAGACTAACCGATATAGCTCATGAAGTTTCCTTTGTAGCAAGGACAATAAAGACGTTGATCTTGCCCAAAATTCTCAGCAAATCTCATTTTTTATTTCATCCTTCCACAGGAAGATCAATTTGCCTCAAGAACAATGCCTAAAATTTCAGTCTTGCTCACCCTACTGCAACCTGAAAATTATGAAAGAAGCCACAGTTGAAGTCTCTGCCTATGATGGTCATTGTGTCTTAAAGCCATTGAGAAAAAGTTTTTAGAGTCCTCTATGCTAGTGATAACACTGTCCTCAGCTAAATTAGCTAACAGCTTTCCAATTAATAAGGCAAGCAGCTAAAGTAATTAAGTATGGCTGAAGAAATCCAAACTTTGCAATCACTTGTGTCCATACTCCAGTGTCTCCTCCTACTTCCTCTTATTCCTTATTCTAACCAACAGCTTTTATTTTCCACTCAACTTCTCATATTCTTCAGCCCCAATTAGCATCTCACTTTTACTCTGTAAGACAGTATAGCATCTTCACCCTTCCCTTATATAATCACATCACAAAATAAATTACTTCAGAGGAGTTCCTGTATATCTTCGCACTGCGCAAGCCAGGCTTCAAAAGATTAGAAAGGGTTAGCTGGCATAACCTATGTGTTAGTCTCCAAATCCTAACATGATCTAGTCCACAGCCAATGGTGATGCAACTTGATAGTGGAGTGGATGAAGCTTTAAAAGACTATGAAAAAAATATTCTTCCTTAACATGAAACAAGGCTTGCTACTTATTCATACATGGCACATACTACAGAATTATATCTGAGCATTAGAAGCCAGTACTCTGGACTAATTTGTTTAAAACTTTCCGCTATAAAAATTCGTTTGCTTCAAAACTAGCCAGTCACACTGCCATAAAGGAATGAATTTAAAGAATTTATTACTTTAAATGCAAATTGTGCAAGTTCTATAGAAGTCTAAACATCCAGAATTCTTAACAGTACTTCATAAATTTAGTCCATTGTTAGGTCACGTGAGTATCCTCTGTCAGCTGATATAATTGAACATTTACAAAATTAATGGAGAAAGCTCAATCACTGCTCCAAGTAGCTTTCACTAAATGCCACACTCTTCAAGATGTGACCCAAAGACACAAAGTAAGATTTTTAATTTTTTTTTTTATTTTCACAACCCATATGTTTCTTTTAAGGTACTCATGTTTACTCCTCCCAAACCCCTCTCAAAGGAAAGAAATGGACCCTTCCAAAAGAATACGGAAATGCAGATAGGTAACTGGTTTTACTTACATAACTGGATCAAACATATTGCGAATCTTCAGGCATGGTGTTAAGCTGTTTGGTGGTGAATTTCTTCTATCTAGATGAAATGCTACAAAGAAAAATAAGTTTAATAGTCAATACCTTTCTGGTGTTACTCAAAAGAATCCTTTCCTTAATACATGAAAAAGGTTCAAGCAAATTAAGTTCCCCAGAGTCTCCTACTACACTGAATATGTACCATACTTAACAGTATTTTTTTAGATTTACAACTTCTACATTTAAAAAAATAACGCACTCTCATATCCAGGCCACAATACATGAAAGGAATTCAGGATATTTTAAAAAATACCATAGAGCTGAAGAGAAAGCATTTATATTGCATCTCCATGAAAAGACTGATATTCTTAACACCTGCAACAAATTTTTGTCGCTGAAGGTTAACCATTCAGTTTTAACTGCCTGATGGCTTTTCATTTCTTCCATTTTTGGAGCAATTTACTGCCCATCTGTCTAAGAAATAGGGACACACTTAGATGGATGTTGTATTGCAGTAACAACTGTCAAGGAGCATTCTACAAGAATGGAGCTTTTGTAACCATAAATTCTCTACACAGATGATCAGAAGCTTGCAAAAATCTGAAATTAAAGCGCACCAGAGGATAAAACAGATGTAAGAAAAATGGAAATTAAAAATAACAATTAGCCCTTTCAAAGCTGAACAGTCTCAATAAATACATCCTGAAGTTCTAAAATAAAAATTAACTTCTCTGAAGTTCGTAAATTCTACTTGTGGGAGTCACCACAGAAGACTGCACCAAAAGAAAAGGAATAAAGGAGCCTTTCAGATTCAGATTAGGTAGTTGCTGCCTTGTTGGTCCCTCTCAAGGAACGGAACAGAAATGGAAGGGGTAACCTGGTAAAACAACTTCCAAGGCTTGAAGGAAGTTTTACTTTGAAGACTTGAAATGAGTAGATTCAAGAGTTTAAACCTAAGATCAAAAATCTCAACAAGACAAATGATGTTCCAAACTGATACTAATGCATCCCCTTTGCAATTCCTACTTTGGGCAACTCTGACAGATTCAAGATGTTATGTTCCAAGTGTTTTGAGCAGATGTGCTGCTACAGGCCTGTGCTTCTTACTGCTGACCTTTTAAAATAAAATATTGCAAGAATATCCAAAATACATGAACACTGCTGCTCTTCTGTATGTCACCATAACAAAAACTATGCCACGAAGAAGAAATTCCGTCACGTGAAAGACAAGCACTAACCAAAAGAAATTCACTGCCTACAAATATGGTACAGACAAATTTGCTTGTTATATAGATCCGAGGCCAAAAAAAACCAATTACCATCTAGAAAAAAGGTGGCCTCCAAATATAATATGGAACCTACCGTAAGTTCCCCAAATAACTAAAAATGTTCTTATTAGAACATACACACACAGTCCAAGTCACCAAAACCAACACTATAACAATTGTCTAATTTTTCTTGGGAATAGATTTGTAAATATGCTGGTGACACTGCATCTATATCTGAGCTGCATATAGTTTAAGGACAAGTCCTTTTTCAATAGCACATGGTTTTGTAAAGTTTTTTGCCCTTGATTAAAAATTATACACAGGGTATATAATAAAAACTTTACAGAACTAAGCAACATTGAAAAATAAATGGACTTACCTTACTCATGTAGGTTGGCTCCAGCAGATCAAGGGGGGGTGAAATGCCACCAGCATATTGTACACTGGGGCACCACACCATACTGGAGAAGGTGATCAGGGGTGGCCTAGTCATGGACCTGGACCTGAAAAGGCGTGGGGTTGAGGAAATTATGTGCTGATTGGTATTAGCTAGGTTTATTCAGCACATGGTTTTAATCCAATGATAAAGAATGGTGAGGTTATTTGCAGAGACCCTAGGTTCAGATGATCAACATTTCTGCAAGCTGTTAATGAACTCCAAAAAAACCCCATACTGTTGTTTAAGGCAGCAGCTACACCACTGAGCTATGTAGAACTAACTAAATGGGGAATTCATGCTTTAGCGTAGATACCTATAAAACCCAACCTTTGCCTGCTCCAATTTCTAATAATCTTGGTGTCCTTTTGATCAGAAGGTCTCAGTGCTTCCAGAGATGACTTCAGCCAGAGCATACCACCAGCACGAAACTAACCAGCTACCAAGTTAATGTAACATCACACTAATCGAGCCAGTGTGCTCAGGGCAGCGCAGCACATGAAAATAAAGATGAATTCTGCTTTTTCTCAAAAAATGTTTCAAAGTCATGATGAATTAAAAGAAAGCTTTACAACTTAGATGGAGCTTTTTATGTGTAAGAAAAAAAATGGCCACAAAAATCAGTGAAGTACAAAATTAATGTCAGCACAGTAATAAGTATTAAAATGTATACCAGAAATGGAACCAAAAGGTGAGGCTAGGGAAGACACAGGCAAGCTAAAAATAATGCTGTATCTAACAAAACTCAAAATAGTGTAGTTAACAGATGTTTCTTGAATTCACTACGGATCTGTAACAATTTCCTCCCTCCCTCCAAAAGAGCATGTTTAAGTGACAAAACTATTCAGATTATAGTACCAATTATTTGGAAGTTTACACTGGCGTGGAGCATACAAAATATTCTCCCCACAATAAGGGCATAAGCAGACATGCTTGTGGGACAACAGCCTAAATTACACAGTCATTAACTAAGCACCTCACATGCGATTTCTTTTCCTAAAGAGGTCTCAACAATAAGACTTACAAGATGAGGATAAAAGTGGAGATGAAGTAGGAAAGCAGAAGCACAACCTTGTGCAGGAAGTCACTGGCAAGAAAGTTTTTAAGACTTTCATAAATTCCCCTTGGGGACTAGGGAACACCTTCAAGAAAAGGAAGTCACTTTAAGGTAAAAGAAGTACATAATGATTGAAATACACTGAATATGACTGTCTCATTCCAGATTCAAAGAACAGCAGCAGCTAAAAGTGTGTGCTTTCAACAACCTCTTTATCACTGTGCCTGGAATATGACTATTATGGAAGAAGTGGCCCTTGTATAGACTTCAAAATGAACATCTAAGAAACTGCAGTACAGCCTTCTATACCTCTTGAATTACTGCTGTTTTATTGCTAAAGGGATTCCCTGGTATCACTGCCGTGGGTTAAGACAGTCCAACAGATCTTTTAATTAATTAGACATTAATTTGATGTACCGGATAAGATTGAAGACTTGCATCAAATATAGGTAACCATGTTTCTGAAGAACAGATTTACTCATGTTAAACCACAGATCACTAATTTGTTAAGTAGTAACCCTTCTTATCAAAGGAGAGAACAAAAAGATAAAACATTTAGTTGAAAAGTTGAAGATATGTACTTTCATACAACACTAGGCTCTTCAATAAACAGGAAAGATACTGAAATCAAAATATTACTGAAAGTTATTGAAAGAGAGCGTGGTTGACTTGGGGATTAATACAGTTAAGTTTAGCTATAGAAGCCCACCACAGGATGGGTACAGCATTTTTCTACAAGCATAAAACAGTCTTCTTGCAATAGTTAATAGAGCTTTTTTTTTTAAAAACAAACAAACATGGAGGAAGGATTATATTCTCACAAGGGAGCAGAGGTGTCATTCACACAAGGTAACAGATTATCTTCCCTGCTGCAGGATGAAATTTCACCCTAGATGTGGTACTTCAGAGAATCTCTTTATCTGATCTCCAGAGCTGTCAAGGAACTTTAGCTATTGCTGTTAGCTTAGCTACATTGGAGCTCTGCCTACCTATTTTTCTTTAGAGCTCCAGTTATCAAAGGCAAGATAGGACAATAGTATCTGTTCTTTCAAAAGCAAACTGAACACATTAGAAACATGGGTTTTTTTTCCTGTTGTTTGAATTTAATTTAATTCACTTTGGCATGATCAAGCCTGTTTTTCAACTGACAATTCCTGTCAACTGTATTCAAAACACTCATATTTGTCCATTATCCTACAATGAGCTTACCTACCCTTTCTTTTTCCAGACAGATACATCTACTCTATCCAGTAGAGAGTATTTCAAAGTACACCAGACTTTATTCTGACCCAGTTAAAAAAAAAAACAAAAAACCCAAACTGTCTGTCAAAACACAAGCTGCATCCTGAAGGACTGGACAAAATGCCACAGTGATGCTTGAACTCTAGATGCTAAAAGACAGTAGAGCCTAGATCTTCATCCATGCAACAGGTCCCATATTTAAAATGCATGATATCATCTACCAATATCCTAGTAGCACTGACAGGTCAAGAGGCTTCCTTCTTCAATTGCACATACTCTAGGTATTGTGCTCTGCTACAGAGCACTACCAGATCTCAGAAGGTTAAAAAAATTCTGACCTTGAAATTTATTCACAAGATTCAAACCCAAGAAGTCATTCTGATTTTATATGCACCAAGTTTGTTCAGGACTTAACAGTCTTGAAGAGTATTTAGATTTATGAACTTCTATATTCAAACATTATAACTGGAGGATGAACTTAATTCCAGTTGACTTAGACTTCCACAAATGAAGAAAATGACACATACATATAGAATTCCTAACATCAGGAAAGAAACAGCTGTGCAGAAAGTATGAAACTTATGCAACTATTTCCAAATCATATGAAAACAAGGAACACAAAATAGAAAGAGCCTTTGCATTTGAAAACTGTCTTTTCCTGTTGACTAGCAAGATACATAGAGTCACATAACCTATGCCATTTCAGCCACCCCTATTTCCATGTCCTTCTGTTAGAGCCAAAGTATGTAATATCAACTCTTCAAAGATCTTTGCTGAACTACAAACATAACAGGAAAACTGCTACTAAAAGAACTGAAACAGGAGAGATTTTAACATATTCTATTCAATAGAAAGCATAGTCTTAAGTACATATCCTAGGCAATATACAGCTGAAAGCCACAGCTGAAAAATAGTTATTCTATCCTCATTCACAATATGCTGAAGTAGGTATCGGATGTCCAAATTCAGATGGTAGCTAACAGTAGCTACTACATAGCTGTCTTTCTAGGAAGTTTTGGGAACTGCTGTTCTGTTGTCTTGAATATGTATTCCATCTAGCAAAGCAGCACCTGAGCTATCACACACTGAGAAGTCTTCCAGATGAAGGAAAATCCAATCCAATTTCTATTACTGGACAGAATATTTCAGAGTGATTTATATTACAGTCCAACAGGACCAGAAAAACACGAAAGCAAATGAGTAGTAAATGAGAAATTCCAGAACTGGAGAGTCACATTTCACAGCCTGTACCGAAAAAACTACACAGAAGATTCAGCTTTATAATATATGTAGCTTGCAGAAGCTATGTTCAGTTTAAGCATTTGAAAATCAATCATGACACTATTAGAGATGGAAGAGAGACAGCCATTGACAAAACCCACCATTTCTGCACTGCATCTAAAGCACTGGCACATCCCTAATGGACAACATCCTGCAAAGAAAAGGCTCTGCAACTCCCATAATAAAGTTATTACTTACACCTTACTAATTAAATCATGTAATGCAGTTGTCACAGTAGAATGCCATGTTACTGCTACTGCAAGACAATGACCGCAGAACGTCAAGCCTGCAGTAGTATTCACAAGGTACTTTAAAAAAAGGAGTCCTCGTTCCCAATGAATGATTTAAAATGAGAAATGTAATGCTAAAACCAGTAGTGTAACTTTGAGAAGTATATAATGATACCCCAGCATATCATTTTGCATAGACAAGCAAGAGATGGGTCCCAAGACTACTAGGACCTCATCAGATAACATGCCAAGTATCTGCAAATGTCTCAAAATATTTGGCTTTTCAAGTTGACAGAGAAAATTGTTTTGTTTTGCTTTGAACTTACACAAAAACTTTAAGACCCAAGGGCTGAAAGCATACATAGGAAAACATGCAAATGGCCTGGGACAATACCAGAATGTTAGCAGTACTTTTTCTCAGGCAATCAAGCTTGCTACAGGATAAATGTTCCAGGCCCACAAAGAAGCTCTTTCTGTCTGTCTTTGGAAAGGAAATAATCACATTGGAAGGAGCTACTTTAAACTGTACCCTCTTTTATAAGAAACAATAAAAACATTGTTTCTTAAAATGTGTACTAGTAAAATGCAAAAGAAAGAAGCCTATTACTACTTGTATTAGTTAAACTAAGACCAAAATTAGCACACTCCAGAACAGAGTGCAGTTGCTTGCCAGTATGTATTTATTTTGTTTAAGTGGGACTAGCAAGGGCAAAAAAAAAAATATCTGTTTTTTCACTAGGCTTTTTTCAGCATAGTTCAATGTCAGAAATAATGCAAGATACAATCTTTTGATAACATCAGATTTTAAAAATTGAACTAAAAATTGGAGAAGCAATCACTCTCTCCTCCATCATCAAAATAAGTCAATGAGTTTATAAACTAGGGTTCTGCACAGCATTTATTTTAGTCCCACTAGAGAGATAATAGAGCATTACAGAAGAACATAAGGCAAGACAGACTTTTCGAAAGTCACAACTTTTAAACATTTGGCATTTAAGATTTCACTTCAAGTATTTATGCTTTGCACCCAGACACTGATAGAAATGACCATTCTTTTTTACTGTAACCCACAATTCAAGTCTCATAGCTTCAATTTTTCATTGACCAACCCCCACCCCACCTCAAAACCTGAAGCTTAACATGAAGAAAGGAGAAAGAAAAAGAACAAGGCAAAGGTGACCACTGCAGCAGACAAATGCAAACCCACTGGATTCTTGCCACATGGCTCCATAATAAACCTGAAAAATGACAGACCACTGCAAAATCCACATATGACAACCTCCTCTGCTAAAGTAAATGCTGTACTGCATGCAGAGCTTGAAATACAAACGCACAGTGTAGAAAAAGATTTATGACAGAAAGGAAGCGCTACTAGGAGATGCTCAAAATCCATGTTCTGCTGATTGAGAAGTCTTTTGTCCCAGCAGTTTCCCTTCCAAAATAAAACATCTCTTCCTCCAAACTGTCTTTAGATACCCAACTGATAACTTCACAGTAGGAGACTCAAGTCTACAAGCTTCAATTTACCTGCTCTCAGATACATCCAATTACATTACTTCAAGTATAAGGCATGCCAGAATTTGACCAACTGAAGAGTTGGGTTTTTTCAATTCATGAAAAGGAACAAGTAACTTATTTTGGCTACATGCCCTCCGCTGTATTTCTGCAGTAGCTATACCAGAAAAGCTCATTTTGCTTGAAAACAAGGCAGATGCTGAATGCACAGAAAAAAGTCTATTGAACAACAAGATAATAGAGAAACAGCACTGACAGTTCATAACAGTAAAAGGTGTGAGAGAAAACAAGTCTTTCATGTTCAAGTAAAAAAGTACCATTTAGAAATTAGATGCAGAAATTAAAATGATTGTATTTGCAAAATATAACTAAACTGCAATACCTTGGCCTTGCCACACTTTCGATGGTATTACTAAAATTTTGTCGCACGCTGCAGAAGGTTGCATCCATTTCCAAACCAAGAACTCGGCACCACCTATTCTCCGTGTCTCTGTGCGAACTCTAGATTCATTTGCTGCAAGAAAGTCAACTGCTCTATTCCAGACTTTCCTCATTTTCCTCCTTAAAAATTGAAGCAAGAATCACAAAGTTAGCATTATAACAACCTGCATAGACATCCAGCATGTAAGAAAAAGCCCATGCTCCCCTCTCCCCTAGACCTTTGTCAATAAGAATCTCCAAAATACTACGCCATGAAACCTACTGAAATTAAATCAATTGACCAATTTACTTTTACTATTTTTCCTTACGTATACTTAAAGAAATTCAGTACTTCTAAGGAGAACATACCTGTCCTGAGGTGGAATTAGAGAATCACGCACATGTAAAATAGGCATGTAAGGCTGCAAGTCTTTATTTTCAGAACATGCCTCGCTGTGACTTCTTAGAACATCTGAGGACACCGTAAGAAAAACTGGTAACCACATAGTTCGTGCAAACATTAAGAAAAATATCAGTTCTGGCAATGAACAGCTACTCTGAAGACCCCTCCCAATTTCAGTAACTAAATGTAGTTTTGGCATTCTGAACCATTTTTCCTCCTAACCATGTTGAAATCAAACCAAGCAAACTAGCAACACACAGTGCTTCCAAGTACCCCGGGTAACTTTGGAGTAAAGGTGCTCAGTTACTCTTGACTGGAACTTAAAAATGTTAGCAGCCACCCACCTTTGAAAATCAGGTGTTTTCCCCCCACCCCAACAAAACTTGATTTGCAAACAAATGAGGTAAAAAAATGCTAAACCCAGGAAAACAGCTCCTGTTTGTCTACCACTTCTGTATGATGATGTATGATGAGTGCCATAGATGAAAGTAATAAGACAATTTAAGTAAAAATGCAGTCCAAATCACAGCTTAAAAACTACTAATACAAACTACTGAAAACATTGTGGCTTCAAGTAGAAAAGCAGAATTTCAGAACTCAATGCATTCTATTTTAAGAACATAATTTCTGCTCAAAGTGACTAATTAAAAAGCTGCTTTTTCTATGAAAAGCCATTAAGGACAGTATTAAAGAGCTAGTAGATATTTTAGGAGTGCATATTTTAGGGAAAGATAGTTTGAAAAAACAGATATAGGAAGCAACATGTCACCATACTTCAATCAAACATGGCATTTGTTTTCAATAGCAAGATAAAAATTTCACCAAGTCAGTGGGACTTTATTATAGCCATATTGATATAATTCATAAATTACATCCTTTACATCAAAAGCTTTGATTAGGTTTAAAGAATGATTAAAAATCCCACATGAACCATACATTTGACCAAAAACTCTAATAGCATGATGACTGACAACTAAACAGGCAGAAAACATAGCTGAATTGATGCCAGTACTTCGAAAGCTTGTATGCAGTGATACAGATATGAGACGCGACTCAAGAACCCATACCTATGACTTTTACCACCATATCATACATCTGCCTCGTTTCTTCTTCCTCTTTTGCCCAGCGGTATTTCATGTAGTGCAAGACTCCCCAAACCACTGCTATACCTGCATTAAGATGTATAATACTCTTTAAACAGTATCAGAACATTGGTTATTAAAGAAAGTTTACAGCATATCTTTCAGAAGTTGGTTAAACTAGCTAACATTTTGGAGTACTTTAAATTTCAAAGCTAATGAAATACACTGTACTCACTGTCAATATTTTATATTTTACTAACACAGCAACACAAACCCTCAAACTTTGAAGAGCGGTTACCTTTAGAAAAGCATTTTACTGCTTTAACAATAGCCTGGTATCCCATGACCGTGGTTTGAAATTCTACCCACTTATGAAGAAAAAAGTCTTATCAAAAGTCACATAAACTGACAACTCAGAAGATGTTAAGATTTAAAAATCCACAATATTCACTGATTCATAGACAAGTCACATGCTTTAGATATAACTAGTCTACCTAACTTGGACTGCTTCATTTAGCTACAGATTTGTATTTCTTGCAACAAAGTACTGCATGCTCTTTTTCTATTACTTTACGGATTATTCCCCAAAATCACAATCCAGTTAGAAAGACCAGCAGCTTAAGCTGAAAATAAAAATCTTACTCCTTCTTCTATCCCAGGCTGAGGGCACCACTACACCTGTGATCTCTCAATTATAAAAAAAAAAAATCCCCAAACACACATATACAAATTACAGTAACAGTTTGGTTTGTATACCAGTGATCACAAGGCAATGTTAACTGATACAAAAAGATTATAGGATACCATTTTAAGCCAAAATGGGCGTTAATGACAATACATCTAATATTTATAAAATGGTTTGGTTTATTTTTGAAAAGGTGCTTCATATTAATCTTAATTACAGATGAGAAAGTTGACAGAGCAATTTGTTCAGCATTACTGATGAGACCAGTGATTGACTTAGATACTGAGTTTCACCTCTGCATCCCAATTCAACCCTCATATTGACTATTACCAGAAAAGCACCAATGTGGGACAGCTTGCCTTTGATTCTTTTGATTCCTCAAAAGGCTAGTGAAGGTGGTCTCAAAGCCTTCTGCTCATAAGCATGAGATTTGTTAAAGATATTGGCACAAATAAATTATTAAATATTCAGTAGGTGTATGAGATAGATGAACTCTGCATCTTCAGTATTTCTAGCCAACCACATGGAAAAACAGTGAAGTGACTGCACTCAGCTGTAGCCTATTTTTATGCTGCATAGTTTTCAGTATGGTTAAGAATTCAATGAACTTGAAAGAATTTGAAACTGAACTAGAAAACTATCAAAGACTAAATAAGTTAGTCTTACCAAGGGCTTAGATACATTTTTACAATATAGTCTTCAAGTTAAGAATTTTGGTGATAACCACATTGGGTATCTAACTTTTCCTAAAACTAGGAAAATAATCTTTTCTGTAGTTATGTTTCCAAAGCTCCTGGAACAACAGTGAAATATCCTCAAAATTAAGGCTATCATGTCTTTCTACTGAGCATTTTGCTTTTTCAAATCAATTCAATCTGGAATTTTTGAAAGCCACCAGGTATTGCTTTGGCAGAGAAAAAAAAGAGAGAGTTCCCAAAGAACGAATATGTTCCGCTGCCTAAAGAACGAATATGTTCCGCTGCCTAAAGAACGAATATGTTCCGCTGCCTAAAGCGGACAGCAACCACTGTGAACATACAGTGGTACAACAGAAGTGCCAAGCAAACTGCACTGTAATCAAGGTACTGATAGGAACTCAAGTTTTATGGTTGACTAAAAACTTTCTCTACACATGGTGTTTACTTTTCCCCGTGCACTTACATAAACACAAGTTATAACAAAAAAGTTTGATTTTTTTTTTTTAATTAACTTACCCAAAAGCAATATTGATAATCTGTGAGTTACATTAACAAACGCACGGCGAAAACGACACCTGAAAGACATCTTTGGACTAGTGGATTCCAGATACTTCACATCTGTCACATTAGTGACATCCATCTCATTAGGGTCACTGCTGAGACACCTATTCAAAAATATACAGCATTTATGAAAAAAGATACATACTGTTAGAAGAAATTAAGTTCAGAAATAAAGACCACTTACTTTATGCCAACATCTTCCCCACTATTCAAGATCCATTGTAATGCTGTGTTAAGTACACTTTCATATTCTGGATCTAAATTCTGTCAAAAAAACAATTATTAGTGAATGATTTTGTAAATAAGCAGAAAGTTATCATGCCACAATAAGTCAGCTACTGCATAGATTAGTAGCCAAATTATGTGGTTTTGTTCTTGACTCTTCAGATTTTGCCTAAGTGTTCACTACACAAAGCGAATCTATACATGCTATGAGTATTTAACAGACTTACTAACGTTCCTCAGATTAAGGGCTGTTTGAAATATCAAGCCACATTCACTGTTCTATTAACAATTCTAACCTATAGCTAGAAAAAACTATTCAGCCACTAGGCAAGTGCTCATTGAAAATCTCCTTCGAGTGTAAACCGAACTAGATATAAACGCAGTTGAAAATGGCTCCAGTTGGGTTTTTTTTAAGAAGCTTGAGGAAAATCAGTTTTAACTGATATTTTGCACAGTCCAGTATGTGTAGCTTCAGAACTGCTATCACTATATAGAAGTTTACTTTTTTTTTAATTAGTTGGTATCAACTATCACAGGAGAACATTCACTGTGATCTGAGCTAAGGCTGTCTCCATAGTTCACATTGGATGCTCTTTTGCAGAAGAAAAGCAAAAGTGAAAGTTACTATTTTATTTGAAATTATACTCTCCAAAAAGATTTATCTCCATCTTTCCTTTGTATATCACACAATATAACTGACCTAGAATTAATGGATAGCAACTTCAGAAAAAACAGTAACTTTTATTTTCACTTTGAGAGCAAAAGATTGAAAATTTAATCACTGAACATTGAAACTCTGCAAAGGAGTTATATTTATATTCCCAAAATGAGGAACCATAGGGTTAAATGAGACTTCATACAAAGTGATAAATTTTCATATGAAATTTCAGAGCCTCTTAAAGCTAGAATAGTTGTCACAATAACAACTGTCATTCTTTCAGCTCAATAGATAGGTAAGACCATCAGTTATCTGGCATCAGTTTAATTTTTTTCCCCACGTATTCCCACAATGCACTGGTTTTAGCCGATAGAGTATCATTACCAAACTATAAACCAGTGTTAGCAGCTTCTCCAGGGTGCTCTTTGCATTGCCCCTTTGTCTACTATGTAAATGTTTGCCAAAATATAAAATTTCTATGTATTTGTGTATTAAGTCACATCAGCTTAACACACACACACCCTGTCAAAGAAACCTTACACTCTCAGCCTTTCAAAAGCTTCAAGTAGGTTTCCACTGAATGGGACACCAACATGGGCTAAAATAAACCCTACAGCTGTCAAGATAAGGCAAGAGTCATCTTTCATTTGGGGAGTGAGGCAGAGGAATGACAGCAGAGAGTGAGATTTCATAATACTGCATACCTATCAAATTAACAAAAAGGCTGCCTTTGAGCATTTCTATTTAAAGCCTCAATGAATGGTGTCTCCATACAGCTGCTGCTTGTCAGGCCCCACTGCACAGATCTACACATCAGCTTCTCCTCCCAAAGAAAGGAAGGCAGCATCCTCTTCTACTAAGTCTCAAAACATAGTATACTGCTTTCTGGAGAAGCTTCTAGAGATTTGAATTTTGTGATTTATTATTTTCATGTTGTTCAACTATCTTCATCAATCCAAGTTATGTCCTGGTGTTTTAACTAAAGGGAAAAAACCTGCATGCCGTTGAAGCACTACTACCTACACTTTTGTTGCAATTAAGCCAGTGTCTTTCACCTTCCCACTCACCCAAAATCTCACTACATTCCCAAATAAAAAAAATTAAATAATTAAGTAACATGTGTTAAAGACATCAGTTCCAAACATTTCTATATAGCATTCAATACCAAGTCAAATCTTAGTCCATACACTAGATAGGAAACCAGGCCTTACCAATTGTAACTTATACAAATCTTATATACAACCAATGAAAAATACCTCTTTTGCTTACTTTTAAATATGCAGCTGCCTCCTGGACGGTAAGATTTCTTTGAATAGAGCTGCCACATTCATGTTCCCCTGGTAAAATTAAACTTCTGTTTATTTTGATGTACTTATTACTGCATTATATAAAATAAAAATCACTAAACAAAACCTCACAGTTAATATAATCTACACAAACAGCAGTAGCTCAATAATGCTCACAAGTTCTGCTAAAAACATGGGAAAAATCTCTGGACAAATTTCTCCTTCAAGAAAGGTTAAAAAAACTGAGGACTGTCACAGCCAATATGTACAAATCACATCAATACAACTTCATGTATTGCTCAAAGTGTACTTCAGTACTTATACTCAAAGTAGAACAAAAGGTAGTATGAAGAACTATCAAAAGGATGTTACCATAAAACAGTTGCTGTACCCTGACTCAACTTCTTCCAAATAATTTCCATTTACTCTGAGACATGTATTATCTTTTATACAGACCAACTTAGATCCAGTTGCAACATATGCA
>JAVJGJ010000057.1:55795084-55824241 GCA_035590215.1 Microhierax caerulescens | reverse complement strand
ACTGTGAAGTTACTACATTTTAGATTGTTCCAAGTTATCACCTTCCTGAACACGCACAAAATCCCAATATGGCCTGGAACTGCTGGGTTCACCATCCTCCCAGTTCTTTGGGAAAATATGCAGAAGCAATCAGGAGATAAGGTATTATGTGCACAATCAGTCCTCACAGTCACATGCCATCATCTTCCTCATTTTTTTTGCTAAACTGAAGGTACCCAATTCATGCAAAAAAGATACATAGTGACTTTGTGTTGGTATGACTGTCACAGAGGAAAGGAAAAGGTCTAAGACCAGTTTTACCTATCACTAGGTCATAGTTTCTGAAGAACTGTCATGGAGGGGCAAATCACTTTTTTCCTTATCTTTCTAACAAAAACAACAACAAAATCTCAGCATCTATAACTATGACTTTGCTGTGCCAAAATAATAAAATAGGAAAAAACAAATCCAGTTTTTCACTGGCTCAGGGTTAAGTTTGCCTTACCTCCTTGAATTTATGCCAAGCTGTACTATTCCCAAAGCCATAGCAAGGCTAGGAAAGTTTAAGATACTCTTGAATACACAAACATGATCCTTTGATTACACTCTTACAATGTATTTTAAGTTGGAATTACTCCACACTGGAATACCCTTTAAATGGAGCAACTTCAGGTACTAATCCCCTACACAAGGGAGAACATTCAAGGCAGTCTGAGCAAAAATTTGGGAACACTAGCAAGTTATGGAGAAGCAACTTCATGGCTCATTCCCAGTAGGGAGTTCCAAAGAAATCAGTGTTTCTATGAAGCAAAAGCCCTTCTCAGACTGCTAAAGCAAAGTTTTGTTCAATACACTTCAACAGACTTAAGTGAATTTGGCATTGCAAGCACATTAGAATTAACAGGGATGCTCTTCTCCTACTGTTGGGTTATGCAGGAATAGGAACACTTAAAGAGTATTCATATGCTGTCTGGCCTCAAAGTGCTGCTGGAACTAAGCCTGCATGAATGCACCGATTTTCACACAAGCACTGAACAAAAAAGATACAACTTTAAAAGTTGTTTCACTTGATAATTAACATACAACATAGACTTTTGAAGTGCCTGATTCTACCAGTAACAGCAAAACTACAGAGATGGTCAGTGAAAACTGACACCCCCTTTGCCAAAAAATACTTTGAATTTAAAAGTCAGCACCAGAATTAGAGCTGTGGACTCCTTTTGTACATAATTTAGGCAGACATTCCTTCTGTACAGCATAAACTCTACAACCTGTAAATTTAAATGTATCAGTGATTTCATATTTCAAGATTAGCAGAATTAGGGTAACTATGTATCATACTTACACCCTCTGTAGTGTAAACATTGTTTTAATACTAGAACTGATGGAATAAATACAACAAAACAAAAATGTATCCCTGTAGAAGCCATATGTACAATCTCAATCAGGTATTAAGTTGTATGACATGAACAAGTCTGATAGGCATTCATCCATTTAAGCTTTTTTTGTTGTTTAGTAAGACCTGAACCCTTCCTGGGGTCTTTCTAATACAGAAAAAGCATGTCAGCCATAACTTGACTGAACAAAACAGCTTGCGAGCAGAGGGATGAGACCCTTCTGCTTATGAGCTTTTGGTTGGGTTTTGGTTTTTAATTATCTAGATAAGCAGGAAAGCTCATTTATGAAATAAGAAAGAATATAAAGGGTGAGGTTGATACACAGAAAACAAACAAAAAAAAAAAACCCAAAACACAAGCAGAAGACCAGATCATGAAAAATGAATTCTTAAAAACAAGTTTCAGGATTAATTTTGGATTTTCAATCTTAAGATAACATAGTATTACCTCTTACAGAAGGACAAAAGCTTCCTTAGATGGGGGCCTACTGGATTACTTCAGTAGTTTTAAACTCTAATCTTACTTGCCTTCTTCCAGGAATTAAGTTTATGCAGTATGTAGTCAACACACTGAATTAACAGCTTCTGGTCTCATCTTCAAAAACCAGAAGACAGCTGCCTTGCAGTCCTGCTTCTGAATATTTTTTTTCAGACTATTCCCTCTGAACAATTTAACAGTTAAAAACACCTTTGCTGCCCCCCCCCCCCCGACTATGTCGAAGGCCCATCAGTGCAAACTTCTCTCACGCAATGCCGGGGAGAGAAATAAAAATCACTTTCATCTTGCACCCCACTCTCGAAACAGGCAAACTAATCAGAGTTACAGAGTTTCAGTCCTGTACAAAAAGCTGTTGGAGATGCAGTTTCTCATTCCAACCCATCTATTGCTGAGAGCCATTTAACAACTTTCTTCTGAGAAATTCAGGAATTTGAAAGCCTGCAAAAACTTAGGCAATTCACAAGTCAGACAACCTTCTGTTTTACTGCAAACAGCAGGATATTCCTATATGCCATTTCAGTCACCACTTTAGCTAATAGTTCTGCAAATGAAGGCTTACTTTGAATAACTTTGGTGCAATCATTAACCACTTGGCCTGGAAACCCACTTTCCATAGTCTGAGCCAAAAATGTTTCCCAACTGTTCCATTTGAGGCCCTATATCCAGGAATAAAACTGAAGCAGACACAAAAAAAAGCCCCCAACTTTACACAGGTCTGCTGCAAGACAGATCCGAGCTCTTTGTAAAAACTGCCCCTCTGCTGAAGTGTCTATTGTGAGCTTACAGAAAGCATGGATCTTTGTGCTCAAACTTTTCAAACTTCAAACAGATCACTTGAAATTAAAAGGACAGTCAGAGCACCATTCTACTTGCCTTTGTAGGGATGTGAGATGTAACACATCCCTGCAAGGAGCACAAAATTTCCTTTTAGCTTATGTTAGTGTACTTGGGCAAGCCACGTAAGTTCAGTTCTTCTCCTAGAAATACTAACAAAAAGCAACTAAACCCTCAGTTCTAAACAAACATTTAAGTCTGTTCATTTTCTGTACTGAAAGCAATTGTCAGTCAGATCTGCTTTTCCATACAGGCTGGGATATTTGAAACTCACTTTCATTTGGGCATTTAGCTTAATTTATGAGCTGCACACATACATTTAACAGAAACAGTCAGCATTTTAAAATATTTTCTTTACAATGTAAATCATTCTCTCATTCGGTACCAGAACCAAAACCCAGTGGAAATCTAACACTTTAAGGAATAATGAATTTAGCACAGATCTCTAGCTTATAGCTTGATGTAATACTATTTGCTTTTTGTATTGACTGAGTGTATATAGAGCATTTGTTTAGCAGGTCTTGCGCTTAGAGGTTACTTGCAGCAGGACACTAAGTGGACAGTGGAAGAAAAGCAGGAATAGAACAAGTGTTGAGAGAGCAAGTAAGAATGCCCAATCTCCCAAAGACAAATTAAACAGTTTAGTAAAGCTGCAGAAAATCAGAACTTGCTAAATACTCTTTAAATCACTGGCTGGAAACAGCACAATATCAATCACCTGCAGAATTAAAGATTAAGGAGTGGCAGAACAGAGAGGCTGTAACAGTAATTAGATACAGTAGGTGACACTTGAAATAATATTAATAGCTAGCGCTTTGCCAGGATTTTCTTCTAGTCGTGGACTTATCGGTAAGCTTTACTATGTGTGGAAGTCTAGTTTACCCCTGCATCTCAAGGACCTGTGCTGTCCATTAGCTCAAAAGGCAACTGTCTGAATCCAATAGATCATCACTCCATGGAAAATGCCAAGCAAAAGAAACATCTAACTAAATAACAATTCTTTACGTACAAAAAAGTAGGATCATACCCATGGGTAGCTGGCTGCTTCTTGTGGATATAGTGGTTTGATTTAATCATTTTGCAAGCCTGACTGAAAATGGATGTGATCTACTGAAGTCTCCCCATGAAAGACAAAGGCATTCAGTAATTAACGTGTGCCTGAAGGAAGTCTAATTTAAATAAAGTACGTATTTTGGTTTGGGAAAAAGCGATAGGCACTGAAATATATACTGTCTATAAAAAGCTGCTGCTTTGAAGAAAGGCTGAACCATTAGACTAGAACACAGGAACACACAGTTTGACTCTGAACCAGACAAGTAGGTACTGCTTCTCCCTCGAGTTTCTTTTAAGGTAGGCATTACTCACTATAGGCTTGGCAGACCAGTAATTCTGAGAAAAGTAATGCATTAAAGGCAATTTATTTTTATACAGGATCATTACATCATTTTACATCATATTAGAGCACCACAGTACCGAACAGGCATTTACAGTTGGAACACAGTGTATTAAGTCAAATAATATTAACAAACTGTTACCCTGACTTTTTCTTCCTTCAAACAACTTGCAGTGTTTTACCTTCTAAAACACAAGGCCTATCACTTCTTCCCCAGATGAAGTTGACAAGGCAAGAAACTAGCTCAGGAAAAATATAAGTAGTCTAATAAAACAAAGAGGGCTAGAAAACAAGTTCTGAAGTGACCATCTTCATGGTAGTCAAGATGTTGAATAAAGCGTAATAGAACAGACTACTGCAAGTTTCCAGCCTGCCTTTTTAATATTAATAGTTATAACATGAACAAATGATTCATAGCCAAGCATGAAATGAGAGAAACTTTTCCAAGTATGTGACACAGAGACTTGAAAAGCAGCGCTTTTAGTAAAACTATATTCCTTTTTCTTCTCTTTTCTGAAGTGGCGCACTGAATACAAAAGCAACACTTTTAAACCCTGTATCTCTCTAGCAGCTTTTTCTGTTCTGTGCTTTTTAAAGAGCTTCTAGAGATTGTGCCAGGTCTACATCAATCCAGTATTCAAAAATGGATGGCAGACTTCTACCTCTCATACCTTAAGAAACTTGGCATTGAGGATAACTTCTGCTTAAGTACAGATGAACTAAGTATTTTTTCAGACTGTATGAAAGCTACTCTGCCAAGCAACCAGGTAATCTCACAATACAGCTTCAGTCTGAGGGATCACCTAACCAGAAAGGATAGGTATATTTTTTTTGAAAGTGAGTACTGAAGATCCTTCTGGCCAGGAATAGACTAAGAGAAGCTGGTACACCTTTGAGACCTGGGGAAGACAGTAGTTATCTCAGAGCATACAAAATCCTCTAAAGCAGACAGGTAAACATTTTTATAAGTGTAATTGCACATAAGTAAGCCCCAGCTAATGAAGAAAATTCCCTTTATTTCACAAATGTAGAAAAGAGGTGCCAAACCTTTTAATGGATGCCAAGTCCATTGTTTATTGTATGGCCACCACAGGGCCAGATGACACACTGAGGAACCTACTACTTCCACTCCTCCGAAGTCAGGCTCTAGTGCACACAGCTGTGGGTCTCCTACGACACTCCTACACATGACAAGTTAGCTACCCCCCATGGGAAAAACACCCTCACAACCTTTTGGTCCTAATGATTTATAGCACAGAATTATCTACTACCATCTATTAAGTATGAAATAATTTGAAACAGATGAAAATGTATCAAGAGGTAATTGACCTACAAAAGATCAACACTGAAAGGCATTCAGTTAGAAAGCAACAAAATGAAGAATAAAAAGCAACTATTATTTTGCATGCACTCAGGTTAAGCATCATTCATTCACTATTTTGTATTAAAGAATAATATAAAGAAGAAATTTGTGGGGTTTGTCCAAACATCAATTTATTGACTGCAGATATTGTAAATGCTCTGGAAACAACAATTTTTTGCTGGAAGTTTACTCTTGCAATTTAAACATCTTACAGAACTGTTCAAATTTCTTACAGATTTCCTATATAGCTCTGACATATTGAATTGTCAGCCTTGTATCTGACAGAGTTGTTTCCACATTTTTTAATGTTTGAGAAATAAATGGCTGTAGCAATTGGTAACAGTAGAAAAGCCTTCTTGGTGCAAAACAAATAGTTGGCAAAAAGAACAGTAAGGCTTAAAAACAAAAAATCATGAACCACTGCCTCAAACACATTAGAGACTGAACAAGCAAGGATGATAAAATAGATGGCTTAATAGTCATGAAATAGATTCTATGGTAACTCACACTCAGCAGATGCCAGTTATAAACATACTCTTAACTTTACCGTTTCCTGATTGTGATATGCAAATATCTATGCAGTTTAAAGCTGTGTTAAATATGACTCTAGGCAAAAGCACTGTATTTTATACTTTGAATATTCAATAATTAATACTAATCCTAACCGCCATCTCTGACACATTACAATATACAGCATTTTTCATTACTATATAATTAGTACAGTTAAGTTGGACTATTTTGTCTAACAAGGCAATCTTGTTCAGCCACTGCTGTGCATTGTATTAGTACCCATTTTCTGGTTGTTAAAAAATTGGTTTTCAGACTTTTTTCCACCATAGTGAAATAACTACCTTTAAAAGAAATACATATACCTCTCCACATATATAACATATTTAAACCTTTTAATGATATCAGGTTCATAAAGCATTAAGACGTTACATCAAAAACCATACAGGATCACAATACTCAATAGCCTATCCTCTTAAGTAAAAAAAACATTGCAGCAAAAGGCGCTACACTGGTGAAAAAGGCAGTGTAAGTATACTAGAAATGGGATTTTTAGTTTCCCAAAAATGAAACTCTAAATTGCTGTCAGGGCCCCAGCATATACTAGGTGCTGCAAATCACAATTAGAGCACAGACTTCTTTGTCACTGTTGCTATAACACTCTTCATCACAATATTTTTGAAGTGTTACCTGCTACTTGTGCCAATTTATCATGAAGTGCATATAAGCTGCTCATCATGAGACTTCTTTCGTCTTCCTGGAATTAGAAAAACACATTAATGTTAAAACAAACATTAGTATAGATGTATTTTCTTCCATTTACCAAAAAAAATCTTTATATATCATGAGAAAAAAAAAATGGTTTTACATACATGGGTGGAAAGCTGTAGTGTTTCACACATCAACAATGATGCAAGCACTAGATTTTGAACCAAAGTATGCACAATATTAATTTTTCAGATCTTGATTGAACCTAAACTAGATTGCGGCCTGGACTCCGATGGATCTGCCTGTTAAAGCTGATAGATAAAGTTATTTTAATACTACTGAGAGAACAGTGCAGTGACCCAAAAGAAGTCTAGTGGGTTTGGGGTTTGTTTTTTTTTTTTTTTTTGATAGCTACTATAGAAAATTTCTGAAACAGTTTTTGATTTATTCTTAATAAGTGTGCACTGACACTCCATACAAGGCAATCTAATGTACCATCTGGTCATATTCCTGTGTAAAATTCATAGAAAAGTATGATTTTTGTTGTCTACTTTCAAAACTACACTAACTTAATAAAAAAAAATATCAAACAAAATAAAAACAACCCACACCACAGAACGCTATGGACTATGCAGTCTTGTTTATACTTCCTGCATATGCTACTAGTATAAAAAGACCTAACTCCCAAAACAAGCATGAATACGAGATGTCATGTAATTGTTAATTACAGGGGAATTAAACTTACTAAGATAGAGCAATTTAATTGACTTTTATCCAGAAACATTTTATATTAGAAGAAATTATTTAAAATATGAATATGAGGAACATGAAATTACATACAATGAATACTAACAGCTATTCTAAAACATCAGGGGGTTTTGGTGTGGGTTTTTTTGTTGTTGGTGGTTTGTCTTTTGAAGTTGTCTCTGCCTCCTGGGGCAGAGTCAAATGGCTGAGATAAGACTAAATCCTTTATTCTGAAAACATGCAAGGAAAGTAATTTTCCAGTTTGTGCATCTGCTGATTATATTCACATTGAAAAAAAACTAAATACATTTTAAGTTTAGTTCCCTGATGCGCCAGCACTGTCTGACAATTTTAAACGCTCCAAATTTCTTCCTTACAGAAACCGCTACCAAAAGCCAGAACACTTCTTTCATTGATCAAACATTTGACAAATGAATTCCCATATATGGTATCAGCAATTACCAGCATCACCTCTCTCTGTTCTGGTCCTACAAAGCCATCATTGATATTAAACTGATATAGTTGGTACCCCCCAGAAAACTAACAAACTTTATTAATTCATTTCCTGGCTAGAAAATACCGGGCATGTCAGAAGAGGAAAAATCAGTCCTCCACCACACACACACCACCACCACCAGCACCCCCACACTTGCATTTATTTCCCAGTAGGTACACCCATAACTTCACTAACAGCTACGTAAACATTTTTGTGACCTAATTATTTTCTGAAATTAATGGTCAGTCCACTCAAAGGAACTGAGCAGCGTAACCTCTGACAATCAAGCATGGAGTAGGATTACTAGGGAAGAGTACACAGGAAACTCAGAAGAAAGTAACATACAAAACAGGCTCTCAATCTGCTGTATCCAGTGCACAAGATGTATTCCCTCTGCACTACTGAAGTCATTCTGAAAGAATACTCACAATTTACTCCACAAAATTAAATTTGTTCAAAAGATTCAGAAATGTTTTCTACTCAAGAAACTAGCCAAGGCTACCTACTTCAAAAGTGAATAATAGCATATTTTGAGAGCTCAATCCTAGACAAAAATAAAAAACCCAACCAACCAACAACAACAAAAAAATCTCACACAATTATCTTGCAATACTTGATTATATATGCCTAGCAAAAGCGTATCAGTATGTTCATAGTCCAGGGAGAAAGTCTGAAGGGCAAAAGTGAGAACGACCAAAAGGCAAGCTGCAGAACTAAGAATAATATGGATACCTTCAACAGTGACATCTCAAAAATGGTTATCCCAATATTCCAGTTGAAAGAGTAAATATAGGAACAAGTAACAGAATAGATATAATAAATAAAGTAAAAAAGACTTTAACTTGTTAATCAGTTTTCTGAAGGAAGCTAACACTTGCTCTTCTGTGGCACTAAATAAGATCCTGGAATTTCAAGTCAATCATCTCTTACCAGCTGTCCTTTCAAGGCTGGGAAGCCAAATGGTAACAGGAAGAGACAAAACTAATAAATCTAGTCTCAAAACTTAACACCACAATTCTTCCTCATAGCTCCACACCACAAATTATGTAATATTGTTTTTATATAAAAAGCAACCAGCATGCCACTTCCAAATTTTTTAATCCCACTTATATGGCCAGAGATGAAAAACAAAAAGTTAAAACATTAGAATTGCAATAAATCTGTTCATCTCATTCAAAACACTTTGAAACTGCATCCTTCCAAACTGATCAACACTGTTTTCACACAATCATTTCACATAATAAAATCTCATTAATTGGGTTTACTTACTTCTATTTTTTGCAGTTGTTCACTGAAGGGATTCTTGACTGTCAAAAAAAGAGAAAAAAATTAATTCTGGAGTCTGAAAACACTAAAAGGGTATACCAACCCAGTAGCTTTATGACAACACTGTAATCTTTAGATAAAAAAGCATCTATAATATGAAAAATAACAATTAGACAGCTATTAACCTGTGACTTAACTCCACGTTTGATACTGTGCTTAACTAGCATTTAGGTTAAATGAGAATCTTATCTCCAAATTCCACAGCTATTTCCATGCAAACAAAACTCTGCCATTTACCAAACTCTTGCTTTAATGACTCGATTGCATTGAAATCACGATTTGAAGGGTTTGCATTTTTACTGTATAGTTTAACAAGATAAACCTACTTTTTTACTAAGCAATAACAACTCATCAGCATCTTGTTTTGACAAAAGCAAGAGATAACATGCTGAGAGAAAGTGCAGTGTGACTAAATGACCATTCCCTCCTTTCTAAATAAAAAGTTTCCACAGCTCCCAAAAGCACAAGTTTATCTATTATATTCTTCTTGGCTACAAGAGAAGTTGAAATCAGAGAAGTAATTTATGCTATGCTTCCACTTAAGACCAACCAGCTGGTAACTGAAAATTTACCAAAGCAGGAAGCAATCACCATTAAAGCATACCGTCTTGCTTTTCTAAGCCACAGACATGTTTCACTTACAGTCGGAGTTTATACAGAAATCAGCAGTTTACGTGCTATTCAAACAGTAAATGAGGCTTGTACTGGCCATACGGGCGGGAAGAGGAGAGGCAGGAAGAGGAGAGGTGGGAAGAGGAGGCAAAAAAAAAGGAGTACGTTTCACTACTTCTAGGTCTGGTGGATTTGCATAGAGAAATCTGGAAGAAATCTCAGTCTGGGAAGAATTACGTGCATTTTGAAATCCTGCAGTTCAATTTCTACACCAAGGCACAGTAAAAGACAAATACCATCTTAAGAAGCATCCAAAATACGTAATTCTATTTACATGTTGTAATTACACCCCCCGCACACACACACCAGGTATTGCAGCAGGTTACATAGCATTTCTGCTTGCATCCGAAGGTAACTCAGCAACAGCCTCTGACAGAGCTAACCAACCTGACTGCTTACAAGGCACTACCCATGCATAATGATATTGACAAAGCAAGAGCTGCCTCCGCAACAGTCAGCTGATCCACAGTATCCTGACTCCTCAACCATAACCATGATTAAACTGATCAGTTAATTTAATTATAAATGGGGAAAATAAGATAAAGGTGGACACACTAGATCATATTCATAGCAAGATCTCTCATTTAGGAGAAACAAAGGATACAAAAGAAACTAAGGACCAACCAACTTACAAACCAGGGGTCCCCTAACCTTCACTAAATATAATCACATCCAGATATGTAACTGGGGGAAAAAAACAAGATTTTATAACAAACAACAAAAAAAATATATTTGTAAAACAATGTGATTTTTATTATCTGCACAAACTTCCATAGCACTGTTGGCAGAAGCCAGAATCTGACCCACATCACCTTCTTTTTGAAAGGCAAGTTTGAAGTGGGGATGACAACCATTTCATGGCTCCTACATGCAGCAATGGTAAGGAACTACAATTACAATCAACAAATTATGTATAAAACAGTGGGGCAATGAAATGCTTTCCGAGTGAAGAAGAAAGCCTGACTCTCTGAAACTTTGCAACCAACAGTATGTCCACATACCCGAGCTCAGAACAAAGTTAAGGGTGCTACCTACCCAACAGCAGTAAGCACTTCAGCTTCCTCAGACAGCAACACAAAAAATACAGAACCAACCAAACACAGGGACTGGTTTTCACACACATCTGAATACTTGATTCAGATATCAGATTTAATTAAAATTATCAGAAGCAAATTTTGTTCAAGCACTCTTGTAAACCAAGCCCTATACCACTTCATGATTTCATTCTATAGATGCAAATTCACTACCTACTACATTATCAAGCTACCAACTTCACAAAGCTTCTATGTATTTTATTCATTAACTCAACAGAACATTCCCAGCACACTAAACTTTTAATCTAAATAGTCTAAAATAGGATTAGAGAAACAGAGCCAAGGCTCTAGATGACTGCCAGTCTCCCAGTTTGATCATTAGTTACCCAGACAGGATAATTATGGTCTCTTCCCAAGGTCAATCTTATTGAGCATACATGAAATCTTGATTATATGGTTCAGATGCGAAGGGGCAGGAAAGGGGGGCCAGGCATGAGACACAACAGTGTGTAGATTTCATTACACCTGATAAACACATTTTAGCACTGATGAAAGAGCCACTGTACAAACACAAATGCAGTATTTCCATGCCTGCAAAAATGCAAACAGAAAACTGTCAGCTGCAATTCTACATATGCTGGAACAGCACAGCAATGAAGTGAAGGCAATGGCGTTAGACTTTCCCAGCACCACAATCCCATTGTAAAGTCAACCCCACATGTGACCAACTTCATATTCTGATAAACTGGAACACTGAATTCATGAAGCAAACCAGACGAGATGTCAATGTTTGCCTCTCCTTCACAAATACATAGTGGATAAAGTGACAAAGGAAAAAAAAAAAAAAGATGACTCCAAAATTATCACAAAAATGTGACAGTCCTTGTAATCCATTATTTTAACTCACCCTATAGGATTTCCATGAAACCTCTCTGAAGTTTATGAAACCTCTCTGAAGTTTATGGCAAGTTTAGGATGCCTGAAGGCTTACAAGGCAGCTATGCTAAATGCAACTGCAATAATTATCAACTGCATATGCAATTAACAACTATTGATTAATCTTCACCATCC
The DNA here is from genome assembly GCA_035590215.1 of Microhierax caerulescens. Lineage (NCBI taxonomy): Eukaryota > Metazoa > Chordata > Aves > Falconiformes > Falconidae > Microhierax > Microhierax caerulescens. The sequence continues at coordinate 55,812,216 of JAVJGJ010000057.1, read as the reverse complement.
ACACAACCTTGAGTTAATATGGCCACTCCTTAACTACTTCAGTAACTCCTCTGTTCTGAATCCACCCTTCTTTCTTTTGTCCAGGATCTAAGATCTTACCAAATCCTCCCATGGGCTCCAGCCACAGATGTAGAGTTTTCACCCATTCCAACATGTCTAAGGTATTTCAATATGACATAAACATTATTCATTCAAAAGGTTTCTTGACAGTTCTTAAAACACACAAGTAAAGTTTTAAGAGTAACAAGTTTTGCTCTACCAAACTAAGCATTTTTATTAATAAATTACAAAAAAGTTTTTAATATGAACACACCATACTTCCAAAGCTCCTCTTGAAAAAGGTTCAAGAGCTCTACCATACAGCAATAATTACCAGCCTTGAAAGTAGTCTATTTTTATGAGCTTTAAAGAACCAATTCTCATCTACTTATACTACAAAACTAAAACCCATAAAGATAATTTTCCAAAACAGGAATCTCTTGACTCTGTCCCAGGGGATCTTCTCTCCAGGTTAGCCAATGAACTGACAACCACATCCACTGCCCTCCAAAACAGAAGGGATGCAACAAACCACCCGGACACTGCAATCTTTGTCCATTAGAATTCCACAGACAGAACCAATTCTCATCTACTTATACTACAAACCTAAAAACCATAAAGATAATTTTCCAAAACAGGAATCTCTTGATCTCTGTCCCAGGGGATCTTCTCTCCAGGTTAGCCAATGAACTGATAACCACATCCACTGCCCTCCAAAACAGAAGGGATGCAACAAACCACCTGGACACTGCAATCTTTGTCCATTAGAACTCCACAGACAGCAACAAAACTGTGAGACGCATGGCAGTTTTACCTGGTCACACATGAATACTAGCTGCAGGACAACAAAAAAGCAAGAGTACTTTCAAGAAGAAAGATCTCAAAAACTTGACAAAGGGAACCACACAGAAAACACTGTAACAGCTAAACATTTTGCTTCAAAATTTGATACATTGGGAGAAGAGCTTTATTCCTAGCAAGGTGTAACGATAATAGGATTATTTGGCAAGATGTAGAAGGAAACAAAAAGTAAGCACACTAAGGGACATAGTCTTCACATGAAACTTGATTTCGGAACAGGAAAGGATTTGCTATTTAAATGCCATTTTTAAGAAGTTATCTTATTTAAACGCTAATAAATCAAGAACAAGACAATAACATTACCAAAAAGCCTACAAAAGAAATCCAAACCAGAACAATATTTGTATGCTACTAACAGAAAAGACTACTAATGACCCTTAGAAGTACACGCTAATTAGTAATTTACACAGACTACTGGTGGGACAAGCTGTAAATGATGACTTGCAGACTACTAGAATTCCTCAGAATGGCAGAACTGGTCAGTCTCAAATAACAAAAAGTCACCAATACAAAGCTAAGGGTCACAGCACGATTCCAAAGCATTCCAGCCAAAGCTGTCAACACAAATGCATATATTAAGCCATCTCACAGAGATGCTCAACTTTAGGAATCTAAGTGCAGTCAGTGTCAACATACAAGATTATTTTTTGCTAAAATACAGAAGCTTTCATCTTTAAAGTAACAATAAAACCACTCATTATCATCACCACCACTCACTTTCCACCCTAATATGTTAGTAAGAGTTGCAGTCACAGTATTTACAGGGGTTTAATTTTCTTGAGTAAGGCAAACAGAAGCACAGAGTGGGATTTCTCCTCTTTTTCAAAGCGGTTTAACAGACATGAAGTTGCAGCCTAACTGCAGACATTCACAAATGTACAAGTCAGCTTCTCTAGACTCAATGATACAAGTTCCAAAGACTGACAGCTTCACAGGCAGTCATAAACAAATAAAAATACCTTTGCTTGGGACATAAGCTAGAACCACATCATTAACATGGCACTAAAGTAAAGGATTCTGTTACCTTCTGGTCACCAAATCAGGATGCCAAAAAGTAGCCAATCCTTCCACTACAGCTATCTCCTAAGTGCTGTGGTATCTTGCCCTGAAGTGTTGCTATTCTTACAGTTTCAGTGTTTAATGCACTTCAACAGGCAACACCAAAACTGAAGTATGAAGGAACAGTCACACCACGACAAAGCAAGGATTCAACTAACTCAGAATCCTGCCTCCAGCAGTAGCAAGTTTTACTCTTTTCAGGGACACCTGTTCCTAACTGGAGACAGGAAATCAACAGAACAGTGGCAAGAATGAGTGCCAGAGCATAAGCATATAAAGTATATGCTGATACTTCAACAGAATATTCTTCCAGTCATAAAAAAATTTGCACCTCAAAAGTTCCCAAGACAGACAGAAGTGGCTTGCTTTCCCCCCTCCCTGCCCTACATTATCAACTCCAATGTATTTTTCCCTGCCAATTTGTCTAGTCCCACATTAATCCCAAGCAAGCTTTTAACTTCAGCAACATATGGTCACAAGGAGTTCCACAACTTAAACACGCATGTGTGAAAAGCCTGTTTCTCTGCTTACTCTGAACTTTAACTTGAAAAACTCTTCCTTATACTAGAGGAAACAGCGAATAATCACTCTATTCACCTTCTCCATAATACTCATGCCTTTACTTCACTCCTCAGTCTTTCTGTTAGTCCTCACTCCTCCAAACTCATGAGTCCTATTGCTCCTTGCTACGAAAGCCGTACTATGCTTTCAATCATATTACTACTCTCTGAACCTTTTTGAAGCTCTGTTATGTCCTTTCTGAGGTTGGAGACCAGAGTTGGACGCTATCAAAAATGAAAGAGGCACCACAGATTATTAGTGCCACACTGATACTCTCAAATACCCTCTCAAATATACTTTGTTCTCAATTCGCTTCCCCAAAAATAGAGAAAGCTGCCATTGGTTCCTTTTTGACCTCTACTGAATATTAAGCTAACTTGTTTAACAGAATCACTGTAATGCCACAATCTTTCTGAGCATACAGATAATTTGATTTTATAAATGAAAAAGCAACTTTCCAATGCAATTTTAAGGCACTGTAAAGTCACAGCTACAGAAACAAGAATGATCCCAATTAACCAGTAAGCACTTTATTTCTCAGTGCAATGATACCAAAAGTGCCAAATACCATTCACACAAGGATTCAGCAACTGCACTGCAACACAGGCTTGCACACGCTAGCAGTTTGTGCAGAAGCAAGTATGTTCCTCCCTGCAAACAGAAAAGTACCTTCCTTCTCCCTACCCACCATGTCAAAAGAAGACTAATCCCAAAACAGAAACAGTATTTTTTTTCCACATTTGTCCTGTAAAGGAGCATTCAGTAAGGGAATAACCTGATGCTCTCCATTAGAACTTTCTTCAAAGAAATAACATTAGCTGGATCATATATTGTTACCAGAGGAAGCAACAATACTGGAAGCACAGCCGCCTGAAATGGGCCTTTAGCTCAGTCTTTTTCTACATGACCTTGGAAACAAGTTCTCAATAATTTTACAATCCAAGTGCTTTCAACATTAACTAACAGATTCTAAAAAAATTCTAAAAACAGCTGAATCTATCCTTAACATCATCAGTTCTTCAACTGCCTCAGTTTAGAGAGCTTTTATTGATAATTTTCCCCCAATATAACCTGAATTCATTCTGTTCATGTATAGCAGATATAAGGGTTTATATTGTAACCAAATTATTTCATAATTTTTTTTTTTTACATAACCTGCCTCTAAAAGAATTAAAATCACCATATGCATGATAGAAAAAAGTGTCTGAACTGACATGTCTATCAGCCCTGAAAATAGCAGTCTTCATTATTTTAGGTAAAAGGGTAGAAAATGCCAGAATTTCTCTTTGGAGTTCTTCACTGCTTCTTAAAAAAAACAAACAAAAAAACCTCCAAACTTCTCCATATTTTAGCTGTATTACCCTTTCTAGGAACGCTTAAATTTACTCCTGCCTATTTAAATACTGGTTAGAGTAGATCTGAATGTTGAAAGATGCTCTTAAGAGAGTCATATCAATTTGGCCCATATTTAAGAGGAAACACTAGTGTTTTGGAAGAGCTGCTCATCAGATTATTCAGTTTCACAAAAATAAAACAGTAGTTTCATTCTAGTATTTGTATTAATGACTGAAAACCTAGAAAGCACAACTTTTGTGCTTAAAAGCTTAGTGAAAGATATTTTAGTCTGTGCAGTGCCTGTAGATATCCCAATACTGCAAAAGTGAAACAGAATACCTAGCTCTAAGTAAGTGCTTCAGAACACCACCTTTTTTAAGCAAAAAGCCTTATAAAATAAACCCAGAAGTTAAACAGTTGCCAAGACATCAGAGCTGACCTTAGAGGAAGTTTTCACTATATTATTGCTCCACAAATACTGCTGCTGGCTAGAATCTACTGTATTGAAATGCCCATTTCAAACAGAGCTGATACACTCACACCTGCAAATATTAGCAAAGAAACTGCCTTTCTTTCTGGTTTCCCATTTCCTAAATATAACCATTAACCATAGCAAGACTCTGGGAAGAAAAAAACCAAGGCCTACAGAGCTACATAGCAGACACCACTTGTTTCAAAATGAAGACTATGCAACCTGCCTGCAGGTATGAAAAAAGCATGGAAGTTAATTTTTTCTGCTAGAAGACCCTATGAAAATAACTATGCAACAGGTGAAGGAACAAGTAAATGAGCCCAAACAAGAACGAGTGCAACCACACCAAGAAACAGAACATGGTTTAGAACACAACTATCAACAAGAAAATACTGCATTTTAATTCCTCAATTCCATAGACAGATAAGAAATTTGAGCAGAAAAGATCTGGGCAGTGTTTCATACCCTAACTCAGAGAGGCACCATCAGAAGTAGCAAATGCCAGTCACCAAACACTCCAGACAATATTTCCAGCTGCTACACTCACCCAGGAACTGGTTTTCACCCCAAATTCTACTTCCTCTATGCCTACATTGACCTCAATGAAGCATACTTAGTACAAGAGCAGACATAAGCAAAGCACATCAAGGTGCTACGTTATTTACAAAATCATTTTTCACTATCTGTGTTCGTGGAAAGATAAACCAATTCTTACAATGAAGTACTCTCCGGTTTTATTTCTACCATTGTAAGGAAATGTTTTACAGCAACAGAATTTGCACACACACTCTTTCACATTGCATTACAAAACATACTACATTTCAATAAATAAACAGCTCTCTGTGTTCTAAAAGGAAAAATAGCTCAGGAAAAGTGCATTTGCCATGCACTGTAAAACTTAGGTAATACTACATGCCTTGCACCCCCACACACACAGACTCCATTGTAGGTTAGTGTTTATACATGGGAAAAAAAGAAAGGAAGCCCACACTAAGACTGCTTTTATCAGCAGTTGCAAAACATTTCCAGGAGATAGTTAAGACTTCAGACACCTACCAGCATTTTACAGCAGGTAGAGAATAACTTTATTTGCAAGAGAATCAAAATAGGCTTTTGTAACAGTTCTCCCTTCTTCTGTGTTCCCTCCCAAATTTTTTATCTCCTTATACTTTGTAAGGTCAAAAAACACCTACAACTTCAATAAACTAACACAAATAAAAAAACCCACGAAGATATTCAACAGCTGGGGAAACCACCTTGAAAACATGACAGCACAAGCAGCTCAATAATAAATTAGGAAGTGGTCTGCTTTCCTCAAGGTCCAAAGTTCAAGATGGAGCACAAACTCACAAAGCAAGTGTACTAATACACTGAAAGTTTAGGAGTCAATGGGAATCTGCAATTAAACATCAGATCTACTGTCACTCTGCCAGGGAACCCAGTCTGGATAGAAACACTCCTGTGATCTTGTACAACCAGAAAGGATTCCTGTCTTGAAGAACTTCCCGTGTAAAAATATGCAGTTATAACCTCTTCTTCCTGACAGACTTCAGTTACAAAGTATCAGTAATATACTATTACAGTATGAACAGTTTACAGAATCTAAAGGGAGGGCACCGACAGGGTAACTCTTAAGAGACCCTCCATCATGAGAGCAAAGACATTAACGAAGTCCAGATAAAGATCACATAGGGATTTTTCATACTTAAAACTGGAATTCTGTTGTGCCTCTGTTCTTTTTACCATTCAGCATACATTGGTATATCACTGCTTGCTGCACTAAGAGCAGCAGAACTGCTGAACAATCATCTATACAAAGCCTGAACATGGCAGTAAAACTCTGCCAAGAGGTGCCCTAGCATATCCTGGGGAGAAAAAAAGAGCTTACTCCATGCAGGACAAAGAGAGGTACCTGCTAGCAAGTCTCTCATCATGAGAAAGATGAACTTTCACAGAGTAGGCAGCAGCTAGCTTACAAGAAGTATCCATATTAGCTAAACAGAAGGACTGCCTACCACGTAATAGCAGACATTTGCAGAGCTCAGAACTAGGATGAGCTCACCTGTAACTCAAGACATTAACACCACTACTGGAGATTAATAAAAGTAGGCATTATTCAGTAACTTACAGTTTTACTCAGCTGGACTGACTTTAGGGAGTTGACTAACCTTCCTGGCTGTCTACCTTACCAGCTGCATTTGTCTGATAGTATAAACTGGCTGGTTCAAATAAAAATTATTATCTGAAGGGAACAACTGGACTACCACACAGCCATACATCACCATTATCCTTAAGATACATGCCTTGCCATTGGCTCCTATACTCAGCTGAAAAGTCTGCTTGAACTAAGACTTCCAATGTTATAATTGTTCATTAATTAAACAGGTTATGCTTATTAGTTAAAGGATTATATCATCAGCTTATAGATTAAGCTGATGAATCTTCTAGAAGCACTGTGTGCACTTCTCCTGAACCAGGTGGATCTAGAGAGGAGAAAGAACCTATCTTGGTCATACAGAAACAGAAAGAAAAAAAAAAAAAAGGATGGAAATAAAGAACAAGTGACTCTCACTGAGATCTCAAAAACTGGGGACAATTAAACCTTACCACACCACTGGCTATTTAGATATGTAAGAACTCTGTAGTACATAAGTCACTACACACTAGTACAAAGCTAAGTGCTTAAACTATAAAACAAAGTTTGCAAAACAAGGTAACTCTGTCCTCAATCCATTTAGCTCATGCTTAAGGAAGCATAGCTGGCTATGCTGAAGTTTAAGAAGCTCAGTACATTCCCAACTCCTGAACAGGAAAGAGTATCCCATGCTAAGTTACTGCCTTACAGAAGGGACAGGCAGACCCTGTTTGGCTCTTGGTCTTCAAATCACCAGGACAGCTCCTTATCAGGGCTGCTACTTTCCTGCGTTTTCCTTCTACAGTCTGCTCTCCCTCCAAAGGAATGACTTTAATACCATGCATCCCATACAGCAGAACAAGTCTGGATTTAACATCTCATTGTAAGGGGTTTTCCCCCTATTTCATGTGTACTTGTACTCAACCTGCATGTTTTCATTGCCAATTCATAAGCAGCAAGCATCTTTAGCTCAAGGTCAAGAGAAAAAAGTTACAAATCAAAAAACTCATTAGCCACTGCATTGTCCAGTTCCACAGTACACAGACACATTGGAGCTCAATGTAAACAAGCTAAAAAAAAAAATCTAAAGCATTTCTGCAGGGAGTACCACCTTTGATGGAAGTCAAACTTAACAGACACTGGTCATAATACACCTAGGATTACCAAGTCAGACTGCACACACACCTGCCCATTCTGAATATATGAGCTCTCAGCAGTACTTCTTAAAAGGATGGTATTTCTGGTTTTCAATGAGAAATGAAAAACTACTGGCTCAGAGTACACTGTACAGACAGTACAACAGTATGGCTCTTTCAGATACTCTCCTCACTCAATTTTATTTTAATCTGAGTTTGTATCAAAGTATGTGTTTGCTGTTATATACAAAATATGAAGTACACGAACATGAACGTATCCTTTAGATACAACTCTGACTCCCCATGTCCCACAGTGATTTAGGAACACCTTTATCCAAAGCTGCTTCTGCATTAGCAGTACCTCACACCCTCAAAGACAAGAGAAACAAAACTCAAAAATAAGTAATGAGACTAGCTCCTTCTCCAGAAGGAAAACTGCATTTTCTCAGCTAAGCAAAGTCTCCCTAGCACAGCATAAAGTTCCTCTGACAAAGAGCACCTTGACAGCTTTTTCCTTGAAATACACTATGCCTTTCACATCCAGAAGCTTCTTTGGACAACACATAAGGTGCAAACCAATACAGAAACAGACTAGGATGAACGTGACACTATATTCTCCTCTTCCTTTCAAGATTGCACCAAGGAATTTTATAAATAATTTTCTCTTATCTACAAAGTAATAGTAAACTATTTCCAAGGAATCTGCAGGAATGAGAAACAGCACAAGCAAAATTGCCAGACTGGCCCTTCCCAATAATTCAGTTTGACTGTGGATTACCACAGCCTGAAAAAGGCCTCTCAAGGATTTGTCACACATGCATCACCCAGTCTGCCACTCAACAAAATTAACAAATACCTTCTTTGGTTGTCTGAAGCATGACACCTGAAAAAGAACAAACAGCCCACTAAACTTTTAGATATAGGTCAAATGCCAGAGATGAACAGAAAATTTCATGATGAATGTTTTACCATTTCCCAGAAAGTATTCTAAGGGAAAAAAAGCCAACAACAACAAACAAACAAAAAAAACCACACCACATACCACAACCAGAGCTGTTTCAGGCAACACTAAGCAAAACAAAAAATCCCCAAAATAAAAAATTCACACACAAAAAGGCACACGTCTGCCTCCTGATATTTGAAACCCCTCATTCATAGTAAATGCTCCATTGCTCAGTATCTATTGACAGGTTTCAGATACATTCTAGCTAGACTTCTGTTCTCTATGACCAACAGTATCTACATATACAGATAAAAATTTGTTTGATGAAGTTCTGCTGTGAGACAAGGAAATACTCGACGTGAGGGGCTCATGTTGTGCTTGATGATACTGAACAGACACTGGGATAACTATTACTGAGTGTGTGTGCTGAGGAATGTTTTATTGTGTAACTACATGGTGAAATGATAAGTATTGAGGAGACAGATGGTTAAGGTGAGTGGCTTGATATGTGGCCTATTGAAAATATCCGAAAGCTAGCATAAGCAGTTCTGAAGTCAATGGACAGTCTGAGGCTTCTCTAATACGGAATTCAGAGATTTAACTGACCTTTAAAGAAACACTTTTCTGTGGAGAAAAGGATAATTAAGATCTAGATAGCTGTAACCTTAAAATCTAGTCTGGAATAATACTACATTTATCCAACCTGTCCCAGCAGTCCTCCCATGATAACGTTTTATTCAGTCCACTGCTTAGCAAGGACAGGCTGCTACTGCATTTATCCAAGGTACCGCTGAGTCCAAGTATAGAAGTTTCTTGTATTTTAAAATTACTAAAAGGTTAAGGGGATGTGACCTGTATATAAACCCTATATTAAGATTTAACTGAATAAAGGCAATATGATGGAAGACTTAGTAGGTATATAAAACAACTATTTTCTAACAAGCCATCTTCCGATTTTTAATTAAGTAAATGGCCTTCTCTGAGACAGAGAAAAACTGGCCTAGGAACTGATCTATAATCCTTTTACTTATGACCTTTTTCTTACCTAACACAGCATCACTAGAATGCAATGGATCTTCTTGACTACTTAGTAAGTTTTAATGCCACTTCATTCAATGTCAGACCTCTCTCTTTCATGTGGGGAGAAGAGGCAGGGGCTTAAACAGCCTTCTATATCAATTCAGTCTGTCACTCAGAGTTCATTTAAAGCAGCTAAAGGAACTTAAGACTCTAAAAAGGCAGCTTTATTCAAGATACCTGTGCCACAATATGACCCTCAATAAGCAAAAAATTTGATCCTTTCCTCTGCAAAAAGACTCATCTCTGCAAAACACCAGACATAACAGCACATCTCCACCAACAAACTGGGCCCAACAGGCACTTCATGTTAGCCTGTTTCACAGTTTGCATGCATCCACACTCACTTGCCCCTTACCCTCTCACCCTCCACAGTAGTCTGTAAACACACAGCAAAACAGAGAAACAGCACTAAAAAGCATTGTGTACAGTACAGTAGGACTCAATATCAGACATTACAAACTGAGGCAAACCTTCTACACAGAAGGAACCTATATGAGATTAGATTTAAGTTGTGCAGTGATTCTTTGACCTATCCTTGCATCCATCAGTATGTATCTTTCCATCAGTAACACAGCCCCTTTTCCAAGTTTTTCTAAATCAGAATTCCTCAGTGGACGGAAGCCATCAAGGTTACTTTGATCAGTGGCAGAGTTACATCATGTCCTCATTTATTATAATCACAGCAACTCTCCCACAACTCTAGACCTACCAGCAGAAACAGTAAGAGCCAAGACAGGAAGAGTAAGGCCAAAGATACCACTACTGAAGTCCTTAGCAAAAATGCAAGTCCCCTGAAAAATCACTTTTTCTTCTTATATACCTTGATTTCACAATCCTTTAACCAGTCAACTTACTCCCCTCAACCTACCACAAATCACAACAATTAATTCTACCACAGTATACAAATACCCGCAAGAATTTTAATGGTGTAAGAAATAGATGCCTTATGATTGCAGTGGACTCTGTGCTTCTCCACAGCTTTGGAACAGCACTTCTATCAACCAAAACTGACATACTTGCTTAATTTACTTGCCTACATTTTTCTGTTAAGTGACTAAACTTCCTCAAACAGCACTCTAACCTGTTCACGTATTCATACTATTTCTGAGGCACAAGCCTAGAAGCATGACAGGGATCAGTTCGGTATGACTCCAGCACTCCCGCCAGCTTAGCTGGGTAAGCAATCATGCCAAAGATTTGTAACCTACTACTCCCAGATGAAACAGAGATGTCAACAGGAATTAAATGTACATGATTTTTTAGAAGCACAATTGGTCCCCAGGAAAGACTGCAGGCCTGATTCTCCTCTTGTACTGGGATACTTGAGGATTATGAAACAGTGCAAAATGGAGCTCCCGTAATGCTAAATTTAAATCCCTGGGCATTGTGGTCTCTTCCTTAAAGCATTGCTACTCTATCCATTACTGCTGTATGCATCTGTCCTAATCATTAAGACATTTGTATTGCACTTGCACACTATTAGAGTTGGCAGGGGTTCTTAACATAAGAAACACAAGTTTGCTTTTTGCTTTCCCACTCTTCTCTAGTCTGCAATGCTTTATAAACATGAAAAAGTTGCAAACTGATCTGCTTTCAGATGCTAGATCACCCTTTATTTTATCACATTAGTAACAAAATTTTCCTTTGAGAAAAATACCATGCGCTATGGAATGGAGTGCAAACTTTCTATTAGTTTTTGATACCTTGTGAAAACAGATCCTGCCACAGCTCTTCCGCAACCCTGCTCCCCATGCAAGTAATTTTAGTTCTGATTTCCCATGACTGACTTCACAAAAAAGCATGGCCTACAAGAGTAATGGTGAAAAACATAATTGTAAGAATATATAAAGTCATGGCATAAGGAAAGTTATGTGTTATGCATAAAGTTATGCATAAAGTGCGTGTCTGCAAAGAGCAGCACATTTAAAGTATGAATGCCAAGTAAATTAGTTCTAAATATTCTGAAGTATGAAACACCACCATCTCCTTAAAAACAGTAATTCTGAAGTTGCTTCATTTTGTTTCAAATACTGATGAGCAACTTTCATATTTATACTTTAACAAAACTGCTGCAAAGGTAAACAGACTGTTTATTATCCTTTAGGAAGGATCTGAAGTTGACAGCTAAGATGAACTGTTTTGCACTATGTAACAATTACTTGGAATTTCCTGGGTACAAGTCACAGCCAAATTTGTTACTCATTTTCAAGAATGAAATATATGTATCAGAAATACATTTCAAGAATATATTTCTGATATACCATAAGGAAGTCTAGAGTTTAAAAGCATCAAGAATCCTAAGGAAAATGTAACGATTGTGCCTGGCTTTACCTTATAAAGGCAGCCTGAGGTTCTTCTGACCTACTGACCTTGATCCAAAACTCAAAACCACTGAAGTGACATCAGCTACCAGAGAAATTGAGTCTTTAAAATAACATCAGGATTTTCTTTTGTATCAACTAGAAGAAAAAAAGTTGCTAACTAGAGTTTAAAGCAATACACAGAAAGCAAATAGCTACCTGCTACTATGTCGAAGAAGTTGTTACATCCTTAAATACAAGTCAGAGTATCACTTGCAAAGTTCAAGCAACATTAATAGCCAAACACAGGAATTCTCCAAATCTTTTCAGTTTGCTTTTTCCCTTTACTATCTTCTCTTCTATAAATATTTCTTAGCCCAAATTTATTTTCTTCCGTTGAAGCCAACACTGTCAAGATGACAGACTCTTCTGAGAAGGTGATCTTGAAAGGCAAGTAGATTTTTAACAGTTATCTATGAAATACCACAGCACTTAAACAGTAATTTGCATGCCTGTGACTTAACATTCATCTTTTTGTCTTTTATACAAGTCTAATTTCTTTAACAAGGAAATTCCCTGCATAAAATCCCATAGACGTTTTAACAACCAAGAGATTTAGAAGTTGAGAACAAAGCAAAATCAATGGAATAGAATTAAACTTAGAATTGTTATTTACATAAGCTTCCACTTGCAATATAAGCAACTGCTAAGTCTCCCTGCTCAAACACAAGCTGTAGCAAATACAGTAAGGATTATCCTCCCAGCAGTTGTTTTGTAACAAGACCAAAATTACTACCAATACACGTCACTTTAAAATCTAAAATTCTTATTAGGAGAGGCTTTTGAAACAAGACTGACCTGAAAGTTTCAAGATTACTTTTTGTTGCGTTTTTTTGAGGGTTGGGGGGCAGCAGCGGCGTTTGCCACATCAACTACTCCTCAGGCAAAATACTGTAGCAAAAACAGCAAGAGTAACTTACATGCAAACTATTTCAGATTACAACCTTAAACAGCACCTGTACCAATGCCCTCATCTTTCAGAAAGCAAACCAGACCTGAAAGCAACATCTACTGATGTGATATTGTTACCAACTTTCCATGAAAAATAACTTTAGAACTAAATCCCAGGAGCAACCACTTGAGATGCTCAGAGTAACATCACCAAATAAAACCAAAGTAGTTGCAAAAGATACACAACTCTTCAGGGTTTGAAGAGCCCTAGGAAGTAGACAAAAGTAAAATCTACCATTTTCCTAACAAAATACTATGCTGGCTTTGCAAGAAGTTGATACAATTTCATGGTATTCTGAAGGCAGGTACAAGTGGAACATGCCTTATAGCAAGAGCCAAATGAGCAAAGTTACCAGCACGAAGCCCAAACTTGTTTTTCTTTTCACATACAACACTGTCAGAGATAGTGAGCACAATATGCGCTTATCCATTAGTTGGTCTTTTATGTAAGCTTATACAAAGTATAATTAATTTCAACGGTTTAAGGTGCTTTAGGAAAAGCCCCATAGATACTATCTGCATTTTAGTCAGCTAAACGCCTAAAAACCTTACCTCAAGTGACCATACGTAGGTAAGACACAGAAGAATTAGCCTTATTCCGATTTGTCTTTGAACATTTAATACCACACGTGTGGAAAAACTAAAGCACTTCATAGCTGTTTCAAAGCTCTGAATAAGAAAACATTTGAACAGTATGCATGATATAAACCTCTTCTGAAGTTTTCTGCTTACCACTTCTCATCTGTATTATTTTACCTGGCCTAAATTCAACCTCAACACCTAGTTTTAAGCCTCCCCTGTTACACATATCTCCTCTGTTCTCAGATTACAGCCTGACAAATATTCTAAGTGCTGATACTGGGTACACTTTGTGATAAATCTTTTTCATGTCACACATCATATCACTTTATTTCGATTTAATTTCATTTTAGGTAATGAAAAATTAAGACAACCAACATTATGCTCATTGTGCATCACTCCCTGCTAAGTTAAAACAACAAGCCACCCAAATACACAATAACTGCCTGTTTTATTTCCTCGCAGTAACTATAATTATGGAGATGGGTAAAGTCCAGTAAATGCTAAAACCATTTATGATACGGTTTGAAGTTGAAAATAACTGAGTTTTTCACAATCAAATCACTCTCGGCTAAGAATCTTAGCTACAGCCATCTAAAAGACAGAAAAAACTCAGTAACCAATCACTTAACTGAAAGGCTATTTCTCGAGACTCATACGTTTTTATAAAAAAAATTATAGCATATCAATTCTACCTCTATAAAGGAAACAGACAATACACCCACACAAGCATAAGAACCAAAGGACTCAGACGATGTTTAAACTTAAGGATCATCTAACAGAAAACAGTGCTCTTTCCCTTCCCAGTAGCAATCAGTCTTTATTGGCCTGTCTTGTCTGTTCTTGCCTGTTCTACAGGCCTACCATATTTTTGATGCATATGCCCCTTTAAGAAGTAAGAATTTAGGGAGCATGTGCTGAGCATATGGGCAGGGAAACTCCCTGTTCATTCCCATACTACTTAAAAGCAGCAGCCTGCTCCTCTTCCTGTCAAAAGAGCTAGCCACAAAACCTGCTCTTTGCTTCTTCCAGCGGTCCCTATTCCCTCTGTTCACATTTGTCAATGTTGCAAAGCCTGGGGCTGGGAGGAAGGAGGACAGATGAAATGTGAGTGCCACTGCCAGAACAGTTCTTCAGGAGTTCCCCTGAAAAGCAAACAAATAGGAACAGGCCAAGAACTGGCTCAATTGAACTACCAAGCAACACTGGACTACCGGACCATTGGCTGGGCAGCCTAACCTAAGCAAAAGGGCAGAAGAGAACTGTTTTCCCTGTATACCAGTTCCAGCTGAGTTAACTTCTGAAGAGCAATATACGCAACACAGTGATCCCACATGCTGTATAGGAAAGTTCACACATTCAAACCCAAGTTTTCTTCCACGACAAAAAGTTCAGGGTGGATTTCTCTTCACAGTATTATTGCTATCTGCATAGCTAAGACATCCATCTTTATCAATCAGCATGGCAGGCAAGTTTTAACTCAACTACTGAATTTGTCAGGAAGTTTAACCCA
Organism: Microhierax caerulescens; assembly: GCA_035590215.1. Classification (NCBI taxonomy): domain Eukaryota; kingdom Metazoa; phylum Chordata; class Aves; order Falconiformes; family Falconidae; genus Microhierax; species Microhierax caerulescens. The sequence goes on along the minus strand of JAVJGJ010000057.1, from coordinate 55,797,193 downwards.
GCAGGCTGACAGACCTTCTCCCCTATTAAAATCATCATATTTCAAGACCAGAGAAAGTCTAATACATGTTAGTAGAATTACACAGCTTATCAGTGAGTAAGAAAATGTATGTATGTCTCTAGCAGCTATGGCCAGAAGTTAACCACAGAATATGAGTAGTTCCAACAGTCACACTACACTGTACCTAATTTTAGCTCACCCGCCTATGTTCACAAGTGTCCCAAAAAACAAGACTGAACGGTATTAAGAGCCACGTGAACAGCAGTGAAACCAGTGCAAATGCTTAAGTCCTTGCTGCTACTGTCCTTCCTAAACACTGAATCCTTTACCCCCTCCCACCAAGGAGCACAAAACAGAATTAAGAACTATTCTGCTACCACACTGTAACGAGTAACATTTGAAAGGGAAAAGAAAAAACCCCAGCCCATGCTGCTATTTCTGCCCTGTAACATATCGAGCAGATCCCAACCTAACAGTGGGATCACTCCTTACAAGGCATTGTAGACTTGTCCACACATGAGTATATAAATCCTCCACCATCTATACAAAGAAATACACACACATGCATACACGCCCACACACCTTCCTAAATTATTTCAAGAAAAATGCAAGTCCCCAAGAACAACCTTCTAATGCTCTCACATCCCCAAACCAGATTTTTGCATAATTTTTCATTGCTCCTGATGGGAAATTAAGACAGCAATGGCATGATTTTTCTTTCTGATGTTAGAATCTCCACTGTCCATTTCAGAGCAGCCAAGAATTGAATTAGCATGAATCACCTCCCTTAGGTGGTACGTTTCCATTTTTGTATGCTTTGTGAATAGAAAATGGTAGTTTCTAAATTAATTCCAAGAAGTTACTTTCACATATTAAAGAACCTCCCAAGTAATTCAGGATAAAAAAAAGAATGCTCTGAAATTCAAACTAAAAAGCACAACAGTATTTCACACATACTATCAATTTAGAGAAAAGTACTTATTAAGAAAACAATACACAATAGGTCGAGCATTCACTGCAGTTTGTTGTAGTGTGTAACATCACCTCAACCTAGCATCCTTTTCAAGCCTCAGTACACATAAATGAAAACAACCCGTTTTATTACCAAACAACTACAGTCAAATCTTAGCCCTGCAGGAACCCCAGGTATCTAAGCGTGCACAATTACTTCTGTGATATTAGCATAAAGCCTTATGTCGCCAATTCTCTACTAACCGTACATCTGCTGTATCGAACAAAACACAAAATTGCTTCATGAAGAAAACATGCTAGAAAACAAGGTATCAACAGATTACAGCAGGGAATGCCCGGATTTGAGTTTATCCTCACATGTCTTGCAAGCTTATTATACCAGCTTGAAAGGTATGTATTTAAGGAAAGGCTGTATCTCTGTGCTCCATCCTATATAGAAAGATTATACCAATGTGGAACCCAGAACTGCTCAGTCAGGGATGTCTGGGAAAGCAACGGTGAATTAACAGTTGTATACCCAGTTGCAGAAAGAAACTGCTTTTACCCTTCACCTAATACTTACTGTTGGCTCCCACATCCTCAGCTACTCCAGAACCTCTCATTCTCAGGTATGTGAATCCCAGTATCAGAAAGAACAAGCATGCAGCAGTTAAGAGGAACATGGACAGGTAATGTGCACTGAAGCCTCCAGTGGTGGATACCTCCTCTCTTTTGAACTGCTGGAGAAGCTCCTCCTCGGGCTCCGACAGATTCTTCTTGTAGGTGTTTTTCAGGTAGGTATGATTTGAACCCGTATGATTGGAGTGGTTGAGTCTAAGAGAGGAGGTGGTTCCACCCGAGGGAAGGCTATTAGTAGCCGAATAGATCCTGGTTTCCACACTACCAGCAGCACCGCTGAGAACATGATTATTGGTCGCTTTCCTAATGGTGCCTGGAGGGTCAGTGATTTTACTGCTGTCCACGTCCGTGAGCGGCGGTGGCAGCAACAATACTGCAGGGGATTTCTTAGATAGGCCAATGCGGTATCTGGGGCTGGGAGGATTAGAGTCCAGATCTTCACATCCTCCTCCTCCTCCTCCTCCTCCTCCCCCCACCCTCCTTCACTTCCTCCTCCTCCTCTCCCTATTTCTTCCTCTT
>JAVJGJ010000057.1:55774040-55793098 GCA_035590215.1 Microhierax caerulescens | reverse complement strand
GCTGTCGGGACAGGCTGCGGTGCGCCGTGCCAGGCCCATCGGGCACCTTCCCGTCGCGCCGTGCCCGGGTTACAGATCTGCCCAGAACGGCCGCAGCAAGCCGAGGAGCCCACGTGCGCACCCTCCTTGGGCACCCGGACGTCACAGCTGTGATGAGGGGACACGAGGTGTGCCGGCGCGAAGGCTGCGTGCCCGCTGCCGGTGGCTGAGCACCACCCTCCTTAAGTTTGCAATTGCCGGGACTTACTCTGCGCACATTTTTTTTTTGCACAAATGCAGTCTTTCAAACACATTGCAGCTGAACCTGCCCGTCTGACTGCATACACAAGTACGTACTGGTCAGAGTGATTGTGCTAACATTAAAAGGTGTCACACTGGCATTTCTCAGGGTGTGAGGTGTGCGCTGGCCCTTCTGGATTGGCCCTTTGGCCACAGAACCTCACCTGGAGGCTTCAGAATCTTCTGACCAGCGTGCCTCTTCTCTATCCTCCCTGAATGACAAAACCCTGGGCTTACCTACTGCTTATCCCATCACAAATGCAGGAGGCTGCGTTTCAATTTTGAGCTAACTGACTGGCCTTACACCACCACACACAGAAGTGGTCCAGAAACAGGATCCAGCTGCAGGAACAGTTGCACGTTCCCCCTCACGGTCTGCTGCACTGAGGATGTTGTGGATGTGCCCTGCTAATGTCAAAACTGAAGTTGCTAATCTTGTTACTGTAGAACACTTGCAGAGCAGGAGTTAAGGTAGCTGTGAGGCAGCTATGTGCTGAAGATCAAGCCAAGTCTACAGAGCTACAAGAGTGGCTTGAAGACATCTTTCATGATGATAATGATGATGAATGGTGATGATTAACTCCTACACCCCACCCTCCATTTATGACCTACCACACCTGGGAGTGCAGAACCTGTCCTATTGTTCATCTAAGCCTCCTTTAACAAAACTCGTCTGAGGCTGAGAAGCACTAGGCAGGGCTCTGTTACTGGTGTGCTCCACGTGGTACCACTGTGCACAGCCTTCCTTCTCCTTGTTTCCCTGACAGAGCAGCAGTTTCACATACGGTAGTATTGTGCATTGGAGCAATGCATGGAACTCCAGCTGTAAAGAAGATTATACTCAACATGAAGTCCGTTGCACATTAAATCATTAACGTAAATGTACCTGCTCTGACCTATCTCCCATCCCGTGGTAGCTAGCTGATGTGACAAATGCCATGAGAAATGCCTCTGACATTCCATTCCTCCTCCTCAGTGAGAAGCAACCCACATCTCCCACCAGCTATTTGGGATATGTGTCTGAATACAACCCCCGACATGCAGTGCTTACCTCCTACTGCCTGTGACACTGGCCAAACCAACAGCAGGCAGGCCCAGAGCAGCCACCACTCTGACAAGCGCACTGCTGGCTAGTGCCCACTTTGGACACTTTCCTTCTATTGCAAAAACGTATGCTGTCCTGCGAGAGCTGAAGATCCTGTCAGCTTACCAATGCAGTTCATATGTTCTATCTGTTTATTACAGCAAGGGCATGAGTTAGTCTATAAAACTGTTTACTTAGCAGCAGGAGGGCAATAAATACTATAAATAGTTAACAATTGAATCACCTCCTGCAAAACTATAGTACATAGACATACAGAACAGCTGACTGAAAAGTCACCATATTCCAAGTCATGCTTTAAAATCTGTGTGCCAAAATATTTTGAAATGTTTAAAAAACATGTCTTCTGGTTGGTAACTGAAGTAAGGATACTTCCACTATCAACCCAAAGTCTCCACATTTCTTTAATAATATACATTAGTATCAATAATATCAATGCCTCATTAGTATCAATACCTCCACACAGCAAGTTTTTAAATAGAAACTTTTTTAAGGGTAAATGTTGACTGCAAGGAGTGTGGAGACTTTTTCATCAGGAAAAAAATGGTAGTTGTTTTTTGAATCAGACATTTTGGTTTATCTTTTCCCTCTCATCCTTAAATGCTGGTGTTCTCAGGAAACTGCCAGTTCTTCCAACAGGTGAAAAGGTGCTCTTCTGGAGATTAGGAACCATACTTCTGTCAAATTCATTGGACTTGGATTTGAAGTTGTACCTTAATACCTCTTTTACCTTTCTTTCCTGATTACAAGTTTGTGTAATGTTCATGCATTTTTGTAAGTTCTTAGAATCTGTGGATGACAGTTGCCTTTCTAGGGTTAGCACTTCTCTTGCTGCAACTTCCTCTAGCAACAAATGCTACCCAGTTTCTATACAACTCATTGTTGCATACCTGAAACATTTAGAAATCATGAGTCACATCTAAAAGAAATATGACCCTCTTGTAAAACTCACAATTGTGTAAATGCTGGTGTCTTTCTATTTACCTTTTGATTTTTTCTCTTTAAGGTATGTTCAAATCATATTCACATTGTCTTGGGAATGTGTTGTTAATGAGTATGAATGTTAGTGAAGAGTAGGAATGTGCTTTTCCTTTCTTTTTAAAGAAAGTGGAGATTGTCACACAATCACAGAACTCCAGGAACTAGTACAGTTACTCTTATGACAGTATGCATAGGAAGAAATCACTTTTCACTATGAAAAAAGCCTGTACTAGTCTATTTTAAAAATATTTACTCTGGTTTATCCATTTGTTTCAAATACTACATGATGAACATGAAATACTTTCTTCTTATAAAACTGAACAGGCTTTTTACTAAGAAAACTAATTTTTAAATATTACAGTTGCTGCCACCATGCTAGTTCTGTGAACAGACTCACTTGCACATCCCTCTTTTCTTTTTTCTTCTCCTTACAACTTCCATGTGGATTTGTGTGATGAGAATGAATCCATCTTTTTTAAACTTAACAGCAGTATAATGGTACTAATACGTACCATTTTTTTATGTATCGACCGTGCCATTCTGCATGTGAGCCTGTGTCTTTTGTTGATATGTCTTTTGCTGAATACGCTTTTCTTTCCTGAAGGCATCCTATTAATATTCTAAAGGCTTATGCTGTCTCTTGCCTTTGCATTGCTGCTTATTTGTGGCTACAATGTGGGTATCTGCAAGGTATCTCGCACTTCCCACGTGATCCTGAACTGCTTGCATATTGCAACAGCATGAGCACAGTGTGCTAGTACCCTACATCCCACAAAGAGGCCATGTGTTTCCAGATTACACTTCTTCCTAAGTGTCCCACAGTAGTTCCACTCTCACAAAGTGTGTGATGACCTGCTGTGACTGTGCAGTTCTTGTCACTAAAAGTGAACCATCTTAGTTTATTAGTCTGAGACTTCATAAGGCAACAGAATCCTCTCCTGCAGGTGACACTTTTATATAACTTTTATATAACCTGCACTGATCCATGGAATAGTGTGTTCTCAACTGGGTGTCCATCTCTGATCTGGTCATGTAATTCCTGTCTCACTTCATTATGTCTGTGTTTCTGGGCACTGGCCATTTTAATGGGACTGTTGGAGGCATTACTGCTGACTCTGTAAGGTGAAAAAAAAATCCACAAGGCAGAACTCCAAATCCTTAAGACTGGCTTAAAAAAATATATATTTATTTTAAAAGTACAGTTTATTTATGTATAGACCTTTCATTAAACTTCGTTGTATGTGTTCAGTTCTTTTCCCAGGAGCCGGGATCGCTAGGTGTATTTGTTTTAAAACCTGAACCGGAGCTGTCCAACTCCCCGGGAACTGAGCTTGAAGAAGAATGCCAGCTATTGGAAGACAAGAGATTTCATGACAAAATGTAACAAAGAAACAATAAGGAAAAAAAACCCAAAACACGCTAATAGGAAAAAACCCAACAGTAGAGACAAGGTCTTTAGGAATAAAACAAAGGAAATAATAGTGACTAAAAGCTGATGTTTATCATGGTAGTCAGTTTTTACCTTCCAGCCTCTTGTTTTTGGGAAGGTAGTCAGAAACATTCTGGTTACAGAGAGGCAGATATATGAAATCATAAATGAATGGTTGAGAGGCCCATCCTGAAGTTGTTCAGAGAGAATGGATAAGTATATATATTTATAAGTAGCACAGTATCATGTCACTCAGCTGTTGGTCTCTAAAACCTTGCCCCATTTATGTCTCAGAGCAATTGCTGCTAGAAGACTGCATGCTGTAATAGACAGTTAAGTGGGTGACAAATCAGTTGTGTAATTCATTCTCTAGAGCATTGTGGTAGATTACATCCAGGTTTTTTTGTTTAAATTTGAAAAGGAAAAAGTGAAGCTGAGCTTGGTAGTCAGGCAGAGTATTTTTCACATTGGTTGACTACTCTTAAGCAGAAACTGGCTGAGTAAAACACACATTTGCCACCTGGAACTGGCAGATGTACTTCTACATATATATAAAGCCCTATCAGCACAGTTGTGGCCAAAAGCCATGGCAACACACTATTCTGGATTTTCAGCCTCTACTTTCCTATTATTAGGTAGACCTTGCAAGTATTTTCAAGGTCTAAGGAATGGTAAGAACTCAAGGTGCATCCTCAACACAGGAGAATACTGGGAAAGGACCCTGACTGAAATCAACAGCACCTTGAAAACCTGGAGATGCCTGATTTCCTAAATTCCTGTACCTTTCTTACTTAAGAAAATACTGAGCACCATGCAGGATGCAGACATGTTGATTTCACCTGATGAGATTTTTTTGTGAAGTCCTAACCAGCCTGTAATATGGGTGTAGGCATGGCACTCTGGCTTGGGACCTTGATAGTGTTTTGTGGCAATGTGAAGAGCAGTGTAGACAAAGCCACAAATTGCTCACTGTTGACAATTACATCCCTGGCTTTTATCCAAGGCTACTGTCTTTAAAATTTATGTTTATTTCATTCATCTAATGTTTAAAACAAGAGACATCATTCACGGAACAGTAAAAATGAAGTTTGCATTTTATATTTTCATATAAGGATAATTGTGTAATTCATTTCTTGTACCACAAAGCTCTAATTTCAGTTTATTCAATGAATAAGCAGAGTATAAATACATACAATAGACAAAAATAATCAAATCAAAGATATTCAGAATAGGGCCACCATTCTGCTTTCTGTCCATGTCATTAGGATGCTGCAAAGGACTAAATTTGGTGTGTTCCAAACAATTACTGGTATTACTATCTGCACTTGTTTAATACTTGGAGATCTGACCAGTTTTCATCACTCTCATGTACCTGGCACTGTGCAAACACAAGGGGAGATATTCCTGTCTCTTGAATATGCACTTGCCTCTGTTACCTCCCACCTGAACTGCAGGCAAGATACATAAGCAGGAAGCCAGCAGCCCCTAGAGAATCCCATGTTCCTACGGAAAGCACTTGTAGATCTCAACAGTGCAGACTGCCACAAGCATCTCAGTCTCTCCTGCTCTCACGTTCTTACTGAGTATTGAATTAATCCTCTTGTTGCTAGCGCTCAGTGGTGTTGACCTGGCATATTTAAAGGATTCCCTTAAGCCAAGTCATTTCCACTGTCAATAACTCTACTCACGTAGAAAATGTCTCCCACAGAGGAAGGAACTTCCATAAGAACTACTCACAGACAATGGGAATAAAGTCCCACTGGCCCTAAGGGCTGCCATTTCCTACTCAAAGTACATGCCACATTTCTAGAACTCTGTTTTCTCCCATAAAGATCATGTACATTTAGGGAGTGTTAACAAGAACTAGTTTTTAGCCTACAGGTAAGTTATCCATGTCTCCATCTAAAAGCAGCTTGGTCGTATCTGAACCAAAGCTTGTGCGTCACGCATCATGGGAGTCTCCAGCATGTACCACACTCTCCTGTTGTCTAACACATGTAGATGTCATTGTTGCACTCAGTTTCCCTCTGTGAGAATGACGCACTGAAAATTTTCCTTCACCACTGTTCAGCTGTCCTCCTCAAACTATGCTGCTAATGGCTTCTGCCCCATTGTTTCAGCTTCTTTTCTGTGCCTTATGACATGGCAGCAAGCCCAGGAGCGTGCCTTGTTCATCCTGCAAAGATGCTGAACTCGAGAACTCAATATGCCTGGTCACTTGGCAGGGAACACAGGCAATGCATGGCAGAGAGGACCAGATTTCACCATTTTGAAAGCTGTGTAAGGTGTCTGCCTTCTGCTCACAAAAAGGTGGCTATAACCCCAATACACGTTCTCCCCCTACTACTACTCTTAGGTTGACCCAAATGTAAGCGAAGTGTTCTTCAGAGCTGGGCTATTTTGTCGGCACTGCTGAGCATCTTGATTGGAGAATGGAGGTAGGGATGCCAAGAAACTGATGCCCTGGCCCTGCGATAATGCCGTCCAGTTACAGAGCCTTTTGTTCTTTACTCTGTATGGTCATTACAGGGCAGAGGTCTGCCTCTCCTCTTCTGTGTCAGACTTCATACGCAGGCTGGATCCTCCAAGTCCGGGGTGTATCATGTAGCATCCTGTCCAAAGGTGTTACTTAATTTCTCAGAGCAGAGACACATCTGACAAGCTACTTTTCATTATTGTACCTGACCTAAAAAAAGATGGCCTTCACCTTGCTGAACTTGTATTGGAACTGCAGTCGTTTTACTGTAAACTGTTGGATCAGCTCCAATATCACTTCTGGGAAATCCTCACAGCAGCAAAACCCTAGTCCTCCACCTGCATAGCCAGACAAGAACAATGCTTTCTGCCAAGCTCTCCAGCTCATCTCTCCACACCTCAATGATGAGTTGGGCTAGCGTGGAACACCTCCCTTTTCTTATGAAAAAGAAGCATAAAAATAACAACAAAAAAAAACCCACATAGAAATGAAACAAGGAGACAGTAGAAATAGGAGAAAGTGTATCAAAAAGAAGTAAGAAAGGTAAAGGGAATAGAAGAAAGCAGAGGGAACAGCAGAAAATAGTAATAGCAAATTAAGCACCAAATACTGAAATGACTGCTTCGTACCACATGAAGCTTTGTAGGACAGCACAGAGGTGTTCTTATGAGGAATCCTAAGGGAATGTTTGGAGGAGGTTTATGTGCATATGGGATGAGGCGGGGCAGGGAAAGAAGGTGGTTTTTTTCATTCATCCACACTGTGTAGAGAGCAGTAGGTGGAGGAGTAAACTCTCCTCCCACCCGCACCATGACTTCATCTGGAGTGCAGTCAGTTGTGCTCCAGATGCCAATGGAAAAGGAAAATAGTATTTGCATGGCTGAAGAACTGGGGGCCTGTAGCACACAGATAACGCATGCTCTGAGCAACAGAACAGAGTCTCCTCTAACTTACCACTTTCCAACATCTACAGGCATAGGTTTCCCCTGGCTAAAATTAGTCCATGTGAAAACTTTCTGGGAAAAAATAAACACAGCGGGAAAAATAAAATATTGCCGAATATAACAGCTGCTGAACAAAAAGTTCTCCCCTGCTAAAAACCTGTGAGAAAGAATGAACCATCCATGTATATAGCCAATGTACTACTGGAGGGTTTTCAGCCAGTTGTGATCTTAAAAGAAAGCTTAAATTAAATGTGCACTTCACTGTTAGCAGAATAAAGGACCCAAGTGACTCACCTAAGGTCATAAAAAAGACTGTGGCAGAGCTGTAAACCGAGTTAATGTCATGAGGGCACCAGGCAGGAAATGAAGAGCCTTGTTCTTTGCTCTTGGCTCTGCCACTGACTTGCTGTGTGGCAAATCGCTTCCTCTTCAGGTGACTCAGTTTCTTCCATAGGCAAACTGAAGTAATGATTCATCTTTGTAAAAGTCCTTTAAGGATAAAGATGGAAATGTTATACAAGAGCAAAGCAGGAATTCCATTCAAGTGCTCTCCCCAGCCCATCCTTTGTCCTCTTCTTGCTGAATTTTTTGCAGAATGTCTTTGTTGCTGTGAATGGTATTTGGTTTGAGCTAATAAAGCTGCAAATTATATAGCAAAAGCATGTTAATGAATTAAATGTCAGATGACTTCTATTATATGCTATAAACAAACAGAAGATGTGCTAGAAGAAAATTATCTGTGTTGCAGAGTTGGTCAGGCAAAGAAAGAAATGCCAGTTAGCTACTCTATCTGGAGAAAAAAGGAGTATGTGGCTAAGTAATTTTAAAAGTTGCCATAATATAAGAAGAAACAAGGGGGGCATGTATTATTAGATTCTTAGAGCTGGGCTGAAAAGGCACAGATAGAAGAACTTAATGAGAACACTTCAGATATTAAAAGGAAGGTTATAATTTTAAAGTCAACAACTTTGTTTACAGCAGAAAAAAGAAACCATATAGCAGTTGAGGTAAGGCAGTATAAGAGGACAAAAAGGAGTACAGGCTTTACTTTGCGGGTTGGTCCCCAGGGAAACTGAATTAACTCTGCTACAAGCTTCCTGAAGTAAAATGGGGAAGATAGGCAAGCCACAGTTTTCAAACGAGCCTTTTATAATGTATTCCGTATCTTCCAAGTGCCCAAGTTCAGATGTATATAAGACCAGTTTGTAGAAATGCTAATCTTTCAAAAAACTAAATGAAATTTTAATTGGAAAACCATCTAGAAAAATATAGGAGGAAAAATTTTCCAGCTAACACCTATATTAATTACTTAAATGAAAGTTTTCAGTATCATACATGCACATTTGCAACCTGGTGTACACCTGCTATTTGTTATAACCATATGAAAACCTACAAACAGCCAGATGTATCTTATATTGACCAAGATGGTACCTTCAAATTAATGCTTAAATCTACATTTTACATATGCAACTGAATGCACATAATTCAGAAATGATGTTTCAATTTTATTTATAAAATGTTTTAAACCCTCTGGCATTGAGAAAATTGTTCAATCTCAATAAAATCAATATCCAATAGGTCTTAAACATAATTTTGGTTTTGCTTTTACCTGGGCAGGTTTTCTATGCTCCTTTATCCTAAGCTCAAGGACAACTCCATGCCCATTCCTAGATACATCTGGACCCATTTTGATCATTGGAAAGTATATAAATATATGTATGAAGCTGAACTGTTGCATGAAAACATTGATTGCTTCAATTGCTTCCATATATTTTGCATGATGCTATGACATTTATTTTATGTCACTGCCTTGTAATTTGGTTTTAGCTTTCTTATATACATATCTATGCTTTCCACGACTTTTTTACTAACTGTTTGGAGCATTTCCTATTTAACTTATCATTTACCGAAACCATGTTTTAGGACCTATTACTCCTTGCTGTTTCCCCTAGGAAACATTTTACTATGCACGATTCAGCATTTTTCATATAATTTTACATCATCCATATTGACATTGTGTTGGCTGTACAAGTTGCCTCATTCATTCTGTTAACTGTGAAAGTCTGGGCCCTTTTAAATCTATCTGCAGTTGTCATAAGGATTTTCTGAAGGACTCATGTCAGGCAAAAGTCTCTAAATACACATTGTAGATAATGTGTATGTTTTAACACTCTCATTATTCATCTGTTGCTCTCAGAATTCATGTTTCACTTTCAACTTTTCCATAATCTCACATTATTTATTCTTCTTTTGACATCTGGTAACGCTGTAGTGCTGTAACTTCTGTAATGAATGGATTGCTGAGGATACATACAAAATCCAGATACTCCATCACTTCCTTCACCAAATCTCCTCGTCCTATGGGTTTCTGTACCGGATTTACCTGTCCCAGCATACCCACTCTGCCTCACCTGTTTGGTACTCACTGTGGGGTACTCAGTACTACATGAACTGTGCAATTCAAGAACATTCCATGTGCAAAGGAGAACATTAACCTACTAATAAACATGCTATGAGGTTGCTGTTCTCACTCTGCTTCAGGTGCTGCCTGTGTTGTTTGGAACCAAAAAGGCTCTTGTTTGTTCTCTACAATCCACCACTTGTGTGAAAATATTTCTGAGTCCCAGCTCTTGAGCAAACCTCCATCTCCAGGAATCAATACAACAACAACAACAACAAAATCCCAACATTGACCTCTCTAAGCAGTATAGTCCTTTTGTGTGTCACTCAGGCAACCGCTGTCACTACCTGCCATAGGCATGAACCCACAAGTCCTCTGTAATGCCTACTGCTTTCAGTAAAAAAGCAGCACCAGCCTTCTGGAGAGATTCAGAAGTATGTTGTTTACTCAGAATGCCCAACTTTAATTAGATAATTTTCAGATGTGTCATGAAGTAAGTATGGAAGAACTTTAATGCAATTAAAAGGTTTGTAATTATTTTATGTTTAATGCCAGGCATGTCATATTGTCTTGCCGAGTGGATCTTTTAACAGTTTTTTTATTTGCCAACAACCTGTCCTTCTACATCTGTTACTTCATTTCTTCTCTCAGCTTTCTTCCCTGCGTGTTGAGGACTACAGCCTCTGGCATTCAGTTCCTCAACACCTTTACCCATCATTACCTAAGGAACTGAAAAGCCTTTGCCCTCAGTCCAGATGTTTTAATTCTCTGTACATACTCCCACACTAAACCCACATTTTAGTCTTCCCCATGCCAAGGTAATAGAAAGCCAACAAAATTTTATTGCCTCATGTGTGAGAAATTAAGGCTTAATAAGTGTAATAAACTTTATCAGTCAGAAAAAAAAAAAAGTGCAACATGAATGCCCAGGGAACAGAAAAATTAAAACTTCAGAAATTAATTTGCTGGGGAAGGAATATTCCACAATTAGAGAATGTAAGAGGCCCTAATTAGAAGTTATTTATTTTCATGGTATAGTCTTCCAGTGTGTCAGATCACCTCTGCATTAATTTTTTCCTCTGTCTATCTTTATAGCTCAATATACCACACTTATTTCTAAATGATGTTATGTTACACGGCTTCCCTCATATTGGAACATGTTGTTATACCTTTGACTGCTTCCCATGTGAGCAGAACTGCCAGATGTCCTGTCTTCTGCTAACATGTACATTTTGAATGGAGCTCCTACGAAGCACTCCTTCCAGGTTTCCCACATGTATGCTCTCATCTCTCTGGCTGCATAGTAGGGAAAGCGGCAGAACTAAGGAATTCGAGGGGTTTTGCTTCAAGAAGAAAAGTAACTGTATTCCCTTTTCTGTAAAAAACACAGCAAATAGGCTGTGTTTTTTAAAAAAAAGGAAGAGTTGAGAAATGAGCAGCTCCCCACAGTGTCATACTTCTGACACCACCTAAAATCCACATGCATGAAATGCAGGGTACAGGCGGTCCTGCTCCAAATGTGAATGACTCCATGTCCTGTTGCATCTCCAGAGGATGTCAGGAAAGCTGTGTGGTACAGCAGCACCAGGAGCCCAGGGCAATGGCTCAGCAGCAGCTGCACAGTTATTCCAGGAAGATGGGGGCACTGGAACTAAGAAATGAGACAGAAATCCTGGCCCTGTTAGGTCAATGGCAGTTTTACCACCGCCTTTATTTAGGCTAGGGTGGCATCCTGTATGCCTGACTCACATTCTACCGAAACTGAACCCGAGTATCAGGATCCCTGCCCTGCCCAGCCTTGCTCTTCAGTTTCTGTGCCAGTTCCAGCATGGGGAGGGTTTGAACTGGGATATGAATGGAGCCATGCTCCCCTTTCTTTAGCGCTGTTCAAAATATTGTACTTTGAAGATGTACATAAAGCTACACTTATGTGTAGCTTCTTATACAGTATGTCTGGATCCCGCTCTGCAGCAGAGCAGCAGGGAAATGCAGCTGAATGGCTGCACCTCAAAAATCACATCATTTTTGGATTATTTTGTTCTCTCATGCAGTTTAATGCCAGTGGGAAACATATGGCCCAAAGTGATTTTTCCCCACTTTACAGTTCACATACTTTTTACCATATGCGAGGCATTATTTCATGCTATGGCATCTATAATCCCACCCATGTCTATTCTTCCCTAACACGGGATGGGCAGTATACATTTTGTCTTTCTGCTTCTAAGGCATTGTTACTCTGCTGGTCTTTTCAGACATTGGCTAAAGTTTCCCAAGAATGCTCCTAAAAGATTTTGACGTGCTTTTTTTATTATTTCTGTGAGAAATGGTGATAATATCTCTAGTTTTAACTTTGATTCTGTAAGTGCTTAAAGTTTTCCTGCTAGGCAAGTCACAGACCACTTGATCGGTTGTCAAAGAAGCTCGCATGATCCCATAGTCGCAGAATTTGAGCTTTTAATCTCCAGTGCATGACATATGCATCAAAGGCTTTGTGGGCAGCCACATTCAGCAACAAATCATAGAGCTCTCATACCTTTCGTTCCTTTTCAGTGAGCAATATTTATCAAATCTGCCCAGTATCTCCTCCAATAGATGTAGATATTAAATCCTCTGAAGCTGATGTTGCAGGTAAGTAACTTCAATAAAAGAGATTGCTTCATTTGGTACAATAAAAAAAATAATTTTGTGAAGGATTAATTTCTGTCAGCTGTTATTATGTTCTCTGTCATTTCTAAGGTAGAAACTTAATTGCATCCACTCTTTTCTCCTTTCTTCCCTTTTATTTACTTGGCTAAGATCTTCTAGCTTTCTCTCTAAACCACCACTAAATTTAGTGTTTCTTAGCATAAAATAATGTTCACTAGAGTGAAAAAAAAAATCCCAATACCTCTTCACAAGACCCAAGAATATTTGTCCCAAATAGGCATAAGTAACTGAGAGTGTTGAAAAAGACCTAAAGGAGAGTTAGTTTATGCAGAAGTGGGATAATGAACAGTACCAGCAATCTCAGAGGGTGCTGAATCTAACACAGACTGTATTACTACGGTTTGCATCTCATGACTGACTGATTTTCTATTTGAGCAGGTATCTCCAGTGACGTTCCCCCTGCAATTGGGACATCTAGGGAAAAATAATTCTGTTATATGAAATAATGCATGAGGACAGGCTGCAGTTCTGCCATATACAGGATATTTATAGGCTGCCTCTTTTCTGTCTGCTCTGCTGCTAACTATTTGCAATAAGGTATTAAATACACTTTGAGACCTATATTTAACTGTCAAAATTGGTAGAAATCTACTAATCAGTTCACAGACATTGCAAACATTGTATAGATGTCATTTGCATAGGAAGACAAACTAAAACATAAAACAATGTTCTCAAGAAAAACTAATGGTGTGGCCTTGTGAACAGCACTTGTTGACATAACTCTGAAAAGAGTATTGCAAAGGTAATGAACAGCCAGAGAAAGGGAAGAAGAATGATCAGGAACGTGGAAGAGATCTGATACAGAGAAAGCAAGGATGTGCACCAGAGGGAAGGGACAAGCAACTCGAGAAATGAGAATATTTAGAGCACTAAGTGGAGAGCAGAAGGATAAGGGTTTCCTTCATCTGCAAAACAAGGGAATGCTCATGGAAAATAGAATAAGGCAATTTAAAGCTGGGAGAAAATTTCCTCTTCACCCCCAGAATGGCCAGTGAGGCTCCGGAATTCATTGTGTCTGAGAACAGGCTAAACCCAGTGCCTGAAACAGCCCGTCAGCCTCCTGGCAGTCTCCAGCACTGCTCGAAGAGAAGACCCTGTGGTGGGTGGTGGCCCAGGTCCACACTGTGGGCTGGTGTCGGGCGCTCCACGTAGTGCTGCCTGGCTGCAAGAGGTGCTGAGCTCCAGTCCTGAGCTGGAGCATCCCCTCAGGGAGCTTTGCTCCCATGAAACCGGAGCAAATGGCTGCCCTTTGTTTCACCCCAGAAATCCACCCTGGTAAACAGCATGACACAATTAAACAGGATTTTTGCTTCTTCTGCAGAAGAGCTGGTACGGGCCACCAGACCCTGGGCCACCCGCCTACGCTAACTAAGGCTGCCATTTCTAGGCAATGTCCCATCCTCTCTCAAACAGTGCGGGACAAAATACCTGGGGGGGGGGTGGTGAAGGTCTCTTCATTCACTGAAAAGTACTACAGAAGCTTCATAAATACAAGCAATAAAAGGAAACTCGTAGAAATAGTTTTTCATATATATGTATTCCCATATGAAGTTTTCCTTTTAATTATTTCTGAGACTATTTCACAACTAAATGCTTCAATGCAACTTGGATAAATTAATTTTAGTCCAATTGCTAATCTTATGAATAGGAAAGGTAAAATGAATTATGTTAATCCTAAACTAATGCAACTGGTATGTTTTTCAGTGGTTTAGGGACATCTAATTTTCATGGTATACATTTTTTCAATGAAGCATACTTTTCAATGATAGTCAAGATTTGAGAAAACTGAAACTATTAAAAATGTACTTGCATGGAAATTATTTATAAAAATGGAATACAACAACAAAAAAATCTACTTTGCTTTGTTTAGAATTGCTTTGGTCTGATAGTTGTTTTGAAACAAGTATTCACATTTCTCAGTTAAACACAAAATCCGTTTCAGAAATGGAACTTGCAGCTTGAAGCAAAGTTAAAAGTCGTGTCACTGTGACAAAGCTGGGAAGTGATGCCTTCAGGCTCATAGCAATGATAAATTTTGGGATTAATTGATAAAATCGTTAGTGTACACTGTTCCTTTTTAAAATGAAATTATTAAAGTCTAAATTTATTACAATCTATTAAGATAATTAAAATTACAATAAAAACTAATTAAGTTAAAGCAGTGTGATTTGCTACTGCAGTTTAAAAGAAGGTTAGATCTGCCTTTTTAAAAACTGAGAAATGGCACATGCATTATAAAAAAACCCCAGCATTAAAAACTTTATGCATTAAACCCAGCATTAAAAATTCAATGATGCAAAAACTTTTAAAACTCCTAGAATGATGAGTGTGCGTGTAACACATATGTGTTACATGTGTTCACATGTTCCATGTTCCACATAAGGTAGTAGCTAATAATACAGTTGCAGAAAACAAATAATGCCTACTTGATACTTCATTTTCTCCGAAGTCTTCATCATCTGGCCTTGTTCTTCTCGCTATACTATCCTTTTAAAAGATAGAACTATACCTTTTTGCACCATCTCTGCAATAACCTACCTCTCTTCTGGTATTCTGCAGACAAGACCAAAGAGCTGATGTCAGGCACCCTGAAATGATGAATAAAATGAAGAACAAAACGAAGAACAAAATTAGGTGACCACCTGGGAAAAAAACAAAGTAACTTGCCTATTGCCACACAGAAGTGTGACAGAACCAAGGACAAGGACATCTCTCTCTAAATTCTTTAGTGATGTGGTAATTTTTACTTCTGCAAGCTCCTGTCTCATTTGCTATACACTTTTCAACTTAGCAACAAAGGAGGCAATAGCTCTAAAAATAATTTGTCACCTTCAGTAGCCAGCCTGGTTCAAAGCCAAACTAATTCCATGCTCTCCATTGGATGAGCCAGGAATATTGTAGGAAAAGGAACAGAACAGATAATTAACTGTATCATAAGTGACGTAAAATAGGGGACCTCTCCTGCCTCTAGAGTGCATGATGTTACAACCTTGATTGTTGCTTTAAGATAATTTTTAATGCTACAATATAGACCATGTTCTAAAAAAAATAATTGTAATGTTATATTCAGAATAATTGAATGTGGAGCCTTTGATTTCCCATCTGAAATTTCAGAAACTTCAATGTATTCCAATTCCAGCAAAACTGACTTTTCTAATAAAAACAGTTCTATGATCCCCACCCTCCCCACCCCCACCCCCAGCTCTTAAAGCTGGTTGTTTTGGCCTAACCAGCAACAATTTAAGGGGATCTAATTCCCAATAAATAAACTTTGTTTCTGCTGAAACTGGCAGGAATTTTGAGATTCAGTTCAGTGAATAAACCCAGTGAAGGCTGAGCACTTTTGAAAATCCTGTTGCAATTTGGCATCTTCTTCCTTATTTAAATTGTGCAGGTGTTGGTTATTATCTACTGGTGTTCACCACAAAGAAACAAATAAATAAAATCTATATTTACTGTTTCTGTACACCTGAGGTAAAGCAGCATGTATAACCTTTGGGATGAAAATTATCACCTCAGACCCTATTTATGCCCATTACTGTTATTATTTATGCATTTTTCTCCCTATTTTTATATTACTCATAACTGATGATTGATGGGCATCAGGCACTGTCTTCCGTATCCCTCCCCAGATATACCATCATTCAAACCATCCATTCATTAATTAATTCCAAGGCTGTTCAGGGGAATGCTGTCATTTGCAATGAATGTCAGAGCAGGCCACAAATGCACTGTGTGTGCATTCCTAGGAAAGTTAATGGATCTTGAAGCCACACTCACAATGTAGTTCTGTTCTCATGTATGTTTTGCATTTCATTAAACAAAGAACCACAAAACGTTTGCTCTTCCGAGTATGTTCAGTTCCACTCTCCACAGTGCTCTCAACTCAATTAAAAAGTGACTATTATTCCCCAAAATACGTCATGTGAGTTAGAAGAGACATTTAAATAAGGGATCGAGAAGAAATATAACAAGCCCTTGCCTAGATCTTCACGTTGAATGCAAGCAGGCAGCGTAAACACGGGCTTTGCAAACCGTATCCTCAATGAATCTCATCGTGGTACAATACTACAACAGAGAGGAGCTCAGGTGAACAGACCCTGCGGTACCACAGGCTGGGCTCGGCACTAACACGGGGCTCACGGAACCTCAGCAGATGTTGCTTTAGAGACAAATTCAGACAAATTGCATGCGGCGTGCCAACGGGCACAGAGGTGCCCACGGGCTGGGTGGGCCCTAGTGCAGGTACATACCCGCTGAACAGCATTTCAGCCACTGCGTGCTCCTGATTTCTGCAGAAGGACAGCTGATCACGACTGCATTTTTTTTTACTCAGGGGTGTTTTATGGTACCCTCATAGTTCCAGAGATTATGTTCCAGTGTCATTACTTGGTGGTAAAATTCTCTTCCTTTGCTAGTTAAGAAAGCCCCTTTAAGTGAAAAATGACAGCTCAAATTGTATTCGGAACACACAAAATGCTTACCTATATTAAAGTCCCATTTTAACCTCTTCCTAAAAGCTTTATAATTCAGATATTATTTTTCCTCCACTGCATTTCTCTTTAGTCGCAAACTTAAAATTGTGTATTTCTAAGCTAGGAAAAATTAATCGTATTTAATTCTTCAAATCAATTTTTTTTTCTGCTTTCTAATATCACATCCGTTATAGAAAGTTTCTAAAATAATTAACAGCTATTGTCCTATACTACCTCAAAACACCACATGACCTAACTTTATTCGGCATGGGGTTTTTTTTAGGAACATCCATCGAAAGCCAGTGTCTCTCCCTGTTCATGAGATTATTCAGGAAGGCCCCTGGCAGTGCAGCCAGGGGGACAAGACCCCCGGCCCGCCGCTGGAGCCGGGGGCGCGGCGCGGGAAGGGAGCCGGGAGCTGTGGCAGCCGCCCTGCGCCCGGGGCTTGCAGGGGCCGCCGGCGGCCGGCAGAGGGCAGCCTCGCACCGGCGGTATCCCGGCGGCGTCCCGGCGTCCAGCCCGGCGCGGGGGGGGCGGGAGGAAAGCACCGGCCAGGGAGCGGGAATTCGGGAGCAACCTGACCTGCGGTTACCGTTCGAACCGTTGTTAGTCGGATAGAGGCAAGCGCAGGGGAGTGCGTAAGATGAAACACACTTTATACAAAATACATAATGATAAATTATAAAAAAATATTAAATAATCACCCTGACCTAACAAGGGTCTAGAGGTGGGGCATTTCTGTTAAGGGTACGTAGGCTGACTCCAGCTTTTGGAGCCTGAGCTTTCCCGGCTGGGCAGGTTTCTAGGGCAGCACCTGCGGATGCAGGAGCACTGCATCCCGGCCGCATCTTCCTCGGATGAACTTGCGCGAGCCGCTCCCTCCCCGCAGAACGCGGTGCACCGGGAGGATAGAGTCTGGAAGTGCTGGGGTGTGGGGGGCGCACGGGTGCCGTACGTGCACTTGTATATGGAAAATGTAGAGGTGCCGTTCTCACGGCGCGCCTCTTAGTTACGGGGTATTTCTGACCCGTACGCCCACACGCCGTGGGTCGACACGCGTGTTTCTCCCCGGTGCGCACGTGTGCTGCGCTGGGGAATTCAGCGATAAACCCCCGAGCGGACCGAGGGACAGAACACGGGGAGGCACCTGCGGCGGGACAGCACGGCGAGGCGGGTCTGTAACGTCATCCAGCGGCAGGAGGGGGGAGGGGAGGAAAACCGGCCGTACAGGACGTCGGTGGGAGGGTGAGGTTGGTTAGTGTGTTGGAGCATAAATCTTTTGCGTACAAAAATCACCCTGACCAGTTCGGCTATGCTCCTGGGGCGTGAAAAAGCAAAATAATGACAGAGCTCGGTACCTTTCCCCCGTGTGTAAGCTGACGTGGCAAACCCCGCTCAAATAAACCTGTCTGGAAAAGCAAGACCAGCTTCGTGTTGTTCCCCGTGACCCGAAGAATTCCGTTTCAGGCCGTTAATCCAGACGTAACTTTTGCACTCACGGGATGGAGCACAGCAGCACCCAAGGCAGCATCCACAGGCAGAAAATACCCTTCGGCTCCTTCCAGAACATTACAGACAGAAACTTGGGGTTTTTACTCAAACTGTATCTATCCTGGTTAGATTTAGGGTTTCTATAAACAAGGCTTGGGTTTTGTTTTTTTTTTTTCTTATGAAAGAATTTGAAAAATATAGAAACAGTATTTTTGTTCCTTCCTTTAAAAGGTATGATTCCGTTTAAATAACTTTTTGAACGTAAAACTCTTTCAGCTGTACTAAGTCTCTACATCAGCCCAGTTCCCGTTCCTGTGTAAACGGCAACGCTTCAGTGTCTTTCAGCATCTCCGCTGTTCCCGAGACCATGGGGACACACGCAAGGTGAAGCCTTTTCTCTCTCCGGCACCTCGTCACCTGCACCGCGCAGCGCCCCAGCGCCGGGACGCGCCGTCCCTGCCGCGCTGCTCTGCGGCCCGGCCGTGCCGGATCCCGCCGGGAGCCCCTGCCCGGCTGCACCCCCCTGCCGCTCCGCTGGTGCTCCCCCAGCCCCCAGCCCCAAAGCCGCTGCGCCGGGCGGCCGCGGCGCACAGGCTCGCTTGCTTCACCGATGCGTTTGTGCCCGTGGCGGTGCCGGCCGCATTGCCGGGTGCCGTCGGTGCCCCTGCGGGCGAGCAGCGGGAGGGGGCGGGACGTGCCGCACCGCACCGCACCGCACCGCACCGCACCGCACCGCACCGCACCGCACCGCACCGCACCGCACCGCACCGCACC
>JAVJGJ010000057.1:55728577-55773005 GCA_035590215.1 Microhierax caerulescens | reverse complement strand
CCGGCGGGAAGAGCTCGGGGGGCGGCGGGACGCGGGACGCGCGGTCCCGTCGCGGGGACCGTGTGCTTGAAGGCGGGGTTGCGGCGTGCGCGGTGGAACCGGGTGTCCCGGGCGCTGGAGGACGCGGCGGGCCCGTGTGAGGCGGGAGCGGCCAGCCGGAGCCCGCGGGGAAGACACCGGTTGCCTTTGCTTTTAATAGCATTTTACCCGGCAGTAGTTCGGGTGCAATTTTCTTTCGGTTCTCTTCAGTTTATGGACGTACGCTACAGGTTATTCATTGATCTCCATTTGTTGAACGCGCATGCTTCATTTGTAGTTCTGGTAAATAACAATTGTCTCCTGTAGTCTTAATTTTATCAAGGTTAATTGCAAAGCCACACAGCTCTGTAGTGTATTGCATCCCTTTGGGTTCTTTCGTTGAAAAGATAAGGATGACACGTTTTTCTGAAGAAACAGATGCACGATTTGACACGCTGACAACGTATGTTAAATTTGCGTAAAGCTGAAACACGTTAGCGTACGTTGTAACGATGTACGTTGTAACTTCTAACGATGGATGAAATTAAGTCATTTTAAAAATCTGGACGTGGACTTCATGCAATAAAGAGCTTGGTAAAGATGAAACAATATTTACCTTCAAACATTCAGTGTAAATTGGTGGTATAATTCAGCTAATTGCAGCTTCACAAATTTGGTTGTGGTTTTGGTTGTTTTAAAATACTCTTTCTGACTACAGGACTTGTTTGGCTTTGAGGTGTTGTCTGAGGCCCTTGTGATTTTTTTGCTGTCCTCACAAAGCCTTTGAGTTCAGGAAACACTTCACCTCTTCTTTTAGAGAGGGAAGGGAATGTGGAGAGACAAAACTTAGTCACAAAGGCTAAGTGACTTGCTGAAGGTCTTTGGCGTTCCAGTCCGGCTTTACAGAGAAAACTACTTTGTACACCAAGGGTTGGTGTTTAAGTACCTAGAAATAATTAGTGTGGTTTGGGGCAATATTTCCTGTGATGTTTCTCTGCCAGCTTCACTTGCTGACCATGATAAAACTACCTCTTTTTGGGAAAGGAGGATCGAGATATTAGACTGCACCTTGTCCTCCTTTCTTGTGCTCTCCTCTCCCTCCTTTGCTGCCTACAGGTAGCTCATTAGGAAACGATGATTGTAACACTTATGTGACATGAGACGAGTCACAGGCTTAAAGAGAACATAAACAAGTGTTCCCCTTGATGTAACTTGCAGGACAAAATCCCTTCTGAGCAGCAGCAAATCTGTTTAACCCATTATTCCTTCTCCTCTGTGCTGAATTACTGAGTTCCTGTTAGACGAAACATAATGTGTAAGTGAAATACCTAAACGGTTAAAGTAATGTCATTGCACCACTCTGTCCCTATAACAGTGTGTTAACTTTCAGATGTTCATGGGTCAAACGAGTATTAAAGCTGAGAGACTCTGCATTTGGAGATTTTATAATCTCATCTAGCTACTCCCTACAGTTCATCTTGTGTGTACAGTCAATAAAAACACTGGCACTACAGCCTTATGGCTGTGGATATTTAGATACATATGCACATCTGCAGATGCAGAGCAGTTTCAACCAGCAGCCTAAGCTTAGGAAGGAGTTTCGACCCCCTAGTCTTTTATGAGTTGGGGAAAAAATGGACATACTCAGCATCCTAGAGAAAATGTCTTCTTTTTGGTATTACAGTTCTGTTGGTTTTTGCATCCCTCAGAGGTGTTTGGGTACAGCTGCCTGTTACACACAGTTTTTGTCATCCTCTGTGGAAACCAGGGCACTTACTGTCCCTCTGCCAGGCAGCTCTTTATATGATGAGAAAAGGCAGGAAAACCCATGAGTATTTCTTCTGTAGCCCATAGAGCAACAACATAGTTGCCCACAGTAGTGCTGCAAAGAGAAGCAGGATACAAGTTATTTGTGGCAAAAAACCAGTTTCTCCAGAATTTCCGATATGTTATGAGGGGAACAAATGAGCACATTCTGACATATTTTTTCAGTGTTCTCTTTTGTTTTTAAGTATACGTGTTAGAAGTTTCCATGGATGCGTCCAGGAAAGTACTGAATACTTGCTACCTTTATTCCGGCAGAGTACTTTTTTCTGGGGATTTCCTAAGTCTGGGAAGGGGAAGGGAGGAGAGGAGAGAGGCAAGAAAGGAAGAAGAAAAAGAAATCTAAATGTATGCTTTGAAAGAAGAAAGGCATTCAAGATAGTGAGGTACTAGACTGCTTTCTGTGAAACAACTGTTCACTAGCATACAGCTGTCCCCTGTTTGGTAAAGGTGAAATAATTTATTCTGTGAGTCTTGTATTTTGTGCCTTATATCTTGTATCCCACTTGAGATTTGAAAATGTTTCTCTGGAGCTCCAAGGTTTTGGGGACTGTCAGTAGCATATGCCACAGCCTCTAGCAGTAGCTAGACCCTTTTTGGGTCTACAGAGACCAGACTTCTCCTGGGAAGATACAGGAGATCCTGTCTGTGTCAACAGGACAGGGGAGTGAGAGAGTGGCTGGGTGGGTGCCTGGCAGCCAGCCAAGGTCAACCCACCACACCTGGGCTCTCCAGCAGGGTAGGGCTGAGTCTCTCCTGAGATGCACCCCGCATCCCTGTTTACACCTGTGGAAATTGGATATAAACGTCCTGTGGGTAGATTCCATCTACCTGCTCCTGGGATAAATAATGATCCTAGTTGCAGGTGAATAAATAATCCAACCCAGGGAGTGGCAATACTTCTCAGTCCTGCACTGCTGCGTATGTGCATATTCTAGTTCAAAAATGTCTGTTGAAAGGAATGTTTTAAAGACTAGATTATACCTGTATTCTGTATAAACTGAAGTGGTAAAACCCCACTACGTTTAGTTGTTATGTTTCTAATGCAGTGACTTTTGTGCCCTGCATCTATTTTATGTGGAAAAGATTTTCTATGGTAATAAACTTTTGAAAATTAAGGCCATTTTCACTAGAAAACATTAACCAAAGAAAAGCATGTGTTGCTTTTAGTCCTTAGTCTGTTAGTTCTAAATAATTATTAGGAAATATTGGGGAAAACCCAAAATCTAAGGGTCTGAAGGTGCTAAATACCTACTTTTTCTGGTGAAGTCAGGATGAGCCAGGGGTTATGAGAAGGCTAGAGTACTGCAGAATGGAGTTGTTACGGTTTTATGCACTTCATGGGTTTACCTGTGAATTTAAACGTAAGATTACAGATGTTACGTTCTCTTTAGAAAAAATGTAATCTGGGTAAATCGGTGGTTACAAAGATTGCTCCTTGATTTGAAAGGTTTAAAAAAGCAAAAATCTGTGGTAATATATACCATATGGTAGGCATCTGTGTAACCACTGAAGCTCACTGGTGTGTTTCTTGCTCTTATTCTGTATGGTTTTTGCAAAATAAAGAATAATGACTTTTGGGGGTCTTGTCCTCTGGGAAAGATTGCACTGAAAGACTTCCCAATGAGAGAGGAAGAGACCCTATTATGCTATCTAATGCTGCGTCATGTTTCACCATGTCCACCAGTGGAAGGTAGCAAGGATTGCAGTGATAATGTAATCTCTACAGTGTTGAGAAACTATAAACAAGTATTTAAGTTCCAAATACATACCACCCAATATGTGTGACTAACTTTCAGTGGGACTTCTGACAGCAATAGAATTAAGTTCACATGTGAGTGAGTACTGGTGGGAGAGAACCATATTAAAAAAAAAAAAAAGAAAAAAAGTCTATCAGTGGCAGAGCAGCAACCAGGCTGATTTAGTAGACGGGAGGTGAAAAAAGAAACCAAAAAGCAAGATGGAATTTTTGTCTTGTAGTAGTCTTTGGTGTGATCCACAGAAACAATTAGCCTAGGCCTCAGCTTGCCCAGGCTGCTTTCTTCCTTTCGCATGTGGGAGAAGTGTTTGGGTGAGAAGCCAGATGAATTATTGTAGCAGCTTCCCTCCTACTCCCAGCTGTCATGAGTACCCCACAGCTCCTCTCCTGTTGCATGGTTGAATGCGTATGTCCATGATGTGCCATCTGAATAGTCAGTCGTGTGCTGGTGCCTGAGTCTCGTATCTCATGGTGCATGGATATCGCATGTATATTAGTGCTAAAGACGTATCCAGCCTGGTGCTGCTGGATGCGTGCCATTTTGTGATATGGCAGCGGTGGTTCTGCCCGATGACAGGAGATGTGCATGTGTGTGCAAGGGGATAAAGTGCTGGGGAAAGGTCTTTGGTCCGGGAGAACTTCTGGTCACAAGAGCACAAGTGTCAGGAGATAAGGGGGCATCCCAGCATATAGTCCTTGGGGCCCTTAAAAGAGGCAACTGGACCTAACCCTACTGGAATGGCTGGGTTACTTCTGATCTGAGTTATTGATAACCTTGAGTAAAGCAAAAAGATGCCTACCTTTTAAGGAGAGGTCATCAAGGCATTTCTTAGTATCATTTCTATATTGTAAAGTGGAGCTTAGGAGTGCTATTTAATTACAGCTTGTGGAGGCTAGTTCTGATCTCAGAGATGTGAGCATCAACCCTGAATAGCTCAATTGATTTTTCTGGAATTACCCTGTACTGCTGAGATGTAGCCTGACTGTGAAGATGAAATGGAATATCCAGCTATGCCAGTAGAAGTTTTGTTTCCTTGTCCAGAGGAAAGCTAACAGACTACCAGTTTTAAAACATTATTGATGCAATAAGGTTCTCCATTCAAACATCATTATTTCCCTGATAAACTGAAATAAAACAAAACCCAGTGAATTTCAAAGCATGTAATTCTTCAAAGGAAGCCTTTCTTCAGAGAAACTGCTGATTTTTTTGTAAATATTTTACTCGTACCCAGCAATTGCAGTGATGCTTTTCAGATTAAAAAATGGCTCTTACGCACAATTTAGGGTTTTCTTCCAATAATGGCATTGGTGTTCTGGAAGTTTGGTCAAGGCAGTCGCATAAACTTGCACTTCTGGGATTTACAGTAGTACCTTCACTGCAGTTTCATGTCACCAAACAGGGGAAATACTTTGTTTTTTGACCTCTGTACCAAAATTTCCATGTGGAATGCAAAGATGTTTACATACTGTGAGCATGATTTTTAGACAGAGTGTTCTCATGTCGAGAGCACAGCTCCAAACCTTTAATATTTAGATTCTGCTCAGCTGTGGTATTTTGCGTCTCAGTGTTGTAGACATGCCACCAGGGATCAAAGTAATGCTGTAGAGATCCCAATTTCTTAGTAAGGCAGGCATGTGCCAGCCATCTGTTGTATCTGCTGATAGAAAACAGCAGTAAAGTTTCTCAAAGTTTTGCCAAGAAGAAAAGGGGGATTTATTGCTCAGCAGAGATGAGTTACAAGGCACCTTGTAGTGTAAGCTACATCTGGTTTCCATAGTAATTTACATGGTGTATGTGTAAACTACACAATTATTCTCTTTACACAGCAGTGTAAAGCTGTGTTAAATAAACCATTCTTCAAAATTTTCATTGTTTATCCTTCCTATAAATATTCTAATACATTTTTAACAAACAAGTTTAAGTAATAAAATAGTTCCACTACTTTTACAGTAGTAGCTGCATTGTACAACCTAGCTGCTGAGAAGCACTGGAACTAACAGGACACCTCAAGCTTCAAGACTATATCGTGTGAAAATGTACAGATTTTTTTCCCCATGTTACTAATGGTTTTCCTAAAATATAAAATCTAAGCTGTGTTGCTTTCCTCTTCCTTGTGGAAGTGAAAATGTTTTCTGTCAACATCACCTCTTATTTACAGACAGCTTCCAAAGTATGTTCTTGGTGGTCCAAAGTTAATGCCATGGAGTAAAAAGTAAGAACTGACCATAACAAGAACTAGTTGGAAGGATTTTTAATATATTTAACAACTTCTGTTGGTATCATGCTTTCCAAAGAGGTTTGTTTTGTTTTGGTTTTTTTTTTTTGGTAGCTATGAGTATGAATGACTTTCTTCTAGTGAAGTGTGAATTATGTACATATAAAACAAATGTAAAAAACTGCACTTGTCCTAGAACATGTACATATGTAAGGAATATGGTGTGACCCAGAGCTTTCAAAACAGTGATATGTAGTAGGTAGTGGCATCATGTTGAACAGAATTTTAGGTATTGGCTCAGAGTAATGCATTCCTGATTTCTGTTTTTAAAGCTTTCAGGAAAATGCATCTCAAAACCGTTTTTGTTTTGCCTTCCTGTGGCATTACACTTGGCTTGCCAGTTTGTTCTTTTTTTATTTTCTTTTTTCTGTGTACAAATTCCACCTTTTGAAAGATGCTACTTCTATTATTCTCTTCCATTCTGCTGTTCAACCATGTTGTTTTTTTTGTTTTGTTGGGGTATTTTTGTTTGCTTGTTTGCTTTTTAACTGTTTATTTGTGGCCAAACTCTTCACTACATCAGACTGTAGCCCATACCTTGTGGAAAGTGCAGTCACCCAAAATGCACAGCAAAGAACAGGCAGTTGCATTGCAATACTTAGTCTTTCCATAATAAAACACACTGTTCTTTGCAGTGAATTATATGTATGAAAAGTAATAGATTGCTGCTGCAGATGTATGTTTCAGTAGAAGTTAGCTTTATTGCTATTTTCTGTTATGTAAATGGCTTGCATCATCTGCAAACTTGCTGAAGGTGCACTCTGTCACAACGTCCAGGTCATTAATCAAGATGTTAAACAGTATGGACCCAGCATCAACCCCTGAGATGTACCACTAGTGACTGGCCTCCGGCTGGATGCGGTGGTGCTGCTGATAACCCACTGAGCCTGGCAGCGCAGGCATCCACCTCAC
Organism: Microhierax caerulescens; assembly: GCA_035590215.1. NCBI lineage: Eukaryota > Metazoa > Chordata > Aves > Falconiformes > Falconidae > Microhierax > Microhierax caerulescens. The sequence continues at coordinate 55,766,216 of JAVJGJ010000057.1, read as the reverse complement.
TTATGAAATCCCACTTTGTCACTTCTTCTGTGGGGATGTTCTGGGAGGCAGTGCTGAAAGCCTTACTAAAGTCAAGGTAAACAAAATACACTGCTCTCCTCTCATCGCCCAAACCAGCCACTAACACAAAATGGGCCAGGCAGGAGGACAGAACTGAGACTGGCTTGTACAATCACAGAGAAGCAGCAAACTGAGATCTGCCTCAGAAAACAATATAAATAAAGCAAGGACAGTGATGCTGTTGTAAAGAGGCACTGAGAAGACTTTATCCAGATATGATACCTGAAATCCGCCACAGTATGTGGATTCGTCGTCCATTTATACAAGACTGCTTAGCTGCATTAAAATGCTGAGGAGGAGTTACCTGACAAGTCTGACTTGGAGAAGAGGCACATGCAGAATAGAAATGCCTTAGTAAAGGCTTACAAAGATTTGGGTTGGATTTTTTTCACCCAAACAAGAAAACACCTGGATCTTTTGCATCTAGTATGAAAGTTTGCTTTGTTTTGCAACCAGCTGGTGGAATCCAGCTTGTTTGGCTGTACAAGGAAAAGTGGGCAATTACCTTCCAACTGCTTCAGCACTTGCTGCCATCGCTGCTGCCAAATACATCAATAAATAACTTAGAGATCAAACATGGCTTTCAGAGCTGGTCCCACAAATCCTCTGAAGTTGCCCCTTAGCCTGGTTAAACGACTAGCTAAACACAACCAATCCTAAAGGAAATAAATACGCTTGACATCAAACCTGGCAATCTCCCAGCCTCAGGTTTTGACCCATCACCAGGGAAAACAAACTCCCCAAACAGCAGCCCACTAATGAGAAGATGTCACCAGCCCTGAGCGCTGAAGCACAGAAACCAGTAGCAAGAGCAGCAGAGCCAGCCTTCACAACGATGGCTGGCTAGAGGAGGAGACAGCAGGCTCTTGGACCATTCTGACCAACAAAGAATGAGTTCAGAGCTTTCAGTACTGCGACTATGAACCTATTTGTTCTGAGAATGTGAAAAAGACATGGATAAATCACAACTTGTTGATGAGCAGGAGAAGATGGGCTCTCCCTGCAGTGTTTTCTGCTTGCTGTCAATTTGCAAATGTGTGAATGTTGATATGGTTGATGGGGGTCTAAGACTAAAAACCACATAGGCAAGAAATCAAGTCCACCAAACAGCTTCAGTAAGGAGTACAAGTACCAACTTCATCCTGTTCCTTTTAAACTGCAGCAAACTGCTTTCATTTTTCCAAGTTTGAGCCTTAGCCAGTTCTCTTTCTTGCAGAGGTTCTGGGAAATAAGTTGAACTGTTGAAGCAGGGTCCATTTGAAACAAATTTATTTTTCCCTTGTGAAGCTACAGATACATTTACTGCAAGTGGCTACGTGTCTGCAGTATTCCACCCAGAGACCTTCAGCGAGAACAGGCAGGTTGCACCACAGAGCCCACTGGCATCTGCCAGAGAGGAAGGAGAGGCAAAATACTGTTAACTGGGTCTGTAATTACAAGCAACAGATGAAATGCATAGCCACATTAAGAGTTGGGAAATAATCTGCTAGCAGGTTGTGTTGACCATTGCATTGGTTGTTTTATTTTTTTTCTTTGTGCTGGGTTTTCTTTCTCTCCTTCCTCCCAGTTTTGCAGAGGAACATCTATTCAGATTGCATAGGCACGATCAGATTTCTGTATTGGCAAAGGAGTGTAGCTGAAGGCTTATGACCCAACATGTTGCTCCCCTCCAGTCAGAGCTGTGACATGTTGGTCTTAAGTACAAGGTGGAGAAGCTTATACTGTGCCTTACAGAGAGAAATTAGAGATCTTCATTGCATCAAGAACCACTTGGGTTTCACATTTTTACTTGACATAACAGTGCCTTTCCTTTGATGGGACAAAGTCTGCGCTTTATCCTGCCCAGTAATGGCATTCACATTTGAATTATGTCAGTGTGAATATCCTGTTTAATTAATAGACCCTTTGTAATCATCCTTCCAAACATTTGCAGTCGAGTAAACTTCATAATTTATATAGTTGGTGCCATGATGTCACTGTGACTATTAGTTGTTTAGACAGCAATTAATTGAAACCTAGCAGTAGAATTACAAGTTTTAAAACATTCCCAAGTATTTAACTTATTTATAAAAGACCTTTATTCATCCAAAAGTAAGGTTTTCTCATCCTGTACAATACAACCAAGCAGTATAAGTTCATTCAATTAAATTAATGGGGAAATATTTAAAAGGATGAGGAATATGAAAGTTTGCTTGTGGGAGGAGTGATTACCTGGACTTATAGAGCTCACAGCCTCTGCAAGTTCTTGTGAAATCTCTGTTTCTCCACCTCTCCCCAGCCCCAACACCTCCAACAGAAACTTCTATGTTTCCTGTGCCTGCCTGCAAAGACTGAGGTAACTGCAGTAAGGTCTTTCCCCTCCTTTTGGTTTAGAGCAGGTGACGGAGCATACCCAGGTTCTTTGGGATTTCCTCCCTTCTGCAGGCCAGAGGTCTCATGAAGAGTGGGAAGTAGAAAGCCATTTTTGTGAGAGATGGAAAGAAAGGGATGGCCATAGCCCTTCTGTGAAAGTGGCGTTGTGAGATTCTTCCTTCTCTGATTCCTTTATAACCACTCCCCGTAAAGACAAAAGAGGATCCCCAAACTAACCCTCTTGGCTCTGAGAGGAGAGTTGTGCCAGTCTCCTGCTCGGGGGCTGTCTGGTTATTCTACTCAGGAGAGGAGAAGGTGGAGGAAGCAGCCAGTCCCCAGGGGCTTCCCTGAGCATGGTGAGACACAGAAAGGAGGGCTAGTGCTTTTCTTATAACCTGGGCAGAATTCCTTGAGCTGATACTCAATTATGAGAATTTGCAGCACTGTTTCACACATGATTATTATTGTTACGTCTTAACAACAAATCTGGTTTTGCTACCCTGGCCACATTCAGAAGACCATTTATGTGCATGAGTATCTACTCTGATGGTAATCAAGCAGCAGAGATGTTTACGTGAAGCTTGCTTTATATCTCTGATTATAGACTTCCAGATAAGCCAGATTTAGTAATGGTATACTTAAATTAGTTCCTGTGGTAAAGTCTAAGTTATATTTCTGGCAAGCACAGGACGAGCTATGACCACTCTCAATGCGTTGAAAATATTTGAAGACATTTCTTTGAAAAAGCAAATCCCCTTAGATTAAAATTGGTACAGCCTGCATGTCAACAGCTCAACCATTAACTAAACATACCTTTCAGTATATCATTGAAAATGGACCTTTGAACTGAGGTGTGTTGTTCATCTGTTGTCCTTCAGGAGTATGTTAATAGCCTGCAGATAAATCACAGTTTTTCTGAAAACAGATTTCTACTACTTTAAAAATCTGCATTTGAAAACGTATGTGGGTTTTTAGAAATGACCAGCATGGTTTGGGCTTGAGAGTTTTTTCCATACACATTTCCCCAAAGAAACATTTCTAATGAATCTTCTTGTCAGCAAGTTGTGGCATTCCAGTTTCTGCCACCCATAATTCATATGAATCTCAGTTTATGAAATACAAATGAAAGGTGGCAGCAACAAACTATTACATTAAGGTAGCTGGCCTTCATGTGCAAGCATGCTTTCCCTAGACCTCTGCATGTCGTGTACTGCACAGCTTGCGACTGCGCAGTTTACTGTGTATGTGCATATTAACGTGTCCAGTTGATTTAATGGGCCAGATTTCCAAAGGCTACTCAGTGTTTGTAACAGCCATTCACCCTGAGGAAGCCCACGGGCCTTCAGCAGCAGTTCTTTGCTTCTGAGATTCACAGCTGCAAAAGCAGCTGCGTCACGTCACGTCTCATACATGAGAGTTGGTGTGCGCTCATGTACCTAATGAGCTTTGAATGTCTCGTAAAAACAGAGGCAGAGGTAAGTTTGTACATACAGCATTATTCGCTGGTATTTCCTGATTTTTGACTGTTTAACTGGATACAGTAAGGCTTCTTGAAAGTTTTTTTTTACACAAGTGGTTTTTGTATGGCATTTCCTCTGTTTCCTTTGAAAGAAAACTGAACGATTGAAAGGTAGAAAGCATTAGGGAAAAACTCCACCGTGTTCCTCAGAGATTTATATGTTTGAAAATAGCTTGCATGTTACATAAACTTAATCCCATTGTCTAGACAGCAGAGTGTCTCTTCACCCCAAGCAGGGCAGAGATGGGATCTTCTTCCCCATGCTGGGGAGGCTGTGGAGAGGAGCTGCAGAAAGCAGGTCGTGTGGGCCTTCCTCAGCCGCAGGGCTGCCAGCTGTACTCGCATGGTCCTTCTCTGGTACATGTTAGGAGTCCACCGGAGGGATGCACACACATATGCTGTGTGCACCACCGTGCTGGCAAAGGCTGCTGGAGGAGCTCAGGCTCCCTTGAGGAGGAGTGCATGGGCTCCAGGCTGGTTTGCCTGAGAACCTCAGGCGCAAAAGCAGCCGAGCACAGGCCTCACCTTTGCACTAGAACAGCATCATCCTTAGCTGAGACAGGCCATACCCTGACCAGTGGATTTCCTCACTGGCAAACTGTGTATGTGTGGTCAGTGTGATCACAAAAGCCTCTGGTGCAGCATCCTTGTCCAGCCTTCCTTGAGACTCTGTACAACATTTTCCTAAGATGTGGCAAGAGAGTCACTTGAAAACAGATGTGCGACCTGTCTTCAGTTCAGCTGAACAGCACACCTACGTGGCACGCCACAAGCAGAAAGGTGGCACTTGGTGACTCTCTGGTCACATTTTAGAAATGTGTTTGTAAACCGGTGTTGCTCCAAAGAAACCTGTTAATGCAAACTGCTTAAATCTCAAAGCTTAAATACATGACAAACCTGAGTCAACTTGAATTATTCCTGGTATATAACCTCAATGAACAATAGCAAGATATTTCTGAGGGTAGGATCATGTGTTTGGATTTTTAAGTTTTTCTCAGAGGTAAAAAGCCTTGTGTCCACACGATGACTGGCAGTGCTATCGAGGATGCACGTGCCCTGTTTGGGCGCAGGTTCTGTTGCTTTCAGCAGTGCATTGAGGGAACCATCTTCTTGCTGACGTTTTGCAGTGTAGCTGCTTCCTCACACCAGGATAATAGAACGTGATGCCTGTCAATGGCATAGGAACAATTTGCCTCGCTGCTTCCAGTGCCATTCCACAACAGCTTCAGCCAAGCTACCAGCTGATACTGTCCCATCTTCTTTCCCATCCCTGGTTGCACATTTCCATTCTCTTTGTTGTGCCAGTGCTGATGGGCTGCTCAGGGAGCTGCTCTGGCTGAAAACTAACCCTGCAGAAAGAAGTGATCAATTTTTAGCTTCATCTGCTCTCTTGGTTAGCTCATCACACGGTCATGTCTGAAGAGGGCGGGACTGTGACAGCACAGTCTCAGGCTGCCTTCTGCTGCCCTGGTGCAGTCCCAGTACTGCAAGCTACAGGAAACGTGGCAAATCAGATCAGAACAGAGAAACATCTCCCAAACCCCAAGCGTCTTCTCACTGGCAGAAATTCAAGCAGAACCAAACAAAATTGACTCAACCGGCTGATATCACAGCGAGTCCTGATGCAGGTGACAGGGAGGGCTGGACCCATAGGCTGCTGTCTGAGCACTGCATTTCTGCACCCTGTAGTGACGCAGAGAGCAGACCTGACAGCTCAGCAGGGTCTGCAGTGCAGGACATTGTTCTGCTCCAGTGTGTCTTTCTTCCTGCAAGTACCATGGACCACACTCAGTCCAGAGCTACTCACTGCATTTAGTCAGTAAAGGCTGGTTTGGGGTATTTGGAGAACCTCCAGCAGCCTTTGACTCCAGCAGAAGTTAGGGATTGTCAGCACATCTGGGATGTATTGAGTGACAAAAAAAGGACAATTTGGCCTCAGTCCGCAAGAGCAGACCAGATTTACCATAGCTGTTTGTCAAGGAATAAATTACATCTCTGATCTTTGCAAAACTCTTTAATCCCAAATGGGACAGTTATCTCAGAGCAGAGTATAGGCTTCTGCTGTTATCAGACTCCAGCTGTTTTTTCATCAGAGGTAAATCTGGGGAGGTCCACGTATTCGTGTCTGAAGCTGAACTGTCTCACTGCATTTTCTCTAATAAAAATGAGGTTAGGGTCTCTGCAAAGCATTCTTCTGGGGACCTTTTAGCTGCTAGCCCTCCCTGTCAGGATTTATATTGACAGATGATAGGCCATGTTATCCAGAGTGGAAAAAAAAACAGAAGGATGATGTAGCTTTCCCAAAATAAGCTTCATACATTTCTGAGTAGGACTCAGTCCTGCAAATGTGTGCAGAGGGTTCATCTGGAAGCTCAACTTGACCCTGACGGTCACAACTCTTCCTAATTTCTTTTCATCTTCCTCAAATGGAGGGTTGCCCTGGTCATGCCAGCACTGCCTGTACCAGAACACTACTTTTGTCTTTCACCAAGTTCATCTGCACAAAACTTTTAGCCTAGAAAGTGCCAGGACCATTTTTTTAATCCCACTGAAGGTAGGGGCAGTAGCAGAAGGAGAAAAAACGAAAAAACCAGCATGGCTCTTTGCCACGTTCATCATCTGAATCCCCTCTAAATAAAGATTGTGACCAGAGGAAGGGGAAGGTGAGAAGGACAGGCCTTGAAAAGGAAGGGACTGGTACAGTAGCAGTGGCGAGGGGCAGAAGGAAGACATTTTTGGTGAGAGGGCTTCTCCAGATAACCCGCTTAGACTCAGTGGAATGGTACCAAGTGCGGAGAACTGTCTGTGTTCAGCAGCACAGCCACGTGCCACAGCAAAACTCAGGACTCGCTGCCTCTCCGGTGTGCGGCTTTGCAAACCAGCACAGAGAAATTCAGCGGAGCCCAGGGCACGTGAAGGTGCCCACGCCGTGGATAGGCTCCATCTGCACCAGGGGGAGCGAGAAAGGCTGTTCAGGGCAGCAGGTAAATCGGACTCTCGCTGGGCTGAATTGTATTCTGCAAGTGCTGCTCTTTCCTCTGAGTGTCGAGAAAGTCGGGAATGAGCTGGCCTTAAGGAAGATACTTCATTTAAATGCTGGGAAATACATTGGACCATTCTGGACCTTAACTCAAAAGGCTGGACCCTGTGAGGCTGGCACTGTAACCCTGGGGTGAAGCTGTGCAGACCCTGCCTAAGAAACAGCCTGAAAGACAAGTTGTTTGTCGAGCTGTTCAGTTTCTCATCAGAAACTGGGGATATGGTAGTACTTCCCTGCTTTATGATGAATATAAGCCCATCTTGTTTTGCAAAATTTAAGGTATAGTTACGGAGGGCATAACTAAATGGAGGCCTGCATGGCACATTGAAATATTACAGTAATGTATGTCCACATACCAGGGTCTTGTCTCAATAGCCAGATCAGTGTTTTTTCAGGTACAACAGCAAACACATAAGTTCCTTTTCAGATACACTAATCAAACATTCTATTTAAATAAAAATTTAGTTCTTCTTTCATGGTAGTATCTAGAATTTGCTTTGGTCAATGGCAGCCTGTGAAACAAGAACAAAATTACTCTGGATATTTACAAAAAAGGCATTGAAAAATCCATGGAGCAGATGTTAAAATAGAGCAGTGTTAAGGAAGTTTTTCTAGCAACTAATCAGGAAAGAGTTGATTTTTTTCCAAAATGTTTACACCATAACTTTTAAACACTTGTTTGCTTGAAATACAAGGCTAAAGACCATTATCTGAGCAGTAAATAAAGAAACTCTCACTCAGAGTTGCTTCAAACTTTCTGTCACTTAGGTGCAGGAAAGTGGAAGCGTCCCACTTTGAGACCCTAGAAGGACTCCAGTCTGACAGAAGCTGCTGTGAGATTTCGTAACTTTTGGGAAAGTTTATTGCTTACATTTTGGGGAGATATTTATTATATGAGAGTGCCAGTTAAAGCCAAGAGTGAAACACATGGACTCAATAAAGGCCCAATTACATGACCTTTGCTGTTTGCCATGCTTTTAACTTGTGTAAGTTATTGATTACACTTTCATGAGATCATAATGAGAAGGTTGTTCTTTGGTAATGGTGTGCTAGAGGAGCTTTATCCTCAACTTCAAAGCTGTCCTGTGAGGCTTAAGAACAAAGGGTTGGAAGTTTGAAGCATGGCCAAAATGAATCCGTGTGCATTATCTATGTTTACCACCAAGCAGGAGGTGGATTAGCATATTCTTCAGCTGTGAACTTTCTCTCATCACATCAGATGAGCCACCATCTCTAAGGTTTACATTTGTGCTTTTAAAAGCATTCTGTTTAATTAAATGTAGTGTCTGCTCAGATCTCCATCGTAACTAGTCTAAACACTTGTTAGCGCAATCATTTCCCTAACTGTAAAGGTTTTATTGAAATTATTTGACATTCTATGAAAATAATTTTCAGGCTAATTTATTAACTATAAGTAAATTTATCCAGAACCTGAAACTGCAAACAGTTTGTAATCTATATAAAGATGCACTCCCAGGACCAGCCAGCCAAGGGTTTCAAGCTATGAGGGGAAGAAAATGACCTTGCAGTTTATTCTCAGTGTAGCTAGAACCACATCAATGTGTTACAGGTGCTGATAGTAGACCTGTACAGCATTGTTTTGTTAGGAACTAACCTGATGAGACAGATTTTAGTTTTTTTCTCTAAGGAGCAGTAATAAATTTCCCTTAGGAAATTTTTAGGCATTTTGAACATCCCTGATCATGAAATCTCCACTGGAGAGAGCACTGATCTTTTGCTGTGTGATGAAAGAATCAAACAGCTTATGTTGTGCCAGAACAAGAAATAACTTTTCAGGGTAATAGCTTTTACCAGTTATCAGGATACCAGAACAATAAGTTTCACTAAGTATTTGAAGATAATGAAGGCTTGTGTATCTTTTACTTTTTTTAAGTAACTGAACTCTTAATGCTGTTTTTCTTTTGGGGATATTGCTTGCTTCTTTCCCCTTCCCCAAAGCAGAGTTTTCTAACTTGCATCTGTAAGACCCAGGAGAAAAAATTTAAAGGAGTCTTGTGCACCACATACACATTCCAGCCTGGTTCATGCTGCAAAATATTATTCCTTGCTAGAGATTTTCAAGATGTAATTAACTGTGAATCTTTATCAAACCCCCTTTTTTTGTCTCCTTTCAGCTTAGCTTTCTCAGTAGTAACTCTAGGGAAGCAGTAATAAAATGTGTTACATAAAATCTGCTAAACAAGAAAACATCTAAACATGGAGAGTTGTGCTCTCTTGCTTTCTCTTTTGTTTCTGAATAAAGCAAGGTAAAGAAGGAGTGAGAAACCCCAAGACTTTCCTCAACAAGTAGCTGTAAATGTGTTGTGACTGTTAAGAAATCCTGCATGCCACATGCCTTTGTATCGATGTACTTGTACTTACCTGGAAATTGCTGTGGATCTGTTTGCCCATATACTGCTTTCCAAGGCTTTAGCCTTGTGCAGTGGTCCCAGCGTCCCCATTACAGATGCCTCCTGAATCAAAGGATTGACTCTGATCTAAACCAAAACGGTATTTTCATTGGCAGGCTGATGATGGACAGGGATGTGCAACAGGTGTTTTTTGTTTGGCTCTCTGTTTCAGGCAGTCTACTTTTCCTGTGTGGGGGGATGAGTTTCAAAGTTAATGTTCTGCTGGTGTATTTGGATTTTTCTTTTTTTGCTGGTGCCCCTCTTGAACCCCACTCTTTCTGCCAAGCTCTTCAGCTTCCAGTCTTGGGTTGGTTTCAAATGACCCCTTCAAATGCTAAAGCGCTTCCAGAGCTCAAAGTCTGGTGGGAGAAAATATCAGCTCAAAACGACCAAGTAGCAGCCGTGTTTCCCTGTCTCCCAAAGAGCAGCCAACCACCAGAAACTCAGCTGCTAAATGTAATCTAAATCTATTACTTGTGGCCTCACCAAGCTTCTTGACAGTGATTTCTTTGCATTACTTACCTTTAGAGAAATTATTTCCTTACTACTTGGAGGAAAGGTTAATGTATTTTTGCAAAGATTTCTGTCCATCTCTCCTGTGCAAAGCATTCTTGGAAGCCTGCAATGTCACCTCTCAAAATCTGGGGCTCCTTTTGACAGCAATGAAGCAATTTCTTTTTTCCAGCTAAGTCCTTTTGTTGGAGGATCTGATCTGCCATCCACACTCACATGTCACAGGAAACATTAAGCCACTTAGTCATCTTCCATTGACAAAACCAGAGAGTTTTTGTCCCATTCTTCTAAAACCACTAAACTCACAGGTGGTTATTGTTGAAAGTTGCATGCAGGGATTCACTCTCTTGTTAGAAAAGCCTTCCTCCTCGTGCATGGGTTTGCTTCGGTCTGCCACAGTTTTCACACTTTTCTTCAATGTGAAGAAAGCAGTCATAAAACCTGCTCTGCAGAGCTGTGCGCATTTCACCACAGCGGTGTGCAATTGACAGTCACATCATGTATTTTTCTTTGAGATTGCCCATTTCGCTGAATTCTGATTTGGGTCCTTCTTTCTTAGAAAACCAAAAATATCTCCGTTTTTCCTTTTGTGTGCACCTCTGCTTTTGTTAATCCTACTGCTTCACTTCGTTCCCAAACCCTTAGCTGCCAGTACTGGAAAACAGGCAGGTTATCCTGTCTTCTGTGTATAATGGTGTTCTCAGAGTGTGTTTCTGTATCACTCTGTACTGTTAAGCATGCCTCCTACTTTGGGACTACCTTGAGAAGCTGATGGCAAATCTCTTTGAGTGTCACACCAAAGAACAAAAAATGTTTTACCCGCTTTGTGACAGGACCAATATTCAGGTAAAGCCAGGCTGCCTTCCCTAGCAGAATAAAACTTTGTAAGCAGACAGTTTATCATCTGCTTATCTAAGGACGCATCATTAATGTTGTTCGTTACAGCAGTGTCTAGACTGCACTGCAGTAATAAAATGTGCTGCTGACATACATACTCATACTCTGGCCAGGCTCCTTCAATAGCCTGGTACACACAGTATGGTTACCGCTCCTCTCTTTGTTGAAATTCATCTCATTTTGCTTCACGCTTCATCTTGGAATGTAAACGGACCAACTTCTCTGACCTAATGCAGTTAATATCTTGGAGAAGCAATGGTCCATGCTGTAAATACCTAACAAACACATACGTTGCCTCACTTTGTGATTTTATTTATGGCATATGCTGCTGTGAGCATCTGCTATGGATAATGCATACTAGCATCTTTTAGCGTGTGCATAGCCAGAAATATCCATGGATCTGGGATAAAAAGGAACTTTTTTGATGAGTTTCTTTCTTTAAATGTAGAAAATTGGCATTAGGCTATATTTGTCATTTATCTGATAACTGATAACATTCAGCACTGATCTCTTTAAAATAATGAGAAGAAAATACAGTTAATTTCTTACATCTACTTGCAAAGCTAACACATGTTCTCTTTTCTTTGTTAGAAGGGCTGCAGATTTCATTAGGTTATTGAGCTGTGACATACCACACTTTAAGCTACTCTGCTTCACTTCAGGTACTACAATTACTTCTAATCCTACATCTTTCATGTAAAATGAAGAAAACACAATGCACATTCCTGTGAATGCTTTGATTAAATACGAAGCAAAATGAAGGTGGGCACAACATGGCATCTGAGTGATAAGAAAATTCTAAGGCAACAGATCTTGTACTGAGGAGTGGAGTTCTGTAGGAATTTTAAGTGTATATAATTTAAAACCAAACTGCCGACAGATGTTTGCTACAATACTTGTTAGAGGGCTTCGTTATTTTTATAACCTTTTAAATTCCTCTGATTTATAGAAAACAGCCATTTAAAGTCCATAAAAGTTAATCCTGACCATGGAATTATTTGCCTAAAAAGAAATCTCCTCCCTTTGCTGAAGGCTTTGTCCACATGGGGAACAGTTAAAGGGCAGCTGTGCAGGGCTACCTGCTGCCTGAAGGCACTGGGTCCCCAGACTGTTCACACACGGTCTGCAGGGGCCCTTGCCTCAGTTTCTGAGTGTCTCAAAGAAAATCTTTACAGAAAAGTAAAGCGTATTCTTTCTTGGGTGCTTTCTGAAGTCAAGCCAAACCCAAAAATCTTCTGTGCGTGCAGAGTGTGAAGTTGTCAAAGATCAACAATTTATCTCAAACCCCATTTGCTCCGTCACCTCTGACCACACCGTTTCTCTGAGGTTTAGCTTCAGTACCAGATTTCCCCTCACATGCCAGACACTTCATAGGCTGTCTTAAAAACAAAAACATCATGAGAATGTTTTTGTAATGAAAAAGTGATTATAGATTATGAGTTTCCCCCCTTTATCTCTCAACAATATCCAAGGAAATTTTGTTCTCACTCACAATGACCACTTATAGCATAAATTACGGTAGTCACTAGACAATATTTTAATTGCACAGACCTATCTCTTCAATTAACCATCATGACTAAATTTCATGCTAGGCTGGAGCATGGTAAATATTTGCTGAGAGTATGTTGTTTGCTTTTCAGTCATGATGATTAATGCAAGTTAATTGGCAATCAACTCAAATTACAGCGGGGCAATACTGGAGACTAGATGTAGGGATTGTGTCAAGATAGATTTTTTCCAAATAGATAGGATTTATGGCAGCCAAATCTTGTTTCAGATTCACAGGTCTGAGGAGTTAAAACTACTTTGCTCCATTGTGCAGTCTCTCTGGACTGATTTTTGTATATAATTTTTATATCAAAATTTAACCACCTCAGTGCAGTACGTGATTTGTGATCGCACCCTGCAGCACATGGCTTTGTAACTTTGAACTCGTGCTAGCTGCATCCACACGAGGTGTTTCAGGTCGTCTTAGATACTGTCATTGGCAGGTGTCCATTTTTTGTCAACTCAGCAGATGTACAAACCTTGGTGCAGAAATGTTGGGAGTAGGTATCTCCCCCCAGTGCAATGTGTGGCTTTCCTCATGAGCAGCCTGTTGCTTGGGCAGTGTCTCTTCCCATCTTTTTAACGTGCGAGCAGAACTTACTCCTGCCTCGGGCACTAATCACTGCTGCGCCTCTACTCTGGTTAGAGGAATGCCTTCCTCGTTAGGCGGTGAATATTGTGCCTCATGCAGCAATTGGCCCCCCTTTCCCACAGCAAACTTTCTTTTTGTCTTTGTCCTTAGGCATCGTTTCAAGTCTAGAAAATGGGATTCCAGTTCCTTTCCTACAAATTAGGGTCTGGCTCACAAGCTAACCTGCTACAACAGCATGGCTGGAATGGAAAATATGGGAGTGGAGCTATTTGGTCTAGTTAGCAGTTCTTGTTTACTAGAGTAGTACAAACATCATGTTTTAATATCCCAACCTATTATGACCTGGTTTAGATATAACCAAACATCAAAGCTAACCAATGAGAAACAGACAGAACAGCATTGACTCACTCGTACTATTCTATAGATGTGTGGAGACATATAATTTATTTTTCTGAACCAAAGTTTTATTTGAAAACAAAAATGTTCACAATCTGACTTTATGGCTTGTTTTCATATTTTGGCATGGTATATTTTACTGGGATAAAATTCTTTAATTAAAAGCAGCCTTTTGAACATTACCCGAGACTTCAGTTTTCATCTTCTGTTTTACTGCTTTGCTGTCCCCTCTCCCTCCCACATATATCCATGTGTTTAACCCACCCTTAAAAACTTTCATCGCTTCATTCCCTGTTGTTTTGCAAGGCCTCCTCTGCCAACACAACACCCTCTGTGTGGATTGTGGCCCCCACATGCTGTTTGGGGTCTCCTTGGTGTCCCCACACAGTGACTGGAGGTGCTGCCAGGGCTGATGAGGAATGTCTTAACGACCTTTCCACCCAGCTCCTGACTGCCTTGCTGGTGTCACCAGGAGCTAAAGGGAGATGGTCCCTCACACACTGCCAGGGCTTCTGCTCAGGTTAGCAGAGCACAGAATCACAGAAGACCTGAGTCCAGACAGTCTGACCTCAGGGAGATCTAGTCCACCCCTCTGCTCAAGCAGGGTCACCTAGAGCCACTTGCCCAGGACTGTGTTGAGTTGGGTTTTGAATATCTTTGCACATGGAGGTTCCACAACCTCTTTGGGCATCCTTTGAAAGTGCTCAGTCACCTACATAGTAAAAAGGTGTTTTCTCAGGTTCAGATGGAGTTTTCTGTATTGTGCCCATTGTGTCTTGCCCTGTCACTGGGCACTGCCAGGTAGACCCTGGCTCCATCTTCTTTACACCCCCTATCAGCTATTTGTACACATTGATTAGATCCCCTGTCAACCTTCTCTGAATGGTCCCAGCTGTCTCAGCCTCTCCCTGTTTGTCAGACACTCCAGTCCCTTGATCACCTTTGTGGCCCTTCACTGGTCTCACTCCAGTAAGTCCATGTCTTCCTTGTACTAGGGAGCCAGGATATTACAGGAGAAAAAGGACAGTCTTCTCGCTAAGGACATTGACTGTCATCTTGTAGACATAAATCAACTACCATTTATCAGCCCAAATTTCTCATAAAATGTTGGGTTTAATCTCTCTTTATTTCACTATTTTAGCTAAAAACCAGACAACAATACTGTCTACTACCAATGAATTGCTGGATGAAAACACTTTTTTACCAGTGCCCATGCTAAGGTCTCAAGCGCTTTTCTGAGAGCAGCAGGTACGATTACCCGTGAACACTTATATGCTTCAGGATAAGCAAGAAGCCAGACTTTAGGTTCAAAGGTTCATTTCCACTTGCTCTGCACACCTGCAGTTGTTCCACTGACAGCAGTGGAAGCCTCCAGTGACATGATAAGATGCATACATCTCAGGTGTACGTGGTGTGTACCGCTATGCTGCAGACGCATGACGTTGCTTTGCGTCAAATGTGAAGAAGTATTGAACAGATGACTGAACAGAGAGGCCAGGGTCCCATGGAAGAAAGTAACAAAGCCTACAGTCTGTGCCACAGTGCAATATTGGGAGCAGGATGAAGGTAGTGGAAAGCAGTTTTTAAATCATGCCAACACCTTTTGGGGATCACCAAAACAAATCATTTATGTTGCGGTTAATGATGAGTGACATGAAGCCAGCTCTGTAGGGGAGCTCTCAGCCCCACCCTTGGAGCAGTTTAATGAACTGGGGGTGCACAGGGCAGTGTTGGAGCTTTAAGCAAGCTATGTGTCCTAGCCTGGCACTCCAGCAATGCGGCTCTTCATTGCCTGGCACCGTTTCCCTCAGGCAGTGTGCCACACTGTGCAGATCAGCCGAGAGCAAGGATGGATATTCTCATGCCACAGCTGCGTCATGCAGATGGGTATGTCCTTTAAACTGCACTCATGGTGCAAGCATATCACCCAGGCTCCCCAGGTAGTTCCAGGAGGATTCTGCCCCCAAAACAGCTGGAAGAATTAGCCTAGCATTCACACGTGGGTTTGCTGTCTGCCAGATAAAAGGTGTGGGTTGTGAAAAAAGCCTTCTCTGTATAATACTTGTTCATTGTGTGCATGCCATTTTCCTTACTGTTATGCTGGGTCCCGATTACTGGATGGTCACTCACAGTCTCTGAAAGAGGAAATTATCTGAAAATTATGCTTAGGTGAAGAAGCACTCAGGGAAATAATAGAAACAAATCCAGTGGACAGCATAATAAAAAGTGTAGTATTTTTCTGCTGTAGTTTATATGCTAAATAGTTTGCTTCTGTGAATGCAGTTAAGATACATACAGATTTTTCATTTGTTTTGTCACAGGCTGAGTACTTCTATGAGTTCCTGTCTTTGCACTCTTTGGATAAGGGCATAATGGCTGATCCAACTATAAATATCCCTCTGCTTGGAACAGTTCCTCATAAAGCATCAGGTTTGTGCTGTTAGTATTATAAACTATGTTCCTGTAAAAAATATTCCACAGCCAGTAAAGTCTAAATGTTTTATTATGAATTGCAGTTCTGAAATTTATTGCTGAAGAAATGCTTGCCACAGTGCTTGACACTGAACAGTTTGTGAGTGCCTTGCTTGACTACAGCAGTGTATTTTGTCTGAGCCAAGTCACATGAAGCTTTTATGTGTAGATAAATCAGTAGAAACTTGTGCAAAATTGTCGCATAAAATTAATGTGCATGAATATAAGTTGTGCAAAAATTGGGAAACAAAATCTTTGGTCACTGTAAGGAATAGTTATCAAATTATTCTGTTTCTCAGAGGTTACAGTTTGTGGACATTTTACTTTCAGCTGAGGCCAGCTGTTGTCATCACACATTCAGCTCAGAGACACAAGTTCTAGTTTAGGATATTATCATTTACCACTTCTCCCTCAGTTGTGCATTCTTAGCCCTTCGCTGGACCTTTTGCCTCCACAGCAGAGGCTGAGCCCAAGCCAACACGAGTGCTCCAGAAGCACTGCGGTGCAGTGAGCTGAGTGGAGTAAAAAAGCTTCCATGGGAGGCTCTGAAGCAGATGAGTAACATTTTACATGATTGCTCCAGAGCTAATGTGTGGTAGTCTCTGGCAGAATGGCAGAAATGTACATCTGGGTGACCGTAGCATCTTAGTGATTATGGTTTCATGATCAGCCTTAGCCAGCCTAAGGCCACATGAGATAAAATGAGAAGGAAATGAGGAATAAGGAATGGAACAGGACAAGTGGACAGGCTGCAAGTGGGGCACTGATACATGAGTTTACATCTTTGACCAGTCTTTCCTTCTCTTATCTTTTTCAATGTATAAATTCTGACAGTTTGTGTTTGATATCCTCCATTTTCAGCTTAGAGCAGAATGGTGTCAAGGTAATGTTGCACATCTTTTTGCTGTGGCACCTGGAATTTAACATTAATGATTGGTCTCTCCATTCAATGTGGATGGAATGAGTGGTATTGAAAATGGATTTGGGTGAAGAGTGCTGTAATATTTGTACTGTAGTTGCAGCAATTAAATTTAATTTAATTGGTTGCAAGCCTGACATGTTGGCAAATAAAGACATTTAAATGTAACTAAAAAGTCACCAAGGCAAAGTTCCTGTTAAGCATTGTTTCCATCTCCATATAAAGCAGGTGAGATATGTGGGAAGCTCTGCACTCAGCATTCTCTAATATAAGCTAGTTTCTCCTTTAATTTTTTACTATCCAGAAAGGCTAGATCAAAAGGACCCCCTTCCGTCTGTTTAGGAAAATAAAATCTACAAGTGCAGGGAGGCTGGAGATGAGATCTCATAGTTCCAGCAGAAGGTCTGTTCACCGTCAGGATGGAGGAAGGTCTGATTAAAGCCAAAAAGGACTTACGCTGTTTGCAGCACTGGTACCTCTGTTCCAGGACTAATATGGGCATGTCCATGGTGTTCCCTTAGGTGGATCATGTGCAGGGCACCACTGCACTTAGTGTATATATAAGCTGTATTTAAGTCCTGTTTGGCATTATAGCGAGTCTAGTGTTTAACAGTGATTGATAATCAGTACAACTGCGGCATTTGAATCACGTGCATGATTTAACAGTGAGCCACTAGTATGATGGTGTTTCTTGCTGCACTGCCTTCTAGCTGGCCAAAATTAACTAAGTAGCCTTAAATAAATATATGCTATAAAAGTAGTGAACGTTTGCTACTTTCTAGTTATTTATATAATTTATATGTTTACAAAACAGTTCCAATGAATCTAGTCTAGTTTTCCTGGATTTATTGCATTAGCAAATCGTTTTTCTACACATATGCATGTCAAAAGAAATTCAGTCACCAGCTTGTTTTTAGTAACAAATCAACAGTAGCAGGTTATTTCTTGGAAAAGCATTTTAGCCCGAAAGATTACACTAAAGACAATTAAGGAGGAATAAAAAAGGCAAGACAGCTGTCTTAAACATGAGAGTGGGGAACAAGAATGAGGATTAGCAGTTAGGTATCTTACTCAGAGGTAGCTGAACCCAGTGGTCTTGTCAAAAGCAGTGGACTTTTAAAATTTCTTTGAGGATATTTGCCTATGACCAATAAAGCGTAAGTATGGCCTTAGAGCTTTAGGGCCTGCCTAGCCTGTATTTGTCTTACGGCCGTAAGGAGACATGTGGAAGACCAAAAGGAGGGCAAGCATATGTGATACTTCTGTTTACCCTCTCAGCTCTGACTTCAGCTCTTCAGCTTGGGGGGGTTTCCTGAGTCTTATGTGTCCATTTTGTCCTCTGGTATCTCCTTTGCAAGGAGTTCACTGCCCCCCATTACATGAAGAACCCCCTCCTGTTGTTTCTGGTCTGGCTGCAACAGCTTCATCTGATGGGCTCTAGTCCTTGAACTGGTAGGGACAGCAGTCAATCCATACTCTTGGTCCTATCCATGACAGTCATGGTTTTGCAGATGTCTATTATGTTCCCCCTAATTTTTCTTTTTGCCAGGCTTTGTCACAATCTACTCAGTTGCTCCTCATTGGATGCAGCCTTGTTATCCTTCTCTCAGCTTTCTCTTAATTCAGTATGTCCTTAATGAGATGAGGTATCAAATTCTCCTCAAATTTAGATTAGATTTAAATCACTTAGGTTCCTTAGACTCGTTGGAAAATCCCATCCCCAGATCCCAGGATTGCTACCTGATTCAGTGCTCACAACATGGATACCATTACACCTAGACACATGGTAAGACGTGCAGAAGGCTGGAGGAGGTGCCTTTCAGTGAGAGCTTGAAGAGCTAAGACTACTCAGCTTGTCCAAAAGAAGATGTTTGAGAAGACTGTGGGTACCTGTGTGGTGAGAGGAGGCTGACTGCTCATTTCAGGGGGAAGCCTGTGAAGATCCAGTGGTTCAAACTGGGGTCAGCAAGTTCAAAATGAAGCCAGGCATTGTCAGTAGTGGCAGTGATCAATGTCTTGAAGACCACACTGAGGGAAGTAAAACCAGCTATTGATCTGTGCCTGGAAGAAATGTAGCGGCCTGTGACTGAGAAGGAGCTGGCCCCCCAAGTGCCCTGAGCCAGCCTTAGCTCTAGGCATTTAAACCCACAGCCAAATCTCAGGGGAGTTCAGGGGTTTGCTATGGATTCAGTGAAGTCTGGATATGACTATAGTGCCATTGTTAAATTCCTGCTGTATCTTCCTCCTCATTGCAATTTGCTCAGCTGAGTCACACATCCAAGCACTGATGTCCTGCACTCGCGCTGTGAGAAAGTTGCTGCAGTTTTAGAAGTTCATTGCGTTTACAGTGCATTTACTCCACTGTAAGAGTTTCCTTCTTACCACATGGCTACACGTTTTTTGTAATGGTCTTTTAAAAGATTGGTGTCCAAGTGCTTCACCAGTGAAATGGCTTTATAATGAAAACCGCAACAGCCCTTTCCATCTGTAGATCTGACTTGCCAGAAGCAGAATGTGTTTCAGCAATAACTTATTCTGTATTATAACAAGATAACAAATAACAAAAATGGCCAAATTATGACTTGCAAATTTTTTTTATAATGGGCAACTATAGGGCTGCTAGCTCAATATTTGGATCTGAAATCTCAGTCCAGCTTTTGAAGAAATGAATAATCAATTTCTATTAGCTGGATCTAACATAAAGCAACTAGGAAGAGATGATTTTGAAGAAGGGAGATCAAATCATTTTATCTAAACCTGGTACAGGCCTCTGGAAGATCTAGTCCAAGGTCAGATGCATCTACAGTTGGACTTGATGATCTTAAAGGTCTTTCCCAACCTAAAAGATTCTATTTAAGATCACTTCAGACAATCACAGCAGAGCATTCCATAGCTCTGAGATATCAAGCCTGCTTCCTCATTAAAATACTCCAGATTTACTGGCCTTAATTATTTATTAAACCCTCTGTAGTTCAAAAGTGTTTGAATACTTCTCCTGGAAAGACAATCTCCAAATATCGCTACACTTCACAAGTTCTTTTGGAGTGACATGTCTCTGTGTTAAATATTTGCACCTGTGTTATTATTTATCAAGTGTAGCATCTTGCCAGCATTTTATAGACTAAGTTTTGATTAAATTAGTATCTCATTTAAGTATTAATTACAATATCCAAACCTGAAAAACATATCTAAAGTGACTTTTTTTTCCAAAATGTGTCAGATGTTTTTGCAGAAGTCATATGAGAGCCTGCAAAATTTAGACTCAGAAGCGATCAACTCAGCTGAGAAAACTGCATGTAGGCTTCCAGCTTGGTTTGGTGTGTCCTTAGATACCTCCACAAGAGTAATTGCTTCTTCTGCAAGTAAAAGTATGTTTGTGTTAAGATCACTTTCTGTGCCATAGACTGTTAGGGTTATGTCAGTAAGTGAGGGCAGGCTCATCTCCTGTGCTTCTGTATTTCTGGTCTGGGAGCCACCTATGAGTAAGGTGATTTGTGTACCTCTGTGTTGCAGGTTTTCATCAATGGCATTTCTCTAAAGGTTAAATACAAATATCTATATTTTTTAGTATTTTGGTGTATGCTTGTATATGTGTATATATATATATATGCATGTAAACAGAAATATTATTTTTTTAATTCTCCTTTAAGTTGTTCAGGTTGGATTTCCTTGCCTTGGAAAACAAGATGGCGTTGCTGCATTTGAAGTGAACGTGATCATAATGAATTCAGAAGGCAATATTATTCTCCAGACCCCTCAGAACGCCATCTTCTTTAAAACCTGTCAGCAAGGTAACACTTAAGAGAACATGCCAGAATACTGTTAGACCAGGTCACCAACTTTCTTGTGTTTCATTCAGGATAAGGGCTACAGAAGATAGAAATAAAGTGGTCACACAGTGTGTAGCAGTGGTGGTGAATGCCAGGCTGTTCTGGCTCTGTCTGTGGGTTTGCTGTTCGTTTAGTACATGTTTACTAACCCTTTTCTTCCTGTCGACTCCATCTCTCTTAGCAGCCTGGGTTGGAGCCATTTCTCCTCTTGTTCATTGCTCATCATGTCAAGGACGTTGGTAGAAATGTATCATATGAGAAGCTTCTGTCAGCAAATGATTTGAGGTGCTTGGAGGAGAGCTAGTTCTGTAAAAAAAAGCTGAGGCTAACAATTCCAGAAATGGCATGCAGTTTGGAGAACTGAACTTAAGGGATCTGCAGTGGGGACGCTGACTTCAATTAATACTGTTTGGTACCTTGAATCAACATTTCCTTAAATCTCAACTTGCACATCCAAACCAAATGCAAAAATCCTAAATCAGAAAATTTCTGAAAAAGTTGGCTTTGCCTTTTCTGGAGCTTGGATGGCAACCTTTTGGTTTTGGATACAGATAAGGTGGTGGAACCTGGTCCTCAAGACTTACAGTCATCAAGCCGTGAACACACGCAGGATGCACTGGTAGGAGAAGGGCACCATGAAGTTATTGCAGTGTTTACTTGGAAAGGAGGGAACCTATTTAATCAACCAATCTTTGAACCATAAACACTATGTAATAAGACTTTCTGGATTAATTTTGTACATTACAAATAACTATAATTATCACTTTAAACTGAGGCCGTGGAAATTGAAGAATTAGTATCTAAGGTAAGGCAGTTATCCCATGTCATGTGGCAATTGTATCAGATTAACCCATGACAGGGCTGATGTACAAAATGAGATTTTTATTCTTCTATGAAATCTTTGTTCCCAGTCCCACACTTGCTTCTCTGTGCTCTTTTGTCTGAGCTAATTGGCTGTGGTGTGGCTTCAAAGAGCAATCAGCAGGAGCAGGTTTTATTCTTTGAAACCTTACTACACCTAAACAGCAAAGCTGCTTGTCCCCTTTGAAGCCTTGCTGCTGCCAATTAGCCCAGGGAAAGTGGAGGAGGGGGGAAGAAGTGGGCAGAGAAGCAGGAAAGAAAATGGGGCCTTAATGGCAGCAAAATCAATCAGATCTCATGTATGAAGTAGTGTGTTAGATGTAAATACAAAGCTAAACATTTGCTATCTTTTTATTTTCAGTTCAGTTCAAAGATACTGAACTTAATAAACTTCAGAAATAGTGTTGGGGTAATCTGATAGTGACAGCAGAGTTACAGGTCCGAATTGTGGGAAAGTGTGGCTTAAACAGAGAGGGCTCCAAACTCAGTGTAGTAGGTAGGATTCGTCCAAGTTATCATTTCAGTGCTCTTTGTTGTTGTTGTTGTTACCATTTTGATGTGAGATGTAATATTGAACATTTTAGCAGTGTTACATCACATGGCCTCTCAGGAAAGCTGGAGGTGATTATTGTCACGGACTTTTGTTCCCGGAGCCAGCTGAGAGACACAGGGATGATTTTCCAAACACTAGAGATGGGCAGAGGTGGAGTTTTCTCAACCTTGTCTCTCCCAGCATGTACTGGAATAACTCCCATTCCTGCCCTCTGTCTGTTAAGGTGGACACCACAGTGCTTCGGAACAGATGCTGAGAAGGATAAGCATGTCCTTACCAGTTTCTGTTAGAGTAGGGGTGAGTTTCCTTCCTCTGAAAGACAAGGTTCATGGCGAGGAGCTCTGATCCCTCCTGCTGGGACTCCAGTTACTGTTTCCAGTCATTCTTGGCCATCCAGAAGGGCCCTGTCCAAAGGAAGTGAGGGAAACAAGGGAGCAATTTTGTGGGATAGGAGAGGATTTATTGTGGCTAAGAGGCAGCCACACAAAAAATTATGTTTTCCTATTTTTCTGTTTGAAATGATGTGTATTTAAGCATGCATTTTCTGCAATGGATAGCAGCTCTGGATTTGGGTACAAAGAAAGAAGCATATCCAGAGAAAGTCCTAGAGTACAGTGTTGGAACACAGTAAGACCAAAAAGCCTTTACCACTATTACTACTGCTGCAATGAGCTTTACTTTTAAAGCAAAACTTTTTGCTTCATATATCTGTGGCCTTGGACAGAAGAGTCTTTTAGAATTACATCTTTCCTCCGCTGTCTTTCCTGTTTGTTTGGCAGTTGTGCACAATATCAAGCCACCTGACCAGCACATCAGATTTTCTTTCCTTTGCTTAGTCTCCATGTTACCCTTTGCATTCCACTGAATAGAAAGCTATTACATGAGTGCAGCAGAATATTGCATGTAGGTACAGCACCCATCAGTTCCCATGGCTTTAATCAACTATTAGATACTTTTTCAAAACCAAAAATGTGTGTGTAAGTCTAACAGATATGTCACCTGACTCAAGTATTAGAAGGAAGAATAATTCAATTTTTTTAAGTCCAGGGTTATGTTTTCCTCTGTATTAATAGGAGTTACATTTAAAGAATCTCTGTGGACTGCAAAAATGTCTCAGGCAACCTGATCCTCCTGAATTTTAGACATCCTGCTACGCCTTGCCAGTTTAAACAACCTTTTTAGTACCTTAAAGGCTATAACTGCTTCTGGTTTGAACTCAGGTATTATTCAGCTGGGGGTCAGTGTAAATCAGTGGTACATCTTTACAACCGATGGATGGTAGGTGCCTGCAGTTCCTGAAGAGGCAATGGAAAAGGGGTAAGGATGCTGTTGGCAGGTGTTTGCAGTCACATATGTTTACAGCACTGTTACACTGAAGGCAAAAAAAATATGTCATGATGCCCACATTACAGTCAACTGCTGTCTGATAGATGGCCTTTGAATTTGGGTTGAGATATATCAATCTACCTCTGAGTTTTTGAACCTTGTCACTCGGAGTGTCATGTAGCATAGCATTAAGATGAGAAGGTCATGCCTGCTCTGCTAAAGCTGCCCTGTGGCCCTGGTACTACTGATCACTAGTGAATTTAATTTTTTTCTAATGAGAGCTGGGAGCCTCTCCTGCCTGCCTCCTTCCCTGTGAGAGATCTGGGAAGGTGGTTTTGAGTAACTGTGTTTCTGCCCAGCAGTCATGTTTTCATGGGGTTCCATAGGGTTCGATTCAGTTTGTCTCTTGTTCAATGGGCTCCGGTGTTTTGAGGATGGTGGTGGTACCCAGAGGTATTTCTGGTCCTTGTATAATCCAGCCAGTGTTGCCAAATGCTTTTACCAGTGTTTGATCAATCGCTGAGATATGAATGAGTTGGATGATGATATAAGACCACCGTGCAGGAATGCTTTCATCTTCCTTTCTGGTCTTCCTTCATTTAGCCTTGAAGCTGGTTCTTTCATTTGACTAGAGATTTCATCACTGTCACCTCAGTAGTAACAGATGTAGCAATTAATGCAATGCAAGTTGCAGTGCAGTCTGCGTAAGGCTGCAGAAGCTGAGACTGGTCCTGCATGCTGAGGGCAGGTCTAACCAGCGATGCAAATCCTGCACTGAGCTGCCTGCTCGATTCCACACAGAGGAGAAAGTGCTGGACTGAACTGAGCACCCACATTGCTCGTGCACTTACAGAACAGCAGAGCAATGGAAATGCACAGCATGAGGAGAAGCACATCCTGCCTTTGAACATGTGATGAAACCTTCATTTGTAGACTAACAAAAAAGAAAGTAATTTCTCTTGAGGAGGTCTTAGCTGAACTCCCATTTTTGTGAGCATTTGCCTGTCTGTCAGCAAATATTTTTACTGTTGTGTCAAAAGAATATATTGATCCTACCAAGAGCTGACTGACAGCTGAAGTATAGAATATTCAATTAAGATTGTCATTATGTTTTATGAAGCGGAGTGTCCAGGAGGATGCAGAAACGGAGGGTTTTGCAACGAAAGACATGTCTGTGAGTGTCCAGGTGGATTTTATGGCCCTCACTGTGAGCAAGGTAATTTTTAAAAGATCTTCTCAATTGTTGTTTTTGCCATAATCTCAGCAAAACTGTAGCTACTGCACTGTAGCCTCTCCTAAAAATAAGAAAGGCATATTCTGAAGATTTCATATATTTTGAGTCCGCACATGTAAGAGAATTACTATTATTGTCCATGGTGTAATGGAAACATTAATTGCTTACAAGAAAAATGTTTCCTGAGATTGCTTTTAACAAAAACTGACACAATAGTTAAGTGATCCTTAATCACAGGGAATCCGTCTGGCAAAAAGATCAAATAAAATTCTTCTGCTAATGAGGACTAGCTGGGAAGCAAAGCACAGGACTTTAGTTGTTCTGTGCTTGTTTATTTGAAGATAAGATATAATTTAGAGGCAGGCTGACAATGAAGGTGGGAAGATGAAGGAAAGAGTCTCCTTTTCCCTTCCATTAGTGACTAATAGCCCCAAATGACATTTCTAGGAGGGAAGGACCAGGATACAGGTGTGACTCAGCGAGGCAACTAGCTCTTCTTCCTATCTCTTCCTCCTTCGCCTATGGCAGACCCTTTTCCAGATGACTTGAGATGGAGCAAACCATCCCCATAGGCATCCTCCTCCAACACCATCCTTCACTTCTAGACACTCTAGCTACTTCCAAAATATTAAGCACAAAGGATCAGGGACTGTTCTCTGGCCTGGGGGCCACCTGGCATGGCACAGATTACATTTGTGTGTTTAATAAACTCTGTCACCCTCAAAAGCCACACACACACACACACCCTTTCAAACTCCTTGCTGGGAGGAGGATGTGGCTACTGCTTGCCCCAGGGCCATGCCCAGGAGGGTTTGCCAGTCGTCCAGTGATGGAAGCCGTACCAAGAACGGCACCGACAGTTTCACAAGATGGATGATCCTGTGCCCCCACTTAGCCCCATGCCTGGGTGCTGTTTAACTCATGAATATGGGCCCAGCCTCACTGCACGTACCACTTGCGGGCAGCCACAAAATGAAGCATTGCCCCCTGAGATGCCTCCGTGGAAGAGCCTTGTGGGACAGCCACAAGTGCAGAGAAGTCCTGGGAGAGTGCCGGGGCTCTGGAGAAGGTACATGCAGGACAGTTTGGCCACCAAAGCAGGCCACGCATCAGGCTTCCCTAGCCTAACTTAGGCAGCCGTGCTTATGCTCAGGTGTGCAGAGGGAGAAGGGAGGGTTCATTGTAAAGCCTGCCTGGGGACCTGGCTGGGACACCGCTGAGCACAGCCCCTGAAGAGACAGTTCTGTCTGCAGAGCTGAGGCACCAGCTGCAGCACCAGCCCAGTTATAGAGAGGACTGGTCTGGGGGACTTCAGATACCCAGAGGGTGTAGGAAGGCACTTTGCTCTGCCCTGTTTGGAGTTCAGCTGTACAAGAGGCAACTCCTGCTTACATATGGAACCAGATTTGAACTCGATTTAGCCTTCGCTTTTCTAGTAAAACCATATACAAATCGCCAGATACAAACCAGAGATGTAACTGGTTTAACCCACTAATAACAATGCTTTGTAAAGGTGACTTAGTACGTTCAGCAGAAGGAAAAGTAGCCTAAGGAGTCGAGGTGTGGTGTATTTAAATAGCCAGTTGCTATGATGCCAGCCATGTTTTTTCTGTTCTTCCTGCTCCTCAGTGCTGTGTGCTCCTCGCTGCATGAATGGTGGGCTCTGTATTACACCCGGCCTCTGCATCTGCCCCCCCGGGTTCTATGGCATCAACTGTGACAAAGGTAACTGAAGCAAAAAAAAACCCTGCTCCCTGTCCAGCAGCCTCTCTTTATTCACCTGTGTTAGTTTCCCTTTAGGAGTGGATTTTGGAAGGTCAGGCAAGTGATGAAGTAAGTTTTAGAAGTTTCGTGATTGTTCAAATAGATGCTTTAGCACAACCTGGCAGCTGCTGGTTGTGTTTTTTGCACAACTTGCAGTGCTTTTGCAGCTGGATGTGCAGGCATCCATATACACCAGCTCTGTGAAGGGTAATTTAAATAGTTAATTAAATAAAATTAATAAATTAGTTAATCCACTGAAAGCTGTGGGACCTACCACAAAATTCACTTGTATTTCTGGCCTAGGAGAAAAAATTATCTCTAGTCGAACTCTAGTTTCCTGGAGTAAAATTAGTTTTACTAATTAGTACATTAATCTGTTGCATATGGACACATGAAAAAATAAGCAGGCTGTTCATTTTTTGTTGCTGCATCATGGCTCAGGAAGGATAAAAAGGAACGGTCACTGGTCAGAACAGTAATTTGGAAGAGTGCAAGCTGCCACATGGGAAAACAGAAGTAGTTGCCTGCAGAAATATACCTGACATGCCCTTGGCAGAGCAGATTACAGAACATCACTTTGCATTTATTGTTGCAGAACTATATGAAGTAAAGACTAAATACAGAAGGTCCTAGCAGACTTTCCAGCAGAGTAATGGGAGCCTTCCTAGGCCTTTAGGTATGCTTGCACAAACTGTTGTCAGTGGCCTTCCGACTTGTATCTAGTCCTTGATGAGGATTAAAAAATGTTTGAAAAATGCACTGTAATGAAATGCTCCAGATGTCTTGAAGGATTAATGTGAATCCCAGCTGTTTGGTGAAAGGTCACGTCTAACATGGTGTTAAGTAATTTGGCAGGTGAGAGACACAGCATTTGCATCTACGTCACCACACAGCAAAAACTTATAAAGGTTTCTTTCTAGTCAAATCATTAATTAAGAACTGTGACGAAGTATCCTCTTGTAGAAGTAACTTCCAGTCCTAGGTTGTGCTCCTTTCACCAGACACTGGCAGTTTCAATAGCAATAGTGATTCTCCAAGGAGGTCTACATGTGAGGACTGGTAAAGATGTAACACAATCTGTCCTTGTGGACCTCAGTGCTGTGTTGTTCACTCATATCCTCCTGTATTACTTGTGTGTGTGCCCCTGTAAAGCATTATGTAGAAAAAACCTGCATTTCAGTCTTGCTTTGTAAACTAGATGAAAAGATGTTAAAGTAACTTTTTAAAACCTACTCAATGTTTAGTTATGATAAGCAGCAGAAAACATTAAGGCCAGGTCAGACTGAATTCATATTAGTGACTTAGTTCATTCCTGTTTTATTTGTTTCAGCAAACTGTACAACAACCTGTTTCAATGGAGGAACGTGTTTCTATCTGGGAAAATGCATTTGTCCTTCGGGCTATGAAGGAGACCAATGTGAAATCAGTGAGTAGCATCTCCGTGTGCTTGCTTTCACTTCCATCAGCTTCTCCTGATGTCAGTGTCTGAGTGATGATGTGTGACCTGCCTCTGCTGGGCTCACAGCGAAGGTCTCACACAGCAGGTTGGGCCGCTCAGAGAGTCAGATGCCACATGCCTCCAAATGAGTTTCCTACTGATGTTTGACTCACTGCTAGACCATCTCATCCCCTACCTTGTTTTGTTTTTACTAGTAACTGGGCTTGGTAACAGCCCTCAAGCTGTAAGTATGCAAGCAAGCAAGTGTGCAGACAGATGTGCTGCAGTGCCAAGCCCATGTGGACCAGCTATTTTCAAACGTTACAGCAATTCGGACTTGGGCACAGCAGATTAGGTTTGAGCCCGCACCTCTGAAAGGGCTGCTGTAAATTGGGAATGAAAGGGTTTGGGGCAAAGGGAGGACGTAACCGTACGAACTGAGAGCTTTCATGTAACCTATTAAGTTGCATTCACATGGCAACTTGAAAATCTGTGTCACAAACATCAAAAGACTTGCTATTTTCAGAAGTTTAGCATCAAAGCGATTCAAAATATTTTAGCTCACAGTTGATCTAAGTCTGCTGTGTAAAGCTGGGGGTGGAGATAAGGCTAGGCTGGAACAGGCCTGGGAGGTCAGCTGTCAAGTATTTGATATCACTAAAAGGATGGTTTTCTCACAGCTTTGTTAAATTGGATTAATTCTATAGTTCTCCACACTTGAATAGAGTATGAGCATTTTGGTTTTGACACCGTACACCCAGGTTGTTCTTTCTGGGCTTAAAGCTTCTAATAGGATGCTGTGCGCGGAGCTTCCCCTCCTGTAAATAATCTCACTGAGGTTTCCCAGAACCTTCACAGGAGCACGGAGAACAGCATTTGGCCTGGGATACATAAGAGCTGATTTCTTAATATGCATCAGTAGAGACAGGCTTTTCTCATAGTTACGAAATTTGTATCATCGAATACTTTGGAGACACATGGGAACAAACTCTAACATGCTGCCAGCCAGTACAGGACAAGAAATTAGTTACTGTGCAAAGAAAGAACACAGGTACTATAGGACCTATATTTTGCTCAGTATTTATGTGTAGATAAATAGTAAATGTATGTAAATGTTTCACCCACCATATCTCTATGCATTTACAAGGCATTTTGCAACTCCTTTTCACCTCACCAAAACTTGAGCCAAACGGAAGCAGCAAAGCTTTATTGTTATTAAATTAACAGAGGTTGCCCTCTGATATAAATTTAGATCAGATGGCAGCAAGAGCAATAGTGTGGGTTTCCACTGAATTTACCTTTGCTTACATCAAGTTCAAATTTGACACTGATGTGACCCCATTTCTCTCTTCTGTCCCCAAGAAGTCAACTTTGTTGAGACACATGTATTTTATGTCAGTGGTGGTTTTTGGGGAGAATTCTTACAACCGATACTATGGCATGTACAGTCAAGGGTAATCCATTTAACTGATCTGTCCAAGGGGCTCAAGCTCCTTGTCTACTGCTGCTTGGCATAGGTGCAACTGACTTTGGCTTCTCTCTGCAACTCAAATTAAATTAAACACAGGCAGTAAACTAGTTCCTATACAAAAGAAAGAAAAAAAAATTCAGGTTCACAGTATGCTAAGAGCTAAACTGGGATCATGTTGATGAGAGCAAGGAAAGCTATGGACTTGCCTTGGTTTTTGTAAAGTGAGGATGGCAATTGTGATTGATGTCTGCTACCACTTCTGGGCACTGCCCCAGTGCCAGCACAAAAGTAAAGACTGCAAGAAATGCTAGAAGAGTCTTAGAAACACCAGAGAAGCACAGCTTGGTCTCTTTTCTTAGAGCCAGGGCCAGCTACATTCAGTCATGGGAGTCTTTAAATAACAAGGGGAGAAAACTTCTCAACAGGCAGAAAACCAGCTTCTGAAAACTGCAAAGTTCTTTTTTTTTAATTATTTTAATTATTTTTATAATGTTTAAAATTTTGAGCACTTGTCTAATAGTTGAATCACCCTGTAAGACTCCTGGGAAATGTACTGGACCCAGTCTACAGTACTAATAAGCATTCACAGTCTTCCAGATTTTTTCTAGCTATAGTTATGCATTGTCTCTAATTAGTGTTTCAGTTTGAGTCCAGAGAGTTTTATTTGGTTTCATTCCTCCCCCATTTGTCACCAACTGTTTTGTTGCTTTTTCCATTTCTCAGTCAATAACAGAGAGAGTTATTACTCCCTCCTTCATTCTGTGAAAATACCTTAGTCCAAAGTTAACCGAGCTGTGCTGAGCCAAACGCTTACCTAATGCAACCCTGTGGGAGTCCATATCACACCCTTTGACCCATATTCCCCAGATTTTCTTCAAGAACTAGGAAAATTCATGGATTTCCTTAGCATTGCTCATTTTGGTCATTAAGTAATTGGGTTCTACATGCTTGAAAATTGAAATACCTGAAGGTTTCCTCTCTTCTGCAAGGAAACTGTGCTTTTGCACAAACTCCCCTTAGCATGCTTTGTTCCATTGGCTGCTTTGGAAGCTCATTTCAGGGCTATTAAAATAATTATGTCCATTAGGAACAAATGTTTCTTTTATATTGATGATACACAGAAGTCTGCTGGGGTAGAGCTGAGCAGGCGCTGCCTGGGGTATTGAGCTCCCAAGGGGGCAGCCTGTGATCACGAGATCAGTGCATTTGCTGAGGTTTTCAGCACAGCAAGCCAGCTTGGATGCTTCAGTTGTCATGTGCAGGTCTCAGTTAACATCCTTTTTTTTAAAAAAAAATAAAAAATGGAAAAGAAAGGAAGTAGTTTGCTGTCCCAGGTTCCAGCTTTTGTTTGCTCACAGGTTCAGGTAAATACTAGTGCTAAGTCTAGGAAGGGCTTTTTTTCCCTGTGTTCTGAGGAATCTGTAAAGTGTTGTGGGATTAGAAAAGATGAAAAAAGTTTTGGAAAACACTGAGAAAAGCTTCACTGGGACGTATGGCCACCAAAGAGGCAAGGGACTGAGGGTGCAGTTCCTGGTGCCCCAAGAGCACTCAGGGACATGGCAATGAGTCTCCTTGGCCTGAGGGTGACCTGGCTTGTGGGCTCTGTGCTTGTCCTTCCTAGAGATGAGTGAAGATTTAATTAGTTCAATAGTGCAGATGAGTTCTAGTAATGGGAGACTTGACATTAAGTTTGAGGAATGCCCTCGGTGTGGGTCAGGCCCAGCAGGAACTTGAGTGCGGATCTCCTCCACCAACCTGGACGGTTGGTTGATGTCGCCCCAGGTGAGCCAGGGCCAAACAGACCTTCCTCCAATAGTGCCAGCAGACCCAGCCTCTTCCTTTGGCAATGTGTGAATGTGATGGAAAGCGATTTCCAGACCAAAAGCCTTGAAAAATGTCTGTCAGTTCTAATTACTGTTACCAAAGATGCTCCATTCTTTGCAAACAGGAAAGAAGGGCATGCTTTTTTCAACATGCCTTTGGTTTCTGAGCTGTGGTGTGGAACAGCCTTCATTGCACCATCCACACCACCATGGTGCTCCACAGCCTTTTGTTACAAGCCCACCGGCCCAGCCAATCTATTTATTGTCTGCAAGTAGCAGCCATACCTGTCAGTGCCTGAGCATCCTGTTGCTTATAATCTCACTGGGACACCACCAGACTTGCTTCTGCTTGTGCCCCCCGGGTCTGGATCCCACTCTGCAAACACTTAAGTGCTGTCTCAATGAAGGGCAAGGAGAGCAGGAGGCAATACTGACTGGTTGCAGTGGGGACTCTGTGGAGTCCAAGTGGCACAAATCGAGTGAAAAACTGTATGGTCACATGGGCTTTGGCTACGCCCGATTATTGCTGTATTTTCAAATCAGAAGAACACACATAAATTGGAAGCACAGACTTGCAGCAGAATCTTCCTGATGGATCCATAGTGTGCACTCTTACACCAGGATCCGATGCTTTTTTGGGGTACAAGGCAGGCTTCTCAGACACCTGTTTCCAATAGGGGCAGGGGACTAAGACAATTGTTTTCATGTTTCCAATTTCTAGGTAAATGCCATCAGCCCTGTCGAAATGGAGGCAAATGTACTGGTAAGAATAAATGCAAGTGCTCCAAAGGCTACCAGGGAGACCTGTGTTCAAAGCGTAAGTACCAAAGTCGCTCCATCGGTCCTTGTTGTAGGAGCATCAAGCTGGCTGTACAGTATGTTTTTACATAATGTGAGCATGAATTGTTTGTTGTCAAAGTTTCTCAGGTTAATTTACTTACTAGACATACAGCGTACACCAGACTTAAGGGAATTACGAAACCAGAAATGTCTTTTTACAAAAGCCTCCTCGCAGTCTCTTCTGTACTCTGAGTTTCTATAAAACAGCAATGTATCAGCTCAGTAATAGCAGTTTAGTAATAAGAAATGCTTCATAAAATGTCAATACATTGCAAAGTGAAAATCCAATGGGAGCACTTTGTGAGAGGGATGCTGGGGGCTACCCTCCTTCGCCTGCTGGTTTAGGAAGATGCTCAGCTCTGCTGCTCTCTACCAGTGACGGAGCCAGACCTTGCAGGTGACGAGGGGGTGAACTGTTCTGAGGCTCTGCACACACTCAGTGCAAAGGCACAGATTTACTGTGACAGCCCCAGCCCACGCCAGGACCAACCCATCATGAGGAACAGCAGGAAAAGCATATATATAACTCTGTCTCTGGATGAAATGCCGAAAGTCAGGCATACGTGCTCACTTTCTTACAGCTGTCTGCGAACCTGGCTGTGGCCTGTATGGCACCTGTGTTGAGCCCAACAGATGCCAGTGCAAAGAAGGCTGGCACGGGAGACACTGCAATAAAAGTAAGTGAGAAACAAACCTTGAGAGTCCGTACTGGGGGTCTTACACATCCGATGCTACACAGAAATGGCTGCTTCAGGACCCTTCCCAGCATAACTAATGATACCGCACTCCATTTTTAATTTAATTCAAACCATAACCAAAGATTTTTGATACTCCATAATTTTAACTACTTTGAAAAACCTCAGAATCATTTGAAAGTGTTTTGCCAAGATCACCCTTGTATTAGTAATTCCAGAGTCTGGTATCAACCAGATTTTTAGATGAGCTTGTGTGTCTTCCACCCGTAGTGTGGAAGTCTTTCAGTACTTCTCAATAATGTCAGCTACCGTTAAAATGTTGGATAGGCACTTTTAGAAATAAAACTCTGCCAGGTTTTAAAGCTGATTAAAACTTAGAAAAAATGCAATGTCTTTTAGAAACTTCGGGGAAAACTTAAAGAGTTGTGCAAGATCTATGCTTACTGACTTAAGAGTTTTCTCCTTTTCCCACCAGTGCTCCACAGGCTATAAAATACATTATCCCAAAGCAAAGGTAAAAATCCTCAAAATGAATTTCAGTTGTGCTAATTGGTCCATTTGACACCTATTGAAGCAATTGATTATTTCACTGGGGTTTTAATAGCACTGTAAAATTATTTGAAATACAGTTGAATATATCCAGTAAGAACTTCAGATTTAATTTTATATTTCATGTGCAAAAGTGCTGTAATAGCAGATCTTCAAGGCACATTCTGTACATCCTCCCACGAGGTATTAATGTTTATCACTGTTAGCTAACAATTCACATTTCATGTTTTAAGTTTTAATAATAAAAAAGTTAAAAAATTTTGCAGCTGTAAACCCCACCAATTAGTTGTTAGAAATGTGACCTTTACATTGCAGCATCAACTGAATGTTCATTGTTATTAAATGCTGTTGATGCTCGTGATTTGTATCACATTAAAATGTATTAGAATAAATGTAGAAGAATGAAGCTGGGTTAATTAGCATTGATAATATACAACTGTGGACTGGCTTCACAGCGGTGGGTTGGTCGATGTAGATAAGGTGCAGCTGTGGCTGGTTCTGTTAAGGGGTTATGAGCTAATGGAGAGGGGGCAGCCGAGGAAGAAGAAGCAAGAGAAGAGACAATGAGCTCTGGATAAGGAGAGACAAGGAGAAGGCAGCAGAGGGACTGGCATGAAGAGTGTGCCGATATGAGATGGTAAAAAACCCTTGTTGCAGCTGGCTAGTTTGGAGAGTGCTGCGACAAATAAATATAGTTGTTTCATTAAAAAAATGAGAATTATCTAACTGAAATGGAGTTTGCTGTGGAAATTAGGTTTGGGGAGTCTACTTCTGTGTGGTTAGTTAGTGGACCTGTGTTTAAGTATTCATGACATTCTCTGAAGGAGAAATACCATTAATATAAGTTATGTTTAGAAAAAAGGAACATGGAAATGAACCAGTATGAACTTCAATTAGTAAGTTCAAGATGAACTTTTTCTTCCTGTTATACTCTTCTTATAAAGAACTCAGATAACAAGTGAAAAAAAGTGTGTACCATAGCTGACCATCCCCAAAGAAGTAATTACCTGTACAACAAAACCAAAACTCATAACTGGCTTGTTATGAGGAGTCAGTGCGTTGTTGTCAGCTCCAAGGCTTTCCAGCCTTCATTACATGGAGTTTGGGTACAGTCCTGCTGAGTTTAGCACTGCAAAACTCTTCGTATACAGCAAGGAAACTGAGAATAGGCTGTTTGGGTAAAATTCAGCCCCATTTTAAATGCCCATGTAGGGTTTAAATTACACGTACAAGTGCACACAGTGCGATTCTCTCTTTTCAACTAAAATGAAACATCTGATGTTGATGGATGTATAGTTAATTTGAGAGGCTTGCTTCGTACTCCATCAAGTGAATGGCTCCTTGGTAAAACTGTTTTCTTAAAAATCAGTGGTTAAAAAGCTTGAACGGGGGGACTTGGTTTTAATTTCAGAGTCATTTCCATGAACTTTAAATAATGAGATGGGCAAGTGAAACTATAAATAATTACAACATCATACTTTGAATTTAATTTTTATTGTTCGTTTTCATTTTCCACAACAAAGCAGCTTCACTAAGCCTGTTTCAGACTGCTTCCCCCCCCCCTTAGGTCTTTATTGTTGCTGCTGTTCTTTCTCTTTGCATTCAGCTGTAAATCAAAGCCAAACTCAGGTAGCTGGTGCAGGGTCTCCCCAGGGGGGTGCTTACACCCCTCTTTAGAGCCTGTCACCAGCAGATAGGATTACTTTTACCACGTGGCACGGGCTGTGCATGCGTGAACACAGGGCGGAGTGACAGCCTGGGCATGCTGATGGTCCCCTGGGCTCCCTGGAGAGGCAAGAGCATCTTTGCATGTGGCAGCACCTCATCCATCCTGGGGGGCACAGAGAGGGGTGACCACTTGCCTAAAGCATAACAAAATCCTTTGTTCAAAAGGGGGAGACTGTTTCCACTTGAAATATTAGCTGTGGATCGCAAGCCCACTTCTGTGGTTTCTTTTCTCTTGAACTGGATAATTTTCCAGGGTACGGAGCCAGCGGTCTGAGCGCCCTGAGGCCAGAAGGCAGCAAGCACAGGCAGCACATGCCTTTGCAGAAAAGGGCAGAGGAGAGGCATGTTCCGCCCGAATCCAATTATATCTGGTGAACTCCAACATCTGAAACGGTTCATGTTACACAAAGTTCATAGCCTTCATTAACCTCTCATGGATTGAATGTTAAAATGCTGTTCATTACAGTTAAGATTACCAGCTGAAATTTTATTAGCTTCATTATAAACCACTGAGCTGATATTTACTATTCCTTTTAAGTTTTATAAATACTTCTATAGCATGATTATATAGGCTTCTTTCAGTGCTTTGGATGGTGTTTTGTACTATACTTCAGTTACATTTAAACTTCCTTTTTTGATTATATAGCTGCAAATGTTTTCCAAAAATTAAGTAACGATATTCAAGTAGAAAACCTTGTAGATGCTAACCTGAATAATTCCAATGACTACAGATTTAATTTGCCTAAGACAAAAGAAAGGTGCACTTTGCATTTTTGCTGTTGTGTATTTAGACTTTTCCCTAAGAAAAATAAATAAGTTGCTTAATTTAAAACCTGAATAGTTCAATTCAGTGTTATTTTTGGCCTTAGAGTTTTGCAAAGTACTGAGTATTAAAAATACACTGCTGTGGTGCCACTTAACCAACATAATATATTGTAAACAAAGTAGAACTATAATGTATGAACTTTCTGCATCAGCTTGAAGCAATATAATATATTGTAAACAAAATAGCTCATATGTAATAAACTTTTTATACTGACAGTTATATATAAAATAAAGATGCTGCTTTAGTTTTTCGAGTACTGCTCTGTGTGGCTTGCTGCGGTCTCGTCAGTGCCGGGTTGGCATGATGGCTTTTCTAGAACACCCTCATAAAACAGTGGCACAGTGGAGTTGGTTTCCCTCTCATGCCTTTAGCCCCACAGCTCTTAAAAATATTTCAGAAGAGCAACTACTTTTTCTGCCTTTGCATGGGAGGGGATAGCAGCATGGGCCAGGGTGCTCCTCTTCCCTGTGTTTGCTCTCCACCATGCCCTCCTTTCCCACCCTGCATGGCCAGCCAGCCACGCCAAGCTGGTTCACCCTGCTCGTGGTGCTGCTGGTACCCAGGGTATTCTCCTCAGAGCCTCTGTCCAAGCAGATCACAGTCCAGCTCTGGTGATGTTTCCAGTTCAAGAGCGATGGTCCCATGTCGTGTTGTGTACAACCTGTAGAAGGTTGTGTGCTGCCTCTTGCAACAGTCAAGGGCCACACGGTTTGCAGTGTGCTGCGGCTAGGAAGCAATAAAAATGGTTTCTCTGTGTGCCAAAGAACAATATCCACTCCAACAAATAATTACGGACCCTTGCTATATTGCTGTTCTGGGAACCTTATTATCTGGGAGAAAAATTGAAGAAGCACAACAAACAAAAACCAAACATAAAATTTAGGGCATAAAATTATTCTTAATGAGTGAGAGGTTTTGAGTTACAAAGGAAAAGGTCCAGTTTGTTAATCTGCCTTTGCTGGTCTGATTTAGTCCAATTGACCTGTAGGCCGAGTAAAAAGACTTGCTTAGGCCAGAGAGAGAGGGAGGACAGCTCTCTAAGGATCCATTTTTACATGGTCCGTGAGGTGGGACTGCAGATGCTGCCCAGCAAGACTGATCCACCAGGAGACCAGCCTCCCATCGCCACCCGTGGCTGCAGCCCCCCGGCTGCGGTGCAGGCAGAAACGTGGCTGGTAAAGGAAGAGCAGGGCCAGGCCAGCCCCCGTGACAGCCGGGGCAATAGCAAGAAACAGCCTGAACAAGGTGGTTTGGCCGCTTGCCTGATATCCTTCTCTGGGATGGCAGCAAAACAGCTCAGGTTTGCCAAAGAAGGAGCTTTCTTAGCACGGATGTGTAACAGCTACTGCTGGTGGGCTCTAAAGTGGTGGTCCCCCACCCCTCAGGCTCATGTCTCCCATGGGACCCCTTGGCACCTCTCTGACCTGCCAGGGGACTGGGGGAAGCCTGGGGCATGGGGCCCTTGGGTGGCAAAATACCAGCTGCTGGTGTGAACTGAGATTTTTTCTTCACTGGGGCCAGCAAAGGGGTCTGTGGGGCAGGAAGAGATCTCAGCCTCTGCCCTCCATCAGTGCTTTCCCAAAACAGGGAGCCTGAGGCACAGGGGAAGACACTTGGGTGATGAAAACCCAGGGGATGTGTTGAGGAAGGAAACATTTTTTGAGATTTTTCCTTAAAAGTGATGAAAAGGGGAAATCAATATTAGACAGAGGTGAAGCGTGTAACTGCTCTGTATCTCCAGCGATGCCCAGGAGATGTGTACAAACATGGATGTCACATTTGCCAGCTTTTTGCTCTTTCTGTAGCAAAGATTGGCCTAAGTCAGGGGTCCTCAAACTCTTTAACCAGGGGGCCAGCAAGCGGATTCAGTGGCAGGCATCATCTGCAGCTGCTTGGTTTCCCCCCCCCAACCCCCGGCGCAGGGGGGGGAGGGGAGACAGGGGCGTTCTGTAAATACCAGAGGAGGGGCAGTTTGAGGACCC
>JAVJGJ010000057.1:55715951-55728477 GCA_035590215.1 Microhierax caerulescens | reverse complement strand
CGAGGAGGGGCAGTTTGAGGACCCTGGGGGGGCGTATCTGGCCTGTGGGCTGTAGTTTGAGGACCCCTGGCCTAAGTGATAGGCCACATGCTACAATAAAAAGCACAGAAATTTACTTAAAATTGCTCAGCTATTTCAGCTGAACTTTTTCTGCTCCCATCAATATCTTAGGAAGTGCTTCCTTAAAAACAGCAAGTGCATTCTTTTATATGGAGTAACTTATTTTGCTTCTTGTTGCAAAGGCACTAAATGCTGCTGCTTTGTTTTCAGAATTTCACTGCTGATTTTTGGAAAGATCATTAATCATTAGAATACAGTTGGAAAAGTTACAAAAGGAAAAAATATTCCTCAAAGTGCACACTGTAACACAACTCTTTTTCTTAAATAACATCAGCTTTCTACATGCAAATTTTACACCACTTTGCCTTTAATGTCAGGGTGAGCATGAAGTTTCCTGTGTAGAGGCAGTCCCCCATGTCAGAGGAGTTTTAAGTCAAAGTCTGTGATATCTGGCAATGATAAAGGAAGACTTTCATTCCTCAGAGGAAGTCCGGTAGAAAGTCGGAAGCAATTTTGCCATTAGAAAATAAACTACAGAATTTATCGTGCCCTCTCACTGGACAGGACACACGTATGGGAAAAACAAATGCATGTGCCATAGATGAAAATCAGTTAAACATAACAAGAAAAGCCAAAATACCGATCTACTACAATATGTAAGACAAAAACTGCCTTTTCAATGACAACTTTGGAAAGTCTATATTTATCCAGAGTGAGATGCCAAAAGTTGCATTTGTGAGCAGCAGCTATGAGATGGTCACACTGATACAAGACCAAGATGTTAAATCACTATAGCTCTATCCCAGAAATCCCAATTTAAGCAACTGACAAAATTGCATCCCCTTAACTCCAGTTATGTCACTTGATTTCAAATATATTACTTTTAATGCCTCTTCACTTTTCTCTTTGGGAGCTGGAGACAATTTGGGTCTTTTCTTGCTTGTGCTCTGTATGAGTTAGCAGCATACCTCCACTACCCCCTGCAAAGCGAGGGCTGTGGCTGTGCTGCTGGGGTAGCAGAGGGCCAGCAGCACTGTGCACACCAGGTGATGCTCACGGGGTGTTTCTGACTGGGAGGCAGCACTGGCTGCCAGGACTGGGCACACTTTCTCCATGTGGTGTGAGTGCGTGGTCCAGTTGTTC
Organism: Microhierax caerulescens; assembly: GCA_035590215.1. NCBI lineage: Eukaryota > Metazoa > Chordata > Aves > Falconiformes > Falconidae > Microhierax > Microhierax caerulescens. The sequence goes on along the minus strand of JAVJGJ010000057.1, from coordinate 55,727,274 downwards.
TTCTTCCAGCTTCAACTGCATTTCAAAGAATATTAAGGAAGAAAAAGTACCATAGCTGTTCCAGATGACTCGCTGCCTGTAAGATTCAAACTCCAAAAACCAGGCTCAAAGCTTTGCCCAGACCTAGTGCTGTTAGTTCAAACACTGCAGCTTTGTTTCTGCTGGACAGACTTGTTACCTTTCCCTCCCTGTGACTTCTCTACATCACCTGTTCTACTGAGTTTGCCCACTATGGAAAGAATTTCTACTTGCAGATACTGAGGGAGATCTGGCAGCGGCTGAGCCAGAGCTGCCTGAAATGACCTAAAGTTACGCCAGGATTCCTCCAGTGCCCGCCCTGCCCACGGCACTGCACTGAGGCCTGTCGAGGCATCGCTCAGAGCCATGGCTTCAGGGCAGCTCTGGGTCTTGCAGTCATTTCAGCTCAAGTCTAAAGAAATGGCACCAGCCGAAAGTGCTCTCATCCATAACAGGGATTAAATCCTAGTAAATCCCACAGGTCTTGCAGTGCGAATATGACTTCATGTTCAGGGAGGTGACGAGGTGCTATGGTTAGCCAGGTCATAGCCAAACCTTAAGATCATGATTAAACCAGTGACACCTCCACCTCTAAAACGTGCTAGCAAGATTTACTCACGTGATGCTTTAAATGAAAAAGCATCTAGTTGAAAAAAACCTCTCAGGCGAAATGAATCCCAGTTGCTTATTTACGCTTGGAGCTCTGACAGGGTCGCTACTGAGCTACAGGCCGGTCACTCGCGCATGGCTCCCAGCACCCAGCTCCTGCTGGAGCATGGCTAATTGCATGGTCCTCAGTCCCTGGCTGGAGGTGCCTGCCCAGCACAGCTGTGCAAGTTCACCAACACTCAACAACGATGCAAAGCTGAACTGGGCACAGAACAAATGGGTTAGGAGAACAGCAGCGTTTGGAAAATGCATACATGCAGATCTGAGTAGATTTATTGCTTACCTCTGTGGCTTTCTAAAGTTCACAGCATTAGACGATATTAATTTAAATGAACCATCACAATTTAAAGGTAAAAAAACCCTACTCTATATTTTTGGCTTAGAATAACATATTCTATTATTTATACTAGTTTCAGAAATTGCATTTTAATCCCTTTCCACATAGCCCATTAGAGCACAGGAACAGCCTTGTTGCACAAATCTTTCCATGGAAAGGTGAATTCTTCAGAGGGTTTAGCATGCATAACCTGTCTGGCCAAGCCACAGCTCATAAGCAGTTCAGATGCTTATGAGGGACATCCTCACAAGTCCTTTATAACACTTTATTTCCTGGTGTATTCTTGGAGGATCTTATGGCTGGGGATGGAAGAGAGGCCAGTCTGTGCTTTAAGCACATACTTTGTAGAAGGGACCTCTCTCCTCCAGCCTGGTCTATAGGGATAAGCTCAAATGTCAGGCACACTTGGTAATCAGCTGCTTCTGGGCACGTGTGCCCAAAACTGACAGAGAAGCTGTGAAATGTAGTGCTGGCTTCAGTATCTGGTCTTGCTGGTGCTACCTGGGGACAGCCTGGGCAGAGGAGGAGGTGAAGCTGCCCGCAGCCAGCAGCAAATGGGGCCACGCTACCCAAAAAGAGAAAGCAAAGAAAAACATCTTCTTCAAAAGCTTGCTTTTCTTTAAAATCATTTAAGTATTTGTCAGGGTGCCTAAATTAAAAGCCTAAATGTACCAGAAGGGAAAAGGTCTGTGCTCAAGAGAAGCTGTGATTCCAAAATGTTTCAGCTATTTGCAGTCCAAGTAGACTTGCATCTGCAGGATTAAGGATACAGATCCAAAGTTAAGTGAATGCTCAGCACAATTCAAGTCAAATTTTTAAACCACTTGATTGTGTAAAGGAGTAAAGATTTTTCTCCTTTTACAGTTACAGCCACCATAAAGAGGGTATTTTCTGAACCAGAAACTTGGTACTGACTGTAGTGCTTCACTCTATCACACATGAGACAGTGATTCAGTAGTGATAGTTCCACCTCCAAAGTTTATTCTTAAAAGGAATCAACTGTGTTTGAAATGGAGCTGAAATGCTGAACTAGTTTGAAACTTTCTTCTACCCCAAAAATTACCAGAGCTCATGCATGTTTCAGATGCCACAATTAGACCAATCCACTTAACAAAGAGGTGTGAGGGTTTTCCAGGGAGAGGTGGGTTTAGTATTTTTATTCATTTCTGTGTAACTTTGAGGTCAGTGGGAGTAGGAACTTCCCCAAGCCCAGAGCAGCCCCTCCGTTTGGTGTTGGGGTAAGGCCAGCAACCCTAGGTGAGGTGGGTGCACCGACCTTCTGGAGACAAATGGATCTTTGTTGCCACCGAGGAGCTGAAACTGGGATCACCACAAGCCCTGTGGGTCTCTGCAGCCGTTTTTGAACATCTTTACGATGTATGATTTAGTAATATAGAATCACAGAATCACAGAACAGTTTGGGTTGGAAGGGACCTTAAAGATCATCTAGTTCCAGCCCCCTGCCATGGGCAGGGATGCCTTCCACTAGACCAGGCTGCTCACAGCCCCATCCAGCCTGGCCTTGAACACTGCCAGGGATGGGGCAGCCACAGCTGCTCTGGGCAACCTGTCCCAGTGCCTCATTACCCTCATTGTAACAAATTTCTGCCTCATATCCAATCTAAACCTACCCTCTTTCAGTTTAAAACCAGAAGCCTTGTCCTCTCACTATAGGACCTGTTAAAAATTCCTCTCTGTCTTTCTTGTAAACTTTTTATACTGAAAGGCTGCCATAAGGTCTCCTCAGAGCCTTCTCTTCTCCAGGCCGAACAGCCTCAGCTCTCCCAGCCTTTGATTTAAGTTTGAAATATTTGATTTAGGTTTTTCCCTTCTACTACTACTCCCTTTCTTTGGTTTGAGTTAAAATTCAGTAACTTCAAATAAACAAGCAAATAAACAAAAACTCAAATAGACCCAAAGTAACTGAAAACCACGAGTATTGCATTTGTTCAGAATTCCCCACTTCTGGCTTATTTGGAGGAGCCATTCAATAGTGCATAGCACTGTGTTTACCTCTTCCCTTGTCCATGACAGTACAATAGCACTATGATGTTTTTGAACACCTTGTGGACCACCCACAAGCAAAAGGAGCAGCAACCATGTGGCCAGAAGAATGCATTGGGTGCGATGTTTTCTTGGGGATTTAGAGGACAGTAAGAAAATAGTTTGTTGGTAAGTATTTTGACTGAAATAAGTTTTGATCAGTCAGGCAAGTCTGTTCTGCTTGAGAGAGAGCAGTCTTCTCTGAAGCAAATGAGTAACACAAACACCAAAGTAAAAGGGGTGAGCTGTTAAGTACAGAAAGTACCTGAAAAGAGCCATGAGGGTAGTTAAATATTTCGATTCCTGCTCACTTTTTAAGTGGATTTGACATATCCTCATGCAACAGCTCTGACTATGCTGCAGTACTCTAAGATCCGATGCAAAGGTTGTTCTGGAAGAGTTTAAGATAAAAGGAAAAGATCTGCTGGACACTACATCTTGATGGAGAGAGAAATGCAAAATCCTCTCCTAGCAAAACCCATTCCTTTTGTATGTGTTCCCTTCAGCATCCCAGAAAATAGAAAGGGAATAATCACAAGGAAAAAAATGCCTAATTGGGAGGTATGCTTTGTCCATTGTACCCAGCACAACAAGTAAGGTCCCTAAAAGACATGCCAATGAATGTCCCTTTGAAATGAAGGGGGAGGGAGAGAATCTTTCAAAAACCTTGCAAGCGATTTACAGTAATTATAACCCCATCCATTATTAATGCCACCTTCCTACCCATCATGTGACACCCCACTCGGGCTTACTCTCCTCTTATAAACAGACAGTGATTCAACACTATTATTCCATATATCTGAAGTTCTTATTAGAGGCAAATAATTTTGTTGCGAAACTGGAGTGCAGCTACAAAGCTGCTGCCTCACTGCTTTGGATCTGAAAACACAGCCACATGGCACGAACCTAACTTGGCTCTTTTATGGGATGTATTTGGAGTGTAGAAGCAACTTCTGCTGTATGCGTGAGGGTCTGTTCAACTTTCAGGCCATCCTGGGTCAGCTGTGTTTGCCAAGCCCTGGAGATTGTTCCAGACTCAGGAGCATCTTGAGCTGTTTGATCCTGCCTTATTTTCCCAGCTGAGTTACCCATCAAAGGGGAGCAGCACTGAGGAGCTGACAGTGTCTCCCTTCCCTTTCAGGCAGTACTGAATCATTGCCCACATGAAAAGGGCAAGAGAGGACCTTGCAGTGATGTTGATACAATTTTCTGTGACAGACAGAATTAAAGATCTTAACCAGATGTTGTTATTAAAGAGGTGTAGCACTAGTTCCAGAAAAAAAAAAAATAAAAAAAAAGTCTGCTTCCAGTATTCATATTTCAAAAGGGATCTTGGAAAATTTACGAGAATTGAGAAGAAAGCAGCAGGAGCTATTAAGAATCGTGGAAAAGTATGTCACAGAGAGACTTTGAACATGATTCAGGTGGACTGGCTGAGCTGCCTGAATTGCTCAAATTCCTGCCACTAGAAAAGAGGTCTTTCCTTCACCCCACGCACCATCCTCACCAAAAAAAAAGGCAGTCTTCTGCTGAGTGAGCTCAACCATCCCTCCAGCAGATCAGCAGAAGAAGATCTTTAAAAGGTGCCCCAGCCACAGTCTTCAGGTACTTGCGGAACCCACTCTCTTTTACAGAAGTGCCCACTGGAGCTGAAAAATTGAATCAAAAGAAATTTCAGACTGGATCCAGGGTACACATTATTAGCAGTGCATTAAGTAATGGTTACGTTTTACCTGGGACTGCAGCACATTCTTCATCACCTGAGGCTAAAAGCAGAACTTTCTAAAAGACACACTATTAGCTAAAAAAGTTTACAGGCTTCATGTAGAAATGGCAAGGCAAGGTTCTGGTTCCTTCCACACTATGATCACCTAGTTTAAGCTTTTGCCTAATAGTTTATTCTGGCTTCAAACATATAAAATGGTGAATAATCCCAGAACTGAGGCCAAATCCTAATGCAGGTATTGCATTCCTGAGTGCTTCTCGACAGTTTCACTGCAGAGGAGGATGAAACTTACTAGTGGCTGAAGCCACAGCTACACACTGCTCATACACAGTAATATTTGGTCCATGAGAAGCGTAATGACTTTAGTTAGTTGTAGAAGAATGAAGACGGGTTAATTAGCATTGACAACATACAGCTGTGGGCTGGCTTCAGGGGTGGTGGGTTGGTCAATGTAGATAAGGTGCAGCTGTGGCTGGTTCTGGTGAGGGGTTGAGAGCTAATGGAGAGGGGGCAGCTGAGGAAGAAGGAGGCAGAGGAAGAAGGAGGCAGATGAAGATGAGCTGAGGAAGAAGCAGGAGGAAAGAGCATGCCCTGAGTGAGGAGGAGAGATGAGGAGAAGGCAGCAGAGGGACTGGGATGAAGAGTGTGCCAGTATGAGGTGGTAAAAAACTTTGTTGCAGCTTGATAGTGTGGAGAGTGCTGCAACAGCTAGTGATGAGGCAAAGAACTCAAGGCCGTGTCAAACCCTGAAATGTATAATTTTAGAAGAGCTGTGGCTTTTTTATTTTCTTCCTTGCTCCTGAAGTACATTTTTCACTGTCCCATGGCAATTGTTTCTTCTCACCCTGTTGTTATGTGAGAACTGGGATATTTAAAAGCTATGGTGACAGATTTCTGTGAAAAACTTAAAAAAATCACACCATTTAAAGATCAGGAACAGAGAAAGATTCCTAAGGACACAGGATATCAGCATGCCTGTGATACAAGCCTTTGCAGAGACAGCTACTCGCAAAAGCCCCACAGTAGAGCGAATATCTCAGTATATTTCAAATGAAGCATTTTTAGAGATACTGTCACAGCTGCGTGGCCTTCGCTTTTCTGGGTACCAGGTGTGGGTCACAGTGGGTTATGTGATTGCCTCTGCATATCTTGGCACGTTGGGTTTTGCAGTCCTGGCCAAACTCCACCCTGGACAAGTGTTGCCTTCATTTGCTGGCAGATAGTTCAAGGGATCTTTTTGAGCGAGTGACAGCTGAAAGGCATTAAGTTGTACAGTAAATCATTTAAGTGGAGCCTAGAATGTGTGAACACTGAACCACAAGCTCTGACAGAAGAAAATCAGAATTTATTTTGTGTTTTGAACAGTTTTAACATTAATGGTCCAGTTTAACCACATATAACAAGCATAATCTGTTCAGTTTTCAGCAAGGTCTTCAGCTGGATACTGTATACCTCTGTGGTGGTTTCCTCCAATTATTTGAGGTCTCTTACTTGGAATTTTGTTGTTAAAATTAATTTTATTCTTTTGAAAGGTGACAGAACACTAGCTGGGGAAGACAAAGTCTGTCCACACCACAGTTCAGCAGGGGCAGTAGCAAACCTCACATACTTCCTTCAGTTCCACCATGCAGGAATGAAGGATGAAGAAAGACACTCTGGGATGAACAGCAAAAAAGCAGTGACACTGCACACTCATCCTTGTGTTCTCCACATCTTGGGGAGGGTCTGCTTCTTTTTTCTGGGTGTCAAGAAGAGCTTCCTTTTGACAATTTTATTTAAATAAATATATATTCTTATGAGGAAATAAAGTTGGTTTTGAGAAATCAGCATTTTCTACAAAAGCCATTTCATCAAAAACTCCTAAGTCACTCTATTCAGAAAGTATCCTCATCCCCTGCATTGTCAGCTTGCCTTAGTATAAACTCAAAAATGTAAGCTTTATTCTGAAATCACAGGGGACCAAACCAAGGAGAAAGCCAAAGTCTGAAGGAACTGGAGCTCTGAGCAGGCAGAAGACAGCTTTTAATAGGAGGCCTGCTGGGGCCATGCTGGGAGCTGGGAGCCAGCACTGCTGCTGGCAGGAGGGACAGCAGGCACTGATTTACCCTGGCACTGAAATGCCAATTGGTTATTATAGCCCCTAACAGCTCTGCACCCAAATTCAGCCCAGCTTTTCATTTGTACAGCCATCACAGAGAAAGTCTTGGTTTGTAGGGACATGAGAGTGCAGTAACCAGTCTAGGGCTTGGAAAGAGGTGATAGTATTCATGTTGGAGCATCCAGCCACCTGCTCGCCCACTAAGCTGGGCTCCCCAAGATCTTCCGCCACAGCAGAAGATACCAGACTTACAAATGGCCAGCATTATGCAGAGGTATCACTTTCTGTTCAGGAAAGGTGCTCATGGCCACCAGGCTGCCTATCTCCTCCACTGGCCTTGCCCTCTCTATCCATTACTTGGCTGCAGCTTCTGAGTAGACAGAGGCCATCCACAGTCACCGGGCCACCAAACTGCCAGGCTTAGTGACATTAGGAACTAACTCCCAAACCACAATAAAACCCACATAAACCATATATCCCCAAGACATCACCAGAGGAGAGGTTCATGGGCACAACAGTGCCAATGTGACCCTGCTCTGGGGTCCCTGAGTCTCTGCTGTCACCTTTGCTTTCTCCACCTTCTTCTTGCAGCTGGACCCGTTAGTACAGCACAGTAAGCAGAGGGCTTTGTTCCACATGAGCACTCATGTCACCAGAGCCAGGACAAGTGTATCACTGTCATTCCTTCCAGCAGCTACCCTCCACAGGACAGATGGTCAGTCCCACTGTGCTCACAATGCTCACTGGGTGATGGCTGCAGGTGCACCACCCACATCACCCTGCCGTCATCCCGTTTGGCTCTCCAGCAGTCCTGACCCCTAGGAAAGATGCTCCAAGTGCTGACATGTTGCAGAGCAGGAGAGCGAAAGGACTTGGTGTGCAAGCATCTCTGGTCCTGCGAGGCGCTGCCAGGACACCCTGCCACCACTCAGGGCTCCCACGATGGTGGAGTTTCAGTCTTTTCAACTTCCAGCAGTTTGGATGCCTCCTGTGTTTGAAGCTGCTGGAACCACATCAAACGGCCACGAGCAAAGAATGCTGTTGAAGGATTTATTCGGCCTGGATATGAGTGTTGCTGATGGGAGAGAAGGGAACCACAAAGATTTCTCAGCCACCATTGTGACATACCCATTTAAAAAAGGAAAAAAAGAAAGAAAGAAAGAAAGAAAGGAAGAAAGGAAGAAAGAAAGGAAGAAACTTTCTTTTTACTACCCAAACCATTTGGCTGAGCATTTTAGTGCAGACCCTGTGCAAGTTCCAAACTGCCTGGCTTACATAAATACCTCCACCACCAGTGGGCCTTTACAGTAGGAAAATGTTTATAACTAAGTAGTAAACCTTACAAAGTGACAATTGTGAGATACAATACATTTTTAAAAAGCCAAGTGCCAGATTTTTTAATTGAAAACCTACAACTGGAAATATAAATTACAAAACAATAAGTAGATTAAAACATCACTGTAAATAAATCAGTTTCACATTGGTATAGTAATGCATCTGTGTACAAAAGGTAATAAATAATAACTTTTTCTAGTTAAGGAAGCTGATTTTTAATAATAATTTTTCTTAGTTCCTTTTCTTTTTTCCATACTTTATTTGAGATTCAGAGAACGTCAGTCCAATATATTTTCAGATTTATGTGATGTTTAGTACATTCAATAGAAAGCAAAACCCCAGCCCACAAGTGTATTTGTTCTAACTAAATATACCCGGTTTTAAAACTAGTTTGAGCATTAAACCAATACAACTTTCCCTTCCCTCTTCCCATGTGATCCCAGTTACATCTTTTTAAACTAGGCATTTCCACTGCCTTCTCAGGCTGGTCTTTTACAAGAATAGGAGGCATCCAGGGTAATCTGGACCTCTCTGTAGGGCTTTTCACAGTCATTGGTGCTGCCCCTGCTTGAGCAGTGTGTCCTGTTACCAAGTTTAAGCAACACTTGCCTTTTCCCCTTCCTTGCTTTTATTCTTCCTTCTTTGCTGCCATTAGAATGGGTGCATCTAAAGGGAAGGTACAGAGAAGGTGTAGCCAGACTCTTCGGGAGGTGCACAGCAGCACAAAAAGAAGCAGCAAACATAAGCCACAATGAAGGATATTCCAATTCAGTAAAAGGGGAAAAAAGGTTTTACCATGTGGATGGTCAAATACCGGACCTACCTTCAGGGAAGGTATGGACACTCCATCCTTGGGGGTGCGCACACTCACCCAGACACAGCCCTGTGCTGCCTGAATGCAGCTCCCAGCTGGCCCTGCTCTGAGCAGGGGTTTGGACCAGATGATCTTCTGAGGTGCCTCCCAACCTGAATTACAATTCTTTAATGGCCCTCAGTGAAGGGATACTGACAGGTATGTCTGGGAGCTGTAATAAGATCACAGACAGGTATGCACTGTGCCTACTGTCTGTGTGCTAGTTCCACACATCGTGTGGAGATAGACTTGAGACAACAGATAAAACCATCCATGTCAGACCAGTCTGACAGGAGTGATTCCCTCAAACCTGTTTTGTTTCTTAATCATACATCACTTAATCATACAGTTCTTAATTATACAGTTCACTCCGGTTCTTGGGGTGCACAGGCATGACCTATAGTGCTCAAATCAAAACTTTGTTCCATATCTGTACCTGAGGACATCTAGAATTTGAAACAATTTTGCCCCTCTACACATGGTACATCTACACATCCAAAACCCATCTTTTACTGGATGCCTTTGCATTTATAAACAGCACTGTAAATTTAAGGCACAATTTGACCATGATTTGCCATGCTCTGCAATTAGTCATAATCTCACCCATCATTAATGACCAGCTTCACACACAGCCGTACCTTGCAAAGGCTGTAATCCTCGGGACTGCAGTTTCCTGAGGGTCTACTGCCATCTTCCCTGCCAGACATTGGGTCAGAGAAGGAAAAGAACAGAAGTGGATGGAGACCAGACCAATATGAAAGAGTAAGGAAAAAAAATTGCCTACCAAAATGTGTAACGCTTAAGTTTTGTTTGAAAAAAAGGACAGGCGAAATCAAAGGTTGCTGGCTTGGCATTTTTTTCCCCCTTGGCACCAAAAGAAATGTTCAAGCAGGACTGTCCTTGGAAGGGGAAGAGCAGCAACAAATTAGTGAGAAGACAGACAGGAACCTAAAATACCACCCCAAAACTCTCCTGCCTTTCCCTCTGGCTGGTGGCCACTTACCTCTCGTTTCCTTACACATCACACAAAGAAAACACCCTCTCCTCGCAGTGCTTTCTTTCTGCTTGATGAGAGCCACAGTATTAAAATACCTAAGTTTCAGTTAGTATTTCATGCTAGTTTAGAAATGCATCAGGGCGTTTTGTGTGTATAATATAAATACCTCCCACTGCAATTAGTCTCTGCTACTGCGAGAGGAACAGGCTGCATCAACATTGCTTTTCTGCTGAAGTGCTGCTGTAGTTTCATTTCATCCTACAAATGTGGTATTGTCTCCTAAAATTACATTACTAATTACAGCTAATACACCCAAGCCCAGATGAATGTAACTTTGATCTGAGCAGCACCCCTACGCAATCCTTCTGGCATGCAAATGGCAATTACACAACAGGGCTCAAATACAGCTTGAAAGCAAAGATGTAAAGCCCATTTATTTAGTGCCCCTAGACTAAACAAGGTGCTTATTCCAGTGCCAGATTATGTTTGACTAAGATATACTCACAAAACATTTCCCACTGAGAATGTGTGACAAACTGCAATTATTACTAGTCCAGTTGGTTTAAAAGAAAAAAATCCATCTTTAGCTGCAGTTTTGACTGGGCTGCCTGACAGAAATCAACGGCCAACTACAGCAGCAGAGCAGGCGGGAGGGAGTAGGTGTGGGGGTACAAAAACCAGAACAAGACAGGTTTGGGAACAGGAGGGAAAGAAAGAGAGGGTATAGTTGAAAGGGACAAGGGAAAAAGAGAAAATAAGAGAGGCTGAAGGAATATAAGGACACAGAAAGCAAGCACGGAAAAGACAAAAATGTGAGAAAATGAAGGAAACTGAGAAAGAAAACAGAGTAGACAGGTCAAAAAATAAAATATAAGGATTAGCCAAAGTTAGTTCCCTTGAACACTTGCCACAGACTAGATCACTAGGGCAGGAGCTGGGCCACACACTTTCAGCTTTTGGAAGGAGCTGGTTTAGGCTTCTGCTGCTGCAATCAAGCACGTGAAATCCCCATTTCTCATATTCAACAGCTACAGACAGGAGTTCGAGAGCAGAGATCTCCTCAGCACTTGCCACGTGGCACCTAGCCCTAGATGCTTTGTGCGCAAACTCTGTCACAAAAACCTGACTGAAGAAAAACTTAATTTAGGAAAAAAGAAAGGCATGGTCAGTAATGTAGCAGTATCCTGTGACAGCACTGGAGAGCTGCAAAACAGGCATACACATTTGATTAACAGGTATGTACCGAT
>JAVJGJ010000057.1:55691484-55706358 GCA_035590215.1 Microhierax caerulescens | reverse complement strand
GCCCTTCAGGAACGGATTGCTCCAGTGTGGGTCCCCCATGGGGTCACAAGTCCTGCCAGCAGACCTGGTTCAACATGGGCTCCTCTCTCCATGAGTCCACAAGTCCTGCCAGCAAGCCTCCTACAGTGCAGATTTCTCACAGGTCACAGCCTCCTTCAGGCATCCGCCTGCTCTGGCATGGGGTTCCCCAGGGTCTGCAAGTGGATATCTACTCCACCATTAACCTCCATGGGCTGCGGGGGCACAGCCTGCCTCACCATCATCTTCACCATGGGCTGCAGGGGAATTTCTGCTCCGGCACCTGGAGCACCTCCTCTCCTCCTGCACAGACCTGGGTGTCTGCAGGGCTGTTGCTCTCACATGTTCTCACTCTTTGGCTGTAGTTGCCCTTGCACAGGTTTTTTCCCACTTCTTAAATACATTATTCCACTGTCACTGGTGAGCTTGGCCTTGGCCAGTGGCTGGTCCATCTGGCAGCCGGCTGGCATGGGCTGTATTGGGCATGGGGGAAGCTTCTGGCAGCTTCTCACAGAAGCCATCCCGGTAGCTCCCCCCTCCAGTACCAAAACCTTGCCATGCAAACCCAATACATGGGGACGCTGAATGGCACAAGTGGTGGACAAGGTGCAAAAATAAGGCAAAGAGACTGATGGAAGGACAGGCCTGGGCGCTGCTGGTGTACATGCTAGCTGAGGATGCTCTCTTGGACAGGCCCTGAAGCAGGGAGGGGGCTTCCGCTTGTTTCTAGAAACTGCCTAAATGGCATTTCTCTGCAGTACCTTTCACTTAAAAACAGCTAGGTGTGAGGGATGGTGGAAATAAAGCATCCCGCTTGATGGTGTTTTCCTGGAGTGCTGCACCATGGAGGGGAGAAAGAGGAGTTACAGGATGATGGGACTAGAAGATCAAATAAGGAGGGAGAGGACTTTCCTCTTCTCCTACCAGCCCTATAGCTGGGAGAGTTTCTCCTCTCATCTTCGAGCCAAGGAAGGCACATGGGCTGCATCTTGCCAGTGCCCTGTTACGTTTTCACCTGCTCACACAACAAAAGCTCTGGCCTTTCAAAGGTGTGGATTCCTCAGGATGCAGTAAGGCACATTTTGCAAATCTACCTAGCCATTTATTTTCCACTGTCTGCCTGTATACTTCATAGCAATTTTAAAAACCTGACCCTGCAAGAACAAAATCTTTTTTTTAGGGCTTAATGTCTTGCCAGTCTACTGGATGGAATCACCTGATACTAACTCATGTGTCCAGAGCTGTGACAATAATGAAGTCAAGAAGTTAAATGACAAGTTAAGGAGATATTTTTTTCAAAGGATTTGTGGCACTGAAATCTATCTGTCATCCAGAACTGGAACTCAGGAAAAGTCCAGAAGGGCAGAAAACATCCTGTGCTTCTGCAGAACACTTTCTGGCCTTTCAGGCATAATTTTTAAATCAGAGATCCTCTTGAGCAAAAACCATGGCAAGTTTCCAGTAGGATAAATGCACCTGATGCTTGTTATTTATAGATAGCCACACAATATCAGCTCAGTTATTGAGGGCTGATGAAGCATTCACAACCCTCTCAGAAGTTCATGGCAGATGAAGGTAGTCAATGTTTTTGAAAATCTGGACATATTTACCCCTAAACCTCAGAAGCAGCTACATGGAACCCAGATAACACCATGTGGAGCCATGGTAAGATAAAATCAAGGAGCAGCATTCAAGGCTGTTATGACAAGACTGCTGCAGAGTTTGGGAGGAGAGTTTTTTGCCCCTTAATAGATATAGCCACGTTCTAGAGACAATTGGGCATTTCCTGTAGAAATCAGTTAAGGTAAATATCTAAACACACTTGTGGACCTGGCATAGTGATATATGAAGAATTTCCTTTTTCTGGGTAAAAATTCTGAGGGTCTCCAGTGGATTACAAAGCAGCCTCAGGCTTTCAAGCTGATGCTGTGCACTGCACTGGCCTTTACTCAACCCCACCTCCAGGAAATCTTAAGGCAAAGATGTTGCCACCTCTTGCTAAACAGAAAAGACAAGTGTCCTGACTGGCAAGATGTGACAAAGTCTGAAGAAGTTATAAGCCATAAAAGCAAACCTGAGGAACCTATGTTAGATACCTCCACTGAAGAAATCTCTGTATTGCTAACACATTTATTCTTACAACAGCCCTTCTGAAGTTGAAAAAAAAATCATTATTTCCATTTATGTAAACAAACAAGGCAAAGGGATTTCCTGAAATAGTGACTCTTGACACAGCATGTGAAGAGCCTGGTACCCCATGGAACCCTCTGTAGTCAGTGAACAGCAGAGCACCTGAACTAATCTTGCCTTGGTGGTTGGAAGTACCTGTGTCCCTTCATCATCAGTGCTGGGGATGGACAAGGACCCACTTGAATTAGCACTATAAATTTAACGGGCTCAGCTTCCCCTCTGTTGAATTTCACTCAGGCCAGATACTGTAGCAAACCACTCAGTGTGTTCACCAGCATTAGGCGGTACCTTACCTGCTGAGCCATTCTTGCTTTCTAGAGAGAACCTCACCCACAGCAATATGAACACAGAGTGACAGAGTTCACTCAAGCTGCGCTTCTGCAGGAGGGAAAACCAGGACATACCCAGAGTTGTTTCTCAAGGAGTTCAATTTTTCTTAGCTCTAATGTTGCATCACAGGGAAATCTACCACAGCACGGGCCACAGGAGGTACAAACCTCATGTGTACAGGTTTTTCAGATCTATTTTCTGTGAGTGATGTCATCTGTGGTACTTCTTTCTAGTGATTTTTGACGACAATAAACCTTGAGATTTTCCTGTTCCCAGTAGAAAAAATCCATCTCTTCTCAGTTGCAAGTATTTTTTTTAAGTTTAAGTGATAACCAAATGCACGCATACCAGAGCCCTGACTGGATATTCTTAATCTAACAACAATTCCCACTGATGTCAGTGAAAGTCTCTGTCAGCAAGACTGGACACTGCTAAGCAGATGATGTGGTTGGCCTGAAATGTAACTGATCCTGACATTCACATTAGCATACATGTGCCCCTATCTTCTGTGGTCTTGACAGACAGGTATCTGAGCCCATCCAAGGGTACCATTTTAGCTTTAGGATCAAAATACTTATTTCAGCTGTAGTGCCCCAGCTGAGACTGAGATGGTGTTAAGTGATGTACGAACACATGGTCAAAGAATTGTCTGAAGTCTATGGCAGCATGCTGTGAACCTGGAGAAAATGTAAACCAGCTTTCACCTAGCTCATGCACCCCACAGAAACCACACTATGGAGAAAAATTTACACCCAGGTCTCATCTTGACACAGCTGACATGCGAATGGGGTACCTAAACTGAAGTTAAGAAGTGGTCTACCCTCATCAATATAAACGGAGCAAGAAGATCCCTTCTCAGATGAAGGTACACACTAACCCAACCAACAAAGGTCTTTGTCCCCCCAGACTGATGCACTTCATGTCCTCCTCCATGAGGAGCCAGCTCAGCAGTCTTATTTTTCTGCTGCAGTCTGATGCCTTCTTGTGTCTGTGCCATACTGGTGCATGATCCTGACTGCTCTCCCTCCTTCCACGACGTGCAGGGTTCACCTACAATGTTAATGTAGTAAGACTACTGTCGTAAGCACAAGTTATTTGTTGCTACTTGTCATGGAAGAAGTCTGATAGCTAAACATATCTTGAAAGTTTGAAGAACAGCTTGTGTGTGAATAGCAGCACTGTAAATACGTAAACAAAGAACAGGGTAAAATATGTGATCACAAAAGTTAATTCTAAAGAAATTTTTTGCTCTTTCTTGACTTTCTAGGTGACCACCAGATTGAAAAGCTCTAACATTTAGAAAAAACACTGCGGATGGAGAACGTTTCCCATTTGTGTGTTCTGTCAAAATTATACTGTGGTTTCTGAATCATAAATCACGGAGTAGAGCTGGAGCTATATTAGCTGTACTACACAACCTCCCTCCTGCACATAAATTTCCTTTAATCCATTTGTGCCCTATGGTGGAGTTAATACATCCACCTGTGTATTCTCCAGTCGGTAAACACAGAGCAGGTGAGATCAGGAGGAAATTTAAGTGAGATCAAAAGATACATTCAAAAGAAGGGCTTAAGCCATCTGGAATCTCTCAGAGCAGCCAGCCACACGAATGAGACCCGCTGGCATCCTAAGTGGAATTTCTTGCTTCCCTTTCTGCTGGAACTGAAGGAAGTTCAAATGAACGCTGGGCTAACAGTTGACACTTTCTTTGTGAGGAGGCTCATTGTTCAGAGAGGTGAGGTCAGGCACAGATTTCAAGGATGCCCAGATTCATACCCTGAAAGGTCGCTGCTTTTGTTTAGGGAGCTCTTCAACACAGAGAAGAAAAAAAAGTGGATTACTCCCTGTTTTTCCATTGTTCCTTAATATGCTTTGACTTGTCCTACATCTTTCTTTAACTGAAGCAGAACAAATCTAGGAAGGCCACAGGAAATTTTTTTTTGCTTTTTGTTTGGAAAGTCTCTTTATTTAAAAGAAGCAAAACAAACAAAATAAGCCCCAAGCCTTTGATTTCAGAGAAACTGGTCTGGCTACATGGTAAGTAAAGAAACTATGGACTGCCCTGCTATGATTGGAATAATGTGTGCAACTCCATGACAGAATGAACTAGATTAGAAATCTAAAGTAAACAAATACGCATCTTTAGTCCTAAAGTCAAAACTGCAATTACAGGGAGCCACGTATTTCAAACATCCAACAACATTTACATATCGGGAAGGAACACTGTGCTCTTCTCCTCCTCTCAGGCTTTCAAAACAGGGTTGGCAAAGGGATGCCTAACACAACATATTTAACACATTAAAAAATAGCTTCAGCTCTATCCTTTAGATAAACTGAATATCTCAAACTTTGTCTCAAACACTGCTTTCAGAACGATGCAGTCCTGGGAAACAGGGACACTTCATTACAGAAGCTACTGGGAATGTATTCCATGGGAGCGTTTTTTGTTTCGGAGAAGGAGCGGGACAATTTGCAGAAGCCTTGGGTAGAAAGAGAGTTGGCTGTTGCTGATGGACTGCCAAAGGGTGGCAAGGTGATTTTCAAGCATGTTTGTCTTTTTATCTAGTTGCTGAGACACCCCAAATCTAAGATAGATCTTATTAGGTACTTCTATGCTGCATTTCAACTATATCTTAATGAACCTGCATTTGCCCTAATTTTTACCACTCTTCTAAGCTGCCTGGAAGCGAGGCAACCCCCTCCGCCCTCCACATGCATTTCTTAGAGGTAACCCAAGTTGGTATATCCCTAGACTATGGCCAGGAGAGGCATAAATGCATCTGTATCTGTTCAGCCAGTGCCTACAAGACCTACCACAGTGCTCAGTGATGGCAGTACGTGGCTAACGCTGAATCCAACACTGTGCTCCAAAAGGTAACATAGAACACAGAAGCATCATAATGGTGTGGGCATGCAGAACAGGGTCCCAAAATACAGCCTGCTCCTGAGGAAAGTGTAGGTGTAGTCTTTAGTTTGTATTTATTTTGGCCTCAGTATATAAGGACTAATATTTGCATGGGATATTAGAAACTATTTCATTATAACAGTGTCTCTGAAGTGGAGACCACATTTTGGAAGAGTTCATAGAGCCAAGCAAAGTGAAAAAATCCTTTAATGTCTCCAGGAGAGACTTAAGTACATACATTTCTATCATAACTGAACCCCACAATAACCTGTGTGTGCTGAGCAGTGTTTCATAGCCTAGGAAGTAATAATTTCAGTTTTAGAAACCTAGGAAGACTGCATCAACCACACACATTGCTAGAAAACAGATACCTTCCTCTTCAGAATGTCTGTTACAAATCCAGATAGTCTTTCACTACAACACACAACCATATCATTCAGCAGCAGGCTAAATTTTGAAAAACCTTGCTGCTTTTAAATGCCTCCTATTCTGCAGGACCTTTTTTTGGTTTTAAATAGAAAAGCTATGTGTACTAGTCATGTTCAGCTGGCAGTTCAGAAACAGAAGAAAACAAAGGACTTGCTAGAAAAGCAAGTCCTTCAGCAAGTTCTCTAGTTCCCATGCTATACTAAACCCATGGGTAAGTACAAGTAATTGTAGAAAGAGTGGACCACATGCTCTGACATTCCATAACAGATAAAACAGTAAAAATTCAGAATTAAGGAGGGGGGAATAAACGATGTTTGGGTTAATAAACAAGGAGCCTGTGAAGCAGTGGAGTGCTTGTGGCAGGAGCAATCAGGCATAGCTGGGTGGAAACTGCAACAGGTAAAATGCATTTAGGTAAGGCCAAGGCTGGACGCTGTAGGTGGAACCCAGTCGCTGGTTATCAATGGGGCATCAATTCTTTAGTGCTCTCTTGTTCACTGAGACATAACAGTCTTTTCTTTTCCAGGACTTTAATATTTTTAACTTCAGTGTTTAATGTTAAGAAGGTTATAATTTTTTTATTCTCTGCTTTTTGCCACGAGAAGAGGAGGTCCACTGGTTGCAGCTCAGATTTCACTGCCATGTGAGAGACTCACCCTTCACCCAGCCTGAGGTGGGCAGGAGGGCAACCAAAGAATGAGGTCAGGGAAGTAGTGGTGATATAACCCTGAGAAGCACTAGGTAGTCTTAAGATCCCACCTGAGTAAGAGGTGCTTTTAGGATCTTTAGGGGGCAAGGACTCTATGGAAAACACCCTGCAGAAAAGACAGAAGAGTGGGATGCCAGCTCAAGGGAAGCAGGAGGTTATTCTGTGATTGTCTGGATGCTGACACCTTGGACAGGGCAGGTTTCACCCTGGACATGCAATTACTCACCACCCTTTTCTGAAGAGAATACATATAAAACTTAGTTTCTGAAAACCGAAGAGAGAAAATGAACTCAGACACTCTGTCAGAGATCACTTGGACTGGCTTTCCCCACCCCATGGCAGGCAGGGCTACCTACAGCTGGTTGTCCAGGACTGTGACCAAATGGCTTGTGATTATCTCTAAAGATGGAGATGCCTGGGCAACCTGTGCCAGTGCTTGGTCACCCTCACAGTAAAAAAAGTGTTTCCTCATGTTTAGATGGAGCCACCCGTGTTTTAGTTTGTGCCCTTTACCTCTGTCCTGTCACTGGGCACCATGAAAAGAGCCTGGCTCTGTCCTCTATGCACCTGCCCTTCAGTTATTTATACACATTGCTGTGACCCGCCATGAACCTTCTCTTTTCTAGGTTAACACGTAGTGCTGACCCCAGCCAGCAGCCAAGCACCCACACAGCCACTTGCTCACTCCTCTCTCCCAAGGGATGGGGAGAAAATAAAAGGAAGACCAGAAGACCAAGATAAAGACAGTTCACCTATTAAGGTGAAGCACCAGCTGCACACCCAAGCATAGCAAAGCAAAGCAAAGCAAAGCAAAGCAAAGCAAAGCAAAGCAAAGCAAAGCAAAGCAAAGCAAAGCAAAGCAAAGCAAGAAAAAAAAAGACTTGATTCATTATGTCTCATCAGCTTCCTCCTGGTAAGCAGGGTCTCAGCATGCATGATGGTTACTTGGGAAGACAAACACCGTAACCATGAACATCCATCCCTGCTTCCTCCTCCTTTCCTTGACGTTTTACTGCTGAGCATCATGTTGTTATGGTAGGAAATATATCCCTGTGGCCAGTTTGAGGATCTCTCTCCACTGTCCCAGCTGTGTCCTCTCCCAGTCTTGCCCACTCCCAGACTACTGGCTCTGGAGGCAGAGTGGGAAAACACAGAAAGCCTTTCCACTGTGCAAGCACTGATCAGCAGTAGCCAAACCCCTTCTGTGTTATCAACACTGATTTAGTCACAAAACCAAAACACAGCACCATAGAGCTGCTATGAAGAAAATTAGCTCCATTCCAGCCAGACCCAGTACAGCTAAACAGTGTCAGCTCTCTCAGCCTTTCCTCACAGCAGAGATGTTCCAGTCCCTTAATCCTCTTACTGGCCCCTTGCTGGACTCTTTCCAGCATGTCCGTGTCTCTCTTGTACTGGGGAGCCCAGGACTGGACCCAGCACACCAGGTGTGTCTCACCAGTGCTGAGCAGAGGGGAAGGATCACCTCCCTCAGCCTGCTGGCACCGCTCTGCCTGATGCAGCCCAGGAGGCTGCTGGCCGCCTTTGCCGCAAGGGCACATTGCTGCCTCATGGTCAGCTTGGTGCCCACCAGGACCCCCAGAAACTTCTCTGCAAAGCTGCTGTCCAGCTGGGTGGGATCTCCAGCATGTACTGGTTCAGGGGTTGTTCCTTCCCAGGTGCAGGAATTTACACTTCGCCTTGTCGGGGTGCTCTTGGGCTTATCAGCCACTTCTCCCAGTTTTGTGTCATCAGCAGACTTTCTGAGGGTACACCCTGCCGCATCATCCAACTTGGATCTCTGCCTTTTGCTTCTGATTCTGCCCATCTCTGTGATTGCTTACATGTGACCACATGATGCTAACCAAAAAAGTAACATTAAGAAAATGAATGTGTTTTTTCCACTGCCATTCCCTGATTTCCCAATAATTTTAAGATTGATACCAAAATAAAGGAAGCATTTTGTGTTGGCAGCATGCTGATTGCTGCCTTTGCTGGAAGCAGAAGGAGCAGGGTGACATCTGCATTGTTGCTGTGGCATGTGACATTTGTTTTCTGGGGCTGGCAGAGAGATAAAGAATCCAGTCAAACAACATCAGTAGGATGTCAGCAGTGCCAAAGGCTGCTGGGAGGCAGAATAGCAGCATTCCTCTGCATGGGTTGCTTTGCGAAAGTGTGGGAAGGGACATTTCAATGCAGAAAACATGAGGTTCTGGGAGCTGTCTATAAATTCCTTCGTCATGTAACTGTCTAAGTGTTTAAATATGTGGGAAGTGTCTGAATTGCTTTTCTCACTTGAGTGTGTTAGTGGCTGATATAAAACTCTACCAGTTTGCTTTCATGATTTCTTCCAGTTTCCTGAAGAGAAAGATCCTTGATTGTTACTTCTTGTCATTGTATGATCTGTCATGTGTCTTTCATGGTTCAGAAACCTTTCAAATGTTTCATAAAGGTCCAGCCATTGTCTTAGATACACATCCATAAATCTGTTCTGGTAATTATTAGGCTTTAAAAATAGTCAAAATTTTTGTTTTTGGAACTCCTTGTAGCACCAATAGTTTAGGAAGGGCTCTTAAAAGAGTAAGTTGTTCTCATCCAAGTGATCCTTTCAGATCAGTCTCAGATGGTTAATACTAGAAGGTGTTTCTTCTGCAAAACTGGTCAGAAGAGACCTCTGCTGAAGAGAAGCACCACTGGATTCCTTTTGTGGGGTTTCTAGGAGATCCATGGTTGAGTTTGAGGAAAGCCTGCAGCAGTGTTACCTTTCTATAAAACTCCTTTTTGGTTATGAGGTTAGAAGGGCTGAACCAACAAGGAGGTTGTGTGCTTCCATCTTGGAGGGCCTCTGTGGATTCAGTTTCTGAAAATAGACTTGCATCTTGGTAAGCAGTTCACAGACCTGGACACTTAATGCTGACTGTTTCTTTCCTTTCTATTTTCAGGAGTAAGGTATTGCTTTAAGTGTGCAAAAATTGGTTTAGATACAGTCCTCTTCTGCGTATTTTGAGTCTAACAACAGATGACATATAAGTGATGCTAAGGTTCATCTAACAGTCTATATCAAAACTGTTCGTATTTTACCTAAGAAATAATTGATCTTGTTGACTTGCTTTGTGTATTTCTAGGTTTGGCTGACTCTAGCTGATCAATACTTACACAGTATAGCCATTGACTGGGATAAAACCATGCGTTTCACATTCAATGAAAGAAGTAATCCTGATGATGACTCTATGGGCATCCAGATAGTAAAGGTAGCCAGCTGATTTGTTATTTTATTTTAATTTGTTAGTGAAAAGTTAAATTATTTTTTAGTAGATGGAATTTGGATTTATTTTCTTATCTGGAACCGCTTTGGCAAGAATAACATCTTTGTTCCCTTTGGCTTCTTTGGTCCTTCTGCACTGGTCTGGTTAGTGTTAGCTGGGGAAAAAATTGCTATTACTGATGCCTTTTATTTGTTTCCTCTATTTTTACTGTGTTTTTTAATTTAAAAAAATACTGGTGTTTAATAGAGACAAAGGAACAAAAGTTAGTTTTTTTCCTCTTCTCTATAAAGAAACACAAATGTTGTTAAAAAGTATGTTTTAGAATATAGCAACTGAGCAATTTCAATTATTTTACATGGGTGAAACATCTTTATGTACGTTTCTCAGCTAACTAGTGTTTAATATTTAAAGCAGTGGGCAGTTTTAGGGAAGAGCTTAGTAGATTTGTATTGCAGTGGTGATTTAAATATTAGTCTATTTACCTATTCAGGAGGTATCGTTCTATTTGGGAGAGATTGTGTTCTATAGTCACCCTGATTAGAGTGCACAGAGCAAAATACTTTGTGTTCCTGATTATTACAACTGTCATCTGTACTTGGTAATTTAAGCTTATAGATATTACTTACAAAATATTAAACGTTGTAGTAGTATTTTGTTTTTCACTTATTGCTTAAATATGGAGGACACTGTTTCTGGTTGGGTTTTTTGTTTTGAAAACTTAGTTGCCTAGTAGATCTTTTAAAACTTGATAAAAACAGTTGCCTTTTTTGTTCATTTCAGCAGCTGTTAAATCTTGCCTCTTTAAAACCTAGATATATGTTAATATCTTGCATGGCAACTTCATATGCACATCTATTAGGTAAATTGTTTACTTAAGAGCTTGCTGAACCTATTTCTCCTCTTCAGTAAGCTAAAGGTTTACAGATTAAAAAAGAAACATTGTCATCAACTTTAGGAGTATGTATTGGGAGGGCAGCGGTGGAAGGAAAACTGGGACAGGAGAGAAGTAAAGGAAGAAGGAAAATGCACATCTTTTGTGTCTGTTCTTGGTTTTGGTTTTGGTTTTTTTCTTTTTTTCTTTTTCCTTCAAAGGACCTTCACCGAACTGGTTGCAGCTCTTACTGTGGCCAAGAGGCAGAGCAAGATCGAGTGGTATTAAAACGTGTTTTGCTGGCTTATGCCAGATGGAATAAATCTGTTGGCTATTGTCAAGGATTTAATATTCTAGCTGCACTTATTCTGGAAGTAATGGAAGGCAATGAAGGGGATGCCCTGAAAGTGAGTAAAATATTTTTTTTTCAGTGCTGAAGATTGCTTTTAGTTAGTGAACTTTAGAATAAATCAGTGTGTGAATTTTTTAGACAGCTTAAAAGAGCAGGACTCAAAGGGGTTAACCAATTTATATCTGCAGATTGTTTGTTATCCTGTCTGAGCTAGAATGAACAGTTTGATTATTATCACCGCTGAGAGTTTTTTCAAACAGAAACAAATGAGGTCTCGGTCATAATAAAAATGGGACCACTGCTACTTGCTTTAGAATATCTTGTCCCATAATCCCAAATCTGCTGCCAAACACCATAGGTAGATGAAACCTTCAGAGTCCATTATCAGCCTCCCGTGTGGCAGTAACATGTGAAGCAGTTAATAAATCTGCTGCATTTTAAAGCAAATTCTTGGGAAACACGAATATTTAAAGTAAAAGTAAATCACTTTGTAGCTACTTTCTGGGCTACATTAGTCATACAGCATTTTGCTTTTTTTAGACCTTTTCTGTTCTAATTAATAGAAAGCTTTGTGAACTTTATAATAAACCAGAAAATGGAAACGCAGTTTACCACAGATGTGGTTAAGGGTTGCCAAGATCATGTGCGTATTTCCTTGCATAAACTTGCTCGTATGTATGAGTTGGGGTCAAATTACTAGAAGGTGACTGTGACTGGGAGATACTGAGCTGTTTGTTTTGCCTTAAACAATAATTTAAATATAGCAAATAATTAAATTCACTGAGTCCTAAAATATGAAGCTTGTAGGAGTCCAGCTAGCTAGGCTGGTATTTAATACTTCATTCTAGAAAGCTGCCTGTAGTAGGAAGAAAATACCATCATATACCTATTTTATATGAGTAAAATTTTCTTTCAGTAACTCTTGCTAAAAATTCCCTCAGTATTATTTAATTATAATTTATCACATGCTAGTGTGATCTTATACTGTCCAGAAGCTCCCAAAACACATTATGATAATATAGGAAGTACAATTGCCCAAGGTTTATGAAGTCCAAATGATTATAAGAACTGTGTGCATCCTTATATTATTAGGTTGTCTTTTACTGTGAGCAGCATCAGACTCCTTGTGCTAAGAAGACAATGGAATGGCACCAGACTGCCCTGGGGAAGTAAAGCACTGAAGGCTATTAGCACCAAAATGGGTCTTACGTGGCAAAAATAAGAATGGAAAATAATTTCTTTTCCAAGCTTAATGCATGCGTTTGCAGGGTTGGAATTTCCCCAGAAGTGGGAGGGAAAAGGGAAGGGGGGGGGGAAGGAATAGGAGAATTAGCATTTGTCTGTTTTGTTGTTGTAGTCATTGTGCTGTCTAAAGCAAATGATGAGTGACTTCGGAACAGCTGTAGAGGCTGTTGCCCATAAAGCTGCCCTCAGGATTGGAGCTATGGGGAAACTATGTTTGGATTATTGCAGAATCTAGGAATTAAGGGAGCAAGGGGATTCTTGGGGCTTGCCAGTCAGGTTCCTTTTCTAGGAAGGATGTGTCTGGAAAGTGTCTCCCAGAGGCTGGGAAACAGCTGGTACTACTGACACCATGGAGCTTCAACTGCAGAGGATCCAACATGGGTGGCCTCAGTCAATGCCCAGCCAGGGATGCTTGAGTTTTCAGTAGTCAAGGCAAGCATGTGTAAGTGAAATCCCTGAAGAACACCTCAAAGGTAGCCTACTGAAACTATGGTAAGCAAGAAAATCACAGCGTGCATGTGTAGCAGCTATCAAAGTACGCATAAAAATCTCATAGATACTGAAATGTAAAAAAGTTTTTTCTTGCACATTATTGTGGGGAAATATTACAAAGTCAAATAAAAATAAATATGTAGGGATGTGTCATAAAGAAAGTATCTATTGCAAACTAGTAAATACCAGCTTTTCTAAAACACCCCACCCCATTCTCAAAACAATTCACATGTCAATGAAATAGAATGGACTTCAGTGTTGCAAAAAATTTTCTGTTCTTTCGTGCGCTTTCATATACCTGAGATTTCTGAAGTAATACCACTCAGTGGGAAGGGAGCAAAAGCCTTTATAAAATGGCTTCTTTAACATAGGGATTTATGGCTTATGTCATAATTCTTCATAATAAATTAATGAAGACACAGCGTAGTTGTAAGTTAATGTTGCTATATTAAATTGTTCTTACGTTGGTTGAAATATATCTGAACAAAATACAGTGTGTTTTTAAAAGGCAATAAGGTATACCCAGTATTCAGCAAAGGTTAGGGAAAGCATCTGACAAAATATGAGACTCCAGCTTATTTGTTGGTCACCTGTTTCTTTTAAATCCTTAAAACTTAAAAAGAAAACAAAACCAACCCCATCAAAAATGTGTAAAAACTGTTGGTTTGCCTGTATTGACTACTGATTTACATGCTTTAAAACATGTAACAGAAGACTGTTGCTGCCTGAAAGTCTTGCAAGGGCAAGTGGTAGTATGTGGTCACAAGCAGCTGGGAGAGAAAGGGAAGCAATAAGACTGTAAGGTGGTGCTCTTGGAAGTTCAGTGTCTGCCAAGCTGTTTTTGTGGGCATCTTGTGAACAGAGAGGGATTGTCAGGATTGTCTCCTCTGTATGAAGGTGCCATGCTCCCCTCAAGAATTAGAGGCTGTATGGAACAGATGATAAGCGTGCATGTTTGAAATGTTAACAAAAGAGTAATAAGGAGTTGAAGCAGATGGGATGACTGCATGCAGGCTTTCTGGATATGATTTGTAGAGTGGCCATGGAGATTGTAAAATGAAGGTCAGCATCATCTGTTGGGCTGATGATGTACATCAGCTTCTGTATATTTCTTTGTTGCATTTGGTCATTCTCAAAATTTTGACAGTATCCAGTTAATAACATTACCACCCATCTAGTTGAGCTATTTCACTTGAAACAGATGTCTGTTTAAAATGTCTCATGCTGCTTAATTTAGCACCTTTTAAAGTGACGAGATGAAGTGCAGCACATGGTAACACATCCAGTAAAAAGTGTGAAGAATGTTTTTTTAAAGAACAGTATCTTATATTTTGGAGAGGGGGAGAAAAGATGGTTTAGAAGATCTAGTTGTGGCAGTTAACCAGAGAAAGGACAGTGGAACTTCCCAACAGTGTGAAGAATCTCATAAACACATAGAGCATCAGAAGTGTCAGACGTTGCCTTTGGTTTGAGTAATGTTTCCAATTTGGGCATAGCTTGCTGTGACATTGATTTTGGTCGTTAGCAGTTCATAAATTCTGGACAGCCTCAAGAGGCCTTTCACTTTGATTGTTTGTGGATACTTAGAGTACCTGTGAGTTTTTACAATGATAATGTTTTCCCCCCATGTAAATGGAGGTACCAGAGGTATGTGTTGCCACTGACTCTGAACCATTTTTTACTGAACAAGTAACTTTGAAATTCTGTATTTTTTTCAGTTATACCTAGAAAATAATTGGCTTTGTAAGTCCTACATAGTAATATTTCATTTCCCCACAGATCATGATTTACCTAATTGATAAGGTACTTCCTGATAGCTATTTTGTCAATAATCTTCGCGCTCTCTCTGTGGATATGGCTGTTTTCCGAGATCTTTTACGAATGAAGCTTCCTGAACTGTCCCAGCATTTAGACACGCTGCAAAGAGCTGCTAACAGAGAAAGTGGAGGTAGGTTCAAAAGAAAATGCTATTAAATTCCTTTTTGCTATTGTTGCATCTGAGCACTGGCCTAAAAATACAGTCTTTGAACTGTTTACGTGAGTTATTGCTTAGAATATATATTTCATAGA
>JAVJGJ010000057.1:55648037-55661819 GCA_035590215.1 Microhierax caerulescens | reverse complement strand
AAGAGTGGAGTGGGCTGTGTTCAGCTTGTGCTGTTCAGGCCAAACCCTACATTGTTCAGTTTGCAACTGGCAAAATGGGGTCTGTAGTATGAATTGATAGTGCCCAGCTCAATCCTCACGGCAGTAACGTTATGGCTAGGTATACTGTCAGCCACAATGGAGCATCTAAGCCAGTTCTTCAGCTGCATAATTTGCCATGCCCAAATGAACTCAAAGGAGTTAGGATAATATGGATCAGGTAGGAATAGACCTGCCACTTGTTATGAAGTACACTCATAACCTCATTTCACTTCTTTCAGTGCATCAGTACGTTAACTCCAAGAATGCCAAAGATACAAAGTTTTAGTCAGAGAAATCAACAAAATGCACCCAGATAGCAAAGATACTTTTAAATACCATTGTTCAGCTGGTCCCTGGGACCTAAAAAAATCCCAGGGTCGTCATCTTCAGGTCCTGACAAAAGAAAAAAAAAAATCACCCTCTCATTTACAATCTGTCTGTACGAAGTACTACCCTCTAATGTAGTATATATTCCATCAGTCTCTGTTGGCTTGCCTATTTAGTTAAATGTAAAATGATGTTATTTGCTTTGTCTCCTATGATGGAAGTTACCTTGCAATAAATAAGTTAATGAAGCATGTCTTGATATGTTACCTGCTCTGATATACACATGGTGAACCTGCTGCTGCTGCTTTTTCTTTATTCTGGAATATTGCTTTTTCAGTGCATTAATGTCAGTGGTCATACGCTCCATCATCATGCTGTTAAAAGCAGCATGATACTCGCTTCGGCAAGAGTCTATTGCTCCTGGACTTAATTCTGCAATGTTACTGGAACCAAGACTTTGTTCTTCATTCTGATCTGCACAGAGTGGGAATAAAGTGGAGGTGAGGAGCAAATTGGCATACTCAAGAGTTCCACAGATTATCTACAAGAGAAACCCATGTCTGATTCCTATCGTCCTACTTAACTGTAGTCTTTAATTAAAAATTTATTATAATATGCATATTTAACAAAGCTGCACTACTTATAGTTAAGTATTACCACTGCTTAAGAATAACCAGGGTTTGAGGGCAGTTTAAAGGGTAAAAAAGCCAGTTAATCTAGTAATGCAAAGTTACAAGCACAGTTTTTCAATTATCCAAAATCACATCAAGCCACCACTAAAGTAATTTAGAAACTGATTATTAAAGACACTCAGTTGGTCAAATAGAAGGCTAACAATGCAAATTATGAAATACATTACAGTCAAGCAGGCATGAGATTAAACAACTAACTTAATGATACCAACAAGAAGCATCAAGCACCACAGGGAGAAAGCTGCTAGTAGCACTAAAAGGGATCACTGCAGAGCAGCTGAGGATCAGGCAACTCGAGAGACTCTCTTATCAACAGCTGCAGAGCAACAGCAGCAGTGCTATTTATTTTCACAGCTGTTTCTGATGCACCACCAACCTGGCACTCCAGGGTCAGGGCGGGTAATTCTTTTCCTAGGGACGTTTATTTGTCTTTGGCTCAGTTTGCAACAGCAGTTTGATGTTCTAAGTGCTAGCTTGAAGCTGCACATAAAGAGTTACAGTCCCTCAGGAAGGGAAAAACAAAACACCTCAGCAATCAAGAGGAAAATTGCAGCTTACAGGTCTCAGCAAAACCAAGCCACAAGAATGATGACGTGCAATCAGGTAACTGACTGATACGTCAGTCTGTTTTTTTTTTTGGGGGGGGGAAGGTGGGGGTGGGTTGAGAATAAGGAACTATAGCCTCTCACAGGATATTATAAAATCACTGTTGACCCAGTACCATTTCGTAGAGCCTGTTGCAAGTTAATAAATGATCTGCTTTTCTTGTATGGATCAGAATTTTGTTCTGCTTGTAGAGCTTGCACAGGTAAACATAAAATGCTGCCAGAAATTTTATTTCAACATGGGGGGATTTGAAAACTGTGACATTTTGTCAGAACACCCTAAACCATACCCAATTTTTTAAAAAATCATGAATATACCCCAAACATACAACAGTCTGAAGGTTTGGCCAAAAGGGCAGCGAAATGACCTGCAGAATTCACTCGCTGCTGATAGGTTCCAATACTAGCCATGCATATGCTAATAGATGTCAAGATTATTTATTACATGTACACTCTTCAGAAAATGCTAACTACCTAACAGCTGTCTTAGAAATAAGCATGGATTTAGCGTGGACTTTTTCCCACATGTGCCTTTTCTTCTGGGTGAGCAACACTATGGGGTTGGATATTTAGTCATTACTGCAGCCAAATCCTTAACCCACAGTGACATTTACTATATACATACGACCTTCAAAACTTGACTTTGAAGACATCTTAACAGACTGCAGAGCAAGCCATTTGGTAGCTGCTGTAACCTCTACATGAATATAAAATAAAATTTTCATAGCAGCTTTCACAGTGGAAGCAACAGACAATTTCTGCAATGTCATGCAGATTTAATTATGTTTTCCAAAATGAACAAAAGCACTTTTACCTTTCATCTGTTTTTGGTATTTTTGGAGCTCTGGTGCCAAAAACCCACTTAATGGTCCCAGACAGCCAATTGCATTGACAATTGAGTCTTCATCATCTAGGTCATTCTCCTCATCACTGTCTCTGGTTCTGCCTAGCCTTCTGTCAAATGAGTAAATAAGAGAAATAAAAGAGACATTCTGAAATATGATCACTACCAAACATCTTTATCTTCTTTAGGAGCATACAACGAAGGGTGCCACCTGCCTTTTCACTATCTGTGTAGGGTAAGCAATAACCTTATATGCCATAAGCAGTGCATTTCAAACTTACCCTGAAAGTGAAGTTGATTTTACTGCTGCAGGGAAAGGAGTAATGTTGTATGTGTATTTCTCCCTTAATTCTGCCAGTTGTGGGAAGGGAAACTGAGCCATGGTATACACAGTCTAGGGAAAAAAAAAAAGAAATACAGCTTTTAAAATTTTCATTTTAATTAACAGTCCCACAGAAGATTTCTCAATGAAGAGACTTTCATAGTCTTGCAGGATTAAATGCTGCATTCTCATGTGTTGTAAGAAAATGGAAATGGTCCAGTTTTATTATTCAGTCAGTATTTCCCCAAAAAAATCATAAAACCTGACTCACTAGAAAAATACCTGGTTCAGAGGAAAAAATAAAAATTGAACAGATAACATGAGATATAGTGTCCTTTTCAGCTCCTACTTAATAATCGTTGCCAATCCCTTCCTTGCCAGCACACCAGAAATCATCATCCTCCAATTATGATTTCATTTACATGAATGCATCACTGAGGTTTTGGGGATCTCCTAGAAGACCTACATTTCTGCTCAAGTATTCAGCAAGGTATTGACACTAGCACAGATAGGAAGGAGCAGATGCTCACTTGATGTGGACTGTTAATAGACCCATTACTTCAACTGTGCAGCCCCAAGAGCTCGCATGAAGGAAACCACTTCAACACAAAAGTTATGGCAAAGAGGGAGTACCCAACATTATCCAGCTAACTTTTCTCCTCTTGGTTTCTGGTTTTGATTGTTGTTTTCTGGGGGGCTTTTTGTGGTTGGTGAGGGTTTTGGCAGGTGGGTAGCAGTGCTTGTTTTTTAAAAGAAATAAATAAAATTGTTCTATGGTGAAGAAAGAAACCTCTCTGCAAGTCTCTGAACTCAATATGTCCCTATAACTTAAAAAAGGCCATAAGAAACTCAAATACATTTTATTTACTTCAATACTTGGAGTAGAAGAAGATAAATAGTTGGAATTGCATTTGGTTTGAGCATTATTTTTGCTTTAAATAATTTTGTAATAACAGATCGTGTGTCACCAGACAATATTCATTGCAATATCACGGCTGATTCATTCCTACCAATTTTAGCTGCCTTTCTTTTTCCTCTTGCTTTTGTACACTTACTATTCAGGACTTTCAAATAACTGACACACAATTCACTGGGAGTCTCCACATCAAAAGCAAAACCTAAAAAATAACCAAAATTTCATTTCTCATAGTCTTTTTGAAATATTGCAGCTTTTCCCCATCTTAAAAATTACATGCCTTCTGAATGACAGCAACATAAAAATTTCTCATTAGCTATGACAGGAAATTTTCCCTTTCTTTTCCACCCCTGTGCTATTATTAAGTCAGTGACATTTTCATCTGAAGGTAAACGGCCTCAATTAAGATGAAAGGAAATTTTGAACAATTTCTACATAATCCATGCTTGAACCACGCCTTGCCTGTGCTAAATACATTAAGGAAAATCACAAACATGAATTCAGTACTAGACTTTCCTGACAGAAGAAGGAAAAAAAAAAAGTTTCACTAACAGCAATGATGTAAGCAATGAGGAGCAGGACAGACACTCTGGCTGTATCAGGAACACAGCAACAGTACAGCTCATCTGGCTTCTACGTGAAAATGTTTTTCCAGTTTGAGCCATGCACAGATGCTAAGGCAAGGAGGATGCCTTCAAAAAAACAGAGCATGAACTGAAGCTTTGCCACTCCATGAAACTACAACGCTACTGTAAAAGACAAATATTCCCTAGGCCATGAACAGTGATACCCTGGCAGTCTATCAGACGAAGGAATTTTACGATGTGGAGAAAGACCTACCCCCTGTCCAATGTGTCTCCCTGTTTGTTTGATCTCCACCACACTTTCCTGTTTTCTTTTCCCCCATATGTCTCAACTCCCTCCCTTCACAGAGAAGGAGGTGTGTCTGGAATTTATTTCTACTCTTTATGTCAACAGCCTTTTCAGATAACTTGTACCATATGCTAGTTACCATATAAGCGAACAGTCAACTCAGAGTCCTTCATTTACTCCTTGCACCTATTGTTTTAGATTATGCTTTTAGCTTTTGCCTGTCTCCAATCTGTGTCTCTTCCAGATCCTGTGGAATTTCCTTCATTTAGCATACATGTTTTTACCTTAATTACTTGTTATCGTATTATAACTGGAGGCCTTGCTTGCCACCTGGCTAAGAGATCCACAAATTTTATACTGATGCAAGTTCCACTGGAAATTATTTAAAAGAATACTATCTATCAACACCTGTGATCTTCTCACAGCAATGTTTCAGAGTCAAAGCATCCTGTTCCCAGTTTGTACACAGCCTTGGGTGCTATTTGGTTAATTCTGGTGAAACTGCCAGAGGGCAACACAGCATACACATATGAAGCACGATGCAGCCAAACTTGTTATCTTACTTAGGGCTATAAGGGACAGATTCTGGGAACTGGAAAAGCAACAGGAGAAATAACCTCTCTTTTCACCTTAAATCAGTAGCATTTGTCAATCCTTTGCCTTACCCTAAAAATGCAAAGCCATCTACACCCTCAGCAGAACACCATACAGAAGGCAATGGGCTGTGGCTTCCAAAAAGAGGGTAAGCAGTTTTGCAGACAGCTCAAACACACTTATCCCACAAGCCACCCCACACTTTGGTTTTAAGGTTCTTCTCTTTTCACTAAGAAAACAAACCAAAAAGCAAAAGCAAACAGAAAAGAAAACAGACAAACTGCTACTCAGGTAGAAAGTTAACATGAACACCATCAGATCAGGGTAACTGTCCATGGGAGATAGTCTAAAATGTTAGGGTGCTACAGAGGGATTAATCCCTGTTCCCCTCCACCACAGTAAACATACAGGGAGGCCTCTCTTTTTACCTGTTTGCTTCTCATCGCCTCTACACTGCAACGTTTCTAGGCATACAAGATGAATTAGTTTAGCTGCTTATAAAAATGCTCATTTTCTGAGAAGGCATGAAACAGTGTACTCAGTCTAGCACATGCTGTTTAGAGTATCTGCAGATACCTGGTGGCAGCCTTCTGTCTCCATGTTAGAATCAAAGTTTATTAATAGGTCGATAAAATGACATTACTGAATACCGTATTTAACTTCACCCGGTCTAGCACCTGAGGTGTACAGCACTTATCCTGTATTTACCTAAACTGTTCAATCTGAAGAAGAGGAAGCTGTAGGCTTGCTTGCTCCTCCAGCCCTGCCATGCTCTCCTCAGCACAACATCGTAAGAAGTCCTGCAATGCAAGGGACAAATCTGCAAAAGCTTTAAGCCCTCGATCCTAGGTATAGGTACTGTCTGCAAGGGAGGGAGGCATTTTTAGTGATAAACTTGCACCAAATAGACATGCTAGTTCAGAGAATGAGGACAAGAGTTCTCTGATCTACCTTAGGCATCTGCTCTGTCAACACTTGCCCCTGAAGGATCAACAGTACTCCCTCCTTGAACTCCCAAAGGAAATAGACCTTTCAGAACACAAGTTGTTTTCTAGTGGAAGAGAAGCGCCTGTTACTCTGATAGTTTAAGTGAGCCTGGACAGGTAGTTGAGATGCAAATGTGTCATGCAAGTCTAAAGAAAAGCAAGATGATCGCCACCGACAACCTTTATTGAAATGTGTAGGGAAGGGAAAGTAGGATATTAATCCTTTCCCACAGTAAGGTACTAATCTTCGAGCCACCTTGTGAAAAGTATTAGATGTAAATTCACCATTCTGATTTTGATTAAGGGGAAAAAGAAGAAGAAAAACCAACAACCTGAACATTTTGAAAACAAAACAATCTGAACATTCATTTCAGGCTGACTCCTCTGAAAAAGCCTAAAGCAATTAAAAAACCAGTGTCTTCAAACATCCTGGATCCTTTCATTAATGCAATGGTGCATATTTCTTTATTATCCTACTCCAACACAGGGAAAATTGTTCAAATGCAGCAACCAGACACATGGTGGCATTATGTACCCTAACTGTAAACTCTTATAGTGCCTAATTCTCTCCACTTCTGCTAAAGAGAGCCTGGAGTGAACACCTCTGAGACTGCTACACTGCCAGTGCCTGCCTTTGACTTGAATAATGCAATCTATAGTGTGGTTTCTTCAACTGAAAGGGCATGCATAAACCAGACACACTGCTACTCTATGCAGAAAACGTAAACCTGCAACGTCCTCCCTATCAATGGCAATGCTATCCTACCTTAACGCTCCTGTCAGTGTCACAAAATACATGTGTACACTATGGAAATACATATGCTTTGCACCAAATACTTACTTTCTGCTGAATCACAAAAAGACTGCTAATTTGGTATACTTGTAACAGCTAAAGTCTTTCCATCCCTCCAACCAGTAAGTTACCTATGTCTTATCTTCTATTACACACAAGGGCAAAGAAAGAAAGAAGAGTCACTAAAGCCCACTTCAGCTTCCCCAACATTATTCTTTGTCACAAATGCCACATCTTGGGTTTCGTACTACACTTGAGACCAGGAACTGAAATACAATGAATATGAGAAGGCATCAGCTTGTGCTGCCCTCCTCATGCATCCTCAATATCTGAATTGTCTTGTAAGAAACCTTAACACATCTAAAAAAGCATGAGTACCTCTAAACTGCTGCATTACCATTTTTGAAGCAAAACAAAGCACAGTGCTTACCTCTCCCATTCCTAGAGCTTGCTCATCATAGAAAACAATGACAATAACAAAAATTAGAAAATCTGAAAGTAATCCTTTACTTCAGGACATTACTTCACCAGACTAGGGAATTGTACTATCCCGAGATAGTCAATAAGTTTTGCTTCCAATAATGGGTAACAGAGGTCACGTCCTAACTACTGTTAATAAACTCATGCAACTTCACAGACTGAGAGTGAATTTTTTCCTTCCTCTGCAAGTAAAAAAATTCATGTGAATTGTGTGCTGTATTTGCACCCATGTAATCACCATGCTCTAACTCATCAAAAGCAAAGTTCCAAACTGTAGCATCAAGTCTTTATAAAACTAAGTAGACAACGCCTCAAGGATATCACAAAAAGAAGCATAAGTGCTAATCAAGAAAATTGTATCTGTGATACTAAAGGCCCCTTCCTTTCCTAAAACAATGTAGATCTTTGTTCTTGTACTATGAGGTATGCTCTAAGAACTCAGGGACTGCAATTATCTACAAATGTCTTTGTTTATAGTTCACTGACGACTGTTCATGGCTTTTTTTAAATCACAAAGGATATTTTTTTCCCTTCTCACTCGATAAACTCTAGCCTCCCACAGTGTCTGCAGAATGAAAAGGACACAGTGTAATAAACGACCAAAACATAAACCAAAAGAACACCCTAAAAATTATGGCTACTAAAAGATTCTACCTCTTACTTGCATAAATCCAGTTCTAAAAGATTCTACCTCTTACTTGCATAAATCCAGTTGGGCATTATATCACAACATTTTTTCCATATTCACAACATATAGCACAACATAATTTCCAATTGTCAACATAGAACCAATTTTTATCAAACAGCCTAGTGGTTGTCTATAATTAACGTCCACAATAAGATTTTAGCTTTAGCTGCAGGCCATCTATTTGTTTCATTGACATGCCAGCTCAACTCATTTATCTTAAACTTTTATTCTTGAGAGAGTTTAGGTTTCTGCAGCATCTGAACAAAAATGTAATTTGTTAGAAATCAGCATCTGAACGATGCAGAGAAAACACAAATAATAATTACATCACAATTACTCACCTGCATGAGTTCATTGCTGTCAATCAGACAGTCTTCCAGCATCTCCTGGGTCAGCTTGCCCATGGTACTGTAAAACTCATCTGCAGTTTCACAACACTCTATTTGCCTAGATTAAAACAAGTGTTGGTCTTTTATTTTACTTTTACATACAATTATACACCTCCAAACCCAAACTGAACTTTCTGTCGTAATAAAATACGCGCTTACATTAGTAATCTTAATTCTTAAATTTATTGCAGTGCTCCCTACACTTTCCAACAATAAAACTGTGCACATCATGTTGGAAATGCTGGTGCAGCAGAAGGATGTACTGAGCACAGCTTACTGTCCTGACCGCTCATGATAAAGAACTCCTGTGTGTCCAAACAGCCTCTGCCCCTTTCACTTCTACACCATAAGAAACAATAAACTCTGCCTCCTACTAGCACAAGGGAGCTCTCCCATCACCTCAAAAAGGGAGCACAGAGATTTCCTGACTGCTTTATCACCCGTTCTTCACTATGCACCAAACAACTGAATTAACCGGTTGAACTGTCTTTTGGCCTGACAAGACCTTATTTGCTGGCCAGAAAACATTCCAGTAGAGTAAATTAAGTACAGGTGTATTTATATAATGTCATTGTATTCAAAAGAGCTGAGCTCACATAATGCAGAAAGAAGGAAAATTCACTCTTATCCTGCATACTTTGAATGCTATTTCTAAATTAGAGACACAGACTTCTCTGGTTTGATTTTGGGGCTTTTCTTTTGGTGGTGTGTGGGGATGGTTTTATTCTTGGTTTGGGTTTTTTTGGTTGTTTTTTGTTTGTCTTTTTTTGGGGGGTGGTGGGTGGTGTGATGTTTGTTGGGGTTTAATATGAATAATATGCTTTTGTGAGTTGCTTAGTCGCTGAACATCCTCTTCCATCAAGTGAAAAATCTGTTTTACTTCTATCCCAAACACTGCATTGCTAGCTACATATTGTAGCCTCCCCTGTATAATACAGCTTCTGGAACGATCAAAAATGTACACTGCCTTTTTTGTTAAGGAGTAGAAGAGGAAGCTTCCCTTGATCTTCAGTGTCTATAGGGAACAACCATTGAAATATGAAACCCCTACTGAAATCTTAACCTAGTGTAGCTAAAAGAATGATTAAGTAGCTTTTTTTTTTTTTTTTTTTAAAAAAAAAAAAAAAAGGAGAGAGAGAGAGATGGAGTGTGGAAAGAATGGGTATGTAGCCAGTTATCACAGATTTTCTGCTTACCTTCCCCAATACCTTCAGTTTCTCATGACCTCTACATCCTGCTTTCTTTACTGCAGCTATTTTTAACTCCCCCATTCCTTCAGTCTACCTCAAAACAGCAGTATGACTGAACCACCCACATTTTAGGAAAAGCACTTCTCACCCCATTTTCATGTCTAGAAAGATAGTCTTGAGAAATACGAAGATCATGAGACTATGGATCATTGCTTCACGCTCTACTTCTTTAAATCCCACCCACCTACCCCCCCCCCCGTAATATTTCTAGTAGAGAAGAAAGAGGAACAAAATCACAATCTTCTCCCAGCAAAACCACAATGCCCAATCTTTTACTTCATCTCATTTGATATCACTAATCATAAACTTACTATATTTGAATTCTCGTTCAGTTTTAGTGACTCATTGTCTTCTGGATCTCTGGTTATACCATCAGTTTCCCCTTTCTGCTAATTGCACCCATCTGCCAGACCTTCTCCCATTCTCCACAAACAACAGAAGGTGTGCAGCGTAATCAGCTTATTCTTTTGGACATATTCTTACAGATTTCTTCATTCTGTTCCTTCAAGTTTTTATAAAACACATGTCATTTGTGCTTTTATGGTAAAATCTTCAAAGCAGTGACTCTCTTTTATCTGAGTTGGAACATTTGTAATTACAGCTTCAAAGTGCACAGAGACCCACTGCAATAGAACCTTTTATCTAAAGGTATGGTACAGAGTAATAAAGCACAACGGGCCTACATATAGCTTAATCCTAATGCAAATGATTCATGAAGTTTAATTCACAAACTTAACAAATAAAGCTCTTAGGAAATTATTGTTCTTCAGATTAAAAATTAAATATACTAAACAAAGTCTCTTACAATGCTACTGGCCTGCAGTGCTAATTTATTCAGGAAGAAAAAAAGAAATAAAGCGTCCAAGGACAGAGCTGAACATAAATCCCAATGGGTCCAGTCTCAGGGAAAAAAAAGAAGGCAAGTGTTGACAGGCATCACACGAAAAATTCAATGCGGCTGCTGATGCCAGCTGAAAAAGGTTTCCAGCTGAACTAACATCTGCTCGACCTGTCAGAGCTCACACCTCCCACTGAAGTCAGTGACAAAACTCATTTCTCTAGGAACACTGCACACTCTTTGGAATACAAATATTTTCTACAACAATAGAGGAGTTTAGAACTAAGCATCTCTTGTGTTTTGTTCTGCGTGGTGAGTTTCCAAAGCCATAAAGGACTATAATAAAAACTTGGCTAAAATGTGTCTGAAAGCAGAGATTTTAAAAAAAATATTTTTGCAGGCCTTAACAGAAACAGTGTAACACCTGATCATTCTTTTGGAAACACTGAACCCTTTTCTTAGGTATAGCCAATGGGCTCAAATCCTTAAGTCTCCTTAAGTGCAAATAAGGGAATTAACACACCCAGCTTCAGGTACTCAACTTAATTAGCTAGTCATCCTCAAGTCTCTCTCTATGTCTTTGCACAGAGTTTATAGCAGCTATCTCAGATGTCTATTCTCTGGGAAGGCCAACCAACTTTTTACCACAACATGAAGACGTTACAGATAATACAAACAACTGGAGACATTTCCCACACCAAGGGTCAATTGCTATGCCCATTCTGACATGACATCAGAAGCACATGTTTTTGGGGAAGCCATACAGGCACTTTGTGCAGCTTTTTCAAAGCAAAATTATTCTCCTGAACGATCACATATTGTTTAGAATTGAGAACACATTCTTCAGAACAATATAAGTTACGCACATTGCTCATGCTGAAAAATCAGATTAAAATGACCACTTACTCTCCTAACTTTGCCCAGATAGCCAAAGCTACTCTCAGTATAATTTCCGAGCCTTCAAAGAATACTGAATCCCAGATCTTCAGAACTGTATGGTTAGGCAAGCAAGTAGCAAAGAGTGTCAGAAACCACTGCATTGTGAAGACATTTGTAAGTGGGGGTTCGTATCCTCCTGAAATAATAAATGAAATTTTTTTTTAAAAAAAATGCTTAAAGTAATTGTAATTTACTATTATTTTACAAAGAGTATAAACTACATAATGAAATCCACTATACATTCTAGTACCTCTATTATTGCTCAAAACTTACTTAGCCTGCATCTGTCCAAAGATAAGCTGAGAAAAAGTGTGATGGGAAAATGACATACTTAGCCACCTTTCATTCTTCTGCGCTGCAAAGAGCTCCAAGCAACAGCATTGGTTTTGGACTGTAAACCTTGGAAAACACCACCACACTTTTTTATATTCTCCTTATACCAGAAACATTGCTTTTCCTTCCTCAAAGCCATTTGAACTGAAAGCTTTCATTAGAAAACAAAACAAACCCCACACCAAAAACAACCAAAACCCTCTGCATTTCTTCAGAAACTAATGGCATAAGAAGTCTTTATCTACATGAAGGTGAAGGTGACTGTTTTGTAAAGTCTTATCTATTGTTTTCATACCCTGATGAACTGCGAGCTTAGCAGAAGAAACCAACACATTCTGTTTTCCTTTTGACTTGTTAAGTTGCAAATAAGATCTAGTATTTCAGCCTGAAACTCTGAAGTTTTACTTTCTTGTTATGCTCAGAGATACTTTGTGCATCCTAGTATCAACTGATGCACTGAAGGTAATGACCAAATAGGCTGCTGCCTGTGAAAACCCTTTCAAAAAGCAAAAACTTCCTTCTTCATTTTTATACAGTTTGGACACAGTCACTGTTTATTTACATGGGACATGTTAGCAGATCTTTTCCAAGATGGAACTCAGAGTGCACTTAGCTTCCAGACTGAAAAAAAACCACAACCAACCAACAACAGAAAGCCCACTGTCCCCAAAACACTCCCAAATAAAAGAGCTGTATCTTGTTTTAAAAAAAGTTAAAAGTCTGGAAGGAATGCTATACCAGAAAAAAAGAAAAAAATCACAGTGCAAAGCCAGTTTTCAGGTAGCAAGCCAAGACATACTGCTCAATTTTGCATCTGTGAATTGCTAAGCATCCAGGTGAAGAAGTACAAACCAGTCACGATCGGCTCTCACATTGTAACTATTCCCAGAACAACTATGTAAGGTAGCAACTACAAGAAGCAATGGGAGAAGAGGTATCTTGAGCTAAGGCAAAAAAAAAAAAAAATTTTCAAGGTAGCCCTTGTACTAAGCTCTGTGTTACCGTGTTGTCACTCCATACATTTTATATCCTTGTCAACACGATTCTGTTCCCAGTCAGCAGTGGAACCAAATTATTTCCCTTTTATTTTTTCCTGAGAGCATCACCTATTTATGTTAAGGTTTTCAACAATGAAAACCATCATCTTTCACCTTAACAACATATTCACAATTACACAAAAATTTATCAACAGCCCTGGCAAACTAGAGACATCCCAGAAGACTGGAGGTTAGCCAACGTGGACGGAAGATCTGGGAGACTACAGGCCTCTCTCTGTCAGCCTGACCTCAGTGCCAGGGAACGTTACGCAGCAGCATCCTGAGCACCATCATGTGGCACGTGCAGGACAACCGGAGGATCAGGCCCAGCCAGGGTTTATCAAAGGCAGGTCCTGCTTGACTAACCCGATCTCCTTCTGCAGCAAGATGACTCATCTACTGGATGAGGGAAAGGCCGTGGATGTTCTCTACCTGGACCTTACTAAGCCCTTTAACACCATCTCCACAGCATCCTCCCGCAGCAACTGGCCGCTCATGGCTTGGACAGCTGCGTGCTACGCTGGCTAAAAAGCTGCCTGGCCGGCCGAGCCCAAAGAGTGGCAGTAAATGCAGTTACATCTGGCTGGTGGCGGTCACAGTGGTGTTCCCCCGGGCTCAGTACGCAGCCAGTTCTGTTTAATATCTTTATCGACAGTGCGGATGAGGGGATCGAGTGCACCTGCGCTAAGTTTGCAGATGACACCAAGCTGGGTGGCAGTGTGGATCTGCCAGAGGGCACGAGGCTCTGCAGAGGGATCTGCACAGGCTGGACCGATGGGACGAGGCCACTGTATGAGGTTCAACAAGGAGCAGTGC
>JAVJGJ010000057.1:55607855-55624232 GCA_035590215.1 Microhierax caerulescens | reverse complement strand
GGGGTGTAGGGGGGTGGATGTGTGCACACGCCCAAGGAGTCCATTGATTTTACTCAACGTCTTCATGTGCCGACTGTAACAGTAAAGCAGATCATACACAGTTAGATTAAGTTATATCTCATGAGCAAGGTAAAAAACATGTCATGCAAGGACTGCTAAAGTAACAATATATTTTAACTGCTGTACTAACCAGCAGCATAAAGTCTACAGTTAACAACAGGAATAAAAGTCATAGCAATGTTTACATGCTCAATAAAATATAGAGTGTATCTTTTAAATTAAATGCAAAGTGATGAACTGAAGTGAGGTCTCAGAGAGCAAACACCCTTTTTTGTCAGAGAAATTAACTGTCTCTACTGAATCATAGTTAAAGATGCTATTTTGGTAAGAAACATAAGAAGAAAAATCACTGAAGAGGGCTACAGAAAAACACTGCTGAAAAGCACAATCGTAAAAATTAGGAAGTGTTCCCTAACCTTGCTAAACAATATGAGGTAAATGTATATCTTGGCCAGTATTCACACCCCAGAATCCTGCTTAAATGCTACATGGTCATTTAAAAAAAAAAAAATCACCAAGTCAGCTGAAAAACCAATGCAATATATGAAAAAAGTAATTCTGACAGGTACAATTTGTAGGCATGCTTAAGATATTTGCCAACAAATGGAGGTCATAGCAGATTGCAGGCTCCCAGCTCTAAAACTGAGCTGCTCTTCCTTTATTGGAATATAAATATTTGTTTAGCACTTGGCATAGAAATTGAATTTTACAGTGTGGATCACCAGCTTCATTGGTTATTTCAGAAACAGCAAGATTTTAACCCCCCAAAATAATTAAAGAAAGCAAAACAACGCTATGTCCCCAAGGCAGGATTTATCCACAGACAGAACACGTTCAAAACTCTTATATTAAAAAACAATTGCCAAAGCTAGAAAAGTTACTAGCCCCAAAATGCCTTTGCTTTGGGCCAGGAAGCACCATGGGAAAGGGACCATGTTTATACCATAGAAGTTTTTATATGTTGTTTATTACTTATTTGCAGTAATGCTAAGGACATCCACCAAAGCCTACGCTCAGGCTGTGCAAGGCTTTCATTAGACCCATAGCAGAGACAGGTTGTTCCCTGCACTGCTCAAGGATAAGAGAGTCCTGCTTCCAGCACGGGTCCTCCCTCTCCTAGTACACAAGGTCTCTGTGGACAGCGCTTTGTTACACACAAATTGAAACAAAACCCTTTCCGGGGTGGAAGAGGTGAATGGGGTTCACTCCAAGAGAAGCTCATATAAGCCGTGCCCATAGAGCTCTTGGAATCACAAATCTTCCATCAGTCAATACAGAAGTCCTCTACCACCCCCCAAATTCTTTGATCGCATACACATTGGTTCCCATTTGCTGATGCCACCAGTTCTGTAAAGAAATTGAAATCTTCCCATGAAGTTTTGCACGTACACGAAGCTACCGCAACCCAAGCCCTCCAGACCACACAATTCCTTTCGTCTCCCATGTGGGCCATAGCTTCACAGAGCACGTTCTGCAAGTGTTGGAAGAGGAAGCAGCTAACAAAGCAAATAAGCCTCAAACTATCACCTCCCTTTCCTGGGAAAAAAGTACGTACATTAGTGTTCTGGTTTCAGCTGGGATGGACATAATTATCTTCTTAGGAGCTAGTGTGGTGCTGTGTTTTGGCTTTGATGTGAGACTTTTGAGTTGCCTGGGCCCTGCTAACAAAAAGGCTGGAGGGGCACAAGGAATTGAGAGGGGACACGGCCAGGTCAGCTGACCCATACTAGCCAAAGAGGTATTCCATACCATGGGATTTCATATATATATATATATATATGTATGTATATATATATACCCGGGGGGTTGGCCAGGGCGGGCAGGTCACTGCTCAGGCACTGGCTGGGCATGAGCGGGTGCTGAGCAGCTGCACTGTGCACCATGTGTTCCTTTCTTCCTTTCCCTCTGGATGATACTCTTTTCCTTCCCCTTTTCATCATAACTGTTACTGTCATCATTGTTATTGTTGTTCTTTCATCTTTATTCTGTTTCAACTACTAAATTGTTCTTATCTCAACCCTCAAGTTTTACATTCATTTCCAAGTCTCTTCCCCATTGCTCTGGGTGAGGAGGGAATGAGCAAGCGGCTGCCTGGTACTTAATGACCAGCTGGGGTTAAACCATGACAATTAGTCATTTAAACAAGTTTGACACAGAGACAGGTGTATTTTTTCCCCAAGTTAGTGTGTAAGATGAAGAGAAAACACTTACCAGTCACAACAACATTACTACTCCAAGGTTTTTTACTCAACAGTTAAATAACAAAATTTCAGATCATAACCAGCTCTTAACAGTACAAGTTTATTGAACTGAACGTGTTTAGGATTAATCAAAGCCTCATTTAGTATTGAAGCCTTGAGCCATTAAAATTGATTTTGAACACGTGTACAACACCATGCAAGCATGAGTTTTGGTAACAGCAAAGCTCTCATTGTT
Organism: Microhierax caerulescens; assembly: GCA_035590215.1. Lineage (NCBI taxonomy): Eukaryota > Metazoa > Chordata > Aves > Falconiformes > Falconidae > Microhierax > Microhierax caerulescens. The sequence goes on along the minus strand of JAVJGJ010000057.1, from coordinate 55,621,736 downwards.
TATTTACTACTGTGTAGCTTGGGACAACTCACTTCACTCCTCTGAACATGTGCTTCTCCTACCAGTCTTCAAGTAGCCTTGCCTCATTAAAAGTTTGGTTTTCAGGGAGCCTTGCACTGTGTGTTCAGCGACCAGCTCATTAAGTTCCTGACTTTACTGGGCCTCTATAGCATTGCTATAAATATTAGTCATATTTAATTCCTCAGATTAGTATGCTTTTTAAAAAAAGATCAGATGCGCACACTGATTACCTGTTCTGACTTCCTTTAGTCTCACTGGATAATTAGTTCTCCTTCAGGATTAAGGTCCAATAGCTTTTGCTGCCAATAACCATTGGATGAGATGAGAAATTAGCAGTAACACATTGAAAAAAAACACCCCAAAACCTCACATTAAACTGTTAGCTATCAATGATGCCTAATCTAACCCAAGAACCAAAAACTGTTCATGCTTTGTATTTTGACCATATGTATCATATGGATGGCAGGGAAAACATACTGATCAGTACCAGGTTGCTGTGATTTTAGGGAGGTAACTATAATTTACAGTGAACTAAATTTAGAAGCTGTTTCACTGCTGGCAAAACACAGCAAGAGGTTTCCAGCTTTTACTAAGAGAGAAATATAAAAGGTTTGTAAAAGTAAGATGATGTAATGTGAAGATGGAATATGGACTTCATTTCTTTGGCAAATTTGAAGCGTATGTGAGGAGCGTTCACTTACTGCTCAGTAAGTCAAATTTAGGTTATTAACAGCTTCAAGAAGAGGAGCACTTTAAAATCTGAGGTTCTTATTTAATATTTCCTCCAGAGCTGCTCCAGCACGGAATTATAAGCAGGACTATTGATCCAAACAGACTAAGTTCACAGCTGACTTCTCTAGCACCTTGTTTTTAAATGGCAGGATTATCTCACAAAGCTGCAGAAACATAGCTGCTATTACTGCCTGACGGTCCATAAATCAGTCCATTCCTAGTCCTAATTATGCCAAGCAGCTGTTATCCTCCACTTGATCTCTAGTATCCAGGATATATCTTTTCTTCAAAGACTAACTCAACCAATATTTGGAGATAAAACGCTGTGTTAAAGGCCATGTACCCCACTGGGGATTTTCAGTGAAGCCCGACTAACCCTCCAACAAGTTCACAATGGTGTAAAAAAAAAAAAAAAAAAAAAAAAAAAAAAAAAAAAAAAAAAGCATTTAATTAGTAAAAACAACAGCACAGTTACACGTAATCCCCATAAGAATAAAAAAGGAGGCAGAGCTAAGCTAGACAAGTGTGAAAGACTATACATACAATCTAATTGCATGCGTACAATCTAATTGTACAACTTTTTATCTCAGGCTGTTTCCACATCCAAAAGCTTGTCAGAGAAAGATTAAAGATTGCAATGACATGGTATTATAGTTAGGCAGCTCACACAACCACCCCTGCTGTGAGCTTATACACACAAATAAACCCTTACACCTTGATTGTCTGATGTTTACCATAGATGCCATGGCTTTTTGCTATGTAGATTCTGCTACAGTTCTGCCATCAGTTCAGAAGTGACTAAAGGATTTGCAAAATACGAATGCTGTCAGGTGCATTTCTCACACATCACTCCTTCACACAGCCTTTGGCAATGGCCATACAGCCAGTTTCCTTGCAAATTCCCAGTTAATGCAATGAGTTCCTAGATAACACCCTGGATACTGACAATACCTCACAGCAAAAAACATGACCACTTTCGTACACAGACCTGTGGGCTGAGCCCTTTGCTCAACTGGGCTCTGCACCCCACTCCTCCATCTCCAGCCAACACTTGCCCTGCCACAGGCAGACACACTGCGCTGGAGTGGGATGAGCTCAGTTTCACACTCTTCCAGAACCTATGTGGAAATCAGCATCTCATTTAACCACAATAATCCCAAGTGACTAAATAAGTGCCTCGCTTTTCCAGTTTTTCAGGGAACCATCAAACTAATCAAACTTTATCACTGATCAGGTATCCATCTGAACAGCTGCAAATGAGCAGAGGGAACAGTGGTGCCTGACAGTTATTTCTGATGTCATGACTAACCCCCAGGGACTGTAGACAGAGAACAGGTTGTTCTGACTGTTGCCAGCAAACAGCAGCATCCCTCCTTCAGGTAATTGCATGCCTCCTCAGTTTGAGCTGATCAAATTCCACCTTCCAAAGTTACTGCAGTACTAGAGAAGTAAGATATCACTGGTCTGAGAACCACTTTGCTCAGACAAATTATTATTATCATTATTATTATGTAGATAATACAAGTATTATTTAGCAAGTAATCAAAAAAAAGCACACAAAAATATATCACATTAATCTTTATTTCTAATACTCAAGAAGTATTTTATGTAACTACTAGTATCCAATATGTCAACTTTTCACAGCACAGCTGTTGTGAAAAGTGTAATTCAGTGCACTCAGAACTCTACATGCCTCACAAAACTTACCCTGCCAGGTCAGCTACCACTTTGCAACAGCAGCAGGGTTACAGTTACACAGAAGACTATGGAAAAGAAGCCAAGCAGTCAACTGAGTCGTATGCATACCCAAAATAAACACAGTCTCAGGTGTGGCACTACCTCAACCATTTCACTGTTGTCACAGCTGCTAGCACACTGACAAAGCATATTTACATTCTATATCAAATGTTGCTGGACAAGAATTTGGTAGTGATTCTGCAATCTATACTGAATTCCTATACTGAACAATCTGCATCTTCTGTTGCAAACTGGGCCTAGATTCAGCAGTCAGATTATTGCTTACAGAGGGATTTACTGAATTTACTGTTCAGGTCCATGATAAGCAATATAGTATTTATTCTGCAAGAATAATTTTTTATATTGTAGCCCCATCCAGCTGTTACTAGCCCATCAAGTTTCTACAGAATGAAATAAAAAATACTGTAGAACTACTTATTTGGGATGGATGGAGAGGAAAAAAGAAAACTAGTTGAAGTTAGATAAGCAATGGCTGATGCTTGCCACCTCAGGTGACTATTACAGGATGCACCTTTCACCTTAGCAGCTGAGGCCAACCACAAAACATACCTACACGACACACTTTAGACAGGTCAGTTTACCCCTGCCTCACCTTCAACCCATATATCTGCTGTTTCCCAGGACAGTTATTCCAAATGGGAAGAGAATGAAAGATGCAGGGGTACAGCTCTGAATTTCACTGGCCCATAGCTTACACAGAAGTGGGACACGACAACTGGTTGACCAGGGTCTCCCAGATCTCACCACACTCCCTCGGGCAAAGGCCTGGTATCTCCCAAATGGTAAGTTGCTGTACTCAGCAGCCACTTCCTTCTGCATGAGGCACATCTGGAGCCAAGTCTGAGGCTCAAACAGGCAGAAGAGAACAGCCAGTTGAAGGTTCTCTCCTCTTAGAGAGGAGTGCCTGAGTTCAGCTGCTCATTTGCTTCCACCTAGTCCTGAAGCCCTGGCATCTCCCTTTCCCAGGAAAATCCCATCCCTCCAGGAGTGACAGCAGCTCACTGAACTGGAAAATGAGCAGCAGCAGTGAGCCAGAAGGTAGCACCTCCTTCAAGGAGGTAAGGGTCTCTTAGTTAGCAGGTTCCACACTGTCTCTAGGAATTTACCAGCAGCTGCAACCCCAACTCTGAATGTGGCCAATTTCCTATTAAAAGTAGCAGTGGAATGATACTTAAAAAAAAAAAAAAAAAGCATCAGTCAGGTATATTTATATTCCCCCTGCTGATACTGAGCACTTCCCAGTGTCACTTGAACCTGTAAGTACCTAGACCCTGAACAAACTCCCAGGGTTTGTGACAAAAGCAATCCTACCTCTGGATCCTGCCACTAGTCAAAGCAGCTGCCAAGACAATTTGCTTAGTTAAATCCTGACGAATGTAGCTGAAGAAGCCCATAATAAAAGCCATTTTTGAGACCTGCGAAATTTTTAGCCCATGATGGAATATGAGATAGCATTCGGTTCAGAGGGGTCAGGGAGGTATTTTTGATGGCAGTAGGACTTCAGCAGCCAGAGTTAGGGACAAAGCGGCACAGTATGAAGTATGTGACACAGAAAAGTAAGGATTCATATAATCCCTGAAGATGCAGAAGAAAAATATATGGCTTAAGAATGCATATCAGCTCCTCAGCTCCCTAAATGCTGAACATGCAGAGATAGCTGGCTGCATGTTCCCTGGAGGATCTCTGTAACAAAGCTGGTTGGAACCACTTTAATGAAGAGCTCTGCCACGGAATACCAGCTTGTGGAGAGCGAAGTCCTTCACAGGAGAATGTTATCTTTGATGACAACTTATTTCCAAATGCTAAAAGCATAATTTTTACTCTTTTTAGGATTAAACATTTTAACATATTACTTAAAAATTGCTCGTTACATAACATGAAATGAAAAAGGGTGAAATGTCAAAATCCAAACAAAGCATTTTAGTTAAAAACATAAGCTTTCAGAATTGTGCTTCATAAGCAACTGACTTTTGTGAGTGGGTGTTTTATTTCATGCTGAAAAAGATATTTTAGTTGCTGTAACTTTAAAGCAGAATTTCCCTCAAAGTGAAGACTCCAGGTTCTATACTGTTCTAAGCACTTGGTTTTGCCATCTTTTGAACCTGATTTTCTGCAGTGGCACAGACCAGAACAACTTTTCAGTTGAGATATGACCAAGTCAGACAGCAAATCCGACCTCTTTCTTTCTAGGAAAAACATCATGTGGTACAGAATAATGGGTAGATACTGTCCTGGTTTTGGCTGGGATAGAGTTAAATTTTCTCCTTAGTAGCTGATGCAGTGATGTGGTTTGGATTTGGTGTAAGAATGGCATTGATAACACGCTGATGGGGTTGGTTGTTGCTGGGTAGCATTTACACTACGTCAAGGACTTTTCAGTTTCTTGGGCCGTACCAGCAAGAGGGCTGGAGAGGCATGGGAAATTTGGAGGCAACACAGCCAGGATAGATGAGCCAAACTAGTCACAGGGATATTCCATACCATATGACATCATGCTAAGTATATAAGCTGGGGGAAGAAGAAGGAAGGGGGTAACATTCAGAGTGATGGAGTCTGTCTTCCCAAGTACCTGTTACACATGATGGAGCCCTGCCTTCCTGGGGATGGCTGAACACCTGCCTGCCGATGAGGAGTGGTGAATGAATTCCTTGTTTTGCTTTGCTTATGTACATGGCTTTTGGTTTATCTATTAAACTGCCTTTATCTCAACCCAGAAGTTTTCTAGCTTTTACTCTTCCAATCCTTTGGAATTTTTCCAAAGGATTTTTGAATTTTTCAAAGGATTCCTTTGGAATCCTTTGCCCCCATCCCACTGTGGGGGGAGTGAACGAGTGTTTAGTCGCCAGTCGGGGTTAAATCATGACAAGGGCTTACCAACGCTACTGCTCATCAAGTGATCAAAGATACAAAAACTTATTACCTACAAGATCCATGCTCTGTGTGCACCCCCCATCAACAGCGCAATTACATTTTAAGTCTATCAACTTAGTTGATAATTCTCTAGAAAATATCCTGTGAGAGGCAACGGAGCAGCACAGGGCTGTAACACAATTTTACTGACTTGCTGCTCTGTTAAACTACTTCTGCTCGCACTGCTTCCGTGAGTCTCTGAGCAGGCTGCACTACTCAAAAATCACTTCCAAGAACATATTCTCATCAAAAGAAAGTAACCACAGAATTTACTACCTAAAAACATTCCAGGATTACTCAGTGATTAGTTGTCAGCCTTTAGCACAGGGATAGTGCTTTCCATGTGGGTAACTTCCAACACTACATAAAATACTATGGTAGTAAACTGTCAATGGCATTTAAGAACAGAAATTGTTGCCCTTGCAAAACATCAACAACTTGATCAGCGTTCCACACTGCCAGTATTATGTTTGATAACACTCACTTTTCTTTCTCCCAGACCCCCAACAGATATCCATAATACACAATGTAATTTACATTTGCAAATACTAAAGATGATATACACCTCATCCTTGAAACATTTCTTCATGACCTAGTGCACAGCAATGAATTATGCTGTTTGCAGTCCTCCTCCTCCAAGCCTAATATGAAAACAAAAGTAATCCTTCTCAGTCCAGGCTCCCATTGCAATGGAATAAGCTTTCAGATTTCCCAGAACCTCAGCCAGCTGAAGATGAGTGAAATACGATAATCAAACAGCAGCTAATTTTATATTCCGCACTCTAGTTGGCTCTTTTGAACAGCTCACCAGTAATATTTCTAAACATCACACAACTTATTAATAATGCTGGATAACAATGAACATGTCTAGTAAGACCACACTTATATCTACAGTCATTTTCCCTCATGCACAGTCCATACACAAAAGACTGGAAGGTGAACGTCACCATCCAGAGCAAAAGAACTGCTGCCCAGTGGTCCAATGCAGCTTTCGGACCAACCACACAGCCCCCATCCTCACTGAGCCAAGCTCTAGCATCCCTAAATACAGCTTGTCTCTGGTTTTAACAGTCCCATTACCTCACTCCTGGCAAACCAGCACAGGACACAGAATGAACAACAAAATCCTTGTTAATCAATCCTCAGCCTACCTCCACGTCTTGAGTCATAAATAACAGAGAAAGCCTTCACTCTACAGAGCATAACTAACAGTTTGACAAAACCAGCAATTAGAAATCAATAGCAATATTCTATTTATTTACACATCTATTGCTACAAATTCTTTAGTCAGTTGCCTAAAGAAAATTCAGCCTACCTTTGGCAACAGCTTAAGCAAACACCTTCAGATGACTATGACATTTTCAAGCTCACAATTCTGTTCCATTCCATTCCCCTTTCCCCACCAAAAGGCTTCAAAGGACAAAAGATGAGCTGGAACTAAATTAAGAACAATTCATTAGGAAAAACAAGAAGCAGCCACAAGCAACATTTCTTAAGCATGCATTTCAAAAAGCCAAGCATCAATTTTAAGGATTAAATTAAATTAATTAGCACCACAAAGGGTACATACTAGTAATGTAACCAAGCACACAAATACCGATGAGGTAACAAGAAAGCTACTAAACTGAAACATGCAGCCAACTGAGTCATTTGAGGATGACTCACATGAAATTAGACTCCACGAGGAGTAAACCTCCTATTCCAACCTCATCAAATAAAGAATGTACTCTCAATAGATCAATTAAATAGTTATTGCTATAAAAAGTTACTGAAGCAGATTCATCTGGCTTCAGACATCAAAGCTACTGAGTTAAATTTAAACTGTATTAGACCAACACCTTGAAAAAAAGACACAGTTTTCTAAATGCATGACCTGTTTCACATCCACTTGGAAATCTCGAGTTGGAGACAAACACAGCAAGTACATGACACTCACTCTTTTAATTGGAAATGAAACACTGGAAATTGCACAGATATTGATATTTTTAATGTTTAATACAGAACATCCTCCTCTATATATTTCAGACATTAAAGTGAGGAGCATGAAAGCAAACACAAGCTTAAAATTTCCCCCCTAATTTATAACAATGGAAATTTGGGGGCAGAGGGTGTAGGGCAAAATTGCCACAGTAGCAGCATTCACTAACTAAATTCTTCATAAAGAAAGAAAAAAAAAAAACAAAACAGAGTAAATGAGGTGTTCCAGGTTCAAGACTATTTATGCAACTGCAACAGTACCTCAAACTACTGGGAGGTGAGTGGGGAAAGACAGATAAGCCACATGCATGATTTGATCTGCATAAATATTACATAGGTACACAAGTGCTTGTCCCATGTTACGAGACATCTGATCCAGAGTGACAATCATAGAATCATATCATTGAATACCAGGTTGGAAGGGACCTCAAGGATCACGTGGTCCAACCTTTCTTGGCAAAAGCAGGGTCTAGACAAGATGGCCCAGCACCCTGTCCAGCTGAATCTTAAAAGCAGCCAATGCTGGGGAATCCACCACTCCTCTTGGGAGATTATTACAATGGCTGATTGATCTCATTCCGAAAAATCTTCTCCTCGTCCAAGAACCTCATGAAGTTCAAGTTCAATTAAATCAGTATTAGCTGTGTTAACAGTCCACAGTATACTATTAAAGCTGTTCTTAAACCTTTAATCAAGATTTCATCCTATGAACTAAAATTTGTGAATGTCTGCCTTTGTTTTGTGAGGAATGTTGAGGGAAGAAGGATGGAGAAAACAGGTGAGCAGATAATTAGTGCATGCAGGAAAAAAACAAGGAAGAACATATGAAAAAGACCAAGGAACAATGTGAAGAAAACTCAGAGATGGGGAGTAGTCTGACTGACAGCTAGCGCTACCACTGCAGGGTAGACAAGACACAGGGAAGAGGAAAAAGGAACAGGGCTGAGAAGTGCAATATTTAAAGACTGGGATCAAGTGAGAAAAGCTAACAAAGAGTTAGGAAGGGGGGAAAAAAAGTAGAAAATGGGACAGGACACACAGATGTGGCAGGACTGAAGCTAAAAAGAAACTCTGGAGGGAGGGAACGAGGAGACAAACACCAGAAGTTTAATCTAGATGTTCAAGTACTTCTGCTTATCTAAGTTGCACTTATCCAGTTTCCTCTGAGTGAGTTCCATACACTGTGAGGAGAGTTGATGCTACAGAGACAGTAACACGTTCTCAGAAGTTGAGGAGACTTCATAGCCCAGACATCTACCAGGAAACTCAGTCCATCCCCTGGGAACCATGTAGGATACTAATCTGTGTGTAGATGCCAGTTTGTGCTGAGTTTCTATCTAGTTAAGATGCACTTAAAGAGATCACAAGTATTGCTAGTAAGTATATACACAAACGTCTGCGTATCTGTAGCTGGACTCCAAAACAGTCAGCTCACTGAGTCAGGAGCTTCTGAATAACCTCCACAACCATGTGGGAATTAACGATCTCAGAATTTAGAAGCCACGTGTCATCATTTTTCATCTACTTCACATATGGAACCTATTACTTCTTTTGTGAACAACATTTGTTTGACTGACTTTAAATCTTTTCATTCAATTATGGCCTGACCACATTTGTAAAGTACTTCCCTTCATGTTTAAAGAAAGGATATGAAAGTCATCAACCTATGAAAAGCAGAGATGCATCTCTACCTCTGCACAAAATAAAATATTCTGTCTCCCTCTACTGGCTCTGCACTCAATCAAACCAGGAGGAGAAAAAGAAAAACTAGAAAGCTAATGTTTATTGTTATCTTAGAGAATTCTATTCAGGAGATATCAGAAACACCAGAAGAATGATACTTATCCTTAATCATAGTTTCTAAACCAGTATTACAACACAGCACACTAAAAGTCTCCCTGAAGCATGAGACCCATTTAAAGTTATGGTGCTAGGTACCTGTAATAGCTACACAGCACCAATGTAAAATTTTCTACTAAAATTATTTCTCCATAAAAAATACAAGGTAATATTAATGAACTTTCTGTTAATGTAACTTCAACTTATTCTATATTGAATCAGATTTAAGCATTCTTGCTTGCATCCAACCAGACCAAGTAACAACTGAGCTGGATGATTTTACTTCTAAGTAATACATAGATAATATATGCATTAGGTTTTTTATTAAATGACAGGCAATCAAGATTTGTGATTCAAGGAACCTCTGGTTTGCATTTTGATCAGTCAAAATTATATTTAACAATATAAGCAAGCTGTCACTATATAAAATACGGGAAGAGAGAAAAGAATGGGGTGTCTTTTGCATATTCTTTACATCATAGCTGCAAAGCCTTGGTTTATTTTTTACTGAATTCCTTTTCTCAAATGATGCAATCAAGGACATAAAGCACTGCTTTCTTTCTAAGATGGGTTTGAAATAGTTCACAGTTGTATAGAACAAATTTATATCTTGTTACTCCAAATAAGTTAAAATCACAAGAATAAGAGAAATGTGTGCCTAGAAACCATGTTTGCTATCAGGCCATCACTGTAATTTCTCTCTTACTGCTTTTCTTCACTGGAGTAATTTTATTTAAATTTTGGTTAAAAAATTGTTATTAAAATGAAGCTGTCAGTTATTTACCTTACAAACTAGAAGTACAGCACAGTGTACTGCTTTTAGCATGTATCCAACAAAACAGTTTATCCACCCTCAACGTAGCCATATAGCCATTCATGTTTCTGGCCAAAATGCATTTCACTCTGCAGCCAATTTTGTTTTCTATGGTAATACCTATATGTATGCAAAACATATATCACCTACACAGGATAAAGGGCAACAGCACAATGAGAAAGACAGTAAGTTATGAAGTTGTCCCTGGCGACAGTTTGTTCCTCCACATTCACTCTATCCACTCAGGAGTTCAAAAGCTGCAGGCACTGTGCTGGGTATTGGTGGTCCTAAAGCACAAGCAAGCCCAACATGGGCTTCCAAAGCAGACAGAGGGCCGTGCACAAGTCAAAGACTGAGCACCAGACAGCTCCCTGTGCAGTCTGCAAAACTTGCAGATGCTGAACTGTCAGACACTGAACACACACAGTTTTAAGCATACAGTTTTTTAAACAGCACCTGTTTCTTACTCTGTAGAGTAAGACTAAAGGATGTTAAACACTTCACCAGAAAATAAGGGATCAAACTTATCAGCCCTGTAATTTCCTAACTAACTGAAGTTACTACTAGGAAGGAATTTGTCAGGCAATATGCACAAGGGTCTGAAAAAGCGAGGATTAAGCATCAACAGAATTTCCAACTTTTCTTGAAACAGTATTTGTTTGCAATTGGCCTAAAGAGATTGTTTAAAGGTAGCATTCAAACATCTGAATGTGAAGTTAAGGTTAATTTAAAACTAGAGTTCTACCTCTACACAGAGATCTCATCATATGGGAGGAAAATCTTCCCAGTGAATAAACATATAATGAAATTCTCTATGAATCAGTTGAAGAATCACTTCTTTTGAAACATTAGAATTAATGATAATGCAACTTCAATACCTTTTAATTTGGCAATAAATAACATACTTTAAAAGAAAAAAATATTTTAACAACTTTTCCATACTCACTTGATAAAGATTTTAGTACTACGGGATATCATAATACTAATACTGTACATGAAGCACATTATAAAGCTTTATGGCACAAAACATAATACTGCAAGTATATGCTTTCATCAGAAAAATCTGGAACAGTGAAAACTTCTACAATTAATAATAATAATTTGAATATGTAAAAATGAGAGGGCAGTCTACAGAAAATATAGTTTCCAAGGGCTTCAGTGGGCAGAAAAACTCTCTTACATTCTAGTCCGGAGGGAGAGGTGTGCATTTTTTAATGTTCCATCACATTAACTGTTCTTTTTTTAAAGTTAAAAGAAAAGAAAATAGATCTTTTCTATTGTTTGCATAATAGTTTTGCTGAGACTTTAAGACTTAACTACATACTCAGAAGCTGCACTTCTCGAGCTACTCTAAGCAATAACCTTCTCCTGTGCACCCGTTTCTACCACCCTCTGCAGAAACTGGGAACAGGGAATTCACAGAAAAAGAAAAAGGTCTTACCAGATCACATCTCCAATTTGATTATGTCCCACACAGTGGTTCCTACTACTACAAAGGAAATAGTACAAAAGCAAGAATAAATGGTTGGAGGGAAGAAGAGTGGTGCCTGCCTTTGGACAGCTGTTGATCAAATATTGCCTAAAAGGCATGATTACCAGGAAATTTAAAGTTGTACATCCTACAGGAAGAGCTTATTCCTGCATTCTCTGTATAGTGCTAGTACATCTACACTGAACAGTAAAAACACTCTCAATCTATTCCAGAGCAACTGAAGTTTTCAGGATTCATTCAGCAAATCTCAGTGGCTTTGGATTAGATCTTGACACAAGAATTAACTAAGTTTTTGGTTCCCTGGAATACATACATATGGATTTCCAGAAATACAACCTGAAAATTAACACTAGATAAATATGCTATATTAATAATAATAATAATAAAAAAAGAAATCTCACTTGAAGAGATGTAATACACAAACCTACAAATAGTATTCAAAAACCTGCACGCACATGCATGGATATTAGGCAATAAACTCTATTACTTTAACGCTTCAGCTATCTCAGTTGTTACCACCACATCTTAAACATAATGCCCCATTAAGTGCAAAATGGTATCTGAAATTTGTAAACATTCATATTTAGGATGAAATTCCATATCCCTTTCAGTCAATAGGTTTTTACGTAACAAATGAGATCAGGATGCTCAGACCTTCAAAATTTATAGTCAAATCCTCTAAACACTCAAGTCACACGCAAAATTCAAGTAGTCCCGTTTAAAAGAAGACTACAGTATATGCTTAAGTGTTAATGGCACTGACGACTTGGTTATCAAGCTGATGCTGAGAAAGAAGAGTAGGTAAAAGATATATGCCTACACAGTGCATGACAGCCAAGAACTTCCATGTTAGCTTTAAGTAAAACAAAGGGACACTTATAAATGTTTAAAAATTACATTTCACAGTAATAGACAAACCCTTAACTAAACTACATTAGCACATGCCACTACAGTAAGATTCTTTTAATAAAATTTTTACATGCATCTCAAAGCTCCTACAGGCATTTTTGTGAAAAGACCATGCTTTGTTTACTGTACCTGAATATTTGTGTACCTGTCACGCTGCATGTTAATGAAAAATAAGACAGGGAACATTAGGTTATTTTCACATGTCCTTTCTGAAGGTGTAATTTCTATTTATTTTTACATACAAGATTACATGAAGCTTCATTTTAGTAGAACTAACAAAAGCACTTTAGCCTATCTTTAGATGACAACTTTGTCAAGTCAAATGAAAAGGTTTCACTGTGCTGGAAGAAAAGGCTAAACAAAGAACAACATTTCTCCTCTTTCCCATGCACCTCCTCTGAAACCCCAAAACCACAGATGCTGATAAAGCAGTTTGAGGGATGTAGGTTTGCTTTTACTAATAATCCTCATCTTGAATCAACTCAAAAGGAGTTACACACTACCAACAATGCTGTGGGAAAACAACTGCATATGCTTTCTATAGTTTTCAGCAAGAAGAATTTCCATTTCTAGCTTCTCCCTTATAATCATATGAAAGCACACAGTTAAACACAGCAGGTATACCAAAAAATTCAACTTGGGCTTTCTGTGAATTAAAGCTGAAAAAGCCTGGCAGACAGCCCACAGTAAGGGCTGAGGCTATGGCAACCTAGCTGAGCTAGTTGAACTTTGTCTGTTCCCAGGTCGTATCCAAGGAATAGCATATCCTGGCCTCTTGACTTAAAATCAAGTCTGAGGGCTTAGTTGAAACACTGCCCACATTCACGAAGTAAACTACTTACACTAGTACACCCGTACACGGAAAGTACTTACGTCGTTTCTGGGAAACTGCCTGTAAACAAGCTGTGACAATATCACAGTTCTTCTGGACTTTTTGCACAAGCCTGTCTTTCTGCTTCAGAAGACGAAGCAACTTTGCTGACTGAACAGAGATTCTGTAATTCAGTTCTTGTTTTACAGTTCTTAATTCATCGACATCTGCCAATAAGTAGAGAAAATAACTTCAGTACAGGCCAAAACGTTCACAAACAGCTTAATGTAGTTGACACGCAAAGGGAATTGGCCCATGGACACTTACATATACAAACTTTCTATAAATTACAAGTTCTATTAACCTGGATAATTCCCAATTATAAACATTTTCAGGATCTGAGCCAAAATCTTCAATTTTCTTTTAAACCAAAGTACTTCAATCTATTGCACATAATAATGTTCAAATTATAATTATATTAAAAATACACCATTATAAATTGGAAACATCATGACAGATGTAGCCAGAACATACCTACATTAGTGCAGTCTGTGGGTAAATTTTAAATACAGTACCTTACAGAAGTTGCCTGGGGAAAATGTGCATGGGGAATAAACA
>JAVJGJ010000057.1:55583491-55603910 GCA_035590215.1 Microhierax caerulescens | reverse complement strand
GCATCGCCGCGGGCCCGCCCGTGAGGGAAGCGGGAGGCGCGGGGTCGTGCGTGGGGGCCGGCGGGAGCGTGGCGGGAGGGCTCGGCCGCGCTCTCGCCGAGGGGGTGCCCGCCGCCCGCCGAGGCTTGCACAGCCCGGCAGGGGACACCGGGAGAGGGCACAGTGTGAGGCGAGGGTCGTTCTGGCCGCTGGGCCTGGGGTGACGAGGCGCTGCGGGGGCCCAGTTCGCAGCCGGGGACAGGGTCTCTGGCCGCGGTTGCCGGCTGAATTGCCCCGCTAAGGGAACATCGTGGTGGGCTTCCTCGGGTGAGTGAAGCTTCCCTGGGAAGCCACCAGGCTCAAGCCGGTCGAGCCTGGGGCTTCTCCAGTGCAGCCTCTGCAGCTGCAGGTGGACCCTTGGTTCTCTTGGGCTGACTTGCATAACCGCTTCTGTCACACGAGGTGGCCCTGGCGAAAAGGCAGTCCGAGTGGCTTGCCTGGGCAGTGCCTAAAAACTGAGATGACAAACCATTATTCAGGTAGTCATATGACTGCTTCAGCTCCTCTACTTTACCTAGCATTCTTAACGTTCTCAGTTGATTTCTTTTTGGTATCTTTCTTCTAGACCCCCCTAAAGAAGACTAATGCTCTCATTGCGCAAATGGGAATGACTTTCCTGAATGCAGTAAGTGTTTACATTAACTATTGGGACTTCTGTGGGAGGTATGTGTTTGTGTAGTTTGTGTCTAAGGTCTCAAAACTGGGTAGTACTTTTATGAAGCCTGTACATATGTGTGTGTGTTTTTAAAATTCTATTTCTAACTACTTTTAGGTCTCAAAATTAATATAGCCTAAGGTTACATTCAGAATCTGAGAGGGAAAGTTTTACTTCCTACTAGTACTTGTGATAACTTCCTTAAGCTGTAAAGCAATACTGAGTAATCTGGGTATTTTTTTATTATAAACTGAGAAGCACTTAAAGAAGCTACTTAAAACTTTGAGCTTTATGCATGCTGGAAACCTGCTTTGCTCTTTTGATATTCTAATGTCTTGCCATGGCTAAAATAACAGGGTGAATCAACTGACAAATAATGGATACTTGCTACTGTATCAGAATCACATCTAATCTGGAGGGGAGGAGGGGGCTGAAAAGCGTATGCTGCAGAAACATAAAACTGGTTTTATGTGCAGCTTTTCACTGGTGAAAATATTTGGGATGCAATTCTGTGTGTCCAGAAGCAACTATGCTTAACGTTGGTGAATGTTTTAATCAACCTATTAGCTGATCTTTCAAAACTACAACTTTTGAGGAAAAATTGTTTTATAATGTCAGCCTTGTATCTCTTCATTGTGTCTTTCTAGTATGTTCCCAGTGCGCTTTGCTGTCCCAGTCGAGCTAGCATTTTAACAGGAAAATATCCACATAATCATCATGTTGTCAATAACACTCTGGAAGGAAACTGTAGCAGCAAGTTATGGCAGAAGATTCAAGAACCATACACTTTCCCAGCGCTGCTCAAAACTATGTGTGGTTATCAAACATTCTTTGCTGGAAAGTATTTGAATGAGGTATTTTCTGGTTATTTGTTTACTGTGAAGCAGTTCGCTTGCGTTTGTCTACCTTTCCAAAACACTAATTGATTTTTATATTTGTAGCTGATGGTGGGTCCCCGAAATGTTTAAAATGGTGTTACTTGAATGAACAATTTTTTTTGCTGAGTTGGGATAAATAACATTGAAAGTTCAAATCTTTAATGTAACTTGGTTAAAATCAGGTATTATAGGTGCCTGACCATTTTTAAAAGCTAGTTTTGAAAGGATGATGGAATCCAAAGGCTCTTTTTATTACATTCAGATGGGTTACTTTTCAGAGGTAATGATTTTAATGACTAGGGTAAATTAAAAGATGACTGGTTTGGGGTATTGAAAAACAGAATCAAACTAGTGCCAGGCCAGGCTTGATGTTTGCAACAAACCAGTTTTTTTCTTTAGCATTATTCTATATTTGTTACTGATATATTGCTTTGAATCAGAGGACTGATGGTGGGGATTTTTTAGCAGTTAATATGGTATTTTCAATATTATATGTCCACTGAGGCAGATTCTTTGGGAGAGCAGATATTATCAGAGCTCTGTACAGAGCTTACCTAACATTTTATTACTGAATCACTTGTATTTGTGTGCTTTTGGTTTTTTTCTGTTTTTAACTAAGCTGTGGTTTGTAGTAGCTTCTGGTAAGACGTAAAATTCAGTGCTGAAAGCTCTAGGATCATGTGTTCCTCTTGTGTGATGGAGTTATATTTGGAGCTGGATGAGTTACAGGGTTCTTAGCAGCATTATTTTCCTTTTATTTCTTGGTGGAAGATGTTGATGGGATAATCAAATAATGAATTTTCAAGTCAGGCACAAATTTGTTTCTGCTGATGTTCCTGAGGCAGCTAGGGGAAGTGAAACGTGTCTGACTTCCTCTTGAGCATCTCTTGACTCTGCATAGTCTCCTGGCCCTGCAGTTAGGCAAGCCATATAATGGGAGAGGACAGCCCTGAGAAAACCCGTTGTGTTTCTCTGAGGCACCCTCTGTTTTGAGTTTGGCACTGATTTAGCAGTTACTTCCCTTTTTTTTTTTTTTTTTTTTCAGGCTAAAAGGCTAGTTGTAGATTGCTTGGCACTGAGGTGACAAGAGGCTGGCATTGCTTATAGTTCATACCACATTTTGGGGGAGGGCAACTGAAGCTGCTGGTCTGTGTGAAATTGTCTTTAGTATCTTGTGAACTGTTATCACAAAGCCTAAGAGTGACTTGTTGCCTGTGTGTTTTGATCGCCTCTCATTACCTGATGATGTACATATGTTCTCCAAGATCTCTGACTATTTGCATGTGCAGAGTAGAACAGGGAATAAAATATAAGTTTTATTGGTGAATGCCAAGCCTACAGTTACTGTCTTTCTAGTTATTTAACCCTGGCTTCCTTAACAGGCTATACATGTGGTTTTATATGCATTTTTTTTTTTTTTTTTCCATTCTGACAGTTTAGCTTAATGCAGTTTCTGACTAGTGTTGAATAAAGCACATGAACATGAAACATAACTTCTAGCTTTTATTCATCATAATTGAAACTGTGAGTCATGGTCTGTCTTTTTTCAGTACGGAGCAGAGGATGCAGGAGGAGTAGGTCATGTCCCTCCTGGATGGAGTTTTTGGTATGCTTTGGTATGTGACCATGCTTTTTTTAGAATACTTAATTTCAGTTGCTTTGTAATCTAACTTGTGTTCTAACTTTGCTGGTCATGAAAGAACAGACAAAGAGCATCTAACAACTTAATACAAATTTTCTTACATTTTTTCTTCATTGAATATCAGATCCTTGGCTTTCACAAAGGCTACTCTCCTGCTAAGGTGCCTAGGGAAAGCCCCCGACCTGTAAAGCCAAAGCAGTGTGAGATAGCACTAAAATAAGTTTTGTTGTTGGAGATCAGCTTTGAGAATTCTTGCAGTGTCCTTATGACAAATGCTTATAACCTATTTGACAAATGCTTGTTGGCAGCTTATTTGGATTATTTCATGTTATTTTGTGTAAATATGCACGTGACACTTCTTTTTTTATAGGAGAAAAATTCAAAGTACTACAACTATACTCTTTCGGTAAATGGCAAAGCACGAAGGCACGGTGAGAACTACAGTGTAGATTATCTCACAGATGTACTGGTAAGAAATCTTGCAACACTCGTGTTACAGAAGCTGCTTATGACCTGATAGTGCCTCACACTGGGGAGCCTGGGGAGGGAAGGGGATGATAGTTTGTTAGGCTGTATTAGTTTGTGATGACGTGCTTGTGCTGTCGTGTTGGTGGGTGGGCATTAATCAGCAGAGCAAGATTCTTGGTATGTTTAGAAATTGGAAGTTTGCATGTAGTAGCTGTGGAAAGGAAGGGATACTGCTCATCTGCAAGCCAGCAGCCTCACTGAGAGAAGTTAATACTAACTGCTGCAGTGCATGAGGAACATGATGCACGTAGGCAATGACTTAAATTACTTCACAGAAGGATGTGTTTTGTTACAATACACAACTTCTGTAACAGATTAACTGGGCCAAGATTTCAGTGGGAAGTTAAGCATGTAAAAATAACTTCATACCATGTTTTGTTTTTAGATACTGTGATGTGTTAGTATGTGTTAGTGTGTTGTATTCTCTAACTGCATCAAACTGATGACTTGGAAATATCAGAGGTTAATCAATCCCCCATAGTGTGAAAGGGCAATATATGGACTGTGCAAAATGTGTAGCTGACCAGGAGAGTTTTTTGCCTTTTTACCCTCTTAAGGTAAAGAGATAACAAATATCAAATACTTAAAGGGAAGTTGGAAGAGCTACCTTAGCTCTCGTGAGGCCCTGTTCCAAATAGTCTTAGCTTGGGGGTGGGGGGAGTGTTCCTTCCACCCATAAGGCTGGAGTCTTAAGTCAACGTGCTGTTACAGCGTATGAGTTGGTAGTGCTGGGAGTTCACATGTGGCACTCGGGAAGATTCTTCTCAGAGAAGTCTCCTTGTGCAGTTGATTTGTAGACTTCCATTGAGACTGATTCGAGTTTCATTCCAGTGGGTTCTTGAACATAGACAGCTGCTTGCTAGGAACGGAATTGATTGATGTTTCTTAGGGTACTGAACAGCTGTCTGATTAAATTTGGATTTACACTGTCTAAAGCTAGATTGGAATTGATAAGCCAAAAATGAGGCTATCCTATTATGGCATTGTACTGGTTCTGGTTTGATCCTTCAGCAGCTCGTACGCATGTTGACCAGTAGATCATTGCTGCATAAACCTCTTACTTGTGGTATGATACCTACTGATATAGCAGCATGTTTTGATTTCCAGTGTGTTGCATTCTACCTTTTGCCTGTAGTTACCAAACATGTAGTCAGCATTTCAGAGCTAGTGTTTGAGCCTGATTCGCTCAATGGGCAGTGCACAGGAGCAGATTGCTTATGCAGAGTTCTTGTGTTGCTTGATGTGATGCACAAGCTTCTTTGTCCTGGCTGAGGACATCTGCGTACTTAAGTCTGGCGTTAAGAATCTGAACACCTGAGTCTGTCTACTGCAGTCCTGACATGTTGCAGTTTAAGCTCCTAGCAAAATCTAAGTTGACTACTTCCATGAGTTTACCTACATCATACTGGCTTCTGAACCAGTTTTTCGAACTCCATGCATTTCTTATCTTCCCCTAATTCTGTTGTCATGTAACTGGAGTCCAGCCCTGCTTGCTTGGATGTACAAGTTAGGAGGAAGGATGAGGAGGGAATTCCTAGTGTACTACTTGTTCTAGAGAAAGGAAAGGATACCCAAAATGGGTATACTAATCAAGCAAGAAAGGAAAGTGTTGCAAGATTTGAGTAGTGAACAACTCAACTGTGAGTAATACCTTTGAAGCTTTAATTTCAAAGGCTGAGGAAGGGAAGGCCAAAATGGAACTCGCAGCATCACAGAAAATGGTCAGGTTTGGAAGGGACCTCTGGAGATCTAGTCCAACACCTACTAAAGCAGGTTCACCTAGAGGAGGTTCTCTTCTAACTCACTACTTGAAATTGTGTATAGGCTGAAATGAAAATGAAGTGGCATGACTGAGTGGAGTTTGGCACTGTCCTTCATTAGAGCTTCTGGCTTCACCAGCAGAAAAGTGGCATGCCTCATAAACTAGGAGCTTGCCACAGAATGAGCATATGCTATAAACAGTGGGGCTGGACTTTTTTTTTTTTTCTTCTTTTGTTTTTTTCCCCCAGAACTATTGCTATTTCTGTCAGGCAGATCTGTCAGGCAGGAGGTGGCATCTGAGAGCCTTGGAAAGACTCAGACTGTATTAAAGAAAGCTCCGATTTTACTTGATGTAAACTGAGTTCAGGTGAATTTTGTTGATACTTGGAATAGGCACAAACTTTTGATGAACTTTCCAGGTCTTGTTAAGGTAAAGATCTGAAGTAGAAAGCTGTTTAGAGATGTGGGAGAAGTTATTTGTTTAACATGAACATTTGAAATTTTTTTCATCTTAAGCTGCTGTTCTGGACATTTGTAGATCAGCAAGGAATAAGTTTCTGAAACAGTTAAAATCTTCCAGTTACTACTGAGCTCTGTCTAAGTTAAGTCTAGTTTGGATTTTTCAAATACTTGCTGTTTTCCTTTGGAGGTATGACATTTTCTCTAACAAAACTGTTCACAGGCCAACATGTCATTGGACTTCTTGGAGTATAAATCTAATTTCGAGCCTTTCTTTATGATGATCTCAACCCCAGCACCACACTCCCCTTGGACAGCTGCTCCACAGTATATGAAGAGCTTTCAGAATGTCAGTGCACCAAGAAACAGCAATTTTAATATTCATGGAAAGGTAAGCTAAGTAGCAAGAATCCGTATAGGTTATTCCACCATTTTATGAGAGTAGTAGACAGTGACCCTGACTTGCATGTCAAATTTAAACAGTGAGTAGAATAGGCTTATACCATGACTACTAGTTACATTAATCAGCCTGTCAGGGTAAGATACGCTTATTGTGACTGAGATATTTGCATACAATAATATCTTGTGAATAACAAGAATGTAGTGGCAAAAATAGGGCAGTACAATGGAATTATGATTGATAAATGGAAAAGAGTTAATTCCTTGTCCAATTTCTGGACTGCTCTGAAGCTCTTAAACTGTTCTTTCAGTGCTCTCAGGAGAACACATAGGTATGTGCTTAGTAGAAGGTCAGATGAATAATGATGAGCACCCTGTCTTCCTATGCACGTCTGCTTGCGGGGATGGGTGGTCCATTACTTTAGCTCATGGCAAAGCTGCCCTGAGGTGACAAGCACATCAGACTAACCAGAGGACTTTGTGAAATCACGAACTGCAGGGCCAAGGGGCACTGAGGGCTTTGAAAACTTACCTTTAATTTGTTGAAATAACCTGTAAACAGAATTGCTGAGACTAATGCTACAAAGTTACAGAGGTCCTTGTGACAGGGCAGTACCTTCCACTGCCAGTAAACTTGGCCAAATGTGGTCTAGCTCAGACTAATCTGCTGTGATTTACTCTGCCAATAAGTGAAAGTCACAAACAGCTAATCTGGTGAGATATTTGACTTAGAAAAGTTCTGTATTTTTGATTCAATTAGTTTAAAATATAGAACTCGCTACTGTTCAGGGTGACTCAATTCAACATTTGTACCAAATCTTAAGAGTATGATAACGTGGCCTAAATGCCTATCTGGAGCCCAGTGATACCTCTTCTAAGGTCACTGTGACTCACATAGTACAGGGTGAAACTTGGTTTTAGCTGAAGATTGTAACTTGCAAAATGACTGTGTGCTTATCAGCGTGATATAAAAACATGAGTGAAGGGAGAGAAAAGGGCTGCAGACAGTAACAAATATTGTAGCCCAACCTGTTAAGTTTGGAACTAAGGAGTAGGAATCAGGCTTTTTTTTTTTTTTTTTTTTTTTTTTTTTTGGGGGGTGTGGTGATAAAAGGATCCCTAACTTTGGGGGGGGGATGTTCTTCATAAAAGGATCCCTAACTTTTGTCTTGAGACTCCATTACTTTAACAAGGGAATGTTTTTAGTATAGTGAGCAAGAAATAACTTGACCAGCAAAGTCAGCAGCTAGCCAAAAAATACAATGTGTGTGGGGGTGTTCTCTTATGTGGAGCAAAAGCTCTGCTTATGCCTGTATAGCACAAAGCAAAATGATGGATGGACTTAATGTTTGGTAGTTAGTATCTGTGGATACAATAGTCTTACTAGATTTCATGATAGGAACAGACTAGCATTACCCTTCTTCCTAGATACAATTGCTACAATCATTAAGTGTGCATTTCTGTAATTGGCAGTGCTGTCTTGAAGCCTAACTTTTCTTTGAGGTTCACTGTTTTCTACGGCAACCATAATTCCTGCAACAGCAATAAATACGTACATAGGCTTAGACTCTCAAGTCATTGTTGTTATAATGCTTGGTTGACAGTCTTACGTTGTAGAGTCTTGATTCCTAAATTAATGTTGCCTAGCTTCCTTATACAGTATGTGGGCAAGAGGTACTAAAAGGAGCCATCTAGGCAGAATTTCTGTGTGAAAAATAGGAGTTAAACTGTTGTCAGACTCTGGCCAGTGATGCACATATTAATTCCTGCTTAGGATACTCAGCTGTGAACTATATCAAATGATGGGTAGCTGTTTGGTGTCCCAAGCAGGACTATTGATGGCCCAGAGGGGAGTGATTTGTCTAAGCTGCTCAGAGAGAAGGTGATTAAGATACGTGTTGGGTATTTCTCTTGCATGCAGTTTTTCCTGCAAAATTGGAGCACAGCTGTGTTCAGATTCTGCTGGCAAGATGTGGTATGCTGTCTCAAGATCTAAAATTTCTTTGAAAATGGGATGTAGGGAGGCAGCAGGATTGGTGGACAGCTTTGTATGTAATTGGTGAAATGAGACCTGACAGAGAAGCAGATGTGAGGACCCTGAGTCAGTGTGAGGCTTACTGAAATCTGCAAAGGTGTTTAGGTGCTGTATGAAGCTTTTAAACTTCAGAGAAAGGTAAGAAGAACAAAATAATCCAGAAGAGAGGATTCTGCTGCACTAGGTGACTTATTACCCAGCATGGTTGTGCCTTATGGGGGGCCTCTTCTAAGCACACCTCTTGTGAAGAAAGACGGTTGGTGGACAGGTGATGTTGCCAGCTCCTTTGTTCTCTGAAGAACTTTGCTGAGCTGGGGATGGCATTTGTGATGTCTTTCCTTACTTTTTCCTCACTCAACCAACACACAACTCCTAGATGTTTGGTCTTGACTATGCTGTATTTTCATGCTGAAATACACTTAGCATCTCTTCAGAGAATTGTTGCACAGCTACTGTAGAAGAGAGATCTGAATACAACTGAATCAAAATAAACTGGACATGGTATTAAGTCTCCATGCCAAAAATCTTTCCTTCAGTTGGCAAGAACAGAAAAGAGGGGAACTGAATAATTGCAGGAGATATGAGTCACATCATTGTGAGTCCCAAAAGCCTAAGCCTGTTCAGTCACTCACTTGTGACAGGAGGGAAATTGCGTAACGAGAGGCTCTACAGAGAGGAGCGACCAACTAAATACAGGCTGAAGCTGAGGGTGGTGAGTGGGTCACCTCTGACTGACTAAATGAAAAGGGTAAAGCTGCATTGACATGACTTTCTCCTTTATTCTGCTCCCCACTAATACTAGCCTTCAGGTTGTTCACAACAGACCTTCCCATGTGTTTGCACAGCAGCTGACCCCATTCAGACTGGTGCTTCAGGATGTCAGAGTATCGCTTCTCATTTGAGTCAGATCATCTCCGTTACTTTGGGGGGATGGGTGAGGGGAGAAGTGTAGGGGCTGATTCTGGAAGATGGGGTTGCATCTAGAAGAATCAATCGTGCTTCAGCTGAAGTTCCAGAGTCAAAAAAATCCAAATAAAATGGTAATGTTTCTGCTCCCCTCAAGTAGTCTCTAGTCCTGAGTTTGTAGGCTAGTGAGAATCTGATAGTGACACCATTACAGATTTTGTCCTCACCTGTCTATAAATTAAGTAGTCCTAACTGCTTTGGATGCAGGAGTTTCTTCCCACCTCTGTACCTATGTTAGTGTTTGCCAATCTCAGTCCCAAAAGAGCCTTACTTTGACAACAAAGTCCAATCTTGCAATGCTGCTCGATCCTTCAGATTTTTTTTTCATCAGGCCTGTCTCAGACTTTTACCTCTGAGAGAGCCTTCCCTAGTTCCTTTCACAAGATTCTTCTCTGAACTGCTTTGAAAAGATCCATAGGTATTTTCTTCTCACCAAGGTAAGACTCTTCTCACCTAATGTGGTTGTAATGCATTCTACATTTGCAACTTAGATTTTTACATGAACCAAGGGGGGGAAATTTGAGTCAGGTCAGTTTGATAGCATTACCTGACTATTTCACAGGAATCATAAACAACATTTCTGTTGTAATGGTCTAAGAAAGGTTTAAAAGCTGATACTTCTCTCCTACACTAATCTTTTTGTCTGCTTCAGAACAAGCACTGGTTAATTCGACAAGCAAAGACTCCAATGACTAACTCTTCAATACAGTTCCTTGATGATGCTTATAGAAAGCGGTAAGAAATTTTTTGTTGCTTAAGATTTCTACTTTAAAAAATACAACTTTTTTTTTTTCTTTTAAAGGGTTGTAATAAGTCTGGCAATAGCTGTCAAATTCTCTGTAATAGTTGTAGGGCATCATTTTGGCAGACCTGACTTTCAGTTTACATTTTGCAAAGAAACCTGTCACTGACTTCAAAAATATTTTACTCACAAATGTTGCCATCATTTTTCATAAAAAAATCATCAATGCTCAGTGTCTCTGCCACTTCTTTTTCAGTGCACAATGGGTTTTAACAGAAAATGGCTTTACCTTCTACTTCATTTGAATTCCAGATTCTTACATGATGTATGTCAGATGTGATTGATTTATCTGTCATCTAATCTGATTTATTAACCCTGACTCTCAGACTGTGGTCTTTTTACATGGGAATACCTGACTGGCCAAGGCGGGCGCTTGATTCATCCTTATAAAAGGGGATGTAGGGAGTAATGTGAAGATAAGCTTGTTCCCTTCTTTTCATAGAAAGGAAGTGTATTTATTTAAGCTGTAGGTGTATTTTCTTTAAAAGCTCTGAAATAAACTCAGTGTTAAGCAGTTTTCAGGCATTAGCTTGTCACTTTGGAGATGGAAAACAAAAGTTCTTTCAGGCTCTTACCCTGCAAAACGTGAAGGTAAAATCATGCAACAAAAATCTTAAATTAAGCTTGGAAACAACATGATCCAAGAATTGAGTAACTCTAGTTATTCAGCATAATACTAGTCTGTGGAGGCTTGTTACTGACTTAACAGAAGTAGTCACTTGCCTCAGCGGTAAACCCTGTGACAAGGGTAATAACTTGTAGCTAGCTGTTCAGGGCTTTTAGCTGTACTGCAATAATGGACCCTGATATTTTATGCGTAATACAAAACTACTGATGTCGATCTCAAGCAAAAAGGATCCCGTATTGATAATTAAATTCATGTCAGTCTTGTATTTTAATATTAAAACCAACATAGGAAGAACTAATAGTAGGTGACCTTGCAGGAGATAACTCTAACTCTTTGCCACAGTGTTGCTTCAAAGTTGGTCTTCACTATCTCCAGATAAGAAGTTATCAGTGTTTTCATGTCTTGCTCAGAAACTATAAAATAAAATTAATAAGAACTGAAGACAAACAGTCTATTTTCTGTCTTAAATTGCAGCCTCCAAAAGTACAGTGTAGTAATCTATGAAGTTTGTTTTCAGGATTTGCAAGCAAAATAATCCAGTTATAGTGCATGCACTGTTGACTTGAAATGCAATAAGAATGCCCTACCTGCAGTCGGAATTATTTGCAATCTTTCATATTCTACTATGAATTACTTTGTGTAGATGGCAAACTCTGCTGTCGGTAGATGACCTGATAGAGAAGCTAATCAAGAAACTGGAACTGAATGGAGAATTGGACAACACATACATCTTTTACACATCAGACAATGGCTTCCACACTGGTAAAATTTTCACTGCTTACTGAATATTAGTAGAAGATCTGGGAATGACATAACATTTCATCCTCATGACCACTCCAGAAAATGGGAACAGAAGCTGTGGAAAACTGTAGACGAGAAGTACTGATTTGAGTTGCAAAACCATCTGGAGTTGCAGTGTGGGGTGTTTGGGGATTTTATTGTTTGGTTGGTTGTGGGTTTTAGCATTAATCTCTACCGATGTATCCTGGTAAAAAAAAAAATAAAACCAAAAAAAACTAGAACAGAAATGGAGGAAAGGTCTTCCCTCTTCTGTAGGAAGAGTTGCCATGAAGGAGTTAAACAGTAAAAATCTGTCAAAGACCTGTCTGTATGATGTTGTGCAGCTAAAAATGTGGTATCGAAGTTGTTAAACTTCGTAAGATATGCTTATACTTTGAAGTTGTCTGGATGTAGTTCAGGTTAAGAACCTCTTCTGACTTAAAAAAATGGCTGCTGGAAATTATGTAACACAAGACTCTTAAAACATAAATTAAGAGGCCATTTAACTTTTTCCCTTTTCTATCGTATAGGCCAGTTTTCTTTGCCAATAGACAAACGGCAGTTATATGAGTTTGATATCAAAGTTCCATTGCTAGTTCGAGGACCAGGGATAAAACCAAATCAGACAAGCAAGGTAAGAAAGAAGTGAAATCGGAGTACAGATTTATTTTTAACACTGTTTCACAGTTATCAACTTTAGGTAATAATTTTATCCTCCTGCATAGATATGTATGAATGAAATTCATACATGAGTGATAGAAAGTGCAAAGATCTCAGTGTAAAAAGTTTTGTGTTCTTGCTTGAGTCGGTAAATTTAAGTAATTGCAGGCTACAGAAGTAAGTGAAGTGTGAAGCTCACTTTCCAAAGACCCTGTCATTGCTTTTGAATGTTACAGGTCCATTAGCCTAGAAAGATGAAATTAAGTAGTGTTTAGGTGTACCTAAAATTGCAAGTACTTAAAATACAGAATTCACATTATTACATATATTAGGCTCTGGTGTTCTGAAGTAAGTTTTCTTCACCTGGCAGATGCTTGTTGCAAATATTGATTTGGGTCCCACTATTCTGGATATTGCGGGGTACGACTTGAATAAGACCCAGATGGATGGGATGTCACTGTTGCCACTGCTGGTAAGTAGACAGACAGACAAGTAACTAGTAATTCTTGCAGGGGTTATTCTTCAAAGTGAATACTACTTCCTTCGATAGACTGAGTCAACTCATAACCCAGATTCTTCCCTTGATGTTATTTTCACGTGGGGTGTTCATAGCTTAGTTTAAAAAGTAGGTACCTTGTTTAAATACACATGTATTTTCATAAGACCTACAGCTCTGGTCATTTTGTAATAGAAAGTTGTCATCCTTTGGCTAATCCTGCCATTTGTAATGATTCCTGGTTTGAATACTGTATGTTGTTCCCACGTTGCATCCTTCCTCCCCTTTTCCTTGGGATTTCTCAGCACAGACATAGGAGAAAAGTAGACTTCTTAAATGTTGGGTTTGTCTCAATTTTTAGTAGAACTAGTGTTTCCCCCTAAACTCTGGAAAGATGCCAGTGGTTTCATAATGTAAACCTGACCTTTCCAATAAGTGAGCAGAAGCCTATTTAAATAAAGCTGCTTGCAGTTGATCCATTTAGTTTTAATTAAATTTAGTCTATAAATTGAAGGCAGCTTACTTGGAAACATGGGAGATCATCCAGATTTAAAGCAGTGCTTTGCTTTTAAAACCTTGTATCCAAACCTTAAGCTGTTCTTTAGACAGAAGCAGGTAAAAGGCATCTAGTTTAAACTCTGATGGAATCAAATCTGAAACTCATTGTTTTGCTGTATATGCCTGTGATGGTGCTGTGTATTAATTTTAAACTTCTGTTGGTCTTTTAAGATGCAGCTACAAAGGGAGCAACTTAAAATTTGGTTGCTTCTTAAAGCTGTTTTATCTTTCATGCTGAGGATATCTTTTTTCCATCTGTTGCATTAGTCTGATATGAACCCAAGAGAAACAGCCTTGTTGCAGGGATCTTGTCTGTAATGTAGCATCTGGGCACGTGGCTCCTATTTGGTATTGCTGCATGATTCTTTATAAATTGAAGACTACTTTCAAGCCCTCAAAAGAAGGGGTTCTAATGTTTTTTGGAGTTGGATCCTTGTCTTTTAGTTACACAAGACATTGTAACTTAAAGCTAAATATTATTTTAAGACTGACTCAAACTAGGGACCACAACTTAAAGTGCCTTGTAAGTATTAGTGTTATACCAGGCATGGAGAGCTCCTGTTTCACAGCGGAGTGGATACTAAGTCCCATTAACCTCTTGTCCTAGAGAGGAGACAAAAATGTGACATGGAGATCAGACTTCTTGGTGGAGTACCAAGGTGAAGGATACAATGGCAGTGATCCTACCTGTCCTGGCCTAGGACCCGGAGTCACAGTAAGCAAGACAAGATTTGTTAATATTAGAAAATAGCTGCTGAATTAAAGCTGTTTGCTGTATGGACTAACCTGTAAGCAAGCTCCCAGTGTCTTAGTAAGTAGAAGCTAGCTCTGCAGGTCCTGTGCCACACTTAAGAATTGGAGGGAGACATACAGCTCTGCAGAAGTCATGTCTTTTGCATGGCTGTGAGCATGCAGCCCACCGTCACCCTGTCATTGGGAATCTATAGGGTCTCGGGGCTAGAGAAATATGCAAGAAGGTGTGGGCATGGCAAAATGAGTGGCAGCTATGTCATGCTCTTTCTAAACTCCCAGTGACCTCATCGCTTAATTCTTGTCTGTGACTATTATTTGTCACTATCTACTTCCTGAATTAAAGAAAGCTTGCTTAAAGTAAAGCATCCCATTGGTGTTGTCTTCAGTAGTGGGTGTTGTGCTGTTCTCTTCAGTCTACATCAGCTTCCCAGGCAAAATGCATTTAATTATGGTGAGTTTTCTCTTTCTCAAATTTAGAAGAGGTTTTCCTCAAAATCTCCAGTGGAAACTTGCATGTGTTAGACTTATTCTTGTGTTTGTCAGTTAACTGCTGTTGGCTTGAGCTGCTATAGACTCTAGGGAAAGGATTGCTAGTTCATCTGTTTGTTTTTTTTCCTGCTCTGATGTTTTTGTTCACTGCTCACTTCATAGCACTGCTTCCCAGACTGTGTCTGTGAAGATTCCTACAACAACACATATGCTTGTGTAAGGACACTGTCAACTTCCTGGGATCTGCAGTACTGTGAATTTGATGACCGGGAGGTAAGTCTCTGTATGACTAGCAGACGTCAGCTGTTCACAACTGTGCAAGTGACTGTCTGCATTTTTATCTGCTCTCAAGGTTTCCATAAAGTACTCTGAAAACCAGACTATCATTGCTTCCAAGATAAACAGTGAAGTAGTTATCTACTGGTGAGACTGTTTGACCAAAACTCTAGTGAGGTTCTGGGAAGAAAAAAAAAAAAAACAAAGGGGCCAGGAGTGGAGTGAGGAAGAGACCCAAACTATGATTATTGCCTAACACCCTCACAGGGAGCTGTGCTGGGTTCAGTTCTCTGTCCTACCCTAATTCCATGTGTCAGGGTCTTCTGTATGACAAATATTTTCTGTTACCCTGTATCTCTGCTGTTCTTACGTTCACCCACAACTCTTTTTCTTGGGGAGAACTGAAATGCCAGGCTAGTAATTTCTCTTCTATTGCTCACTTCTTTGCCTGGCAAAACAAGTATTCAAGTCACAACTGTGAGAAAGGTTTCTAACCTTGTTATAAGTTGTTGGGGTATAAGGGACATAATGTCCTCCCTTCAGAAACTGCTCAAATTTAGCTAGTGGAGCACCTGCTGTATGCACAAAACTTGGTGTGTTACAGGGCTGATCTTCACTTGTGCACATTTGCACACAGTTGCTCCAGAGAGCATGTTGGGTTTGAGGCCACCAGGTCACAAATCTAGTAAACTGCGTTGTTGGCAGATGTGTAATAAATGCATAAACAGCAGGTATCCCTGGTCATCACACCACCACACAAAACATTTTCAGGTAGTCTGCATTGAAAAACTTAAAGCAGGGGAGTAAATATTAGAAGATGTTTTTTGTAGTGAGATAGAAAGAAAGACTGTATAGGAGACCGAAATGCTGATGAGCAGACTTATTTTTCTACTTTCTGACTATTTATGATGAAGTTAAATGAGTATTGCAGCTTTCTTCAGAAAAGTAGACTCCAAACTTGATTTGATAATACACTTTGTGTCACTTCTGGTTGTTTTTTTTTTTATCCACAGTAAGAAGGTATGGCTATAGCATTTCTTGATCACTCAGTTTACCTGGGTCAGCTAAATTAAGACTAACGGTATTGAGAAGATGCAGCAATGTGGCTTTCAAAACCTTGCAGTAAATCTTACAAGAAAGCTTGCAACCAAAGTCTGTCCAGATGCATCTTTATCTAAGTTAGACACAACCCAGTCAGTTTCAATCAACATCATCTGCAATCAGGCCTCGCTCTAGCACAGCCAAAACCTCAGCTGAATTATTGAGATACAGTTGAGTAGTGTTTGTCCCACAGAATGGTTTAGAGATTTAATGTACCAAAAATCTGCCCTAAAATCCTCCAGACAAACCCTCTCAGAGCACACAAAAAATGTTCTCAAAGCATATGTACACAAAAAAAGCTTTCTTGTACTAGGGCTATAGCATACTTGTATTCAGCATATTTTGTACCTGTAGTCAAGACACGTGTCTGAGTTTGACAGCTGAAAGTACCTGAAGAACATATAATGGTGATGCAGTGGCCATGAGAATGTGTATTTTGATCCCTTAATGAAAAGACAGCCAGCTTAGCCATGGCCTCCTGCTGTGGTCTTACAGTCATAAGACAGGTTCCATTTATGCATTAGAAAAAAATCCGTAGTGTAGCAGGTGAATACTTTAGGTGGAAGTAAAAACTCTTCCAACAACACTGCACTGTCACAAAACTTTAGCTTTACCTACACGCTGTCTTGTCTTTGGCCACATAGCTGCGTGGGTAAATATAGCTTACATGTGGTGATGCTGCAGTGTAGTTGAAAATAACATTTGGGAATATATGCT
The DNA here is from genome assembly GCA_035590215.1 of Microhierax caerulescens. Taxonomy (NCBI): domain Eukaryota; kingdom Metazoa; phylum Chordata; class Aves; order Falconiformes; family Falconidae; genus Microhierax; species Microhierax caerulescens. The sequence goes on along the minus strand of JAVJGJ010000057.1, from coordinate 55,587,288 downwards.
GCCATAAAGTGCTCTTCCCATATAATACGGTTAAGTATTAATTAGCATTGAGGACTTAATACAGTGCAGGATCTTTCTTCTACAGGTGTTTGTGGAAGTATATAACTTGACTGCAGATCCACACCAGATCAATAACATTGCTAAAACAATTGATCAAGAAATTCTAGAAAAGATGAACTATCGATTAATGATGCTGCAGTCCTGTTCAGGAGCAACTTGCCATACACCAGGTGTCTTCGATCCCGGGTAAATGCAGATTCATTATTATAATACTTCTAAATATAACTATGTATTTTTAAAACTCAGCTTTTATAGAGGGTATTTATGATGGTATATAATCTTACTGACATATGTTCAGTTGTTTAATAGAGATGCTTTCTTGATGCTTCTATTTCTTAATGCTTAATCTCTATTTTAACCTACCATATATAACTTGATGGTATTAATACTACTACTTAATCTTGTCAGCCACTGTTGACTTAGAATAGCTGAAGCTTACAGCTGTGCCGAGTAGTTGGAGACAAGTGACCTCAGGTTTGTCTGCAAAGAAAAGCTCTGCAGGTTTCTCTAGGCAGGCATTTTCCAAATTCTTGCTCTCGTTGTTCCTGGAGATGCTGTTGGCACAGGTTTCCTGTGGGGACCCAAGCTGTAGGTATTAGTCAGCTATTGAAAGTTTTGTAGCACTTCTTACCCTAAAATTGCCTTACGTAGTATTTGGACTGAAGCTTTTTTTAAGCACTATTTAAAATGTCCTTGCAGTTGTGCTACATACATTTGTAATTTGAGGCAGCAAAACTTTCTGTTAGAATGCAGCTCCTAAATGCTTGATATTATATGTGCCACTGTGCTATTGGTATGTTGTAGCTAGTGTTTCTTTCTTTGGAGACTATCTACTTCCTAGTTGCATGTCGTTATAATTCATCCGTTGTAGTATGTAGCAAGATTGTCCCCACCTCATACTATTAAGATAGCAACTATTTGTGTAGCCTCGTACGAGAGCTGTTCTTAGAAATGACTGTTCCTAGAAGTGTCGGTCTCTATGGGCTAACTCGCTCACAGACTCTGTTCCTTTCCATAGGTACAGGTTTGACCCACGGCTCATGTTCAGCAATCACGGTGTTCGGGCTCGGAGATTTTCTGCACAGTCCTTACAAGGCACTTAAGAGCCTCTTGCGATCAGCTCCCACTGACCAGTTTCTCCAGTGACTGCAGCAGGTCTGTCTCTGTAACTCCCGTTGATCGCAGCTGGAAGACTTGTAATGGGCTATCCAAACCCCGTTTGGAAGAAAACTCCTTGTCTTTAGCTGGTTGCCTTGTGCAATATGTGTATTTTACAGCTGAACTCCTAACTAAATCGTTAGACACGGCTAATCTGTCTTGCTCAGATAGTTGATTGCCACCTTTGTCTTTCAAGTACCTTTTCATATCACAGACACTGAGGTGAACCTATGCCTATGAATCTGAACAGTTTATTTTATTCTAAAAATCAGTAAATGCATATTTGAGTCGGATTAGATAGGCAGGTGCTATTGCACAGTAATGCTCACCCATATTCAATGTCAGACTTTAAGAGCTCTGTTTATTTGTAGGTTTCCTGTATTGAGATCAAAGCTGTTAATGACAATAGCAAACTAGCCTAGAATAGCGTAGGAAGGCAGTAGTCAAAACCACGGGGTCTGACTAGCAAATGTCTTGTACAGAATTAAAATCTGTATGCTAAATACTCTCAATGAGACCACTTCAGATGAGACCAATGAATTTTCTAGGACAGCTTTGGTAGCGTGCAAACAAGAATGTAATTTCAACCTCCTTCTAGTTTGAAATGCTGGAATGGGTTACTATGTACTACTGAAAAAACTCTTAGGGTTTAATATAGGCTTCTTAGTGAGTTAAACAAGTGTGTGGAGACTACCAAGTATTCAAATAAGTGTGCCTGTGTCTTGAGCTAACTCTTAATTCTGTTTTAATATATGAACAGAGGTAATACTAAAAAAAATCCACAAAAAAACAAACCGGGGCACCACAGTAGAGTTGATCTGTCTCTAACATCCAAAGGTCTTGTATTGTCTAACAGCTTAAATTGATTAGATTCTTGAAGGTAAATTATTTTGAAAGCAGTGATTTATTTATTTTTAGCTAGTTTGCTCACTGGAAGCTAGGCAAGGAGAGCTCTTTTAGGCAGTTCACGTGCTTCATAGAGAGTTGCTTTTTGGTTGAGACCTAACTACTCAGAACCTGCAGTAAGTGGCCTTCACACCAAAGGACTGCCTGTCAGACACCTGACTGCAGTACGCTGTCACTTGCTTCCCCTTTGGAAGCGTGATGTTGTCTTTCAACCTTCTGATCAGGCTCACCTTGAAATGCAGCAGCCATCCTGTACACCCAAACTTGAGTATCTTTGGAAGTCTTGAAAAACACCTGAACTTGTGTTAGAATAAACTTCTGTGTAGATTCATTGGCAAAACACCTTCCGGAAACACTGAATTGTGTATCTTTTGCAAGATAAGTTCATGTTGCTTGTGGGCAAATCAACTGTGTTATCAGGCAAGATGATTGTTCCCTTGTCAAACAAACTATGGCACAACTATTTAGTCTTCAGTTCGTTGTTTTGGATCTTTTACCCAAACAGAGTGCCTGATGATTTCAACTTCTGTCAAAAAGCCCTTCTACAAGTAATAAGTAGGCAACCAAGTATGACTCTTTCAGACTGCGAAGGTGCATAGCCCAGTGCACAGACCCACAAACTGGATACACCGATGCTCCAAGAAAAGTTGAACTTTCTTCACTTTTAATTCTGAAGCACAGAAGTTTTCCTTCATGTAGCTTAGAGTTGCAAACTTCTGTGGTGGTCTACAGGTTAGATTTTTATAGAGCTTTTGTCTTCAATCTCACTCATAGTTTCAAATCTCTAGAGTGACCAAATGTTTGGAGAAAAAAAAATTGCTTGACAGGTAACTTTTCAGCTGGAGCATCTGTATAAATGCAGAGGTTTTTGGATATTCAGGCAACTTACATGCTTTCAATACTCAGGACTTTTTTTTTCTTTTCCTCCACTACAACTGTAGCTTTATCCTGTTTTTTGTTTCTCAGGCCTTAGTATTGCCCATCAATATCTTTCAGACTCTGTTTTGTCTTCAAAAAACAAAACCAAAGTTGTTCTCATGCTCTCAAGTGTTTTCTTGCACACTGAGCTAAACCTCAAGTTCATTTCTGTAGTGTTTTGCTCAGATAATTCTAGCAATGTAGACTTGTTCTTCATTTAAACTTTCTTTTGGTAGCTGTGTGGAGGCTAGTGTGAAATACATTGATTGCTGCACGTTAAACCCTTGACAGTTCTATCAAATCTAGGTCATGTGTCAAGTTCCTGCTTAAGTTTCAGTGCAAGCCATGTGTGTTATGTTGCTTAATAGAAAAAAAAAAACTTTGTTATGGGTACAGATATGCAACTCACAGCACTATCTTTTCTTAAAGAGATCTTAAGCCATAACAAGGAATCATTCAAAAGAAAATTTCACTTTTTGCCTAATAACTAATATGAAAGTTGACAGAATTGATACAGGCTGTTCAGTACGTGTGACCAGGTATTTCACCCAAATTTATGCTTGCTATCTGCGCATACCTGTAAAGCATTTTGTAACTAGGCTTAATAACTTACACACTCACTGTCGGAGAACCACGCTATACATTAAATCTGTCATAGGTAGTAAATGTTGTATTAAATTGAAATTCAGAATGAAATTAGTCAGCCCTTACTTAAACAGAATGGCTGTTCAGGAAAATACCTGCTTTACTCCTAC
>JAVJGJ010000057.1:55570789-55583391 GCA_035590215.1 Microhierax caerulescens | reverse complement strand
CCTACTTTTGATAAAGACTTCAGAACTGTTCAGCAAAAGCATGTAGCTGAAGGAAGAACAGGAACTTGTCTGGTGTCTGTTTTCATGTAGAGTTAATTCTAAGTATTTTTACAGCCTTGAATGAACAGTGTTAATTCTTATCCCTGATTATAAAAAAAAAAAAACCACTATGAAGGAACTTTGACTCTTACCCAGATCTAATTCCCAACTAAGTGATTTTAAAACTAAATAGTCTTCCTGCATGTTCCATTTCATATGCTATTTGGCTGCGACTGTATCTATACCTTGTTACTGAAGGCATTTGTGTTAAATGAATGGGCCTTACCGGTGCAGAGTTGGGTTTAGGTAAAATGCAATATATTTTTTTGTTATTTATTTAATTTTAAAATCATTATTACCAAAAGCAGAGCTGTGAATTTTAATGATCTGATCTGGAAAACTAAATATTATACAGGGAGAAATGCAGTTAATAACTTTATTACGTTATCCTAAACAAAAAACTACTCAGTATCATCACTTCAGCACAAATGAATACAGCAAGTACATGCTTACCCAGCATAGACCCAGTAAATTCGGCTTTATTTAGAGGAATAAAGCTGTAACAGGTACACATACATGCAAACACACCCCCAAAGCAGGTATAATACATTTCCAATCAAGTTAAACTTAAGTCTCCAAGCTAAATACAAATTTCATTGTAATGAACCAGTTGTCATTTATTGTGATTCAGTGAAAATTAATTTTATTTGTATTATTCTCTCTCTGTATGTGAGCATACTTTGCTGTAGCATGTTGTGAGCATACTTAACTTCTGCTGTTTTGATCATTTGTTTAGAAAGTGCCCTTCCAGAGGACCCTGTTCACTGCTGCACTTTTGGGGAAAGAAAAAATAAACTGCCTATCAAACTTCTTATCTTTCTGTTAATGAATTTCAGTTAAACCTTTCCACAGGATCAAGCTGTGGCACACTTCTAAAGACTGAATTATTGACTTATAAGCCTGTACTCTTACTGCCCTGCTACCCAACAGTGGCCACTAGTGAACTTTTATACGGTCACAGGGAACTTTATGTACAGCATCTTGCACGACAACATGTGACTACTTTGCAGCAGGAAGAAACACCAAGGTGAGAGAACAAATTTAAATGCAAGCTGTACTTGCTCATATTTCCTTAGAAACTGATGTTGTTGAATAGATAGAAAACTTTAACAAAAGAGACAACGCAGAAACTGCTGTTCATAATTCAAAGCAGTATGTTCTACCTCTGGGAGAGAGGAAGAATAAAATCCTATGCAAGGCTTTTTCCAAAATGGGAACTGTGAGCAACAGTTAAGACTGCTGCTACTTATCTCAGTCCCTGTTAGACTTGAATTCCTTGTATGGTTCTGTGCAGCTGTTTAAAAATATATACGTAACTATTTTCTGAACTATAAAGCAAGTTGATCAGGTACCTTTAACCTATTTACATCTGATGTTTTTCACAAGCTTCTAAAACAAGTATTTCTGCATTGTGTTTTCATTTCTGCTTAACCACGTGGTATCAGTTTCATTCCTCCTTCAGTGAAGTAGCAGTCTTCCCTTAAGTAGAGGAAACTATTTAATGGCTGCTTGTAACAACATCACTGTTTGTTTTTTGATGCTGCAGCTTACAACAGCTATGAAGTTTACTGTAGCACCACAAGAAAAGACAGCTCTGCATTACCTAGGTACACCTTCCTATCGTGCTCAAAGACATCACTGGCAGCCCAAGTGGTACCACCATCAAGATCATGGGAGCTTGCCACAATGTCTCCTTTGTTGTTAATTTCTAAGAACAAGACATGTTTGTGAAGAAAAATGCTGTAGAATGATAAAGCGGTTGCCTGTTTTAGAAAAAGAAGTACACAGTGTTAACACTTTATTCAAGGCAGGGGTTGGGAAACTACATGGCTAGAAAGAAATGGCAATGCTAATATATTGTCACATAATCTTGATAATACCCACTGGACTGTCTAAAGCTGGCAGACCAGTAATTGCTCACTAATCTTAAAGCACAGTCAGTGCCTGCTTGCTCAAGACTGTGTGGAAGTTGTTTGAACTTATTCTAGCTGCCAAAAGCCACCCATTTTCTAAAAAACAGGAATTAAGAGGCACTAGATGGAACAAAACTGAATCAACCATTTCAGTGGGTTTTTCCTGTGCAAGTTCTAGGGGAAAAAGCAGCATGGTTCCAATAAATGTAGCATGGATAATCATAACCAGCTCCATGACTCTTGCTTGGTAAGAAATTCCTATAGCAAAATCCTCATTTTCTGTGAAGGGTTCTTCACCTGCCTTAATAATATCATGTTGCTGTAAACAAAGGGCTAAGAGCTTACAGCTATGGGCTACTTCTGTCAATACTGATTTTCCTACTGTATAAATGGCTTCTTAGTGTTACCACAGCAGTAAAACTGCTGGGGTTTAATATGTAAAAAAAGAAACCAATCAATACTCAAATAGTCTAGAAAAATCAAAAGTTAGTATGTCATGGTATGCTGGCTGGTAAAGATGAAGTGTTCTTTTGCATTTCTTAATGAAGAATAGTAAGTTCTTTCATACTGAAAAAAATTAACATTTTTGTGATACTGATAGTTAACGCTTATGCAGTGTCAAAGTTACATTTGCAATAAATCTCTTCAGGAATGAATATGATCCTAAAACATCCAAAAAAGGAGAAAAACTAGGAAAGTCAGCAGTAGATATTCCAGCTCTGTAAGCCTGTGTTTGATAATCTGATATTGTTTGGATACCCAGGCAGGTTGTCCACAAAAACTACTTTTTGGGTTGTTTGTTTTTTTTCCTTTAGCTGCAAAAGGAATTTTGTACATGAGTTTACAGGGGCTGCTACAAAATCCAGCAAGCTTAACAGCATGGAGGAGCTGTAGTTTTGATTCATGCAAGGAATTTTTCAAAATACAGAAAAGAACTCTGCAGGAAATAGTAAATGCAAAGAGCGACTACACTTCAGTAATAATGATTGGTAAACCCCCTCATCTTTCTACATCTAACATAAGCAGTACCCCCTGGTTCTATTAAAAAAAAAATGCCAAACCTATTCATAGAAAATGTTCCTGTTAAATGAAAACTAATATTAAAATTTGGTTTTAGAACTTTGATGAAATAGAAACCTGTTAAAACACTGGCTCTCTTTAAAATGGGAAAAATGGAGCATTGCACTAATAATCCTTCAGTGACATTTGTCCTCTGAGGTCTGTTGTAACTGTAACAATGGAGTGAGTCATCAGGATAATTGTAATTGAGTCTAGAGGGAATTAGGGCCCAATATATCAGTAAATTGGTATAAAAAAAATTGGCAGTGGGAAATGCAACTGTTAACCTCTACCTAGAATTAACTAAAACCTGACTCCTGCAATAGAAAAAAGTAATTTAGGTTAAGTTTCTGACAGCAACCCTGTTAACTGCACATCTTCAGTTTATGTTTTTAGAAAAGTAAGGAAAACCAGAAAAGTAAGAACATGAAAATCGTGTCTACAAATAGATTAAAAAAATGTAATGTAAATTGAAATGTAATATTTTATATCTAGGAGGAGAACAAAGGTTAACATACTGTATGATTCTACATATGCTGGTTCCTGCTATTGGTATGTAATTTTCACAGGGAGACAGTGCAATCCCATTTGCTATGTACAAGCCACTGAGCATTGTTCTTGAAACAGGGCCATAGGTCAAGAGATGAGCAAGATGGTTTGTTTCAATTTCCTTAATACATCTAATGAGAAACTAGGCTATCAAAATACCTGGTTTCAATTAGAACAGAAAATATTCAGAAGTTGTTTTAACATAAATTAGATGAAAGCAGATTTTACAGAATGGCAGATGGCATCTTTATAGAAATAATAAGTTCATACCACTAAAGGAGCAAAGGATGCTGTTCATATCATTTCCCAGGTGGTCACAGCATTGTTGTAGAAACAGAGGAACCTGGGGGTTTTAAAGCCCGTAGCTCAAAACATTATTCTGCAGCTTCTGCCTTAGCAAAATACTGAGGGCTGTCAGGTTCTGTGAACAGCTACAACTTCTTCAAATCAAGCTGGAAAGCATTCATGAGTGTTTTGTGAAAGCAAGTAGACAGCTGACATTTTACTTCTGATATGAAGTAATTTGAATACGTTTCTTCTGCTAAAAATCTACAGGGTGGCTTTAAATTATATACACATAAGCCCTGTGAAGAGGAAACTGCCTTTATGTTTGTCCTTTGTACTGGTAATCCTTTGTCAAGTGTGAAATACTAAATGGCAAAGGTGTACCACCAAACAATAATTCTAATAGCTTTAAGAAACAAAGTGACAAATAAGAGATTTGAACTATTTTTTTCCCCCTTAATAACTTGGGTCTTGATTTCCTACCCCTTGAATATATTTCCTTTCATGTGATTTTTCTCCTTGCTTAATTTTATCCACAGTTGTAGTAGAAATGAAGACCCAATGTAAACTTCATGTCTGTGACCTCACTGAATTTCAGCTTTGCAAACAGTTTGTTCTAGATAGTTTTACTCAAAGTCTATGACTACACAGAAGAGATACCTTGAAGTACACCAGCAGTTAGCTACCTTGCATTTACTGCAGAATAAGTACATGCCTATAGACGAGACCAGAGAGAAACTAATATACTACAGTCTGGACTTTCACAGCATATCACGTAACAATTTCTTTAGGTAGTCATACTTGGAGGCTTGGGGTTAGTTGTGGGGGGTTGGGGGTTTTTGTTTGGTTTTGTTTGGGTTTTTTTTCCCCAGAAAAGCAGCTACAGAATAAAACAGCCCATTACTCTGCCTCAGGGCTAGAACATGCTGCATTCATAGCATGCTTCGCTAAAACACAAGCACAATCAAAAAAGCTTGTCTCTTCTGAAGCCTAGTACACAGTGCTGCCAGCACAAAATAGCAACACTTAAGTTGCCTGGACAAAGGGCTACAAAGGTTACCTCATCTCCCCTTATATTTCTGGTGATGTCTTTCCCACTTGCTACTTGAATCAGTAAAATAAATCACATTTTTCTTTGATATTTCTGATCAGTTTAGGAATTTAAAAGGCAGCCCATCTGCACCTAGTTAATAAAAATGTCTATTGATTAAAATAAGTACAAACCCACCAAGTGTTCAAAAATATTCAGATCCACACGATGTTAAGATCTTGGACATTAATGCTATCCTCAGTTTGTCCCAAGGTAAAGTCCAAGCTCCAGATTACTTTCATTTGCAGGGGAATATGTTCAGGTTGCAGTTTGACATAATGCATACCAAACCAAAAGCCTCTGACAAATCTAATTGCTGTTGTTCTCTTCTGGATTTTTAAACAAAACTCAACAACATAAAGTCGATGGGCTTTCAATCACTCCCAGTTCCCACAGTAACTAGTACTGATCTCAACTGATTGAAGTGCCTTGATCTTCCAATTTACACGTAAGCATGAGGACCAAACCTAAGACCAATCTACTTCCCCACTGAATGTGGCATCACCTTCCTCACTCGATAGCAGGAGGGTTTTCTGTCCTGTCCTTGGATTGACTTTGTACAGGCCTAAATAAGAATCCAGCACAATCACGATACCATCCTGATCCATTCAGGCTCTGTGGGGCTGGCCACATCCTGGTTCATAGTCTGGAGTTCCTGAAATACAAATAGGAAGATATATAAAACCAGGAGGTTGACAAAATTAAGATCCTAAAATGCAAAGGCTGAAAAGCACTAAATTATTAGCCTTGAATAAAGTAGATCCTTAAAAGCTTCCTTGAACTGTTCTCTAGAAGTAACTTGCAAAGGAAGTGACAGTATAACGTCCATCTCTGTTCACTATTACTTAAGAAAAAATTTGCTCCCACCATTCAAAGAAATTCAGATCTACTCTTTTCCCAGACAACTTTAAAGATGACTGAAGAACAGGTACGATTATTAAATCAGTAAAACAAAATAGATTAGCTGCTGTTCATTTTATATCCCCAAGAAAATGATGGGAGAAAACTGCTTTTAGGAAAGATTTGACTACTTTCCTTTAGCTGAGTGGCCCGAGGTCCACAGCTCACACAAGAGTCCTGTAAGTAATCCTCAGGTAAAACTACAAAAATCAGATCTACCACGTTTAGTATTTTTATAGTGACTAATTTTCCTAAGCAGTGAAAGCAGTAAAGCTTGACACCCTGCAGTTTTGTGACCTAATTGCCCAAAAATACACACATTCCCCCAGTACTCCAGTAAGCAGGGGACAACATCCAGTACAGCTCACTAGAGCTGTTAGCAGTTCATTAACACAAGCTGACTGACTGACAGCTGCTGAAAAGTTGACACCTGAGTTCTGGTCTCACTCTGAATGGACTAATTCTTGGGTTTTTAACTTCCACATAGTCAGTTATTGACATAAGACTTAAAGAAGTTTGGGAGAATTCTTTCAGATTCAGTTGAGACTAGCCCATAGCACAGGGACTTTGGGGATAGGGCCAAAGCACCTACATAACTGTCACATGTTTAGGAAACCAGGCAAAAGCCAATCAGCTATTTTAATGACCTTTCAGACCTGCTTGATTCATCAAAAAGGAACAGGATGAAAATTTAAACATTTCAATGTTTGTCAAGTAAGGAAAGAAAATGCAACCTTGCAGTCCAGTTACTGGTGATGGTACCAGGACATGCTAATCTGAGTCTCTGATTCCTTTGTAAGATTTGAACTGTTTCTAGAATACATTTTGATCTTGAGGCAGGAAAACAATTGGATAAATTGTGTCTTTAGACCACCCTCTGAAAGCTTTTTGTAGAAGGACTTGTTTAAAGTGTTGAGTTTTATTTAAATGGCAATCCATTGCAAGTCAGTCTCAAGGGATAGAAAAGTGTGCCATTATGCCTTAATCCCACCTATACCAGGAAAAACTATACAATAGCAGTAGGCTTCTCTTACAGATTTGCACAAAAGAATCAGAAAACATTAACAACAGCTAAAACCACTCAGTTGCTCATTCAGTGACAATTATTTGAACAAGTCTGTTGTTATTTTCACATCAAAACAATTGCTCACCACCTTCAGGCATATCCTGCCCCACTTGAGTCATGAAATGCACCTGGTCACCATTGATCACCCACAGCTTCCCATCCACAGTACCAGTGTAGTTAGTACCTTAAAATAAGCGTATTAGAAGACTGTTTTAAAAGAGACTAAGGCAAATAAAACTTGCTATAAAAGAAGGACATGCCTCATTATTGTGAGCCCCTCCTTCTTGCTCTAATTTATATATTCTATACACACATAAAGCAATGAAACAGGAATGAAACCATACAACTTTAAATATATTTTTATAAAGCAAAAAGAGCAATAACAAATTGGAGATTAGAAAAAATATAAGTTGTTCATATGTTTGTTTTAAATAAACTTAAAAGCCATTTTAACGCTCCTCTGGGTTAGCAGCAAGCAAAGGCATCAAGGATGGGACTAAAGATTCATAGGGATATTCTCATAGTGTCAATGAAAATCAGTGGAAGCATTAGCAGAGCTCACATGATCTACCTGTTTGCCCTGAGGGTTCTGCCACATTATCAGCCACCTAAAACGTTCAGTAGATGAAAGGAAAACATTACTATGGCTGATCCGACCAAGAAAGTAACGCTTCTCCTAGGACATTAAAATCCTAAGCAAAAAAAAACAAGTGTTTTTTTCTTTCTTTTTTTTCTAAACTCTGATGTTTGGCTTTGGTTTTGAACCACCAGAATAATAACAAAAACATGTAAGTTTGCAATAAAGGACTAAGCACTTTTTTTTTATTAGATACCTGTTCAGCAGTTGCTTTCTCCTCTGCTTCTGAAGTGTTTAAATTAACAAGACAAAAACCTCACAAGAAGAAGGAAGTCTTCACATCTTTTGACATTTTATTGTAACTCAAAAAACTTCTGTGTAGAGAATCAAAGGAAAAACACGAGCAATAATTAAGCCCCACCTTTGCAAAATAGTGTCCTACCTTTTGACTAGTCCAGGGCCTGAAAACAGTACAATGGGCATGACCAACCCTAGACTTGCTGTTCAACAAAATATACTTTTAGTGCTAAGTCTGTTAACTGGAAACAGTCCTCAGATTTGTCTTTTATTTACATAGACTGAACTAAAATAGACATTTTCTTAAGGTATGACCTGCGTTTTCACCCTAGCCTTGTTTACATTTAAAAATGTGCACTGTCACTTGGTGACAGGTTTTAAAAGATACTCCATGAAAGCTACCCTTCTGTGCCAATATTGCTAAAACCCCTCAGATTTTGATTTTGTCTAATGAGCACTTACACCAGAGCAGATAAACAGATATTAAAATGTCTAGCATCTGCTTGCTCACATCTGTGGGAAAATGTTACGAGCAAATAGGACAGATTCTCAAAGTATCAGCTGTCAGATCTAGATTAAAAGAATTCTGTCGGATTACTGGCATACAGAAGGCACCTGTTTATCCAAAGGGAGAACTTCAGAGGCACTGTTCAATACAACAACTTTGCCTGGGAAAAAACAGAGGCTGAACTTTGCTGTCATAAAATATACTGGCATTCTAATGCCTCCCCAGGCGTGTTGGAAACAGCTGAAATGTCTGATCACATACCAGATTCTGTATTTAAGGAGAGAAATCTTAGACTTGTAATGCTATTTTCTGTCATGCTATGCACTGGGCCGTGATGCTGTATTTAGATTTATATAGCTAGTGCAAGTGGGTTTTGCACTAGACTTCTGTCATGGGTATTTGTAGTAAAGTGAAGGCAAAACCACTTTAATTACCCGTAATATCCTGTATTACTCATGGAAAACAGCATTTACCTGAATCAGGCCACACCATCACAACACTCTACTGCAACCTTGGTCTTATTTTATGGTTTCAAATGATTGAATCCAGGCTCCTAAAACACCCTTAAATTCAGGAAAGATCCATGGTAGAATTAACACGCTCAAGAAAAAGAAAACCAAAGCAGTAGTTTATACAGAAAGAGGTTAGATTTGGAAACAAAAAGCATTGCAGGATTAGTTCTCATATTTAAAACATGCTCTGCAGAACTCCAGTTGTGAACACCACCCTTTCTGAAAGTTGTAGAGAAAGACGTGGAGAACAAAAAGTGCAATAAAAAGACAATTTAAAATAACACCTTTGAGGAAAGCAGGAAGGAAACAGCTTTGAGAAGACATTTGCTAGGAAAGGGTACTGAGCTAGGTCCCTTCCAGGCCTATGCTGCTACGACTGAAAACGCTTCTAATTTCAGCTTGCACAATGGCAAACAAGATCATTCCAGATGATTACCTCTCACCTCTGTAGCACACAAGACAAACATGTCCTGGGCTATTCAATATTTCCTTGAAAAATACCATAAAAGTAGCACCAGTAGTACGGGAGGGTGTCTGAACTGCCTGGCTCAAACTGCTTCGGGCTGAGAGTTGCCTACCTGTCTGCACTGGCTACTACTACAGGAATCTATTTTATCCACTTACATCGAGAGGAAAATAACTACTCCAAAACAGGTAAGTCCTGAGTCTACAGCACTAACCCTCTTTCCTAAACAGAAGATCACAGTGTATCTCCTCTATTCGGCTCGAACTTTTGTCACAGTCCCTACTTTGGTCACACTCTGGGTAAGAGCGTTGGTGGAAAGATGCAAAATGGGCTACTCTACACCACTTCAGCCCTCTGCTTCCCACCACCTGTAAGGTTCCTGTGCCTACCATTTTGCCACCTCACAGCTGCTGGAAAACCAAGATGAATTATGTGGATAGGTAAGAGAAGGTTTTCTATTACAGTGAAAAGTTCTTTTCAGTTCCAAGCTTCTCTAGGAATATGTTTTTGAGAACTATGCAAATTTTAAAAACAACTCCACTTGCCTTCTCTCTTTGGCTCCGTGTTCAGTAACAGCTTTTGCAATAAGAGCATGCTGAACTCAGTGACTGAGCTCAAGCAGCATATTAACACTGCTTTTGGAGACCTGAAACAGAAAGGGAAAAAACAAACAAACAAACAAACAAAACCGAAGGCAAGCTTATCACTTGTTCTATGTCAAAAGCCCAAGCTTAGACTCAACATTTGGAAGAATTCCCATAAAAATCTTTAACTGGTTTTGCATGTTACTTTTAAAGAATATACTAGTTTATAGCTTTTTAAAATTATATTTTAATAAGACTTCTCTATGTTGCAAATTTGTGGGTCTATGTTTTTTAATATAGTAAAACATTTTCTGTGTCCTTGGGAGCAGCAGACAACAAAATGTTCTGGAAGATTTCCAGGGAAATGTTTACAAATGTTAAGATACAGAAGAACAAACATTGTTTGTTTAGCCAACATTCCTATTTTTCCTTCTTTGGGTTTAATTTTTAAGTCTTGGATTTAACTTCTTAAGTCTTTTCTTCTAAAAACTTGACAAACAGATAATATATAACATGTAGCAGATGCATAATTATACCCATTTAGAAGTTACCTACTTGCCTCCATCATCAAGATTAAAATACTCGGTGACCTTTCAGTTGTCCTGAGAAGATTCTTTGTCCACTCTGAAGCTTTTAATTTACTTGCAATGATCCAGCTAAGGCAGGAGGTGGCTTTTCAAAACTACAACAAATTAATTATAAATGAGATATAAGAAAAAAGCCAACACTGGATTGTAAAATTATTTAAAGGGAAAGTAATAGGACTTTGTTCCAGAGATGCAAGTAACAAGGTATTATCTTTTTTTTTAAAGAATTTGTTAAAACTGTTTTTGTTTGTTAAATATTTGTTAAAACTATTACTTCAATTTAAATTAACAATTCTGCAGCATTTGCAGGCCCAGGTTAAAAAGAATACAGACTTTTTAGGACATTTTTTTCCCCCCCTGAAATCAATGCAAACAAAATCGCCATGATCCTAGACAGTTTTAACCCTTATCATTCATCTGAGATCTACTAACAGTCTCTCTATGTACATATGTGAATAGCGCACAGGTCAGCACATGAAATTCACTTGTTTAAAAAAAGTGTTTCTGTTTTCCAGCTTTAGGTGAGAAACACAATTCCTCCCCAGATATGAACTTAAATGACATGTTCTATATGCTCCTGCAGGATTAAGAGTGTAGAAGTTTTGAAAGCAGAAGTATTTAATGACAAACACGTATGCTATTGAACTTTAAGCAGGGGAACATACATGAACGCTTCTGGATCAATGGGAGATGGTGAAAAGTAAATGCTAGCAAAAGTTGCAAGGACTGCAGCTGAAAACCTGGGAAGAAAAAAAAGCAATTGTATACCCATGCACATACAGGAGGGGGGTAAGAGGAGTCAATAGACTGCAGCAACCTGGCAATTCCTGCCATGGAGAGGAGTGGCCTGGCTGCTCTACGGGCAATACTGCTGTGTACAGTAATACTGTATCTGCAGTGGAGCTCCTCTAGTCTCTGCGTGGGTGATCCGGCCCCTGAACCAGCCAAAACCCACAAGGTGTACTCTGCCAAGGCGTATTTCTAGCAGCAGAGACATGAGACCTGTTACTTGTGAGGTGAGCAACTTTACTGGCTCTGGTGTCTGTAAGGCTTTTCACCAACCTTACCCTGGCTGAGTATCGGAATATTTGCTATTAACAGGTTTTACCAAGTGCATGTACGTTGCCCACATGAAGCTGCCTTCAAGGAACCAGTCAAACCATTATCTCCTCTGCTGCAGGGCTGCAGTGCCAAGGGGAAGAGCAAGAGAGACCAGAGTAGCTCCAGTCTACAAATTCAAGTATGGAAGATAAACCCGTTTTTAAGAAACACAAAATACGTAACCAGAAAATTGAACATACAGGTTTCCAGAGCGAACCACTGCAAAGCCTTGAAAGATGAAGAGGGGCAAAAGGCACTTTGTGAGGGGGGAGGACCTGGGTATCGCCTCCAGCCCCGGACACTTCCTCACTGTTTCTGCAGGTTTTTTCACCACCCGCGCGTGGGCTTTCCCACCAGCTGCGGTGGCACAGCGCGCTCCGCGCTCCCGCCGCGGCGGGGCCGGCTCCCTGAGGGGAAGGGAAGCCCCGGCCCGCCCCGCTCGCTGCCCCCGTGAGGCGAAACGCGGCGGGCCCGCTGCCCGCGGCTGCCCCGCGCCCCCCTCCCTGCCCGCCGGGGGGAGACCTCCCACCTCCCCTCACGGGGGCGAGCGGGCAGCAGCGCCCTCCGCCCCGCCACAGCCCGGCGCTTACATGGCGTCGCGGCGGGCGGCCCCCGCCTTGGAGGCGAATTCCCGCCCTGCCGCCCCGGGGAGCCGGCAGCGCCGCCAGGGCGGGTAACGTCGGGCGGGAGCGGCTCCTCCGCCCCGCCGGCGGCGCCCAGCCTGAGGTACATCTGCGAAAGGAAAGGCAACTCCAAGGTGTAAGTGTAAATCTCAAAACGTCGGGGTCTTCTTATTGTTGTATTTGGGTAAATCGATCGGCTTAGATTTCCTGTATTATCATTTACCAAAAATCAGGAGACAAAATTAAAATACGTATACAAGTATGACTGGGACACCTACACTGAAATGTCTCTGTAGCACCTGGCAAACCTCATTACCTCATTTTTTGCTTAAGGCAGGCTGCCTTTGGGGGGGGGGGGGGGGGGGGGGGGGGGGGGGGGGGGGGGG
>JAVJGJ010000057.1:55542725-55569337 GCA_035590215.1 Microhierax caerulescens | reverse complement strand
TATCTTTTCTCTCTGGCATGATAATGACTAAAGTATCAGTTACTCAAATCTGCCTCATGCTTCTATTGCACACCCACTTCTTTGGTTTCTTTTGAACGTACTTTTTTAGATAAATAACTCTGAAAGAACAATTATATTTACAGTAAAGTAAAAAGTTTTCTTGCTACATTTTTCCTACTTTAAATCAAGTAAATCAGCAGTCTGCAGAATTTGGTAATCAGTTTCTCAATTAAGAATTTAAAGACCATAAGGAAAAAAACCTTTTGTATTACTAAAAGCAAGAGTTGCTAAAGCTCAGTCACCGACGCAGACGATAAATGTTGATTTTCTGCTAAGATGGAACACGAATAACAAGTTCTACTTTCTTTGCCTGACTGAGCCTTTAACAAACAAAGAAACAGAGGAAGCTATTTTTGTCTTTCAGATATGGTAATTCAAAATTATCCAGCCTAAAAATGGATTGCTGAGCCAGAGGAAAGATCTGACTTACAATAAAGACCAAATGCATTTGTAGTTACAGCTTATGTCTAAACACTTGTTGGATGTATATTTCTCACAGAGTTATCTGAGACACTTACTGACCACTTCTCAGAATTCAAGTAAGCAGCTTTTTAGCTTTGCTGCACTTTTCAAACTCCCATATGCATTTACGGAACCAGCTTCTCCAATAATGACTTGTATGTGCAGCTCCAATTCCATTCTTACTCAGCTTTTGCCCCTCATTCCTTCCCATTATTTCTATTATCTTTATTTCTCTTCCAGTGTGGATTTATGCAGTTAAAACCCCATAAAACTTACAATATTATAACATCCTAAAACTTTAATCTTGTAGAATTAGTATTTTAACTCTCCTCTGCGTAAATACTATTTCCATTTAAAACCAGTCCTCCTCTGTCAGCTATGAGTTCTCCACCCTCAACTCTTACTTTCTTTTCAACTTTCCCTTTACCTTCTCCAGAAAGACCGCTTTAAAGCCTTCCAGAAATTTCACAGAACAAGCCACAAGATCTCAGATGCCTTCCGTCTATAACAGTTCTCTCACAAATAATACAGTAACCATTTGAAAACAGAAAGGTAGTGCAAATCAATTTCATCTCAAAGATAGTGCTCCATCTAATCCTTGTCCAGACAGTTTTATTAATTTTTTTTTTTAACCCATCAATTTGCACATCCTTACTTGTAAAGCTACCATTAAAGCAAAGAAGAAAAAAAAAATATCTTATTTCATAACATCCTAGAAAATTGATTACAGTTTCACAGCTCGCACCAAGATAACTTGGAAAACTCTCTACGCACACAGAGGGTTGCAAACTGATGTACAAACATGCAGAATCCCTTACTGCAAGATGCTAAGTGACCTGGCTTACGGAACTAAGTCTATAGCAAAATTCAGGTACCCCGGCATCACAAAACAGTCTTCTGAATAAAGAAAACTACTCTCTGCTGCTCTTTGTACGTTAGGTTTGGCATGCTATATTGACATTTGGTAGCGTGCATTTTTCCTGAGTGTCCTCTGGCCTCCTTTTAACCAGGTTTCCACACCCCACCAAGGGCTTCTTCAAGTTTGTCTCTGTAAGCTGCGTAACGCTTCTTTAATATTTGCAGTTGCTCATTTTCCTCTTTGTCCAGTATACGCAAGAAGTTTTGCAGTTCAGGAATACTAAAAGCTTCCCACTGGAAAGAGAAAAGGATGGATGAGATACATAGAAAATACACAAATAATTTATATATACACAGTATTTTTAAACAAAACCTCAAACACTCAAAACAATTTCAAACTGAAACACCGTAAGACACCCTTTCCTTGCAAATCTTGGGGATCGGAAAGAATTTTACCCTTTGAAACTGTTTTTTGTTCTGCAAGTAATAACCACAAATAAAACCTTTACAAAAGGCACAAAGTAAATATAACAAGGAAAAAAAAATGCTTCCAAAAAATGGATTGTCCGTCAGCACAGGTGAAACAGATGCCCACTCATCCATGAAGTTAAACACACACAAAACCAGCACCAGTGTAACATACCATGACTTCTCCAGTTTCATGCTCACGTAGAACAAAACTGAGCATTTCTGTTCTGGGGCCTGCCACCAAACGCAGGTAGAGGGGATGCTCTCTGTCTGACAGCTTGCATGTATAAACTGCAGGAGAAGAAAATCACAGTAATTATTTTTACTAATGATGTTTCAAATGCTTCAAATGATTGATGCTAGCTAATTTCAGAGAGATGCATGTGTTGCTACAAAATTTACACATTCTATATACTTTCTACATATTAGTCTACATTCTGGTTTTGAGCAAATGAGTTTTAGGGAGGCAACAGTGCAACACTACATTCACATAGGAACAAAATGGCCTCTAGTCACCACAGCACACCATTTGAATACATGCAGGGGAAAAAAACCACAAGAAATAAATGCAACACAGATCTGTTGCTATAACTAAGCATTTAAGACATCAGAGATGTGGTATCACTATTTTGATACCTTTTCCACTTAAAAATTCATACACAAAGTCTAAAAGACAACTCTGCCTGCCTGACACGGTTGGTGTGACTGACAGCCAGAAACATCTGAACTCCTGAAACTGCTCTCAGTGTCCAGGGAAGAAGGCGGATTCTAAGTGCAAGAACACAATGTTGGCAAAATGCACTTTTCACTAAAAATACCTTTTGCATCTTCTGGTATTTCCAAACAAAACACAACAAACTTCTAACAGCAGTCAGAGCACTGGGAAAGCCACGTGCACCAATTAACACACATGAATACAATGCACGTGCCCACAGTGCTCCTCATCTCAAGAGCTGTCTGCCAATGCAAGGACTTCAGGTATCACAGACACCAAGGTTTCTCTTTTTAAAAAAAATCTATCCTGTAATTCAGTCTTACAACTCTGCAGTGTTACCAAGCTAGCTGAAGTTTGGAGCCTGACAAAGGGGCACGTTAAATAAAATATAACGGAGTGCAAGACACCGAAGATCTGTGTAGATGGTTTAGTAGGTTACTTTGCTTGTGAATTATCCTGAAGTATCCCCAAATTGTTTAGTCTCTTACACATGCTACTTTTCATAAGGAAAAAAACCAAGAAAGCAAGATCCACACCTCCATTTATCTGATTTCTTCCACCCTGCTTATTTCAAGTATTCCTATAGCACAACTCCCTTCCCAAATCCCTTCACTACCAAATGCCACAAGCTAACTTATACCTTGGTCTTCCTTGTGACAGCGTTTATAAAGTGCAAACTTTGCAGGGTTGTCAGCCACGAGAAACTTTTTGAGCAAGGCCTCAATAACTTCACAAACAGTATTGGTGCTGCTGATGTGAAGGGTATTCACGTAGCCATCTGGCAAGTAAAAAGCAGTTTCGTTATTGCTGTGAGCACACCTCCCCTGGCTTTGGGAAGACTGCACAGTGATTGGTCTGCATAGTTCCATTTGAACTTTGATGAAGCCAGTGTAAATCCCATTTGCGTTCTGTAACAGGACAAAAGTATCAAACTGTTAAAATTAATAATGACCAGTTGTGACATATTAGCAGAGTAGACTGATAAAAATGGTCACAGTGAACACAATTTAAATGCCACCGTAATATGTGACATCTCATAGGAAAGACATTGTTTCAGTAATTCAGACATTTATTCTGTCTGGTATATTTGCTGAATATTATTTTTTTTCTTAATAATAACTACTGAATTCTAAGAGTATTAGTATCACATCAAGCAAAAGATACCACAAACTAGTGATAAGTTTTCACATTAGGAGAGAACTATGAAGTGAAAAAGACCACTATAGCATGCATCTTTGACAACAGTTTTATGCAGAAACAGAAAAATTATCTCCCACATTTTAGCTGTGCTTGTAAACTTAGTCTAAGGCATTTAGATGCTCAAATCCTGTAGCAAGTAAAAATCCCAAGAATAAATGCCAATCTAATAATTTCAAATTATTTGTTCCAGTTGCTTCTGCAAGACAAAATAGCAAAACTGACCAAATCTAGAGCTAGAAAACTTGTAGGCAATCTGGTTTTAGGCATAGTAAATCCTGACCCACATGCAGACATGTAACAAAAATCTTTATACTAAAAATATATAGTTGTACTTATATGGTTTAGGATATAAAGGAATTTCAAGATTTCCATATACTACAAACCCACAGGAATATATAACATATCAGAAAATCTGGACAATGCAGCAACTGAGTAACAGCCTGCTAGGCAGATAGATGTGAATTTTATTAGTATGGTCTGCAGTAGGCTGTATGGAGTCTTAGACCTGGTCCATAATCCTTGGAATGAGAACTCCATATGCATTCCATTGACTGTGTTGTTTGTTAGAGGGGTGGGGTGAGGGAAGGAAGTCTCACGCTGAAAACCTGTACGACTACTCTGAATATTAAGCCTCCTATAATAAGTATAGTAAGGTGCTCAACCAATGAGAAAAGTTACCAGAGAGACACCTGACAAAAAATTATTTACACAAAGAAGATAAATACACCTTCACATTTACCAACTGAGGGGTTTCATCTGACAAATTTACATCTTGGTGTCAACTGAGCATTTCTTAAACACATTTCAAATGACATATGCATTTGTTTCTACTACAGTTTGTTTCAATCCATATAAAAGAGCTATGTGGATAAAAACCATTTCAGACAAGAGATTTAATTTCTAGATTTAAGCGCCTCTTACAAAGTAAAACAGAGACAGTTTCATATGTAAGATGCTGAGAATAAAATGATTCACATTGCACTACAAAGTTACAGTTTAATTGCTCCTATTAGAAACTACAGTGGTCCTACGCAAAACTTACCAAGGTCATCTTTAATTTATCAGTGACAGATGAATTATAGCTTTGTATCTTCTCTTTAACTTCTTCTTTACTGAGATAAACATGAGGTTCTCTCTCCTTCTGAACATCCTTGAACAACAACCACAGAGACAGCAGTTAAAACAAAAAAATGAAAGAAACCCCAATTATTTTACGACTTTGGATATGAGCATTCTTAGTACAAATGGTAATTATTCCAGAGAGACTCGATTCACAGTAATTAGCCATACAGCAACATAAAGGGTTAATATGTTAGGCAAATCAAACAGAATATTTGGCCTGAATGGAGATGGTGAAATCAGCACATCCAAAGATACTTGTGCCCTTTTTTTTCTGCCAATTGTTTTCATTCAAATATTTATCAACATCATGTAAAACAGCTCGACTCATTTTATGGCTTGATTTGCCCATGTCAACGCTATGCAATATTGTTAAGAATACAGCTGCAATTTCCATGAAATATAAATTAGGGCACAAATGGGTATTTCTAAACAAACAAAGAACATACATGAAAACAGAAGCATGTACTAACAAGTAACACCAACAATCTCCACGTATGCCAACAGCGTAAGAGCATCCCTGCATTCCAATGTAACAGACAGCGTTCTACGCACAGGGTCACCAACTACTACATGACCCATCACAAGTAACTCTGCAGCTGTATCATGTTACACCAAATTCATGGGGTTTTTCCATGGCTAAGGCCCTATTAGATTTTTTCAACGGCTGCTTTTACGAGCTTGCTACGGATTTTACACGCAGCAGTAAAACCAATCCCTGGAGTTGGATTTTATCCAAACAAACATTTGTTCCCTACCCATATTCCTGCAGCAAACCAGCATTATAAATACACTCCGGTTTCTACCACTAGCACAGATGCCATATATAGTACGAAAGAGTTTCCACGCTCAGCTTTAATGGTTGAAGACTTCACTTAGAAAGGGAGAAGCTCTGAAGAAGCTTGAAGCTTTCAAGGTGCATCTGAACACAGGACTATACATTTACTATATGGATAAACCATTAAGTCACAGTGCTCCAATCTGTCCTCACAAGCACATCCTGGCAGAGCTTATCCTAAAAAAGGATTTCCCTGACTTCAGTGGCCAGTCCTGTATCACAGTCTTTTGGACACCACCCAGCACACACCTTTGCAGGCACTTCAGTTTGCCAGAAACTACCCCAAAGATGAGCACATCTGGGGTTGAACTGTAAGTTTCCATTTGCCAGGAAGAAACTGCAGAACTTTTTCTGTCTCCCAATTTAAAACCAGATTGTTTTAGCTCTTTTGGGGCTTAGTTTTGCTTTTCCTGTATGGTATTTCACTAAATGACATGCTGGAGCAGGCTTTTTTCCCATAGCTATAAAAAGAAAGGTGTGGTCTGAATGGAGAACTGGAAGCCAGAAAACTTCAATTCTAATCTGGGCTCTGATACCGATTTCCTGTGTAACACAGAGAACAGACCTTTATTTCACAGATGGGGAAACTGAGGCAAAAAGGAACACCAGTAAAATACAACTTTTCTATTGGTTCCTTAAGCCCAACTCTAAGACTGTAGTATCTTGCAGTTGCCAGACCCCACCTAGTCTATTACAAAATATCAAATTACTAAGTGTTTTCAGAATTCAAGTCTCTATTCTCACTAGAAAAATTAACCTTTCTTTCCCTTCCATTTTTCATCTTCACCCTCCCCCAAACTGCCATAATAACGACAAATACAGCTTCATCTAAACTGCTCGCTTCATCTCCCCAGAGGCTCTTACAGCTTTGTAGTGTTCTATTTGGGGGCAAATGAATAGCTATAAAACAAAGCAGGCACATCCAAGTAGTAATTTTTTTCTCTGAAATCAAAGTAAATGTTATTGCTGTTTTCATGCTTAAAATAAATATCGAAAGCAACAGCCCATAGTCCGAGTCTGAAAATACAGGCACTCTAAATGCTGACTTCCAATAACGTTGTGAGAGTGGGCCGAGACAACCTTAGCAGTGGATACTGCAGGGACAGTCAACAGCCTGCAGGCCTCTGGCCATAAAGGTCTGACAGAGCATTTGCCATTTGTGTGACTGATTGCAAGAACCCAGGCTTTAACTTGGAATGTTCCTAGTCTGTGTAGCTGCAGACAAGCTCCTTCACATGGAAACCAGCCAAGACTCATCTCTCTGAGAGAAAAGCACGTCGTGGAGTTCGTAGCTCTTCAATTTCCTACCACTATTGATACTGAACTTACAATAATGCACACCTCAGTTTTAACTTTTATCATTATTCCATTGCTGATTGCTCAAGCAGGTACCTCTCTCACCTACCCTGTTGGAGCCAGTTGTTACCATGACTACTGAAATCACCCACAACATCCATTACCAGGAATAGAAAACATTAACTAGAAAGGAGAACACTCACCACCTTTCCTATGTTC
This sequence comes from Microhierax caerulescens, assembly GCA_035590215.1. Lineage (NCBI taxonomy): Eukaryota > Metazoa > Chordata > Aves > Falconiformes > Falconidae > Microhierax > Microhierax caerulescens. Next base: position 55,562,102 of record JAVJGJ010000057.1, on the reverse strand, counting down.
AAACCCTCAACCTTTGTTTAAAACAAACAAAGAAAAGAAACCCCACTTCACGTTAACTTGTGCACCTCAAGAGGTTTACTTTTGCAAGACAGACTTTTAATAACTATAGATGACAAAAAGAACCTATTGGCTTTAATGGTATAGGGTAAGTTCACCAGGCTGACAGCTAGGAAACAAGAGCCTGAAGACTCACTCAGTGATGCCCTGGAGTCAGGTCTGTAATAGGTGTTGGAGAATACAGCGCCAAATGCTAAAAAGGCTCTTGACAGAGCCAAATGGGTTTGCAAAAGTGAGCTTGAGGGTGTTGGAACTGATGGGAACAACGGGAGAGAAAGGGGTGGCTGCATATGTTGGTGATGAGCTGGATGTAGCAGGTGAGAGGGTCTAGCAACAACTGATGCTGAGTCGTGCCAGTCTTCTCAGGTGTAGCTCTGCTACAGAGCTGTAGGTCACTGGGCATCACCAGGGGAGCTGTCACTCCCCCAGCTGAGTTAAGACATGATTCCCTACTTGAACATACCACTGGCATTTCCTCCTTGTTGCACTGACACTAGAGGCCAGGCAATTTTGGCAAACTTTAATTAAGCCCACAGAAAACATAGAGCTCTGTTTACACAAGAGCTGTGATTCTGTATCATAAATTCTCCTCCTGTAGCATACTGCAAACAAATGTAGCTGTAACTCATTTTCTAAACAACCAAAGCCTTTGAACTGCATCTAGATTATGCATTAACTGAACTATGAACTGAATGCAAAAAAGGACTACTAGTATGAAAATATTAAAGAATAGACCCAAATCCATTCAAGAAAAATGATACGCAATAGACAAAAACACTGTTTACTACAATAATTTTTTTCACTCCAGCCCACCTTCTTTGACCATCAAGACCACAGACAGTGAACAGTGGAAGGCATCTGTCACAGGAAAGGAAATACAGCTCCATCCCATCAGAAACCTAAGCCTGAGATCTGTCAGGATTAATCTGGAGATACCCTCCCACTCCCAAACAAATGCTCAGAACACTCCAACTCCACACACATCAAAGCACATTACTCCAACCAAGCAAACAAAGAGTCCTCACTAGCTAGACACCAGCACCTATAGAAAAATCACACTGCTGTCACACAGACTGCAGAGACAGCAAATCCCACGTGACTGCTGTCAGGAGAAAGCCGATAAAGAAATACCTCACTGAGTTTATTATGAACAAGCAAGCCTCAGCTCACTGTGATTCACTGGGTCAGCGGCTCTCAGTGAGTGTTCTTAAGTAGCACACACAGATTTGAGGCACTGTGTATTTTAATTTTCCTAATTACACTTAACCAACATGCAAGGAGAAACTGACAAGATGGTATACAGTTTTTTTCCCCAACTTTCTGGAAATACCAGTTGTGTTTTACTGGTGTTCCTTTTCGCCTCAGTTTCCTGATCTGTGAAATAAAGGTATGTTCTCTGTGTTACGCAGGAAATCGGTATCCAGTGGCACTTTTGCCATACAGCTTTGCCTAGCCACGCTTTCAGTTAAAGTTAGTCAGTCTCCTTTGACCATCATACTTAGGTAGGTGGAAGAAGACTAGGCAAAGTCATCTTCCACAGTTCTGTAATTTCCTTCCGCACATATGCCACCTCATAACAGAACCAACTAAAAGTCCTTTGCTACACTAGCTCTGCTTAGGTCCAGCATATCAGATTCTACTTTGTTATCTCAGCAGGTAAATTTATTACCTTAGAAGACCTTGAGTCATCCAATACAACAGCAAAGTAGCAGCAGTAATTAACTCATCTCCACCATGCTTTACAATATGCTTGTATCACCTTGCTCTGAAATGGCCACCAAGGGGCTGAAGCCACACCTGCTCAGGGTGGGACTACTGGGAAAGCAGTTACTCCAACCTCAGTTGTTTAAACAAAGGAGCAAGGGCCTTCCAGAGATTAGATTTAGATATTGCAGCCAATTATGTCTACCGTCAGTTCTTGTGATGGTTCTGGCTGGTCTGGTGAGAGGAGAAGCCACCCTGTATCACCCAGTGGCTCAGTTAACCCAAGACAAAAGCTGCTTTTTCCACCGTGGCCCTCCGTCCCCCCCAGTCATGCTCTGCAACCCCTGGCACAGCTCCTTGGAGCCAGCGCATGGCTGAGGTGTGAGGGATGGCACGGTCCAGCCAGCCAATTAATAACTAGGGCAACTCTGACACAGCGGATTCATCTTCAGCTCCCTACAAAACACCCAGCACACCCCCCTCGCAAAATCTGTATGCGGGGAATTGTGAAACTGCCTTTCTTCAAAATTTAGTCCTGGTGATGAATTCCCTGAACACAGATCCTTGCATATGTCGCAGCAGCAGAGTGAAGTATAAGTGCAGTCAGCAAAATAGTTCACACTGTGCCGCCTTCTGTCAGCCAAGGCCCAGACATTGCTGGGCTTAACAATGGCGCTTCTGGGTGCCAGTGTTCAAAAGGGATTTTTCTTTGTAAAACAATGCACTAACACTTCAATGTTATTTCTGGAAAAAACAAAACAAAACCAAGAAACAACTTTAGATAGGTGTGATTCCTCCATCACTTAGCTAAATTATATTCTCAGTGATGGCTGCCATGTCATCACCCCTTCCTCCTCCCAGCCCAACTAAGTGTGTTTTCCTCATCAGAGCTCCTGGTCTCCTTCCATTCCCTGCTTCTCATGTTATCTGCTACTTCCTCAGCCCAGCACAGATGTGAAAGATAAAAACTCATCTCAAGGAGATAGCCGAATACATCAGAATCTATACAGATGATACATCTGGGCCCAAAACACTACTTCTACTCAGAGCTACTAATGTCTATGAAAATCATGCTGTCCTTCCCAATACGCCAGTGCACACCACTGGCAGCCATTTGTATTAAAGCCAGTCCTCAGGTCAACCAAAGCAGCATTTCATTCTCAAATGAAATTCCTAAGCAACAGCTGCCAGGGAGAGGGAAATGAGGCAAGTGCTTTCATTTCCCCAAGGGGAATGGCTGGTCTTTCATTAGAGCTCGTGATACAACGCCTCTTCTGAGTTGAGCTTCCTCTCAACAAAAAGGACAGAATACGTTTTTTCTTTATTGCCTCCACCCCCCATGCACATCTCACATATTTTATCGCAGATGTTTAAAGAAGCAGCAGTCTCTTTTAACATTTATGCTCAGCATAAAGCCATCCAGAGATGAGCTCAGTACGAATCCTCAAGGAACACAACCAAAATTGCACAGATTACAATTAAAACAAACTGCATATCAAGTTGTGGTCCCCCCCAAAAAAAGAATCACATCACCGACTTTATGAAAGTCCAAGTCTCATGGTTACTGCCAAACCCTAGTCCTGCAAGCAGTAAGAAAGCACTGAACTCCACCACTAGCAAGCTGCTATGGGATGAGGCTGAGAAAAAGTTTCACAAAGAAAAGCCCAAAACCATAAAGCCCGTTTCCTTAGGAATCTTGCCTTAAGACAGATGCATGGCTTCCCATAACCACTACTATAGGTTTCTACTTATGGAGGGATAGAAGAAAGTCTGCCTCTCTCTTCTATCTAATCTCATTTTTTCAAAAAACTTCAATAAATCAGCATCTCTTGAGGAGTAGGGAACCAAGCTCCTCTTAACATTTCAGCTTGACAGACAGAGGAAAATACAATGGACAAAAAGTTAACCTATCCCAGGAACATATTAAAGTAATCAGTCCCTATCCCCTGCCCTCATTTTTCATATTAAACCCTTGATTCAGTTAGATGAATGAAGATTCCCTGATCTTGCTGTAAATTGTGGCCAGGAATCATTTTTGAAGTAAAGCACTGAGGCTTTGACAAATGAGAAATGCAGCCTCATCTACATTAAAAAAAAAGGGGGGGGGGAATTCTAAGTCTCGTTTAGCCATAAAAAAATGCAGCTTATACATCCTACTTACATGACGTTTGCATTACAGCAAGGATTTAGCTAACAGTGGTATCACACAAAAAAAAGCCTAGCAGAGAATACAGGAAGGAAAACACAAAAAGGGACTTCTGATCTCAGTTGTTGCTACTTCTACAAGCAAGAACACTCTCTTTCCTACAGGCTGCCAACACTCCCACAGGAAAGAAAGAAATTGAAGCCTTGCAATTAAATTATTTTGAAACAAACATCTTGATTCTCTCTCATCCTAAACTTCCTGGGAGCTGAGTAGCTCTGCCAGCAACGGGAATTTCTCCTTCCATGCCAGGGCAAGCCCACACTCAGATGTGCTCTTCCTCCATTCGAAAGCCTGAGGATCACCAGGTAGAGCTACTGGTCATGTCCATCCACAAGAGGTCATTCAGAGACACCAGCAGCCAGAAAGCTACAGACAAGACCAACTGGGGCAGGGTGGCCCAAGAGAAGTGTCAGCACTCGGGCAGTTCCAAGCATCACGCCTTCTCACATAACTGCACCCTGAAATGTCTGTGTCCTCCTGAATGAGGTGAGGTTATTCTCTGAATCAGGCAAAGGGGCATTTTCTGACAGGATGGATGTAGGCAGAATAATCTCTGTATCCTCTTCAGCACCTTTTGCCTTCTGCACTCGGTGTGATCCTGTTAGCACCCCTGTCAGTGGCACACAAGGCAAGGAAGCAGTCTCTTTTTTAGAAAAGGATTTTGTTTTTCTAAGCAGGTTTGGGTGACCTGAGTCTTAAATAATTATGCTGGCAGAGTGAGTTCAAGAACAGCCTGCACCATGCCCTGCGGAGGTAGCAAGAGGAGTGGCACCCTCCCAGGTCAGGTGTTTGGTGCATCCGGCCTGGTATTCTGCCTCCAACAGCAGCAAAAATAAAGGCTATTTCTAGAGAGCACATGAGCCTTCTCTGCAGCCTCTCTGCTGGCATCCACAAGTGTTGTAGCAGGAATTCAGAGGGCACCTCCCTTCCGAGTCTGGTTAGTGTCCATTTATGGACCTGGTGTCTATGCATGCACAAAAACTCTTTTTGAACCTGCTGACACCGCCTGTCTCCATGCCTCCTGTGGCAGCAAGTTCCAGAAATTCATGACTTAAGTGTGAAGACGTACCACCATCTGCATTAAGTTGATCTATTAAAACAGTAGATAACTTCTGTTAAAAATATACTGAGTTTCCCTTAATCCTAATATGGCAGGACCTGGTGAACCTGAGTTTCACATTCAGCTTACACATCAACTTTGTGATTTTGTAAACCATGATCACACACCTCCTTTTTTCTTCCCCAAAGCGAGGGGCCCTGGACTCCTTAGCCTTTCCTAAGGTAGCTGCTACATCCTCTCAATCATTTTAGAGAAGGGCAACTAACTGCAGTAAGCCTGTTCTCTGATGTGGTAAGCACAGCTGCATGCAGAATTCACAATGCAGGTGCACCAAAGCTTAGGTGCTCTTAGTTTATTAATTTGTACGCTACAGGTCTATGAAAAAAACTTTAACCAAGATACCTGTGATGCAATGTGGTCTCTGTTCCAGAGCACTTCCGCAGCGGTCAAAGAAATTCCCATGTAACTAACACAACTTATAGTTTTAGCATAATTTTACAAGGTACAGACATTCCAGTTAATAAGTAAGTTCTTGTTACTATCAGACTATTTTCAGTTCTTCCCAAGTACCACCACACAGTGTGGCTTGGCAGGCTAATGAAAGCACTGAATGACAAGGGGTAAAGTAAAGCATTACGGCTCCTGTCTGACCCTTCTGATGTAAACACTCAGATGTTTATACGGCGAATATTTTTAAGCAGCAGAGAAACAAAACAAGAACTCTTAACTTCCCCTTATTCCTTTTAACAAATAATTTTCCTCCAAACAGAGGCAATATAAACAGAGTTAATGTTCAGGCACTGTGAAAGGAAGGCTAGAAAAAGGAATCTATTTGCTGGTGACATTAACATTGCTGCTTAAGTTTATCATGACCTCACCTCTGAAAACCCCTAGATACAAACCCTGTCATACCCTATATGGCTGTACTTTTAACTACTGGCATGCAACCCAATTTTAAAAAGCCCGTCATCTGTTTAAAGTGAAAACGAGCTGTATGAAGAATAGTATCTGAGGCTTGGCATTAGATTCTGTCCCCAAAGACACAGCAGGTTTTATGCAGATTTGTACCTTTTTTTCTCTCCATATTATGACATTTTTAAAGCAATACATTACACAATTTAATTAACATTTCACAGCTCTATCAATTTTGCAAGTTTCAGTAAAACTAGATGTAAGAAACACCACAAACAGTAAATAACCTCCTTCAAGTTTCCTCTCCAGAAAGTATGTGAGTTCTGACAGCTGGCTGTTTAAGCAGGTAAGGGGTTTAATGAAGTAAAATGGATTACCCACCTCTTTGTGACCTGTACAACAAAATCTAGCTTTTAGCAGACCATCAGAAAACAAGCTTATATGAGATATTGTATAGAAAACTAATTGGTGTATCTTGAAAAGTAGGTTAAGTATGGTCTGGAACCTGAGCTATTAATACAATTACCAATCAGGCAATTAAGTAATATTAGGACCCTGGTGTAATTAATTTATACATTTAATACATTAATTAATTAATACAATTAAGTATATATTACACCACAGTATTTGCATGTAACCTTGCAATGCAAGAATCCAACACTCTCCATCTAACAGTGGGCAGGAAGAGGTTGTTTGCAGCAACAACCCCCCTAGGTCTCCAGACGCAGCTATCTACGTTTTTACATTAAAATTGTTATTGGAAACCAACCAGCTGTTCCTGGGGAAGCACAGGGCAAGAAGAGCAAGCCCCATGCCAGGCCAAGGCATGCAGTCTGCTCCCTGCAGTTTCTGCCACCACTTCTCAAGTCTGAGGCAAGCTCAGTCATGGGCCTTGTCTCAGAAGAAGCTGGGTGATACACCAATTTCCACCATGTGCATCAAACGCCATTTTATCTTCAGAGCAATATTCCCTTCCCAGGTTGGCTGGGTAGTTCAAAGATCGCATCATCAAATAAATTTTTTAAGCCTTCTGACAAAACCTGCCTGTATTGAGAAAATGCAACAACTTCCTAACCAGGCCCAGCTTCAGGGCTGCTGTTAGAAACCATGAGCATGCACATGGTCACAGTTCCACCAACCAAGTGATTTTGTTCAGATTTGCTCTACTTGAAAGAAAACCCCAAACCTCCTAAAAACTGCACAGTAACAATTCCCATCCAGGAAACACCATCTTGTAATGCATTGGCTCTTCACATATAGTACAACCCTGACAGTTTTTCCCCCTATCAGTGACACTACAATGAAAACAAGCTGTTAAAAAAGATACACCATCTTCTCAAGCGAATACTAGTCATGGTGGGGTGGCTCCTTGTTTGCAGAACAGAGTTCTGTAAAAAAATCAAGTTACTGCTACTACCTCTCCCTGGGTCAGCCTGGCACTGATCTCATATTTGAAACTTTTCTGAAGGGAAAAAGCCCTCCTCTACCACACATACCACTCAAACCCCCACAAAATCTAGGAAGTACAGTTCTCTAATCTTCAAATAAAACCTGCATTTTAAACATCTCAAAAGCCCGTAACAGTAACCTTGGGGTGGGGGGAGCGGGGAGAGATGTTAACAGTTGTAAGCAATCACTGGTATCTTCAGTGAAGTATGCACCCTCTAAACCAAAGAAACTGAAGTTGTTGAATATGGTCATGACAGAAGAGTCATAGACGTTTACAGTCAACTTATGTAACCGCTACTTTATATATGTAAGCATCAAATAGTAGAAGCTAAAAACTAACTCCATCTAAAACCTAATGAAGTTTTGAGTGACTGCAGCTCTTTTTCAACAGAGCAAGCTAGGTTTTCATTAAATAAGCCCATATTAAATATTTTTGCACCAACACTACCTTTCTCACTGCACTTTGTGCAGTTAACACTCCACACAGCTTCCACAGAAATATTCAGAAAGGAACCAGTCTCTTCAAAGAGCCATCCAAATTAGGTATTTCACATACTGCAGACAAAAGGAAGAACACTGGCAGTTTAGTGTGCATGAAGGATTTCTTTCTTCTTTTACACTCCAGAAAATTCGTTCACCTGGCAAGTCATTAATACTGTAATGACTGCACTGTTCTGTACAGCCTTTATATTAGCATATGTCCTGGTTTCAGCTGGGATAGAGTTAATTTTCTTCTTAGTAACTCATACAGTGCTGTGTATTGGATTTAGTATGAGAATAACGCTGATAACACGCTGTTTTAGTTGTTACTAAGTAGTGCTTACCCTAAGTCAAGGACTTTTCAGTTTCCCATGCTCTGCTGGCGAGCAGGTGCACAGGAAGCCAGGAGGGAGCAAAGTCAGGACAGCTGACCCGAACCAGCCGAAGGGATATTCCATACCACCCAATGTCATGCTCAGTATAGAAACTGGGGTGAGCTGGCCGGGGCTGCCCATCACTGCTCAGGGACTGGGTGGGCATCGGTCAGTGGGTGGTGAGCAATTGTATTGTGCATCACTTTTTTTTCTCAGAGTTTATTCCTCTCTCTCTCTTCATTCCAATTATTATTATTGTTGTTGTTGTTAGATTTTACTTTATTTCAATTATTAAATTGTTCTTATATCAACCCATGGGTTTTACCTTTTTTCGATTCTCCTCCCCAGTCCTCCAGGGGCAGGAAGGGGAGTGAGGAAGTGGCTGCATGGTACTTCATTGTTGGCTAGGGTTAAACCACGACAGCAAGTTTTATTAAAAATAGGGTAGTATCCAAAAGACATTTCTGAAGCAGCACACTACAACCATTAGCTTTACCTACTACTGCCTATTTTTGCCAGATCTAATCTGGCAAAAATTCAGTTCAGTATTTCAGGAAAGACAAGAGGAGAGAGGGCAAATTAGGTGATCATCTCAGCACCATCACTGTTGCTAGACTTACATTGACCTTAATGATAGGATTAGTGTAAACTTACACAGATCTTCATGATAGGATTTTACCTCTCCTTTATATCCCCAGCCTTAAGAGGTCAAACGCTGAAAAATAAATACCAGAACCCTTTAGTCAATTATCTACCTCCAGGCTGCAGTAATCAGGAATTTTTTTAGTTCATTCCTCAGCTTTGTTCAATTTTACTGGAGTTCCAGTTTGAATTTATTAAAGTTTCAGAGTTCAGATTTGACTGCTGTTCCAGTAAGAAGGGAAATAAAGACAGAAAAGCCTTGAACCAGTCTTGGATCCAAGTTTGCTGCAACGCCCTGGTTTAAGTTAATTCTTCTCATCTTGCAGATGATGAATGTAGTTAAGCAGCTTAGATGAGAAGAAACTGGCAAAGGCAGTGGGCTGCTGGACCTTACCCATGCTACCACCCACTGAACTCCACATCCTAGTGACTATTATCTAGATAAGCCCACACGGGTAAGGTGGCACTCCGTCCTTTGATCCCTGCATTGTGAGGAAACTGACCAACTGATTTAGCAAGATTATGCCTTGAATAAACTCACCAGGGCAGTACTGATAACCTGCTTTCTGAGGGGTTTAACCCCTTGTTTTTCTACACCCTGTTTTTATTACTCACACGTACATTTAAAGAGGCTACCAAGCACTTCAGCCGTGAGCAGTGGGACTGACAAAAGGACAAGTTTCTTCAAACCTTGTATGTTCTCTAAAAAGACAAAGCACACTACTATCATTACAAAAATGGAAAACTGCCACCAACTTATCTGACTCAACCCTTTTTGCAAAATACACTTGCTGCCTTGTTTCAGTATGAATTTGTTTTCCAGAATATACACACACACATTTATTTTTCACAAATTAATCCAGATGCCTCAAGTTGTATCCATCTTGGATATCATCCAGGCTGGGATAATTTAAAAGTTTACTGCCTTTAGCTGTATTGCCTGCTTCTCTGCTAGACGCTACTGCTGCCTCAGAAACCAGGGTCAGCTAGCACAGTCCTCATCCACCAACAGACCCACTACCAGGCTGCAGAGGACTGCCACAAACCCAGGAGGCTACTTAATTAGGATGAACACATATTTTTTTCTTTTTACAAGTGAAAAAGAACAGGATAAACAAATCGAAAACAAAAGAACTAGCAAAGGAAAGTAAAGGTTTTGGTTTATTTTTCTACAGGTAAAAATTAGGCCACAGATAATCATTAAACAAGTCTGCAGCATAAGAACTGCAGTGCAACAAACACTTTACCACACAAGTCCCAACTTACCCCAACACTGTGAGCCTGCTGCTGTGTATAGCAGATAGTTTACATAACTAACATCTCCAGTGGTGACACCAGCATGCTGCTACCACCTGATCAACCCACAATTTCTGTCTCAGGACACACAATTCTGTAGTAGTGAGTCATTTCAGAATTACAGGGTAATTGCTATAGTCAGACTTTTTTTTTTTTTTTTTTTTTTTTTAATGACACAAAAAAAAGAGTGGGGTGATTCCAGTGCTGTTTAGATCAATGCTGGCAGACATGGCGGAGAGAGGAGAACAGAGCAGGAGGTCACAATGAGTAGGCTTTCAAGGGAGGTGTGAACAGAAGATGTTAGAACACAGTTAATGAATATATCCCACTGGAAAAGCTGGATAAACAAACTTTTCTTCTGAGGAAAGGTCAGAAGAACAGCAATTAGGCTGCGCTGGAGAACAGGGCTTGCTTGCTTACAACCTGATGTTATGGCCTGATTCCAAACACAAGTTATTTTGCCATGCTGGAGAATGGCCACCAGGAAACCAGAGAAGGGGGAAAAAGATTACATGCTTTGTTCTTAAGCAGCAAATGGGAGAATGTGTTGATTTTACAACAAGAAGTTCAAAAGTTGTTCTTTTTTTCTTTCCAAACAGCTATTTCCCTGCTTTTATGGGCAGGATGTTAGAGGCATAAGGAAACGTTGCTCTACTCCACCTTTCCTTATGCCCAGCTTTTGCTTCAGGAAATGTAATTATGAAGCCCATGAAGGTATGAGATCTGTTAGAGCTGATATGCATTTCAGGTGGAAGAAGAAGAGAGCCTATTAGAATTTTTCATTAGAAAACCCCATCCTTGTTAATGTCAAAGAGAACAGGGAGAATCAGTACCCACCACACCCTCTGAAAAAACACTCTCAGAAGACAGGACACATTAAAAAGGACAGGTCACCTTATGGACAACCATGGGGTAAGCAGAAAACAATATAATCACAGTTTCCTCACATAAACAACAAATTCTGCAAAGAGAAACAACAAACTAATTTCCTTATAATAGAGGTCCCTGAAATACTTTCATTAACATTTCCTATACTTTAACAGAAAATACTAAGAATCTTGATGTTTAATTCACATTTTTCAAGGGACAAAATAATCCCCCTATTTTGACAGGGGATCAAAACGAAACTTCAAGAATGAAAAAAGAAAAGGCCAAACAAACCATCACCCAACTGGAAACACAGCATTTACCTATGCCTATAAACTTCTTAAATTACTAAATTATACCACTAACTTATTAGAGGATTATCAATCTCAGGAGACATTCTTAGCTTACAAATATAAACATACACACCTAAAACTATATAGTAATGGGGAATCTCTTCAAAAGCTGGAAAAATAGAACGTATCTGGAACTTCCGACAAACACAAAAGCATTAGTCCTCCAAACAGACCAGTCAGTTCATTGGTTCAGCAGTCAGATCACTCTCACTCTTCCATTAAGCACATATAACACAGGTCCACTAACAAGACCTAACTGCAGACTTGCCATGTGTGGAGGACCTCAGCTTTACACACCTCAATCAAACATGCAATAAATCAAAAAGCTTTTTTTCTTCTGTTCCAAACCTGCATGGGCAATTTAGCCAGAACACTGAAATTCAACCAAACTTCTAAAAGTAGCTCCTTTGTGTAACCTGATTACAAAACCTCTTCAAGTTAACAAATGTCACAAGTTCATGAAAAAAACCCCTCTTCTGTAATGCCTAGTTGTATGGGATAGGGAAGGGGGGAGGGGAACACACTGTTGCTTCTTACACAGCACCCTGACCAGGCAATACCATGTTGGAACACAAGACACAAGGAGCAGACCTGCAAACAGTGGACAAAAGAACAGTGCTGAGAAGATACTCAGTTTTCTGGTTTCTGAAGGCATTCATTCAGCATCCAAATAATCATCCCTGCCTCAATGATTTTTATTACAAATGCAAAAAGTTACAGTAGCATATTAAAAAGTGTCACCTTTGCACATAAACTACAAGGCATCCCTGAACCTAAGAAAGTTCTCTCGAGATGGCAGAACCTGGTCCTTGATTATTTGGACCATTCATTATATGTCCTAATGAAATCAGTGTTATTTGTCCATTTATTAAGAGTAATTAGTAAATCTTAATGAAAAATCAGTGTGGTTACACAGGCTTTATAAACATACCAAGGTGACACACACTAATGCCCATGTGTGCACACACAGAGGAAAGATAAATTTTAGAAAAACACGGCAACATCAAAGTATGGAAACACAGGGACTTAAAGGGAGTTTCCTATATGCTTTTAATCAATTGCTTTTTATGATGCAAAGTGGGAAGAAGCCAGCCACAGCTGGCTGTAAGTATTACAAAATCAGCATTTCAGAAAAAGAACAGAGGCAATCTAAACAAGCAAACTACAAAGGATGCAAGTGATCCTAACAAAAGATAATGGTATGGGGTGTACAACTTGAGATGCCACCGCACCTTCCAGTTTTGCTTCAGTAAGCTGCATTTTGTTTGTAATTTCTCTGCCTAATACATCTCACTAATTTACATTATTGGAAAATGAACAAGAGCCCCAAACATCTTACAGGCTTTACCAGACTAGGAAATAACCACATTTCTAGTAAGTTGTAAGAAGCTCAGTCCTATCCTAAGGAAAGGCACAGATGTTACTTCTTCAAGACATCTTGATGTTACTGGTAACATAAGAATGTGCTCTCCTCTCTTTGTACTCCTAAGCACTTTTACACGGCCACATAATTATACTAGAAATGAAGCACAACTGCTTCCAGCCACCCTCCCACACAGACACCCCATGTTTTGGGTCATACAGCCCATAAACAGAACAACCTAGGAGCCTGCTCAAGCACATGGCTTCCCAAAACACCCTCTGCACCAAACAGAGGGACAGGCACTGCGCAGACTCTGCACCACTGTCCCCTCCTACCACCATAGTCCCAGCTCCATGCCCCAAGCCACAAAGGATGAAGCTGGACAAAAAATATTTACATTTTCCTATAAACTTAACCCTACTGAGTGCTAATTATAGAGCTGCCCTCTTTTGCTGCTCAGCACATCTTGGGAGACCATCAGCCACTGCTACTTGTTTTTCCTGCCCACACAGGACACCTGCACCCAAGCTGATTTCAAAATGCTTCACATGCACATGAATTAGTTAGTTCAGATATTGCCAATAAATCTGGTAATAATAATTTTCACTACAGAAGCAGATTCTTATACATATTAGTAATACATGATAGGTAGATGACTGACTGCTATAACTGGTGAACACTCAGAGCTGGTAGGCGGAGAGAGGCTTGCTGCCAGCAGGCACTGGAGTACCAGATCTTTGCACTGTCCTGCCCACGAACCAGGGGTATCAAACATGCTCCTGTGTATTAGGACTGCTCATGAACTGTGATCATACTCCTTCTGGGATCTCTTTGCAAACTACTAATGGTCAAGAGAATAATTTGCCAGCACAAGTGGAGATTCCTGGGAATATTCTGCAAATCAGCTGTAAACAATAGGCTTAGCAAACCCATTCTAAATATTACACGTAATAAGGAAACATTATCTCTGCACCCATAACCGCAGCATTCTTGCATTTCAGTTTTCAGTAAGTCCCATGTATCAATTTAACAGGATGTTTTGAAATACCAAGTTATCAGGAACGCGGGCAATAGGATACCTGATTTTCACATTAACTTTTCTAACATTACAAGATCTTCCAGCTTTGACTGCTTCGGTTCAGAAAGAGTACTCCTAGTGAAAGGGCTATCATTGCCTTCCACCACAACAGCTGTTTGCAAAACAAGTTCTCTGTTTGTGTCCAAGACCTCAATGATAATTGCTGTCTTTATTCAAGCTGTTTAAATGACTACATCTTGCTGGTAGCCCTGGAGTAGAAAAAGCACTGAACACACGCAGTATATTAAGATTAAAACCTAAGAATTAATAAAAGAATGTGGAGCCAAAAGAGCACAACAATCCTCATTCAGATTTATAAACTACAGAACACAATTCTCCCCACACCCAGACAGACTCAGAAACTCCCAATATCCATCTTGCTTAGTAGAAACAAGAGCCATCAAAATGCTGCCAAGGGACACCTGGCCCCTTAAGAGGCCTCTCATTTACTTTCTCTGCAGCTGGATAACGGGGAAAGTCAGTATTTTTCAGTCCTGCATTCAAACCAGGAATGAAGAGCCAGTTCAGATTTTGCCATGAATACACACGTAGCTTTAAGGAGATGAGGTTTAATATAGACATCTTTAATTGTGTGCCTTGGAAGTGCTGAGCAAGCGTAGGTTATAAACTTCACTACGAACTTGAACACAACCCACAAAGTAATGGGTTTAAGTACATTTCATTGGAATAAGGCTATGGAAAGGTCTTTAAAAGTCTTTCAGGAGATAAATACAGCACACACGCAAGTGTCAAATTTGCAACAGTAATTTGCAAACAGACTATTTAAAAAGAACACAAACCATTACCTCTACAGCACACAAGCACGTATTGACTGAAATTGCGACAGACAGCAACAGCCATTTTTCAGTTGATCACAACTTCGACAAATGTTAAAAACCCTGAGCCTCTCAAAACTCCAGCTGAAATTGCTCCATTGCAACAGAGGGAGAAGCTGCAGGGAAAAAGTAGGTTTGTCCATGACAGAAATTCATCCAAGTGTCTCTGGAGCAGCTGTGACTGCAAAGGGAGAGCTGTGAAGTCCAGGAGGATGACAAGGAAATAGAGGGGAAAGGCAGCACAGGCATAGCAAGTCAGGACCACATGCCAAAGGAGATGCTTTTAGCTGTATTTCACATTTGTTGCTCAGTTCAAGACCACCTACTGTTTAAGTAAGTCATCCATCTTTTTGAGCAGCATCATTATACTTATTCTCATCAACAACCACATAAAACCTTAGAACAAACTAATTAATTTATGGTTTACCATCAGTACATTTTTCTCCACACTGCATTATTTTCCACACACACACTTGCAAACATGAGCATTTTCAGGTGTTCTGTAGCAGTATTTTCATCAAGCAACTGCAACTGTGAGGCTGAGTCTGTAAGATCCCTTGCTGCAGAAACTGGAAGGAGCCCAGCAAAAGAGGCAGGAACAGCAGGAGGAACCTCTCCAGTGAATTTGGCTTGGCAGGAACGGGTTCCACCCCTGCCCTGAAAAGGAGTTTTAAGTACAAAAATATCCACAGCTGATTGCTAATGGCAGGTTCTCTCCTTTTAGGGGAGCTGACTTGAGACCTGTTGGCAATTAGAATTTGCTGGGTCGTGAACATTCACATCTGCAACCAAAGCAAGCATGGACAGGATCTGTGCGTCCTCCGCTACGTGAGGTACACACAGAAGTCTCTCAGCTGTGGAACTAAACCAGATCAGAAATGGAAGACAGTTCTTTCTACAGAGACAAGGGAGCAAAACAGGGGACAGGATGAGACGCTGATCTGGATCAAAACACCTGAACAGTTTCCTTCCCATGCCAGCTGATGCAGCAAGACAGGAGGAGCCAATGCCACCAGATAAACCCAAGTGCCATATTTGAGAAATCGTAGCACATCTTAAGATGCCTGCACAGGGCTGGCAAATGTGTCAGAGGTTTATCAGGATGCCTGCAACCCACCAAGTGGCAATACAAGACCAGGCAGGATACACATCCCACAGTACCCAAAATTACCTGGTTTAAGCAACAGATCCCAACATCCACGTTGACTTGGTGGTGAGCTGAACTGCTCTCAGCTCCGCTGCCAGAACTGCCAGTAAGA
Source organism: Microhierax caerulescens (assembly GCA_035590215.1). Taxonomy (NCBI): domain Eukaryota; kingdom Metazoa; phylum Chordata; class Aves; order Falconiformes; family Falconidae; genus Microhierax; species Microhierax caerulescens. Next base: position 55,546,166 of record JAVJGJ010000057.1, on the reverse strand, counting down.
CATTTGCATTCACAGACCTGCATGTAGGTGTTTCAGTCTGGAGCTGAATCCTACACCAATGACACCAGCAAGAAGCAGGCTCAAAAAAACCCCAGAAAGATGGGGTGGTTTTTGCAAGTAACGGTTAGTCTGTGGAATTCCATGTCACAGGACTCTGGGGATCCTACAAGTTTACATGGCTGCAAAAGCAACTAGATAACTCACAGGGTGGGGGGAAATAACCTACCCTGCAAATCAGAGGCTAGAAAAATGTTCTGGCAAAACACCACTGTGTATTTGCCCCGTTTCTTTACTCCTCCCCTGGCACATACCATTAGCAACTGCCACACAGGATACTGGCCTAGAGAGATCTCGCTTTCGACTTTGCACAGGTATTCACACATTCCCTATGGTTCAGCATCCACTATGGAATGCGAATATTGCCACTGCATGAGAGAGAAACAAACAGCTGGTCCCAAACCCAGCTAACCAAGGTGACTACCAGACAAGACCTGAACAGATCCTGAGGTGAACAGCTACGGATCACTCAGTTCAACCCTAATTCAAAACAGACTTAAAGCCAGAAACCAAAGTAGTGGAGCACTTGCAGATGGGAAGAAGCTGCTGCTAGTATGTTGTTACTGGATGGCACGTTCACAAACATTTGTGAAATATTGGGGGGGGGGGAGAAGAGGAATTCATGTTGAAATGATTAATTCTTCTTTTAAAGCAAGCTTTGTGTACTGTGCAGGAAATTTATGGCCTTATGCCACATATTCCACAATAAGGAGAAGGGGAAAGACTCACCAAGATTAGCACCATATATTCTGTGTGCTAGATGAGGCAAAGAGTCTGTGGGAGGGATGCTGGCAAGCAGTCATGTAATTAAAAATTGTAACCTAACCCAGAGAGACAAGAAGGAGAAATTACACTGGCTTTTCCAAACTCGAGACAACATGACTTAGTTCTCTGTTTTTAAAAATAAAACACATGCTTTAATGTGGCCATTTATAAAAGAACTATTTTATTACCTAGAAAGCAGAATCCAGAAGATGGAGTACCATGGAACTAGGATTCATCGAAAAACTATGAAGACTATGATGAGACTTTACACTTAAGGGCAATGAGATGCTTTCAGATGAGAACAGTTACACTTTACATGACTAAATCCTGGCATGCACACATACATGCATATGTACACACATATATATATATATATGTATATACACATACATATACTCATACCTCAACAAGAAATCTGCTAAACAGCTATTTCTTTTTAAAAGATTTATGATGAACAGACCACAGCATACGTAATTCTTTTGAACAGATTTTTCTTCAAGAGCTCCTCTCTTGGGGGAAGGGTTTATTTAGCTTTTTGTGCCAATTGTATTTAAAATATATTCTTGCTTTACTATAAACGTTTTATTTAGTTATTACTTTACTGTTGCTTCTGATTAAGCACTGTTACAGTAATTCCTTTTTTCTTGCTACTAACGTTCTCCTCTTGTTCCTTCTCAGCACTGCATTGTCCAGCCACCAGACAAGACGGGAGCTACCTCAAATATAACAAGACTGTAACAGTCTTCCCTCTCCTGTTAGAGCTGCATGAACAGTTTTCAATCATAAATCAGTGGTTTACTATTAAAAAAGACCCTCAGCTTCTTTCAGAGCTCTATTTGAAGCCCACAGAGAAAGCAGTTGCAGAAGTTTTCTGTTGCTGTGTCTGGAGAAAAATGTGGTCAACCTAGCACAGGTACAGAAGACATTTTAGAGCAAAGATGTTCAGAGGTCTGTGTTGAAGGAAAAGAAAAATAATAATCTGCCAAAGAGAACTCCACTCTCCCAAAGAAAGACTGGCACTCCAAATAACAGGACAAGCTTCAGAGAAGCCAGATCTTGTTTCAAGCCAAGAGGCAGATACGAAATTGTTACAGCTGGTTTTCATTTTGACAGGTCAAGAGAGATCTGCAAATCCTGCACACTTATGGCACAGGAGAATTAATTTATCCGGCCAGGGCAAAATCAAAAGCAAGAATCACCCCCTCTGTTTACAACTTTCAAGGAAGACAGAGGCTCATATTTCCTAAGATCTGCCTTTCAACTGCAGCAAGCATAAACAGCCTTCTATAAAGGAGAAAAAAAAAAAAAAAAAAGAAGAAAAAAAAGATGTAGAGGAAATAGGACTGGAAAAATAATATTAGAAGAAAACTAATTGTTTCAGGGCATAATTTTGTTTGTATCAACTACATAAGGAAGAAACGCAAGTCTATGCAGGAATGATTAAGAATGCAGGCAAATGAGGGGTGTTCATTCAAATTAAATTAAAAGTTGAAGAGTTATCTCATACTTATGTGTGAAATTAGCTACCTGTAACCATCTATTTTCAAAAGACCTCAAACTATGACTATATATAGTTGTTATATATAGAGATATATATGCATACTTATGCCCATTTCAAATGCAGCAAAAAGATAAACTGAGGAATCAGAACTGTGCTTCTCTACACATGCTTACTCAGCAGCCAGATTCAAGTTTATAGCTAAGAAAATGCATTGAACAGCACCAAATGGAACACTGATGTTTGTGTTGTGTCTTTGTTTTCAAAACCACACAATATGTTGAAACCCAGAATCATCAAAGAGGAGCTGGATTCAGTGGAAAATACTGATTCATGAACAGAAACTTTTCAGAAACACATGCTGGGTTTATAAATAACCTGTAAGAAAGATTTCTCAGCTCCCAGGATGTCAGTGAATAAAAGCATGTAATAACTGATAGCTTGTGGATTAGGGAGCTTTTCTGGGGTATTTAGTATTGCAGTTGTACACTACTACTAACAGATTGTTCATTTTTGAAATTTGCCTTCCCCAATTCACAGTGGAAACTGTCCCAAAGTTTTCAATAGCTTTCTAGTCCTGAAATATAATATAATTATTAAAAATTTTCAGAATAACATGTGCTCTGAGACATGCTTTCCTCTGGGCAATGTTACTAAGGCATGGACATCCCTTGGTCTATATCCAGGTCTAAAACCAAGATAAAAAGATTTCTCTGCTGAGATAGATTAAGTGAATAAAATTAAATCTCGTTACTTTTTTTTAAAGTATGTGTATATTTAATATTAAGCATTAAAAGTTCTGTATTTGGCTTTGGAGGCAAAATGAAATCAAATGGAAAGCCTTCTATGTGCTTTCTAGAGCACTTTCTTTTTCCCCAAGTAGCACTTCTGTGTTAATCTTAGGCATATAAACATAGGTTTAATTAACTGGAGGACAGTTTGCAATAAGGCAATGCACTGTGGGAAATGCTGTAATGAAAAACAATACCTTCCACTTGTGATTCACGTTTACTTGTCCAGTCATTTTTGTCAAAATCAGACTACATCAGTGAAACCAAGATCTGAAATATAAGAGAAAAATCCTCAATGAAACAACAGAAGTCAAAAGACAGTGCATGTTC
>JAVJGJ010000057.1:55515662-55542625 GCA_035590215.1 Microhierax caerulescens | reverse complement strand
AACGAGTTGAACTACCATCCAATTTGCTGCAAAGGATATAAAAAAAAACCCTCACCAATCAACCAAAAACCCTTCTATAAAGGAGAAAAAAAAAAAAAAAAAAGAAGAAAAAAAAGACACCACCATTTCTGCCTGAATAAAAGCAGTGAAAGAAACAATGCAAAATGAGGGAAGTTAGATAAGGTCATATATGTTAAGGGCCTAAGTAGAGGTAGGAAATTAAGAGTGATCTAAAAGAAAAACGAGTTGAACTACCATCCAATTTGCTGCAAAGGATATAAAAAAAAACCCTCACCAATCAACCAAACGCCACACATAAAAGGATAATAAAGAGAAGTATGAGCAGATAGGGTATCTGGTCAAGAGTTCAAGACTGCATTCAAGTTTCCTGGGGTAACTGAATACTGCTTGGAAGCCAACAAAACATTTATGCCCTTCCTAAGCAAAGGAAAAGTTATCAGCTAGAAACTAACAAGGCAACTTCTGTGTTGCTGGGTATTGGGAGGACAAAAACCCAGTTTGCAAGGTAACCCTCAGCCAATTCCCTAAACACAGCCTACAGCTAATCAGCAGTCAATCCCCTTCTTGCAAGACAGACTTTTTCCTAACTGAAAGGAACGCTAATGAGAGAAATGAATGCCAGTCCTACAACATATATTATACATGTTAAAAATACGTACAGACTCTGTAAAAACCCACTCGCACAGTTCCCTTATCTGGGTAATACAGAAGAGTAGTACTAGCAGAGGCAAAAGAACCACGTCTAGTGCCACAGAAAAGCGAAACTGAAGGTCCTACAGCCTTTCCGTTGAAGCTGCAAAACAAAACCCAAAGTCAGCCTTCCTTTGTTCACTTTCACACTTTTTCCAGAAACCTGCACTGATGAGGAAGCTGGGTGTGTGCAAAGAAGTTGTCCAAAAATACTGTTTGAATAAAAACCCACCTCAAAGAATCTCACAACCATCTGTTGTGATTCGTAACAGAGATGTATTTTAAACTATACAATCCCCTGAGGCATGCTGCTCCTCTCACCCGCCCCTCTTTTATGATTCAGAGAATCCTGCCTTGAGTAGCACCAACATAGAGCTCCATCCCAGGGAATTAGAAGATACAGGAAGACAAATATCTTCCATTTTATCTAAAGTCAGTGAGTGTCCCTCAGCATTCTGTAAATTCTCTACTGTCCTGATTTTGAGATTTCCCCACAGAAAACCTTTGAGCTGAGGTTTGCATGGAGAGGTGATGGAAGGAATATTAACTTTTCCCAGAGTAAACAGCAGGCTATGCATCAGAATAGTACTGCTTCAAACAGCTGCCAGCAGGTCAGAGAGGCAATATATACTACCTGGAGACAGAAACTGTAAAACCACCCCACTGATGGCAGCTACAGAAAGACATGGATGGGGAATGCCTAACATCTCTCCACCCCCACAGCAGGAAGGGGAGTGGAAGTCTTTGACAGCCTCACCACAGGAAAGGTTTCTCCTGCTGCATCTTGCTTTTACCAGTAGAGCTCTGAAGGACATCTCATAGCCACCCACACAGCAATTGGCTCTGTGCCCACCTCCTCCTCGGAGATCTGGGGAAGCCAGGAAGGCCAAGTGCAGGTGTCTCAACCTATAATGCGGCTGCAGTGACAGTAAGGGAGCAAAGGCTCCTGCAAATTCACCTGGTTGAAAAACCAGTGGTCTCATACACAGAGCTTCTGAAAGACAGACTCCATGAATGTAAATCAACTGGTTGTCTCAAGAGAGGGTAGGTTAGAAAGAAAGTGCAGATCATCATCTGACCTATCGCACAGGGATTAGGACAGAAACATTGGCATTTAGGGAAAGGAAGCAGCTACAGAGAGTAAATACAGCAGCAAGTACCTGCATGGAGAGCAGGTAAGTAGCTGTTATCTGACAAGGGAAAGGAGTGGCCGTAGGAAGTACCAGAGATCAAAGATACAGTAAGTAGAGCAGGGAGGAGATTAAAGGGCTGAGCTGCAGACACCCACCCAACCCAGGCTGAGTCAGTACAACAGCATAGAAAAGACTAGGGAGAGCTCAAGCCCCAGCCCCAGTAGAAAAGAGAGTCCTGCTGCTCACATGCCTCTGGGTACAGAAATCATCACTGAGAGCAAAAAAAACAGCCGAGGTAGGGCTGAGGAAGAGGAATCAGAAAAGATGCCAGCCACTGGTGCAAGTGGAAGGCAAACACAGGCACTGTTCCTACACCACAAGCACTTCCCAGCACTGCAAATGCCTCATCACCACGGTGCTCTTTGGAAATGGCAACGTTTGATGCCATGTCAAACAGCCTTCTAGCAGAGTCACACTGCCACAGCCTCCATGCCCAGAGCAGGAAACACTTCAAAGCAGCAGCTGGGAAGCCATTTATATTGTATCCCAATATAAATGCTCAGTCATCCAGGACGTACAGATACTTCCCAACTCGGGTTAAGGATTTGCTGTAGAAGGTCAGGAAACTGAGTGTTACACTTGTGACACTCAGCTCTCCAGCAGCCAACCCCATCCCAGGAAGGATCTGCCTTGGTTTGCAGCTTACCCTGCTGTCTGGTTTAGCATAACAAATGTGGTTTGACCTCCTCTGCAGCAGCTGCTGCCTTCTGCTGCTCTTCCTGGATCACTGTCAGAAGGCACAGAAGGTAAGCTATAGCAGCTTGGCCTGCAAAAACATCATTTCAATCCTCCTTTCTTTGAGGACACTATTCATAATGTCTAACAAGCAAAAAAGGAAATGGAGATAAAGAGCAGCTGACTGCAACTAGTCGATGGAGTGATAAGTCAAGTAGTAGTTTGCTCAGTCATACAATAGGGTAAGTAAAAAGAAAACTGCAGGCAGTACAGCTTGGTGACCTAGGGGTACCAAAAAGAAAACAGCAAAGTCGGCTGCCACTGACTAGTAACAATGAGATGAGTCTGTCCCTCCTCACTGTGAAAGCTAAGGGAAAAAAAATAGCAGCACTTCACTTTTTGACAGCTAAAAAGCTGAAGGGATTTAAAGTGCACATTTAAAAAGAAATGGAGAACTGATTCTCTTTCTACAGAGGTGCACTTTAATTCAACCAAAGTCCTCAAATACTTAAAGGCAGTCACTGCTTTTAGCATGCAATATGGCACCTACTAAGTGTCACAGAGGAAGCTGCTGGGTGTCACTAACTTCAAATTAAAGCACGACATGACAAAATGCAAAGTTGTTCCTATTGCTACATGTAAAGTAAGCTTCTAAGAAAGCACTGCTGTCAGGTCCATTTTGTAAAATAATTGCCTGTCACAACAGCTAAGTCATTTTAGGAAGTGCTTTATAAAGAATAAGCTAAATATAGCACTAAATTTGAGGCTTACAGACCTCAAGTGCTTTTTCCAAATTACCTTTAATTTCAGTATCACATTCAACAGGTCAGAATATGGAAAGGCTTTTCCATACTTCAAGAGTTTGAAGCCCGATTTTCACAGGTGTGAAGTGCTTACAGTTGTCATCAGGTTTTCTGAAGGCATAGGACAAAGAACTGTCAGTTGTGCTAAAGAAAAAAAATCATTTAGTCCTTTCCACAGAAGACAAACCAGTAACAACAAAACTTATTTGCACAGTGAAGTCCAAAAGGATTATGAATTTAAAAATTAATGGTTAGTCTTGTCTTTACGTTTAATACCAGCGTGCCTTCAGTAACACTCAAAACAAAGCACTCCTCATCACTTGCTGCAAGCTTGATATTAGTGCATATTTCATATTTCTGTAAACATATTTAAGCTAGCTTTGGCAGACAGGCTACAAATGTTTACAAATGATTTCTGCATAGTGTAGATTGCCTGCTAATAGGTATTTTCTAAGTACTAAGCAATGAATGGTTAGACTTCAACAATGAAATACAGTTTCTTTCTGATTAATTACCATTTGCAGTAGAAGTGAAACATGAATATATGGAGAAAGATGACATGGTAGTCTTGCCTCAATTTTTTGTGCTTTAAAATGAAAAGGTAGATTTCCTGCCATTTTTAACATGTCATCCATTGCCAGTTTAATTTTGCTAAGATTCCTCTTCAGCCTGTCGCTTTGATTAGCCAACAGAGAAGATGGAGAGCACTTACAAGAGCTGTTTATGAGATAGCAAATGCTTCAAAGGGCCTATTAGGTATGTATTAGAATATCAATTCAGAGCAGTGGAAGTTACTTGTGGAAAAGAGACACTCTCCATTAGATCTCTCCAGAAGATATATAACACTTTCAGCCTTGAAGCTGTGCATCTAATTTAAGATCTTCCAACAGCAACTCATCCAAAATTGAAGCTACCATTTATTTTCTTCATGTTCAAGAATTACAAGCAGTATGTAGCACTACACGGTGCAGTGCATCACTTTAAACTACCATTAATAAAGAAATTGTTTTGTTTTTAAAAAACATTGTAGAGTCAGTCCTCTACTGTGGGGGACTGGGAGGAGAATGTGGGGAGAGGCAAAGCACAAGCAGCAAACTGTATGATGCAGAAAAACCCCACGTAAATTCTCTCCCATGTTCTGACATGGCTGGTACTGAGCTACTGTGAGTAAGCCCTGCTGAACCTAAGTCAGCTCCTCCACAGACACTAAGGCATCCCCTGCAACACACACCACTGTGTGGAAGAGCTACAGCGCAGGATCTAGTAGTCCACGCATTACAAAACCCTCCACACCCTAACCCGTCCTCTCACATTCCAGGCGTGTTGACTGGCCAGCTTAAAGCTCCAAATGGAGATACGCTCTTTTCTGCTGGCAGACATACTCACTCCTTTTTTCTAGATGAGTCATCACTGGAGTTCTCTCATCTTACATACTACAGTCCCACCAAAAGCTGTAATGGCAAGTGAAGGACAGAAGGAACCAATGTTACACTGGGCAACACAGCTACCAATTCACGTCACACCATGCTCTTAAAGCTTTAGCATTTGCTCCCTAGAGCAAATAAAAGCCTTTATCACCCAGACTTGGTCAAACATGGGTGTTAAGTTTCCCTAGGTGTGACACAACCCAACAACTTGCTGCTCTCAAGGACAAATCAGGTATTTCACTCACCTTCCCTACAGCTGTGAGGTCTCACCTCCTCCCTGGTGCTCAGCATTTATTCAAACCCTTGGTGAGGGAAGCTCAGCTGACTAATCCGTCAGAAAAGTAACTCTGGAAGAAAAGCTAAGCTAGCAAAACAAAGTCCAAGCAGGACAGGAGGCAGCGCATGGACAGACCACCTAAGATTTGCCTTCAGCAGCTTCAAGCTGCTCTACCCAGTCAATGACTTCCTGACCCACTCACACCATGCGAGCCAAATGTCCTATAACAAGGTTTCTAGGGTTTGGGTCAGTCACTTCTTAAAAGCAAGAAAATATAGGCATTTCCATGCAAAACTGGAGCTAACATGCCCTAATCTTCACTGGAATCCTTTACGTTACTCTTTGAAGAGTCTATTCCCCCCAGAGAAGAGCCTGACATGCTGTCTGAGCAAATCAGTAAGGCAAAAACTCAGTAAGCACAAACTTAAATCTAAGGATCTGGACCCATCAGATCCAGAAAGGATTTCAGACTTCAGGCATACTAATGTGAGTTTTGGAAAAGGATTTGTTCACCACCAGTGAAGCCATTTAGGAAAGTGCATCATATTGACTACACATACAGAACATTTTCCTGGTTTTATTTTGTTCTTCTCAACTTCAGAGAGACCGAAGGCCTTAAAAGAGCAGCTCTGATAGGAAAGCACAAAAAACACCAGGAGTGGAACTGCTTGTCTCATCAACAGGTGACAGCCCAACAGCCCAAACAATAACGGAAGATGACATCGACTGCAAAAGACTCTGTGCATAGGCAATCCTCATCTGCATTTGCAAGCCCAAAACAGCAGCAGAACTAACTACCGAGGCCAGAGCTATTAGGCACGCCTAAGCAGACAACAGACAGCCTTAGAAATGCAACATGTGCCTCGAAACCTGGCAAACCTCCCCCCAGGTGAATTTTTTTCACCAGGAGCTAATGGACAACCTCACAGGTTTCCTCTGCACCAGAGCAGAGGCCAAGCCTGTGTGATTTTGCCCACTCTAATCTGTAATACTACTTCAGTTAGATGATACATTTCCTCTGCAACCAGAATGAACTGTCAGCTCTCCAGCAAGGGACAGCTGTGATGTCTATTAGATAAGCACCATTCAAATTTTGACTTGGGGCCTGCAGTGAAGAAAATTAGTATGGGAAAACACTACTTGAAATGACGCAAATGACTGCAGGCCCGTTATGATATTACAGAGTCAAGCGAGATAAGTTTCATGCATTCTAAAACTTTCACACGCTCACTTAGAAAGGTATATGCTTAATGAATTTAAATGCTAATCTCACATGTCCAGTAGCCAGCTATTAACATTAAGAACAACTGCTACTGGAAACAAATAATGGAAAATACTTACACAGAAAGTATTTTAAAATTACAAAACTGCAAATGTCATGCTGTTCTTCTGCACTCAGAAGTATTCCCTTTATTAATATTTCTAATCAGACTTCATACTTAAACAGTTTCCTGCTGTGCTTCATGATTTGTCCATAAATCTTTTTTATAATCAGAATGAATAATCTTTCTCTAAAGCAACGTCATCTTGTGCAGTTGATCACACATGACAATGAAGCAACACATCCTCAATGGGAAAGGAAGCATGGCTATAAAAGGCAGGCATGGAGAACATACTGAAATTTATCCAGTTGACAAGCTTGAATATTCTGTTATTTTATTCAAAACTACTTTCCTGCTTTAAGGTATTTTTACTGAAACTACAAATACTCCAGCTTTCCTTAGCAGCCTCTCAGTTTACTGATACCCCAGAAAACAATTAAAAATAAGGTAAGAATTTAACATGCTTCTATCAACTTGCTGCTATGGGACAAACACAGTCATTTGCATGATCCAGCTAAGACAAATCAGTCACATACAACCACAAAGAACTCAAAAGGAATTCCATTTTCCAAAGATGGAAGTGGTAAAAGCAGAAAAGAGGAGAAAAAAATAGCACCCTTTGCTCTGACATGTAGTATCTATTGCCTATGACTAAACCCTAGGTCATACATAAACTTTGAAATGAAATAACATCTTGTATATTTGCTTATAAACCACAAAGTTCTCAACCTTGTCCCTCTTACATCAACTGCTGGGGTCAAAAAAAAAAAAAAAAAAAAGCAGCAGCTTATTCAGGTCAGACAACTGCAAAGACCAAGACAAAATATTAGCATGATTAGCTGCTTAGTGATTGGCATGAAGACAGATTTGATCTGTTCTTCCTAATAAAGGAAGAAAAGGAGTTTCCATAGTTTGTTTCACCTGGAGGTAACTAGTCTGGTGAAGAGCCCTTCAGTCTGTGCCATACACCGCAAAATGGACCTACACACAGGTTTTTCACAAAAGGTATCAAAAAGGGTTGTTTATAGCACTGATGACTAACGGATTAAGCTGTTTTAAGGAAAATTAGAAACCACCTTGCTTCTAAAGTTCATTCCTAAATCCCACTCCTCACTGGAAATAATCTCCAATACCATGCAAAAGGTTTGTGCTATGAGAGTCAGGGGAAGGAGCACATAACATAATGCTTCTGAAGTAATCCAGGTAAGCCAAAGCACAGGATGGAAAGCCAGATGCCTGCTTTTAAAGAAAGTCAAATCCTTTGAGGTTTATAAATTCATTAAAGATGTATGTGTCCATTTTTATCTGTGTCTTATGATAGGAACGGTTAGTGGAAAGCAGACATTCATAATCCTGCCAGAATCCAGAAGAGGCCCTCTGCTGAGGACAGCTAGCCCAGGAGCTTCCCGGCCAAAAAAGCCCTTCAAAGGAAGTCCTGCAGCACTTCATCCCAGAAAAGCAAGCACTGAGAGGCATAAATGGGGGATGGTAAAGGGGTAACCTCTGTTCTGCAATAAATACAGAAAAGTCCAGGGAAAAGGTAACGCCAATTCTCCTTCACGGGGAGCGTTCATAGCTCTCCATTGCTCAGGGCAAGAACTGAACTATATCAAACAACTGTGTAAGAGAGTGAACACACATAGGACACTTAGTCTTTTCTAGATAAACACACAGAACTGACAACAGCAAAACCTCAGTCAGCAGCAGACACAACCCATTTCCTTTCCCCACTCAGAGCACTCATAGGGTACCACCAACGCTAGAGGGAAAGCAGAGGAAGGGAGCTGGAGGTACAAGCCAGAACAGACACGTAGAACAATGCTCCTGCTATAGTCCCTGCCATAAAAAGTCCAAGCTGCTGTGGGCCATACAAACATGGTCTTATTTACTCAACTTGTCAAAACTTCCAGGTCCTCCTTTGTTTTAAAAAAGCAAGGCTGTTCTAAAAACATTTTCTGACTCAAATGACCCAAGGTCAGGGTTAGCATCAACTCCTTTTAATACTGCAAATTATTCCAGTAGCCTCTGAAAGGGCAACAAAAACCCCAAGTGGTTTGCATGCAAAGGAACTAATGAAGCCTAGTTCACTAGAGTCTTGCGTACAACCTACTTGTAAACTAAACCGCACAAGACTTTCACATGGATGGCTACAAAGGGGTAAATTGTGATTGAAGTTCTTTTCCCTTGTACAGATTATACAGCTTCTCTTTTGAGTGGATGCTCTGATGCCTCAAATGGCATCTGCTCCTACTGCTGCCTCTCTTTTGGCCAGAGCAGCAGCAGGGTCTCTCTCCAAAACCTGCTTACAGCTTAAATAAAGATTGGTAAAAGCTTTGAGTACCTGCATGTTTCCATCTCTTTGTAAGATCTAGTCAACGTGTTATCTAAGTTTAGGAGAGGGAATGGAAAGATCGCAAGTAGCCTCCCTTCTGTGGGAAACAAGAGCTAAAAATGGGCAGCCCGGATTGTTTTGAGATCCTACCACCAGCAGCAAGTCAGGACAGGTTTTCTGTTAAGTTACCTCCACCTGAGCAATGACTGATTTTGAAACAGCTACAGACTACGCTGAGAGACAGCATAAACCCACTTGCATATCTACCACCCATGCTTCTACTCATGCCATGCACAGCTTCCAGTTTTTCCAGGCATCAGCCAAAGGCTCTGCACAAATGCTACAGATTGTTATGCTACATGACTGTCTTACAGCAATGGAAAGGGAGTTCGAGAGTTTCAGAAACACCACTCTCCTAACAGCTTCTTGCAAGAGGCTACTGTTACATTGGTAACATGGACAGAAAAGCACAAAGCAAAAATTTCATAAAAGCACTTTTGTAAATTGTGCAAGTATTCAAATAAAAAATGAAAACAACTTATTTTGCTCAGAGAATTACTTTTTCCTCTGGAGACGAATGTAAGATGACAGGTTGCCTTGAAAATAAGTCATATAATTAACAGAGAACACCTTCAAATTAAAAGAAAAAACAAGACACCATCAAGATTCAAGGCAAAAGAACAAATGGGAATTGAAGAACAAGACCTCCTTGGAAGGAGAGCTTTAATTGCATAGCCTTCACAGCAGGCAGCGGGGGGCAGAATTTGAAATGGAACACAGCTGTAATTGCATGGGCATTTGCTAACTAGGTCTGTATTTGCTAAGTAGGTCTATGTATTCTGTTGTGCAAAATAATTAAAAAAAAGAAAATCAAGAGATAAGCACTTCAGCCTGTATGGGGCTTGGACACCTTCCCAGAATTAAGGGTATAAGCAAAGACTCTCATAAGCAATGAAGGATGCCAGAGCAAACACTTCTATGCAACTGGTCTGCATTTGCCTGTCTAGCCAAAAATTAAACGATGCACTTTCTTCTTTTTATTGGCAAACACACAGTACAAAAGTGCAATTAGTGGATAGCAGTTTTACAGACTTCAGTCTCTCACCCACTTTCACACAACATCACTGTATGTCAACACCCAAATTTTAAATACTGTTATACTTAGTATATACCTCATATGTTAACTCAGGAAAATAAAAAAATCCAGCTTTCTACATTTACTTTTAAACAAGTTCTCTGGAGAACAGCCAAAGTGTCCTGAAGCCTGCTGGCAAAAGTCAGTTGGATTTCCAGCACAGTCACACTCTGATAAAAGGAGCTTCAAATCCAGTCTCAAACTACACGTAAACTCTGAAGTATAACCGCTTCATCTTGCAAAGACAGTCAAGGAACTAGCATTAGGCAGTGGCTGCTAGACTTCAGCTTGGAAAAGCATTTTAACTAGTCCACTAGCAGTAACCATCTTCAAATCTCCAAGAGACCAGCAGCCAAAAAGGTGGGATTTACAGTTAATAACTACCCAACATAATAGCATTTACAAATAGGCTTGCTTAGCAGATACCTGGTAAGTGGTATTGATAAACATAATCTGAAAAGCATTTGTATGAAGCCAAGTATCATTTTGTGACCTCTTCAGGCTTCACAGTCACGAAGGAAGAGGTTTAAAAGAACACACAAATCACTGAAAGTTGAATTGATGGTATCAGCTCAAAGCCAGTCCAGCCAGTCCAGACAAAGAAAACAAAACAGGCGGTGGAAGAAAAGATGACAAAAAAACCCCCACACCTTTCCCCATACCTAAGCTGATCTCATAAGCATCACTGTTTGTATAGCACACTCACACATGCTCTTCCAGTCTGATGGTTGCTGGTAGTCATTTCTCCCTTTTTCAGCTCTCAATAAAACACAAGGGACTTTGCAAATAATTCCTAACGGATATCGCTAATTGGCAGAACCAGAATTCATTGTACATAAATCTAAATATTTGTACCCATTTCTCAGCATCCCACTGCACTGCATTCATCTGAAGGCTGAGTTCAGAAACTATTATGAGATTGCCTTCAAATTGCCAAATGCTTTCAGGTCTCAGCAATATCAGTCAGGCTTTGGTCCTTCTTCTGCTCCTGCTGGTGCTACACAGTTCACTGGTAGCTGTCCATACTTGTTCCTTGTTTGCTTTAACAAAGTACCCAAAGCAGACTCAGACATTTGTAAGAGAAAGATCTAAGAACAAGGAAGGGAGGGAATGTCTCATACAACAAAAATAACCATGGTAAAAAAATAGATCTAATCTGCCAAATGATGAGGTATCTTCTTATGCATTTTTTAAACTTGGTCCTTTTCTTACATGAATAGCATACGCAGCTCTGCTATTTACTATGATCCTGACTGTACTAGTGCCTTATCCGAGTCCTGCCCTATTTTTTCATAGTCAGTATTGTCAGGAGAAGAAAGAAAAAAAAGGAAGAAAAAAATAAAAGGTGGGGGGGAGCAGGGGGAAGTGATAACATTGCTTTCCAGTTTGTCCATAAGCTTATCAGGCAATGCTGTCCCTCTTTGAAATAAGCAAAATAAATTATTAAACAGTCAGGAATCAAGATGCTCAAATGTTCCCATTTCATTATTAGAGAAAGGCAGGAGGAGTGCACAGCCCAGCTTTCTCTCCTTCCAGTGGTCCAACAGAGCAAGACCTCCTGCCAAGAGGAGCTGCCTCTTTTGCTGTAGCTTCTTTTTCACCTGCTTTTCTCCGTGGTTTTCACCCAGTGAAAGATACTTTCTTCATCTCAAGCAGCCGTGGTGTCAAACAAGCCACCTATATTTACACTTGTGAAAACAGCAGTAACTGTCATGCCATAACCAATAAAGCCCAAGATAATGAAGTAAAACCATGGCACAAGGTTGATTACTGCAGTAATTACCATAGGCAGATAGATTCAGCTGTGAAACTTTTTATGAAGTGGCATGAAAATAGATAGCAATAATATGTTTCTCAGACAGATTAATAAATCCTTTCTAACCTTCTCTCAAAACTGGCAGGCAAGGGAACTTACTCGCAGTTTTAAAAAGCAAGCAAAGAACTAAAACTCAATTTCCATTAACAGGCTAGCACTTGCAGAAGAAAATTCTTATAACTGCTTGGGACTGAAGTTAGTCAAGGCACAGGAAAGAGTGCAGTTACCTTTTGGTGTGGCATAACATTTAAAATACATTTCAATATGTTTAGAATAGTGCCCTCAACTTTATTCTGTAAATGGATGAACTGGCCTGTTAAACCTGTTAGAGGAAACAATTAAGGGAAGATTCCAAAGCCACGGAAAATAGGACGACCTAGAAATGCATGTATTTTTAAAATCAGGAATCTGCAAGTAAATCCAGGGTTTACATTGCAATCTTATTTGCTGCCCTGCTTCAGTAGTGTATCTGCTGCCATCCAATCTAAAGCACAAACATTTTGGATCACCTCTCCTATGAAGACAGGGTGAGAGTGCTGGGGTTGTTCAGCCTGGAGAAGAAGTTCCAGGGAGACCTCACAGCAGCCTTCTTTTCCTACAGGAAAGCTGGAGAGGGAGCTTTTACAAGAGCATGTAGTGATAGGACAAGGGGGAATGGCTTTAAACTGAAAGAGGGTAGATTTAGATCATACATGAGGAAGAAATTTGTTACAATGAGGGTGGTGAGACACTCGAACAGGTTGCCCAGAGAAGCTGTGGCTGCCCCATCCCTTAAAGTGTTCAAGGCCAGGCTGGATGGGGCTTTAAGCAACCTGGTCTAGTGGAAGGCATCCCTGCCCATGGCAGGGGGGGGTGGACTAGATGATCTTTAAGGTCCCTTCCAACCCAAACTATTCTATAATTCTACGATTTTTTCCATTCAGCAAGTCCTACTGCTTTCTTGTTGCTTACCTCCTTTCAGAAGATTTATTCATTAAAAAAAAAAAAGGATAAACCAAAACTGCACAAAACCAAAAAGCCCAGACTTTTCCACCTTCTGCTTACCTGTAGCATCTCTATCCAGTTAAGAAATCTGTCCAAGCACCCTACAGCACGTCTCCACTGCACCATCTGCTGAGGCGCTTCCTCCCAAAGCACAGCTCCACAACGTAAGGCAGGCCCAGATAGGGCTTCTTGAAGTCCCACCCTCCCTGTCAGCCTCCCCACCTGCACATTCCTCCATCCACTCTAGCACCAGAACTGCTCCTCTTGCAACCACACAAAGATCTGGTTCAAGGAAGGCATCTGGCAAAAACCTAACTTAATTACTCTGAGCTGAAGCTGCAGTGGAACCACACCCTCCGCTCAAGTGATGGCAGACACTCTAAACCAGCCTTTGACCTGCAGCATCCACCTTGTAGGTGTGTGGCTGAGATCTTACAGGGCATGGCCAATGGAAGTAGAATTAATTACCCTGTAATAATCCCTTTGTGTTCTACCTCGTGAGACACCATTTGTTCCCCTTGGTTCATAGGATAATTCTAGGAGACCGGAAACCTGGCTGTGCTCAGCACCCGCTACAAAATGTACAAACAAGGAGAGCACTGTAAGTTGCACCGGGCTTATGTATTGACATGTTACATCCTGTGAGGCAACTTGCGTTTAGTATTTAGTTTACTACGTTTTCACCAAAATGTTGTATCCATACACTTCAACAAAAGTGGAGTATGGTGAAGTTATAAACTCAAAAGAAAATACTACCTACCTACTTAGAGATAGCCTGTGCAGATCAGCAAGCCAGTAACTAATGTGGCTAACAACTTACACCAGAGTCAGAAGACTCCTTTGTGAGCAGGCAAGAAACTGCACAGAGACCACCAGAAGAACAAAGAGGGAACAGAGCAAGCGCTGCCCAGGGAAGGACGCCCTGGTACATGTCTGAAAGAGAGGGAGACCCAATTCCAGCTCAGAGTTGCAGTAGGGCATCCCTGCCATACTTCAAAATTTTTCGCTTGCCTTTGCTGGGAACCGTCCGGTCAAAGTTTGGGTTTTCCGGGAGGGCAGTATTGAGATTTATTTGGCAGCATATGAGTGGACAGAGAAGAATATGAAAGGATCCCTGAAATTATCTAAAAAAAATGCAGTTCCTTCCCACATACAGGGAATGGCACCACATTTCTAATGATTACGCTTAGCATACTGTAATGCTCACAACTACAAGATAATGAAATTCCAATGCTAGTACTAACATTGCTGCTTCTATAATCCTTATAATAATAAATACTCCTCTGCTGCCTTTTGTTTCTGACACAATCGCTACCAAATTTGAAATGCCTTCTTAAAGCTGGGTTTTTTCCCCCGTCTCTGAAGATGAAAACATATAGGTTACTACTTGCATAAGAGATTAAATTCAGACATACAGCATGGAGCTCCCATCCTGAATTCTTCACGTAACATTTTCAGATAGTGCAGTAAAAGCTGTATTATACATTACAAATTCTTTCCAGCACTGGCCATAAAGATCTGGCTAGAACTAAACTTATTTTAATACAGGGGAGGGAAGAAGAAAAAGAAAAAAAAAAAGCAAGGGTGGCACACTAGCATCCTTACCATTTCCTGCATCAGGGGTTGTTTTGAGCTATAGATAACTAAAAAAGAAGTCTGCCATCAACTTTGGCTGTTACAGGAAAAATCAAAAGGTTTATAACTTTTTCCCCCCTCTTCTTTTTTTTAATTTGCAATACCAGGCTATTTTCACAGAACATGTCATTTTATTGTCTTATGAGGTGAACATCTACTGCACTAACGGCCTATTATCATCACAACTCAAAGCTATATCTTCATATTCCAGTGGTAACTTTAAAAATGCCTCAGGGAAGAAATCACCAAATTGTTAAAATCAAATATGCTTTGAAGAATATTTGGGGTCTGTATTTAGGGGTGGGGAAAGATGTGCCTTTTAATTATTTTTTAATTAAATCAACTGTGAGTTTTAAAGTTCAGAGCATTAGAAACTACTTTGATGTTTCACTTCACATAATATGAACCTTTTAGCATAGTATAAACAATCATGTTCCCCCATCTTGAGACAAGCTTCACATCATGTGAACATGCAACTGAATCAAAAGCAGCTGTCAACTTAGACAAACTCATCAATTCTATACATAAAACAAAATAACCTGAGATATAACTCAAATAGTAATTTTTGCCCATGACTGGGTAAACGCATGCTGTAAGTGGAAAATACTTAGAAAGACATAAAAGGTATTTCGTAACTTCTGTTCTATCAGAATAATCTGTAACTCATTTTAATCCTTTGACATTCGTATTAAGGCATGTGGTATCACCTCCCAGTCATAGGAGAAGCAGTGAAACAACAGTTTGGGTATCCAAAATGCCAAATGTCACCCTATGACCATCATAGCAAAGGCCTTCACTAGAAGAGTCCCCAAAGTCCCTGCAAGTAGGGCAACCCTTTCCAGGGCAGCATATTAAAAGAAAATTATTTCCTAGGATTCAGCTTAGCAGTTGCAACACTCCTCCTAAAAGCTCCCGTGCCCACTGCTGCCACTGGGGGACATGGTAATGGCAACCGGAAAACCTAGGACACCCAACAGAGGCAAGCCAAAACAAGAGTATGCTGCCAATAACTCCACCAGCTGAAAACACATTTCACAAATTCATCTCAAGCACAGGTGTGCACAAAGCTTTTTTTTTTGTGACAAAATGCAGGATTAATCTCCCAGGAACCTCACCACAATTCGGTGATCAATGAGAAGTCAAACCGATTTGCATTACACCACCTGTTGTGTTTCTAGCCAACTTGATTTTTCTGACAGCTGGACACTTCTATAGGGTTATTGTTTTACAGACAGTTCCATGCTTCTTCAGAACTCGAGAAAGGTGTGTGCCAGGAATTATTTCTCCTGTGTTTTATATCAAACCTGTCATCACAATATCAAGGCAACGACAAGTGTCCTACAGTTTAATAAACCAAAGGGGAAATCCTGATGGAATATGCTCCACTAGCAATGGAGCCACTTTGATTTGACATCCATTAATTTAAGAAGCATCTCTGGTTCTCCTCCTTGCTTACGTACGTGGCATTTATTTAGGATAGTGTTTATATATGGTGTGATCAGGTCTAAGACAGAGAAACTGTCTATAGTGTGTACTGACCAACTGGCATCCAGCCTAATCCAGAATATAAAAATCTCACCATACTAAACACATGAGCTGTCTGCTTCGTTTTACAGGTCATGAATTCCAACCAGGGTGACAAAAAGCCAGAAATCCCACAGCCTAATCCACTTCATGAAGCCTCCTTGCACACAGGCTTGAACTAGCATTAAGAGCATTCTCTCAGCTCTTCTAATCTTTGATAACTGTTATCAGTCATTTTCTCAAGAATAAAGTTGCAACTTACTGCACAGAATTAAAAATCTTGTAGAAGATACTTTCTTTAGTATATGTCAATTAAAACATGGTGGGTTTCAGGAAGTTGAATTTTATTTTCCTGATGTTGGATTTTTTAAAAAGCAGTCAAGATACCTCTCCTAGGCAAGTAAGGACCAACAGAAGTTCAGGGAAGTGGATCACATGGTCGGCTGAACACTGATACTGTTTTTCAGATTCTATGAAAACAAATTTGTTCCCATGAAGGCCAAATTGGAGCCCAAAGCAATACTTTGCAGCTGATACAGAGAGTGTTCAGAGAAGGTATTTAGATTTGTCAGCAATTCTGTTGTAAACCACAGCAGTTCAAGTCAGCCTCAGACTAAAAGGAGAAGGGAAAGTGATTTGTACTCAAAGAATAAAACAAGTTCTCACTTGGCCAGGACCTTGAAGAAAAAAGGAGGAAGGAAAAAATAAAATCATTCTGTTAAGGAATAATTATTTAAATACTGTCAGACACGGAGCCCAAAGAAACAAACTTAAGAAAGGCAACTCTTTATAAGAATTAATTCAATGAGAATAGAAAAACGTAGTTGAAAATAATGTGATGATCCAATTCAGAGGTTTATCTGACCGATGTGTCAGACAGCCACATGTACATGCAGTAGTCTCTTACCACTTCAATGAATTAAAAGGTAACTAAACCAATTCAATGATATTTCAAGAGTCACTTACCCAGTGAAATAACAAACAGAAGAAGATAGTCCAATCTTTGATCTCCACAATGGTCCCACTCCACAAGAGTATCTTATTTAGCTACTCTGAATCCACCCACTTAGATCCTGAGATCCACTCACTAGGCTCTGTAAGAGCAGCTAAATTATTTTTATTAGAGAAAGACTTGATTATGACTCCTGTCATTAGTCACCACCCCCACATTGCATATTCTTTGAAGGGGCAAAAATGTGTTCCTTTAATTCAACAACTAAAAGGCGCCTGAACATCAAGTTAAATACTCCCAGGACCTGGTTTATTTTAACCTGACCTATTAACTCATGCAAAAACTGCAAACCGCCCTTAATATTAGATTTTACAACAAAATTAGCTCAAAGATTTAGAAACACCTCTAAGTACAGAAAACAGTATTTTAGAGTTACAAGGCCACAGCATATGTAAACACTGCATAAGAAAAGTAATGCTGTGCTAAGCTAGGCTCCACGAAAGCTAGGAGCATCATAACCAGAAGAAGACTTCTTTAATGAAAGATCGAGTTCTCCTTAATAAAGCAGACTTCTCTTGTGCAGATTGCATGAGAGTCTGGTTACTGCCCGTGTCGCTTGCACAAGTGATGTTCCCCTGACCCTGTGTCTGGTGTTCTTCCACTGCCAGTGTTTGTATATGGGCACCCAATGTAGTAACTGCTCCAAATACAGACTTTTGATTAAACTGTCCATTTTTGTACAGAACATAAGATACCACTCCCTGGCATGGAAATATGCGCAGGCCACTTTTCAGCCTACCCTTACAGCAGGGCAGATATAATACTTTTTCTTCTTCCAGTCAAAGCACCTGAAAGACAGCCAAGTCACAAATCAGCTCCCCATCTCAAATGAGACTTTTACCATGCTTCACATGCAACCATGATAATTTGCTCCTGTTTTCTCTAAGCAACAGATAAGTGTTCCTACAACAGGTGGAGCAAGTCTTCTATGCAAAGATTCCTTCTTTCTCCTCCTCCATTCCTTAACTATCAAATATGAAAGCAATACCTACTTCCAGCCTTCAGCTGCCAGGTCCACACCTCATGGAGAGTTAAGGATGTCAGAAGTTTTCAGGACCACGACTTACTGAGGCATTTACCTCCATACTTTATCACAAAACAAGAGCCATCACGTGGATCTAATTTTTGGATCACACGTACCCTGCTGCTGGAAACGGGGAGCCTGCATGTTTGACAGGATTAAAATGAACTTTTGTCCTGCTCATATTTCTGTTCCTTGGACTTCAGTACTTAGGTTAAACAGTTTTACCTGACTGACCCAGAAACCCTTCTGCAGAAACCCTCTCTTTCCACCACTTTTCAAAGTTAAACACACATGCATAGTAACAAAAAAATCTGCTGATCAGTCTTTTAAGTCACCAGCCTGGACAGCTGGGGGGGATCAGCTCCTGCAGCTGGCTGGCTACAGCACATACCTGCTGTTCACTTCAGGCATAGCCTAGGTCACTTCCCACATACCAACTTCTCTACTACTAGCAAGCTAGCCAGAGATGCAAAAAACCCAATTTTTTTTTTGCCTTTACTTCAGAAAGAGTAATACAAGATGCTTGTCTATGCCTACACTACATAATCTTTGCATACATCAATAACATCATAATGCAAAAATCCTAATATAGTTCAAAATACATCTATAATTAAAAAAAATTGCACTGATTCTTACGCTGATCTCACCACAGCATTGAACCTTAAACTTACTCATTTCAGACATTAGGACAAACAATGCAGGTCAATTCTCCCATTATGCAACATGCAACCACCATATTCTTAATCTTTTAAGCAGCGCCAAAGAATATGCCAGTTTCTGTACACATAAGCACTATTGGTCATGCTGAAATCCCTAGTGCGGTTGCAAGAGTTTATACAGCTTTACCAGACACTTCTCTCATGAACCATGAAGATATTTTGCAATGAAATTAGTTCTGAACAAGAAGACTTCCATAATCTTAGCTTATGTATCTGTAAGTGAACATACCAGATCAAGCTGTTGGTGGACCAAACAAGATGACTCAGTTTTGTTCCTAAGGAGCAGAATTCTTCAGAAGACAGCAACCCACCAAGAGAAAATTAGTGCTCTAAGTGAGACATCTGAACTAAACTCTTCCAAGTTTACAGGCTAGTGTGATCCTAGGCACAACTATGTATAAGAAGTCACTGAAAGGAATTTCGCTACAATAGATGTTACTAGCCATCAAGAAAGGCATTAAGGCACTTTTGCAGTATTAACAAATTTGATCTATCCCAAACTTTTCTTTGGGGGTGAAAAGAAAAATCATGGGATCCCTGTTTCAGTGGAAATAAGATTAATTATTTAGCAAACTATCATCTCCAAAGCAGAACCTGACCTTCAGGTTTTATTATTACTAATCAGACTTTAGAGAGATCATATTGATTGGATGCTGCAAACACAAGATACAAGGACTGTGCACTATGAGGAAGAGTACAGCATGGTGGGACTGCGCATCCATGCACTTGATCACACCTCGGATCAATTAGGAGACGGAACACAAGACAAGCAGTCCTAATTATGGACAACAGGAATAACTATAAAAGATTACAGACAACTGCCTTTGTAACTTGCCCCTACTGTATTATTGTATATAATTTCTAAAAGAAATGCACTTGCAAACAGCATTTTTCCACAATTACTTGGTGAGGAAAGGGCGAGATAGAGAAGCTGACAACCAGCACACCAAGTACTCCTACATACCCAACATTAACACTTGATGCTTCCTCTGAGGCAGATGAACCACTGCTGCTTTTAATTTTTTCAGCACAGCCTAGATTCCTCCATATACGGCAACACAAACATCTCCAGTACACACAGATGAGTAACTAGAAAGTGTTCTTCATTGCTACACAAATCACATGTGGCTACTTAGCATAGCCTAATACAAATCTGCATAGGAAGCGCTCCCCTCAGAACTGTCTGAAGTATTTTGCAAAAGAGCGTGTGCACCAAAAAAACATAAGGAAAGCCGCAATTACTCTTCCCAAGTCAATTTATACCTGTTACAGAAACATGGGGCCTTTGCTACAGGCACCTTAACACATACAAAAGCTTGGCAATACTGTAGTCAGGTAAGCACTGCACCAAAACTGGAGGGGATGACAGCACAGCTTCAGTCCCACCACTGTATGCCACTGAAGTCTGTGGGATGTCCTGGTTTTAAAACCTTTCCTGAACATTGGTCTTAAGAGGTACAAATCTCTGTGTGTGTGTGATAATTTTTAAATTATTTTTTTAATGTGAGTGTATATATGCATACATACATAAAACCCCTACTATTTTTACCTAGGAAGAAAGTGCAGTACCTGGCCCTGCACACTGCTTGCAGAGGCCCCCAGGGCTTCAGCTGCCTGTCCATTAGGAGAGTTGAATGACAGAGACCTGTCACTCTCATGTGTATCTTCCTGATGCTTACATTGTTTGGCTTGGCTCACAAGTACACCATCATAGGCAAATGCTGCATTACAGATCCACCACTCCATCTAAAATCCTCTGTTAATTGGTTTATTTGCAACTGTTAATCCAACACTGGTGCCGCTGGCTTTTTACGCAAGCAGCAAACAAACTGCAGTATCAGTTTTTACTGAGTTTTCTTCATAATTTTGCTCTTGCAACAGCTAAGTGCTAGCCAGCAAGAACCTCTTTCAAAATGGTTATTCTGATATTATTCTTATGCACAGGTCTAGAGATGAAATAAGAGATCATGAAAACAGGGTACCAAATTCTCTCCTTTCTCAAGTAACTGTTTATGAGGTTTTTTAAATGTCTTCAGTGTATTCAGATGACCCTGAGCTCAGCTGCTCTGCAGTGCACTTCCCCAAATTCATCAGACTTCAGTTAAAACAGAACTCCTTACTTTTTAAAGAACCAGTTCAACATTATTCTGCATATGTTTGGAGAAGAGTTGAGTCACCATCCCTGGAGGTATTGAAGAGATATGTAAATGTGGTGCTTTGGAACATGGTTTAGCAGTGTACTTGGCGGTGTTGGGTGAACAGTTGGACTCTATGATCTTAATGGTCTTTTTCAAACTAAATGATTCTATGACTCTATGTCTAAAGAAGCCTAAGTCTAAACATTTTGGACCATGAGGCTACAGGTGCCCAATACTTTCTGACTTCAGTGAAAGTTCAAAGCTCCAGCAGCTCTGCTCTTCTGCCTTTGAGCTTAGATAAAGCCACAGGATTATCCCAACTCAAGTACATCACTTAAATCACAGAACAGCCACACATACTAGGTACTCCTGATCTTACCAGTGAGAAGCCCAAGTGTTGGGAGTACAGAAGCTATACAGGTGAATCAAATAAATCCAAATAAAAGGAAAAATTAAAAAATCCAGTGTTTATCTGGTGGTATTCAAACAGATGTCAAGAACAAAGCTCGTATCACATTGCTGGTGCTCCAAAAGTTTATGCTAACAGAAAAAACTGCCTGAGATGCACCTATAGTATTTTATATATATAATTTTATATATTATTAATACTATATATATATATATAGTATTAATACAATAGACTAAAGAAAAAAGTCAGAAGAATCACCTCATCTGAATAACTACCTGCCACTGTTGCTGCAACCATGGCACTTAAATTGCTGAATGTAACAGCACTCATTAGATATTTTAGTGACTTGAACTCTTCTTGGGACAGTATGTTAATCCATCTCCCCTAAACTTGTTTCTTAAACTTTTGTGTGCTAGTGGATTCTCATATAGTTAAGTCTCCAAAATTCAAACTGATGATTCCAAGAATGAGCTGCGATAATAAACGGGTGTACAGCAATCAGTGTCCTCTGCACAGAGTATAAATCTCATCTTACCTCCAGAGACTTTCAGATACCAGAAGAGGCCTCTGACTTCACCCAAAAATGGCCACCACAGTCATCCAAGCCACTGTCACACACACTCCGCATCAAGTGCTTTCAGAGAACAGTAAGGCAAAAACATAGAGTAAGGACCGCTAGTTCACTCTGACAGTGGCGTGGGCTTCAAATAGACACAATCTCTACCCCCTTATTCCTTCAAATCTTAACTTTTAAGTATTTTAGTTGCAACAATGTTTATCCCATAATATTCACTGACTGCCAATGGATTTTGAAAAAAAAAAAAAAAAGAAGCATTACTGGATATTTTTAGTTGTTTTTTTTTAAATAAGTTTAATGACTACACGTCAAACACAAACCTAAACTTTTTGGCTCCAAAGCGGGCCTATAATTAGAAACCTCATTTGTTCTGGTAGTCAGGAAAGCTGTTTTCCCTAGGGAATGTTACTGAAAGGAAACCCAGGAAGAGTCGTAATGGCCAAACAACGTGAAATTTATTAATAACGGACACTGGTAACACAAAGCCATACTAACTAGACTTGCACAGCTACAAATTGCATTTTACCCCTAGAAACCATTTTCTTCCTAAATAAAATGCTTTTTTGGTCTCTCTCTCTCAATGAAATGCCTCAACCCGCTGTGCAAATTCACGTGGAACAGACCTAATAAAGGGCTTCTGCACCCAGAAGTTCATCTTTCTCAAGCTTGCACCAGCTCATCCATCAGAAAAAAAAAAAAAAAATGCTACATCTTTCCGCGCAAACCTCCTCTTCCGACAGTGAAATGCAAGACGACTGGTTACCTTGCCAGGACTAGTTAAGGATGAGACTTTCACCCTCTGCCTTTTGCCTCTCTCCTTCATACCTCCACTGCATTTTTATATCCGCTTTCCATTTCCAGCTTCTTTTTATGAACTTCCTTTCCCAGCCCCATTACCACACCTGCAAATTCCACTGACGTGCAGAAAAGTCATCTACAAAAACAATGTCATGGCAGGGGGCACTGGGTGCGGGTACAGGGGAAGGAACTAAGACAGCAAGTGGGTCTGGAAGCCGACAAGACTGAGACGAGTAAGAGGAAGAGAGAGAGGGAGAAATTAGACTTCAGATGCAAGGACCTGTGTTAACAGTGAAGTAACGAGCACATTCTCAGGTGCAGGAGGAAAGCATGCATTTCTGGAAACTACCCATGGAAGCAATTGCATTTTTCTTTCAAGCACTTGCACAGACCCCTACATGAAATGGTGAACAACAAGAGCATAAACACATGGCTGCTTTCTGCTTTAAGGAAAAGAGCAGCATCCAAGTGTCAAACTTCCTATCTCCAAGCTATTTTGCATTAGACATCAAGCAGAGCTCTCTCACAGTTTGCATGTAAACTATTCATATTCAGATGCTGGATACAAGCTGCAGGATTTGCCCTCTTCTAACAACTGGAATCCCTGATCTTCACAGCACCGCCAGCTTCTGAAGCAGTGTTTCCCAAAGCACAGCAGTGTCCTCCCTCACAGATCCCTCCTGTGTAAAGGCAGAGAGAGGTATCTCACCCATCATCTCTTCTCCCATTTCTAACCCTTACAGTTACAGTGGAAGGGGATATCTAAATGCAGAGCAAGCAGAACCAAGCACAGGGCTGTCCCCAGGCATTTAGTGACCCTCTCCTCACAGAAGACAAGAGCTTAGCAAGGCAGAGAACTAACCCAGGCACCAACCACAACGCCTGAAATGCCATCATCCATCAAGCCACTGAGAAAGAAGTGTTGCAAGAATTTACATCAACCTGTTTAAAGTGGGAGAATATGGGGAACTGGTGTGTGTAAGGGAAGCACAGAAAACATACGCAGGAAGACACATATACCTCCAACACAGGACTTGCAGGAGCAGGCATGACTTTTTTCACTTTCCTGAAAGGATGGATGTGGGTGGGAGGAAAGGGGAAGAGAACGGGGTTAACTTTCAAAAGTTTGCAAAACATCTAATGTTGGTATTTTCTCTACAGGGAATGGACAACTTCCAAAGGCTTGATAATAAAGAAGCATGAGTCTGATCTTGCAAAAGCCTGTGTACATGGGTAATTTTACCTCACATGAGTAGTCACACTGGCAGGACAAAAATATTTACAGTTACTCTTTTTCATCTATTAAATGAGTCACTGCAAACATGAAACAGGGCCGCACTGAGCTTAATCTAGCCACTGATACTTAAATCTTACAACAGCCACAGAAGATGAGAAATCTTAACTAAAGCTAAACTCTCACAAGCAACACCACATCACAAAGCAACCTGCATTTTATGCATGCTGCCCTCTGATTAAAAGTATGTCTTGCCCAAGAACTCACTTTGGGGCCACTGCTCAGCCCCAAAACACCATGCTGCCTGTCCTATGCTGTAATGGGATTTATGCTTCATTTTTTTTTAGAAGTGGTGTATAGAGAGAGAAAGTCTTTAACCACTGTAGGAAAGACTAGGCATCTTAGTACCTTTTGGGCTCTGCCTATCACAAGATTTTTACACCAGAATTGATCAACCCATTACTCCTGTCTTAGCTGCAGAAATTGAGGTACAAGTAAGCCCATCACTGCCCCATAAAATGGAAGAAAAAAATTCACCCCGCTACTTAGTTTCTTTTTTTCCTTCTTTTCTTTGGAAATCCATACAAAACAAGTCCAAACACTACTACCAAGTTTTTCTGCAGGCACAGCTGCACACCAAACACTCTAACCCCCTTTCTGCGAGAAATGGGGTAGAGGGAACTAAA
Organism: Microhierax caerulescens; assembly: GCA_035590215.1. Classification (NCBI taxonomy): domain Eukaryota; kingdom Metazoa; phylum Chordata; class Aves; order Falconiformes; family Falconidae; genus Microhierax; species Microhierax caerulescens. The sequence goes on along the minus strand of JAVJGJ010000057.1, from coordinate 55,518,194 downwards.
ACAGAGGGATAAAAGTAATGCCAGTACATGTCTTCTACAAGAAAAGAAACCCACGCTGCAAAACTTAATATCCGTACGGTTGAGAAAGACACAGAAACAATAACTAACAGCTCCCCTCTTTTCTCTTTGCTCAAGGGGACATAGTATGCATTTTTTGACTAAACCTCAAATACAAACCAAAAGTAACATCCTCATCCGTACAAAGAGGCTTATTATGACTGTTATTGCTGGAAGGGGAAACTCACTCTTACTGGCCACATGACTGTTGAAATCTACATTCAGCATTGTTTGGGGATATTTTTTTTCTTTCCTCTGTAACTCAGCAGCTCAGAGCAACTGGTAATAACTTTATGACTAGAAACATTAACTGAGTGTTTCTGATGCCGCAGAGTCAGCAATACAGATGAATTTGTTCCAGGCTACTAAATACATACTTAAACACGTACCCTGCAGCACCTCACTGCAGCATTCTTTTGGGAAACATTACTAGGGCACAATATTATTTTTTTTTCCATCCTTCCTGCCTAGCTTGGAAGCATTAACATCACATACAGTGATTTACATGTTTGCACAGTTTACTACTTATACAAGTAGTATTTAGTAACACAACTCATACAACAACGCTATAAAGATGCATGTGTTTTAGGATCTGAATCGAGACCTGGGCCTTCTCACATCTGATGATACAGTAGCTATGTGCTGCTTGACAGCAGTTAGGTATCTGTTCGTACAGTATGGTCACACCACGGTCCTGCTCTGTAAGGGCCAGGTGGCAGCCAACGCTGGAAGTTCAAGGACGCTCAGTCGGACTCGCCAACTTCCAGAGAGTCCCTCAGGTTACTGGGAAGCTGAAACTCCAGACAAGTGAGAGGAAGATGACCCCTGAGGAGGGGCGCAGTGAGCAGCACCCACGACTGGATAAAAAGCTAGCCTCAGCCTATCTGCAGAAGGTGAGTGAGCTCAGGTGTAGGGAAAGGGTGCACCCAGGCTCCCTGCCAAACTTTGCAAAGAAAGCTAAAGCTCAAGAAAACTCGATGCACTTCCTTGAACGGGAGCAGGAGTTTTCTGAGGAGCAGCTAGAGGGCTTAAGTTTTAAGCAAATCACAAACGGGGCATAACAGATGGAGAACCTCACAGAAACAGAAACCACGGTTGGCTTTCTGCAGCACAACATAGCCTAGAGGAAAAGCTGCGGGCAACAAACAATGATGGGTCTTGACAAGCCCCACAGGGGGGATCAGAGGGCATGTGAGATATCTAGGTTTTGACAAGCAAGTTTATAACTAGGCCTCGATAGCAGCAGTAATATCAACACCAAAGTCCAGTGGGGAAAAAACACCAAAAGTTTGTACAAACAGGCGCTGAACAGAGAGAAGCTACAGGGGCTGGTGGGAGCAGGCAAAGAAGAGCTAGCATAAACAAACAGGCTCACTAGCTCAGAGTTCTCAAAGGTGCAAACCACCTCTGGAAAGAGACCCTGTGCTTTGGGATGAGAAAAATAAGAGGGGTTGTACTGCTTAGCTAAAGAAACGTGACGTTTACCCTATATGGTTTAACAACTGCTCTAGATCGGACGGGGCTGTTCCATTTCGTATCCCTGATGCCAGTTTTGCCCCTTGGAGAGGGGAACGGGGTTTGTTACAGCAAGGCTTCCTCAGCACACCAACACTTCACACTCTGCCCACAGCCCTGCAGGTTCTCCGGATAAAATTTCAGCGCCCACCACAAAGAGTTTGCTTTGGGGTTTCTGCTTTGGTTTTAATCAGTTCTTCACTTCAAAGCCCACTTGTAGCCGATTTCCTGGGCTTGCGTGCTTAAACCAAGATACTTAAACATTTCTGAGGGCCTTTCTCCGCCAACAAAACAGCTGAAGAGGCTGTCGTTCATCCTGAAACGAGCTCCGAGAGGAGTGAAGAGGCAGACCTTGCCATACCCCGGCGCAGAGCAGCCAGCAGCGCCGATAGCAGAGCTGATAGCGCGGTTACTCACCACAGAAACATGTGATTGCTGATCACTTCCCCAGCCCGCCGGGCTCCGCGGGGCCAGGCTCGCACTCCGGCTCCCTCCGGCCGGGCACCGCGGCGGGCTCTGGGAGCTGGCGGGGGCCCCTCCAGAGGGACGCCGGGCCCGCGCAGGAGCCCCGCTCGAAGCCCAGGGCGGGAAGCCCTTCCCCGCCGCCTCCTCCCCGCTCCGTGGCGGGGCCCGGGCGGCTCCCGCGGGTCCGGCCCCGGGGGGGAGGGGGGGGGGCGGCGGCGGACACGTGGAGGCCGAGGCCGGAGGGAGGGAGGGCAGGGGAGGCGGCCCGGCCCGGCCCGGCTCAGCCCGGCGGCTGCTGCCCCGCGGGGCGAGGCCGCCCCGCAGCCCGGCGCACGGCACTTACTTGAGGGGCGGCCCGGGTCTTGCCCGGCGGCCTCCTGAAGAAGGAGGTGCGGGCGGTGAAGAAGAACTCCTCGGACTCCTCCTCCTCCAGGCTGCTGTAGCCACTGCTCATGCTGCTGGTCCAGGTCATCGGCGGCGGCGGCTGCTGCTGGT
>JAVJGJ010000057.1:55495220-55507986 GCA_035590215.1 Microhierax caerulescens | reverse complement strand
AAATTAGCCTGGAAGTGCAGTGCCTGTGCCTGCTGAGCCAGCCTTGCCAGCTGAAATGCTGGGGGCTGCAGCAGGGCAGCCCCACTCACATGTTTGTGCCTGCCCACTTGTTCCCTGGCTTGCAAACCCAGTGGGCAACGGAGGAGCTGCCACCTCCTAATGCCAGGTAATTAATTCCCCCCAACCCCTGCACTTCTGCAGTGCTGCATGAGATGAACATATTTCCCATTTTCAGTAGGATGTGACCACTTTTGAAAATTTTGCCCTGTTATCAGGCTTTCTTTTAGCTAAATCTCACTATCTCCTTTCAGATTTGGTCCGTGTCCCATTCACTGGCCCAAGAGCTTCCCGATTCCCACCTTTGCTGTTGTGCCCTTGCTCTCCCACTGTGAGCACTGGCACAGGGGGAAAAGAAGTAGGACAGTTAAAAGAGACAGCAGTGTAGGTAGAGCAACCAACCAGCAGTGATAAATAGGCAAACTGGCAAAGTAAAAACCAAAGAAAAAAGGTAATATTTTGAATTAACATTTGGACTTTTCTCTCCTTCCTGAAAATTCCTAAATGAATGACCAGGGAGATTTCTGGGTGGAAAAAGGGCACGTCTGGGAAATCTGAGATGTATGTTTCTAATTTTGAAGAAAGACTTAGGGAAAAAAAAATGTACTGAAAAATTAGAAAGGAAAATGATGGGAAAAGTACTCTGTGTGAAAGGGCAGATAGAGAAAGCCTGTGTACCAGGGCTGAGAAGACAGTGGAAAACTAGAAAAGATAAAACAAAAAATGAAAATATGGTGCTTCTCTTTTTTTCTTTCAAAATTGTGGAATGGTGTACACATAGCATCTCAAATCCTCAATTTAAGAAAGTTAAAGTCAGCCTCCTGGCTTCACATATGGAGGGAAGAGGAAGGGAGAGTGGATGCCTTACATCAGCGAGAAGTCCAGCGGAGCTGCAGACTGCCCAGGGCTGTTAGCCTGGTCAGAGGCATCCTGCTTCAGTACAGCTCTGTCTCTCCTCTGCCTACATTTTATCAATCAGATGCAGTGACAGCACTTTAGGGTAAAAAAAGGAGATGACCGGAGGGAAAAAAAGCAACATTTGCACTCAGATGCAGTAGGAGCACCATCCTACCCTGAGGGACAGAAGCTATTTATGCCTCTGTCTGCTGCCCTGTCTGGTCCTGCGATGGGTGAGGAGGTCAGAGCCTGGAGCCCTGGGCTGATGCAGGGAAGCTGACTTCACTTATTTATGTTTCATTAACGAAAAGCTCCTGATGTTATAAAAAATCAGACACAAAGGGGATATATCTGGGTCTCAAAGGCATGTACTTGTACGCTGGGAAATGCCCCTTTCATGACTGGCTGCCTTGAGCTTAACATGTCCCCCCAGCCCTGCACGCAGGGCATGACCAAGACCCTTGTTACTTCTCTAGCCCACAGCACAGGTCAGACATGGGCCAGTATTCAGGACCCTCCTGTAAATCTGGCATTTGATATACTTTTGTTTATTCATTATAAATAGCCTTTTATACATAACGTGTATATAACCTAGAAAGTATAGGACTTGGAGCTGCACTGCCAAATAATTCAGCTTCCCAGCTCGATCCCGGGGCTGGGTGCTGATGGTCTTATTTCACATGTTCATTTGTGGGCCCTGTTTTACAGCAAATCAGTGCATTTCCTTCAAAACAAACTCCAGAGGTGCTCCCAGGGGTAGTTAGCACCAGAAATCACGCTGTCCTGGCAGTGTGGACCCTCCAGCCTTCCCCATCCTCTTACGCTATCCCAGCCCTCAGCCTCCCTTCATGTTCTCCAGACAACATTGAACAATAAAGCACGCGTGCCATATCTTAAGTCCACGGGTATGGGGTGTAGGACACAGCCTGCTCTGAGAAACACGGACCTGAGCTGCTTTGCCCTACCTGGCCTGAGGCCAGGGGTCACTCCCTGGGATGGAGGCCTTTGGCCACAGAGACAAGTGGTCATGGCTCGCTCACAAGCAGTGCTGCATCTACTCATTATTTTTCAGTCTTAACTTAAAAAGCAAAATATTTAATTAAATTAATTCTACAGTCATTGCTCATGTTTACGTTGTTTATAATGTTAAACTTGTTTTCTAAAAACAGGTTTCTAAACCGGTTTTCTAAAATCAGGGGGAAAAAACAACCCCATATTCTTACAAAATAAAATTATTTTCTTATTTTACTAAGCTTGCATGATTACTCTTCCCTGTGCTTTGAAAAGGGAGGATTTTAGATTTTTATGCTGTCATCATCTGGATAGACAGAAATAGTGGAAGAGCATGTAAAGAGAGGTTTTACCCTACAGAGCTTTTAATATGAAATTTTGCCAATTGCACATCATAGCAAATTGTACAGAGATCCTACAGAAGCACCGTCTCTGGTATTTTCCCACCGCAGCAATGTCCAAACTCTGATGCCATGGCCGTGGATTGATTTTTTTAAGGTTTTAAAAAGGTGTGAACTCTGAGATTCTGGAAACCGAACCAGTTGTAAAGTAGCAAGATTTTTATAAAACTGCTCGTAATTGTTATCTGATCCTTTTTCTTCAGACATGGCTACAGAGTCCCTGCACAGAAGCACCATTTACGTACCGCTGTTTGGGAAGGCAGGCAGGCTTACGTTAGGCACATGCACAGGGTGTTACACAAGAACGGTCTGTATTTGAGCACTGCCCCTCCAGCATGACCTGTGCTTTAGGGAAACTTGGTTAAAAATCACAGAAAATGCTACATCCAACGGAGAAGCTGGGGGAAGGGAAGCAGAGGAGGTGAAGCAGATGTATCTAACTCAGGCTGTTTTACAAGCTGTGACTCCAGCATTCGGTACCAAGCATACGCTGTATTTTCTACTTGAAAGCTGACTACCACTTCAAATGAAAATGGTTTTGCATGTGCTGCACCATAAAATTACACAGACAGAGAGGTCCACACTAACTAGCTGTTTACCTCTATGCTTTTACCACAGCACATAACTTATAATCGGAGGAAGGAAACTCCTGGGAGATCTGAAGGCTTTAATTGTTTCAGCATGCAGATGGTTCACATTACAGCAAATCGACACAGCTCAAGGTCAATTCATAGTTCAGCAATAGCTGCTTCAGCAAGTGAATTTAGTTTGTTTACGCCTCTTCTGGGGAGGGTTTAACTGCTTTGTTACCTATGTTATAGATATTTCCAGGCTTAAGAAACACCGCAACAGGTGAAACTGGAGGAACGTAGGTTGCCACAGCCATTTCCTTCATGTCTGGTACTAAGCAATTTTTAGAGCAGCTAAATATAGCTGGTTTTCTACAACATTTGAACACTTTGTTTCAATGTGTTCCCTTTTCTGTCACTGACATAAACTCACTCTCTTACAGACAACTCCCGCAACACCAATTTTCTTTGCTATGTTGAGATGTGCCATGCAACCACTGCACCTAGAGATTGAGGTCTTGCCCTTTGCTATTAATCTGGGCTGCCCTTCTCCCAGAGGTCCCTGGTCCTTCTGCACTGGCAGCTCAGCTGTTCGTGAAGCAGCTGCTGAACTGCCTTAATTTAGGGCTTAGATGGTTAGGATAAACTGGAACCTATTTTGATTATTATCAATAGCACCAGGCTGAAATCTGCCACAGTACAGCAGCTGCTTCATCAGCTGAACATCCCTCCAGGGGAAATGGAGCTTCTCAAGAGGAAAGCAGGCTGGGCACTAGGGCAGCAGGGGGACTACTGCAGGGATCCCAAAGTAAGATGTTACTGGCCAGAGGCTGGAAAGCTCCATGTAGGAGAGGAACACAAAGTACTCTGGGGCACGAAGCACCTCCATGAGCCATAAGCACTTTCTTTTGTGCCATATATCAGCTCGATCCCAGATCTGTCTGGGTAGCTGCCATTAGAAAGGCAATCCCGCCAATGCTAACTGTTAAAAAACTGCATCTTGGCAAAAACAGTGCATGATTTTTGTTTTAAAAGGGGTGGTCTTTTTTCCTCAGACCTTGTCTTCCAGTTCTGCTGATCAGTGCTTATTGCCATCAGTCTATCTCCATCAGTGTGCTGTCTTCGTTTACCCTCTACCTCTTGTCCCGCAGAGGCAGTCCCAAACCCCCACATAATCATGGGGCAGCACCATGTCTTCCCACCTGCACTTGGTGTCTGGAGTGCCAGACCTGGAGAGAAACCACAGCAATGCATCGCCAAAGACAGGTGATGTTTGTGTGACTCAGCAGATGTACAGATGTGTCCATATGTCTATATATGCAGGTAATTTAGCACTGTGGGTGCTCTTCCCCTCCCCTGACATGAAACCAAATAAGCAGTCACAGGATAATTGAAAGATGAGCTGTACCTCAAATTCAGAAAGCAATCAGTGAACTTGCAGTCTACTTGCAGACCTCAAAATACGTCAGAAACATCACTGAATGTAACATCACAGCACAACAATGCTAAAAAGCTCATGCTCTTTGCTGTATGCATTAGGGCATCTACCTTCATTTTGTTTGGGTCAGAGTCTTTTTAAAAACTGTTCCAAAGACCTGTTTTTAAATTCACTTAGGAACACTCTGCAGCCTTTTAAAAGAGCCTTGTGGCAGGGCTGTAAGGATCTGAAACAGAGAGGCACACCAGCGCTGTGAGCCATAGCTAGCAATTTAACATCCATGTCTGGAAGAAATCTCCTACCACAACCCCCTCACCCCCACCCCACGCTCAGTGGTGTTCAGTGTGGCCTTAACATCTGCTTCAGCATCTGGTCTTTTGGGAGGATCTGCCTCCATGTGCTTTGCTGCTTCCACCCGCTGCTGCTCGGGATGGCTGGCAGCGCTCACCACCGCCCTGCAGTCGGGCAGATACCCGTACAAGGAAACACAACGACTCACCCCCCACATCGGTGGGAGTCCGGCAGGCACATCCACCACTGTAAATCCATAATCCGACTTTACTAGGTCCATTTAAAACAACTTTGGGAGGCATAATGCAGCCTGAGCTTTAGGTCTAATCCTTTGCATAGATAATAAGCTGAGGTGCATTTACAGGACAGTGTGTAAAGTTTGTCTAGCTCCTAACTTGGACACGAGGCTGCAGGCATCTGGGCCAGAAGGCGTGCGGCTGCCAAAACGAAGCAGGCGGCTGGAAGCGGAGCAAACTGCCTCCAGCAGCCCTGCCAACAGATTCTGCAGGTCAGCTATTGAAATGATTTGCACATCAGCATATTTCAAATTTCGAATGCAGCCTTTCCCAAAAGACCACAGCAAGAGTGTTTGTAAAGAAGGGTTGTTCTCGTAGGAAAACAATTTCCTAAAGAATCTGTTTCCTTACTCAAACACCACAAAGGTGGAAAGTTTTCATAAAACTGGCACCGAGGGCATATCTGTGACATGGAGATAATTACTGGAAGCAACCAGTGAAACTGCCAAATCTGACTGCAGCAGAACTGCCAGAAATTTTTTCCTTCTTAATTGCAGCCAAAAACCACAGGTGACTTAAAAGAAATGAAAGTGTGGGGAAGAATGTAGAATGACCAGGAAAGAGTGCTCTTACGCACAGTGCTTTAGCACAGTCTAGAGGACTTGTCTACAAAATGCTGCCAACTGTTGGACCATGGCCAACTCATCTTAAAATCTGGGTAGCCTGGGGGGGTGGGGTGGGGGGGATGGAGGCATGCACACTTCCCTCACATCGGAGACCCCATGTCTGCTAACCTCTTTCTAACCTCCCCTGTCCCCAGCTCTGGGACATGCTGTGCTAACTCCCCAGCAGGCAATCTCAGCCCAAAGAAGGCTCAAACCTGCAGGCTGAGGACACTTTAAAAAAATGAAGATGGGTAATAGATGCTTATGAACTGCTAGTGCAACTGGATCTGTTGCCATAAAATTCTGCTCTCATTGACTCTGCTGGACCCTCCATCTCCTTTTTCATTGTCTAATCTACTGCAATGATTCTCAAACCCAAGTGTGTGGCTTCCCTGGGAGGTCCAAGCTGCATGATGGGAGACAGAGGGAAACAAGAACGAAGAATCCAGACAGCTCATGTCAGCCCCTCATGTCCTTTTTCTGTTTCTCTCTTCCTCTTTCTCTACCAGTGAAGGTCTCTCCTCTCTCCAGCCCCACCACGGAGGATGAGCTACTTGTGCACAGGGTGGAAGGCAACAAGGGGGTAAAGGCCAGCGGCTTGGGGACTGCAGGCTGATGCGGGGGAAGCTGTGGGAGCTGTGCAGCCTGGCACAGCTTGGGAGGTTCCTGCTGGGAGATGGAGCACAGGATCTCAGAAAGATGGTCCAGCCAAAGGAAGGACCCCTGACATTCCCAAAGCGTAACATTAAGGACACTTCTCAGACAGACAGCAGCTGCCTAATTACAACTGGAAATATGGATCCTAGGTATTCCCAAAACACTTGTTTCTTGTATTCATTCACTCCAATAAATCATTCCTGTCTCTAGCTGTAACTGTTAATTGTGGGGGAAAAGAATATAAAGAAAACAGTAAAATCATAGTCCACAAATGCAGCTGTCAGAGGTTTCCCTCCTTCCACTCTCTCATACTCAGTTACCTCTGAATTTATCTTATCTGTAATCCTCAATTTTAAGAATTCTCCCTTGCTTTCCTTCCTTAGATTGCAGATTCTTTAACAAATTCAGGAATATTCATAGAAGTTACAGGTAAAGCATGAAGAAGAAACAATCAAGTTCTCAGAATGTAACCCTCTGTTGCCGAACAGTGCATTTATTTGCCTGTAATACTTTGCAAGAGTGAGCTCATCTTCAGTGTGACTACGAGCAGCAGATAGGCAGGGAACATCATTCACAATATCGCCATTTCCAAAAACAACTCCTACTTCTGACTCCCCACCCACAATGAAACATACTTGAGGTAAAATGAAGTAGCAGGTTTGCATACCATGGGCACCTCCCTTCCCCTAAAAGAAGGAAGAAATGAAAGCTGGAGGCAAAAAACTAAAAATTAAATCAGCACATCTGAAAACCAAGGCCAAATTGACTTGCTGAAGGCCATATCTAATCAGTCATTAGTAGAGCAAGGACTGCAAGTCTGGATTCCTCAGTCCCAGTTTCACGCTCTAATTCCTACCTCCAACAAATTGCTTTATAATAATCATAAGACCTTACTGATTAGTCATATATGCAGATAAAGGAAATCTCTCTTCAAGGTTACTGTAAAGGAAAATATTAGTCAGGATGGCTAAAGGAAGGTTGAGGGGAGGGGACAGAGCAAATGGAAAACTCAGAGTGGAGTGTCGACTGAGCAACGTTCCTCCAAACACAAATTTAGGAGTACTGGGAAATGTGAAAGTAGTGTTCAGCCTTGCTATACACTGGTCTTCCTTCCCCCGAGAGTAATGCTGCTGAATTGTCTGATAAGGTCGTTGTGCTTAGTGAAATCAAGACAAGGCAACTTTATCTTGAAGTCAGCTAGGTGAGGTCAGCCCCAGGCAGGATGCACGGCGCTGACGGTGCTGACCCCATCCTGCTGCCCCACGGTAACTACCAACACGGCTTTGTGCACACTTAGGATTGTAAAGCAAAATAATCGATGATGGAATTTACCTTGTTGTAGACACTCTGCCAGAGAAGACAAAGCCTTAAGAGGGGATTGACCATGGCTACATACACATTTGCAAGCACTGGCAGAGAAAGAGATGGAGAAGCACAGGAGATCATTTAGGCAAAGCAAACAGTTGTATCCAGTTACCCGGCTGACTGCAGCACATCAGCAGGAGAAATACCTGAAACGGGCACCTGCAGCTCTCTGTTGGTTCACAAGAGTAGTTGTAATGCATCTGTTTGAAGATCTCTTTGGGTCCCCATGATGAAAGCTTTCTTCTCGGATGTAAAGGAGAGATGATTTGTTCCATTTTTCTCCAGGGATTATCCACATAGGGCAGACATACAGTGACCAGCTGGGTTTATCTTCTTGGGGCACCATCCAGCTTCCAAGAAGCATGGCTTCAGGATCATCTGGGCCTGGAGCTGGTCCAAAATTCATCGTTAGGAGAGGCTTCTTGATTAAGAACCAGGTCACAAGTTGTAAGAAATCTAAAGGTCACAGGTGAAAGGTGATCAAGAAGTAAACTACCTCTGGATCAAAAAACTCATCTGGAATATCACAACTATAATGTAAGGTGTATATCTTCAATGAAATGATGAGGGGACTTTCACTTTTGAAAGGGTTGTTATATCATTCATGAAATAAACATCACAGAAATAATAATTTAAAAAAACCCCACAACTGATCACCAGCATATTCTTTAAAACAAACCAGATCTAAAAAGCTTGTAAGAGTCTACATTTTGTAGCTCTGTCTCTGCATTCAGAATAACACAACAGCCTTTTGTATGTGGGCAGCTTCTTTTGCTTGGCAGGAAAGGATCAGAAGGTCAGAGAAACCAGAGGTGCAGGATCCCCACTGGGACCTATGCTGCAGGAACAGAGGCTTACAACAGCTTGAACAAAAAGGGAGAAGGAAACACGACAAAATAACTATTGCTTGACACGTCCCACAAGTGCTACAAGAACCCAGTATGTTTCCATTCAGTGAAAGCCAGCTACTTCTTAACGCTTTGGGTAGAAACAAGAGGACTACTCCCCAGAAGTTTAACTAGTATGACTTCACTGCCATTGCTTTTAAATGACATATAACTGGTGACAGTTTCCTCTATCCCAGTACGTATATTGAACCATTAACACTTACTACATTGCTGAACTTTTACATGTTTATACAATTTGCAGAGTAAATGGGGGCCATGTAAGTTCTTGTCCACACTTTGGGTGGAGCAGACTGACATGAGACAACAGATACAAGAATGGAGCTTCACTGTAGAATGAAAAACATAGAATCCCTGGGAGAAAGGGAACTGCCACACAGTGCACATGTGGAGCTGGGGAGAAACTGAGCTCATGCAAAGAGGCGGGCTCCTCTGCACTGAGGAAGAATCTGGAGGGCAGTTTTTAGGCAGTGTCCCCAGTTATAGGAAGCCATGAATCAGTAAGGAAAAATGCTACCTCCTGTCGTTTGATTGCTGTTCTCTGGGAAACAAGGCTTTACATTCCTGTAAGATAAACAGGACTGCATCAGAACAACACAGGGCTGTGTACTCTACCTGTTTTCCTAACAGCTGTCTGTGGGGCTGCTGATCGGCAAGCCACTTGAATCAAGGACCGGGAACAAATATTTTCATATCTTCACCCAGCAATGTTATCATTAAAAATAATCAAAAACCACTCCCCACCTTCCTTCCCCGCCAGGGAAGGTTTTGCATCATGCCCTTCCTGCACTGAGTCAAAAGGCAGCAGCAATCTCTTCTCTGTGCATTTCCAACAGCTGCTAAAGCCATAAGCCAACAAAAGAAGCCTGATACTGTAAAACAAACAAACAAAAAAATCCCCAACAACAAAAAAAAGAGATAGCGTGAAGCTCCAAGAATATTTTAGGAAATCTGGATGAGAAAATGGGATGCGAGTTTCACAACAGTTCTGACTTTCCCTTCTAATCAACCCTGACTGCTGTCTAGTTATTTGCTTAGGGCAGGTCTACGTGGGGTGAATTAAGTAGTCTTCAGTCATATCACCAGCCCAGCTACCTTCCCAAAATTTCAAATGCAAAATAAAATCAGCCTTGTGAATAAGTACACTAGAAAGTGTATGATATTAAATATTTCTTTGGACGCTTGTTCTACATGGAAACCAGTCACCCCTGTGGATTAACAGATTAGGACAGACCTGACATGGCTGCTGGTAATTTCATTTAGATCAAAGAGATTTATGGATATAAAATAAATAATCAGGCTGCTTGTGAAGGGACGAATGAAAGCCACTGTAACCTTGCTTACCAGTTTACTGTCTCTAACAGTAAGATGAAGTTCCGTTGTCCATCTGTCATCCATGACACACGGACATTTGAAAAAAAAAAAAAAATCAGTGTTGATTGCACCAGGACTGATTTGCAGGGGCCAGCGTTCACCCCCCACTTACCAGTTTCCCAGCCAGTGCTCATTTTCTTTGCATGTTTTGGGGTTGAGTAAGGCACTCAAGATGCTATCATAGTTAGTGATTTATCACCCAGCAACTGGGCAACTTCTACATGCAATCTTAATCTGCAATATGTAACAGCAACGTACCCCTCTTCAAGCATGCACGTTTTGATGCAGGCAGCCAACCTCCATTTGCCTACACACACCACATCCAAACCAGTCACCCCAGTGATCCTTGTCCTGATCTGCATGTTGAAGATCGACCCTAAAGATAAGAAACTGTGCTCTGACCTCTCAGCTGCAAACTATCACAAGTCCAGCCCTCAGGAGCCTGGCTTGTTGCCAGACCCCTCCTCTGCTTGCTCAGGCAGAGCCTGGCCACCTCTCACACGTGTGAAGCTGTATCATGCTATATAACCTACACAACATATAAAACAATGTTTTAGAGCATCGGTTCTCCTCAAACTTTTTCTCCAATGCAATCAGGCAATGCTGTTTGACTATAGGAGAACCACCTGGAATGCATGGGACATGCAAGCCTATATGGCTTATAATTTGTAATGTGATCATCTGTGCTCCGCTGAGCCTGCTGAGATACTGGAAAGATATTAATAACTTTGAATTAGGAAGAAAACTGCCACAATAAAAAAAACGCTGTTGGTATTTTACATCCTATACTCGGCACAACACCGACAGCAGAAATTGGAAAGAATTCTGGAAAAATGTGTGTGGTAAGAATAGTCAGTATTAGAAATAAATGGTGGAAGAAGAACATTGATCTTATAATGACAGCTGATAAAAGGGAAGGTTGAAACTGGCCACATAACTAGGAAACACGTATCATTTTCTGGGGAGACTATACAAACCTTGAATATGAAAGTACACAACTGCAAAAATCAAGTTCATTTTCGATGTTCTCCTCTTATTTTCCTGTACTTTCCACAGTATTTTCCTGTAATTTGAAGCCTTGTCTGCTTCTCCTACATAACTAGAAAATCAGAGCTGTTTAACTGGAGTTGATCTGGTTGCTAAACAACCGATAATTGATCTCTGGGTTTCAGCAATGTGCTCTTTAAGCAGTGAGCTCACTACCTTTCTGTTTAAAAGGTCAGGCCTGTATACTTTATATAGCAGAGTACTTTAAACAGAAAAAAAAACCCAACAACCCCAACTTCAGAAAAAAGTGTAAAGATAAATTTACTGATCAAAATGTGTAAATTTTAAATAATGTTTAAAAACCGTAGTGGTGTAACAACATGACTTGCTTCTATGGGCATGGCCTGAAAAATCCTGCCAGGTGCCAGCAAGCTGAAGTCCACTGTTAAAAGTATTAATTGTAGTAATATGTTATCTGGTGGTATGATGATACAGGTCCCCTCACTACATGCCTCATCCAGTCTTTACTTATTGGGCTTTAAGATCCACTTTTAATTTTAAAAAGCCCTCCTTGTTTAAATGCATTTTTTGGGGTTCACCCTATCCGCAGTATTCATCTACTGCCTCAGTCACCATCGGCCCAAGTATTTATTCAGTCTGCTCTAGCAAACCTGACAGACTATTCCATGATGTCTGTGCCAGAGAATACTAAAGAAGTCCAAATATCTGATCTAGTAAACTCGGCTGCTTAAAAATGCTGCATTTAATTTATAATATAAAGATCTTAAGTCAGTACTGTGCAAAGCCCATTTTAATAATACCCCTGTGAAGGAAGGCTGCAGATGGTAGTGCCCCAAGAACAGCTGTTGATACTTTCAGATTATTTTTTGAAAGCTTGGGACCAATTTCTAGCTTTTATAATCTATCAAGGCTTTTATTTTTGCCAGATGGATTTTCCTAAAAGTAGCCTGAGCAATATACACAATTAGAACTGTAATTAGCTTCAGGATTGGTTTAAAAGTTTTTCCAGCCACTGGCAAAAATGAAATGATGCTCTGCCTGCCAAAACAGACATAATTCATTTTTCCTCTTTTCCTTTCAACTACTACCAAGCATAACCAGGTTTAACAGACATTTGAAATACGTGAGCCATAAAAACTATGCCCATTGTACAGACTACACACCACTACTGAGAGCTAGGAGAGAAGAGCAATCAAGAGCTCAACAGTAGCTTTGATTATTAATCAAGAGCTGTACACATCTCCACCATGATATTTTGCTCTGTGCTATCAATTTTTTCCCAAAGAGGTTATTTTTTAAAAGAGATATCAAACTACCTCACCTCTGAGTGGGAGGAACTGAAGCTACTTTCAGTTCCAGTTACATTTAGACGATAACTTCAGTGCCCATCCAGGTCCAGAAGTTTCTGTATTTGCCCTGTAAGATCCTCTCAGTCTTCTCCACAGTAGATTCATACATTTTGAAGCAATCTGGGGGTGGTGTATTACCCAAGCCATAAAGTACCCCTTCTGTACTTTACCAAGTGCCTCAGGTCTTTACAAACCTCATCTATGACCACCCTCTGTCTTTGGGAAAATTTGAGTGCAGTGAGACCTCTCTGGGATGGCATGCCATCTTGAAGGAGAAAAGAAATTGTATCTGTAGCTCATACATAAGAAATTTTAACATTTTGATCCATCTGGGGTGGGGAAAAAAATAAAAGGAGGAAAAAATGAAAGCCCACATAATGGTTTTGATACTTCTTAGACTTTGAGAAGCCTTGTCAGTGTCAGTCAGAAGGTGTTGCTGCTGTAACGGGCAATGCGGTAGCATGTTGCAGCACAACCAAACTAGTAGGCCGCAGCAAGACGTTACCGTTGGTCAGATCCTACTGTCTGTGCTGTATCTCCATC
>JAVJGJ010000057.1:55481896-55493663 GCA_035590215.1 Microhierax caerulescens | reverse complement strand
ATACTAGAAAGTTTGAGTAGTTCTGCAAAATCCCTCTGTATTTTGAGTTGACGCTCACTGTATGGGTGAGACATCCCCAAATACATGCATGGTGTTTGCAGCTATGCATTTTACTAGCATAGCTAATGCATAATTAACTGGTTTTGCATACCATGTGATTGTCAAAGTCACGATGTAGATAAAGCAAAAACAGGCATCACTGGAACACTTACTGGTTTGCTACTCCCTAGGGACTGTTCTGTGCCAAGTAACTGATGCCTATGTTAGCAAGTGTGGTGCAACACCCGCAGCTCTGTAAAGCCAAGGAAGTGGTGCTGAGAACCCGAAGTCCTCAATATAAACACTTCACAGGTTTTACTTGAGAGAATCTCTGTGTTGGTATTGTGGACTGAGTGCCCATTAGTGGTAGGTAGGCTCCTGGAGTGCCTCTGAGGTTTCAGGAAACAGCTTAATTTTCATCTGAAAGGGAATTAAGTTTATGTGCTCTAAGGCTGCTGCTCCCTGATATAAACCAAAACAAGAGAAGTAAGGACAACTGGAAGATTTGCTTCAAAAGCACACTCCTGCATCTAACTAAAACCCTGCAGACTAAACACTGTCCACTGCATAAGAATGCAATAATCTTATAAAGGAAATAGATTCAGCCTTTTTCCCATCCTCTGACTCCTTCACTATCTTACACTAAACACCTACTCAGTTGTATATGTGAGATGGAGGTTCAGACTTTAAGCAGAAAGAAAAAATCACCTTAAGGCTGAGACAAAGCCCAGAAAATTTTCATATGGAAGGGAAAAGTAATTTTGAAAAGGCAGATAAGCTGGTAGTATGTATTTTTATTGAACAGCAACCTGTAAATGCCAGCTCTTGTAACAACGTTTCCATCCAGAGATCTTAAAATTATTTTTAAAAATTCTAATTCCTTTTTTACCCACAAGAACAGTAGGTAAGTCCTAGAAAGATGAAGCGACATGAGCAGGTAAGTAGTAGAGAAAGGAGAGA
This sequence comes from Microhierax caerulescens, assembly GCA_035590215.1. Taxonomy (NCBI): domain Eukaryota; kingdom Metazoa; phylum Chordata; class Aves; order Falconiformes; family Falconidae; genus Microhierax; species Microhierax caerulescens. Next base: position 55,492,664 of record JAVJGJ010000057.1, on the reverse strand, counting down.
ACTCAAACGTTGCAGCCTCCAGCAGTAGCTGTGCCTGTGCTGTGTGCATGGGACAGCCGTGCACAAAGAATATTACTTCACTGAGTAGGAAACATCCCAGCTTTTGCACACATAAATGACTGTTGCTTCAAACCTAAAGGATGATGGATGCTGAAAATATAATCTCATCTTACATGTATCACATTGTTCCAGACAGCTAGCGAGGAAAATGGAGATTTGCAACCATCACCCACAGCAACCAGCCAAATTGTGACTTCTTTGAAGGAATCAGTAGGAAAAAGCAGTACTTTGGTGCAATCTTGTCGCACACAAACAAATGCTCATGATATTCAGATTCCTGGAGTACTCTAAGGCTCAAACAGCAAGAAACAGTTTCCTGTTCAGTATTCATAGCCACTGTCCCCAAGACAGCACTGGCTCCTTCCTAGATCTTGCATAGTCAAGCTGTACATGCCTTTAAGTATAAATGCCTTTTAATGGCCTTCTCTTTCTGCTCCTGTGGTATTTTCTTGCAGATAGTCACCCATACTTCTGAAATCTGCATTGCCATGTCCTTCCTTCTCCCCACCCCTGATACTCTTCCTTTCAGCATCCAAGCTATTTCCCTTCACTGTCCCCAGCAGCAAGTCACAAGGAGCTCACAAGAGACACTCTGTCCTCAGCCGCAGTTTGGGTAGCTGGAGCAAGCTTCTCCCCTACCAAATAAACGTTGCATTTGCAGAGAAAATGCAGTGCTGACCAGGAGCATGTGCAGCAAGCTCAGCAAGGGCACTGAGAGATTTTGGGGCCCTCCCAGAAGTTTCTAGGTGTAAATATTCAAGGGCTTAACATCTGATTACTTTTGGCTGTATTTTTGTGGAGGACAAAAGGTAAATGTATTTGAAAATGCGAAGAGGCATGAGCTAATTAGCACAAGGCAACCTTTACCACATCACTAAAGTTCTGCAGGGCTCATTACCACTGTATGAACCTCCTTCTCACAGGACCCCCCGTCTCTGTCTGCAGAAATGTGCTGCTTTGATGTATTTCCCTGAACAAAGAGAAAGGCCCTGATGTCGAGGGAGAAGCACAAGGAGTGACGCTCTGCGGTGGTTTAAGGAGGGAAGTGAGGAGGCACACTGGAACCCATTGAAGCTGCTGGGGAATCCAGACAAGGAAATTTTACATTACCCTCAGAGGGATTTGATGAGGACTGGGGGATTAACACCAAACACAGTAGGATCTTTAACGGTCACAAATGGCCAAACCCTTAGTTTTATTTGCCTCCCTGTGGCACTGCACCCAGCAGCACAGGGCACCTGCGTCATCAAGCTCCCTTTGTGAGCTGCTTCATGGTGTGGCCACGTCTATCTGAAGCGGAGCTCTGTCCCCACGTTCTCATCCCCTGCCGTACACACCTGCTCTGAGCCCACAGTGACCCAAACTAACAGGAAAAGCACCTTTCTGTGGGACTATTTTTCAGCCAGTTTAGCTGAAAACTAATTGGAGCGGGAGCGACGCAGCTGGCAGCAGCCCGTGGCAGCTCAGCCCAGCTGTGTTACAACATCACAGCACTGGGTGGCAAATTTAGCTCCGCTGGCCATGCCGAAGTGAGACATTCCTCCCGAGCAGCTGCGTGAGGCAGGAAGACCACGCTTCTCCACAGAGCTGACAAGAGAAAGGGTAATTACATGAACACAATATCTATTACCTGACCGTTGTTGTAAGATGGATCTAAGGTGTCATGTGGAGCCAGGCAGTCCATTAATTTTCCATTCCGCCGGCAGCCCAGGTGCACCATATCTTGGCAGTGAGCATGGCAGGTGTACTTGCAAGCTCAAAAATGCACACATAAACCATAAAAAAAAAAAAAAAAAAAAAAGAAAGAAATAGAAGCGGTGTTTAAAAATGAAATTGCTGCAGGCAGAACCTAGGAGTGAGACACATCCTCATTTGCTACGTGACCTCAGAGAAGCTACCATCTCTCGACCCCATCTCCCCATCCATACATAAAGGTAATAACAGTTACGTATTATTTCAGATATAAATTCACTGGAGTGAAGGCGACAGTGCAGCACACCTGCCAGTGACACTGACAGGGCTGCAGCGATGCAGTTCACTAGTTAGATCGGGGCTGCCTCGGTCAGATGCTTCTGCAAAATGTCCACGCCACAAACCAGCTGTTGTAATGTAAACACAGAAGGGGCCATTCCCAGCAAAGTCACAACATTTCTGATTTACAGATAAAAAATCCTACCCACCTACAATCACTGCTAAAAAATGGCTTCACATGTTTTAAGCTCTAGGTTCTCTTCAGAATATGCACATGGATATTGAAAACAGAATGAGAAGGTTATCTGAAGCCATAATTAACCCATAGTTAACTAATGTTGCTTTCAGGAAGGATTCGGAAGTTTCACTTGCTGGCTAGCAGTCAGCTAAGCTTAAATTCATCATAACAGAGGCAGATGGCCCCATCTCTAGTAAGAGATCAGATGATTCATATGGCCTCTAATCTCAAAGAGAGTATCACTTTAACAGCACTTGGAAAAACAACCTGTATTTGCTTTGAAGCCTTGTTGCATCTGCTGGTTTTCTGTGTAAGCTGAGCAGTTCATGATACCACCTTTGTCTAGCACTGAATGTCACATTCTGGTTTTAAGTTTTAAATTGATTATAATTTTGCCAAAGAGCAACCACTTGTACTTCAGGTTTCCATGCTGGGGAATATCATGCTGTTCATTTTAGAACATTTCAGCTAAAACAATTTAGCCATTTCCAAGAATGCCTTCTGGAGGAAATGCTTTAATTTTCCCTAACCAAACTATACTTAAATGTATTTTTTTGGTTACAAAGCTTTACACTTTCCAGATTTATAGCAGAAACTGAATTCTGGATGGGCTTTCTTGTTGTTCCCTTATCAGCCCCTCAAAAATCTCAGTTTCCCTCACATTTGATTAGATTCCCATTACAGCTCCTGAAGACTAAATTCTTGACGGTTCCCATTTTCAATCCATGCTTGTCAGCAGCGTTATGGGGCAAAGCAGCAGTGTTCCCTGAAATGCCGCTCCTCTTGCTAGGGACTGGGTCTTTAATGTAAGATCCCTGCACCAGCAGAACATCCAGAAGTAAAAATTATAATGTGGATAAGGTGTAAATCTGCAATCACATTTCTGTGACTGATACAGAATTTATGCTATACTTGCATTACGGCAAAGATAAATATCTTTTATTTGACTCAAAATCTGCCAATACAAAGTCAACCAGTCAAAACTTCTCCAGTAGCAGTGACCCAGCAGAGCGAGTCCATCCTGGATCAGCACTCTGGGTCAGATTATCATGTTTCTGATCTTAAACCAGACTGACAATATCACCATAATACATCTCAAGCCACACTCCTCTTGGGACATCAGCAAACAGCTTCCAGCTATATGGGGCACAAAGGACCCTGTTGCAGTATAAATCAAAACATTGAAAAAAGGCTCTAACCCTCTAAAACCATCAATGTATTTAATGAAGAATTTGGAAAACATGAGGCAAAACAGGCAGAAGACTACAGCAGGGGAAAAGCAGGGTTAAGGCAGCTGTGTGGTGCTCAAAAGAAATGATGGCTGTCCCTGCACCCTTGGGTGATGCTGGCAAGTCATGCCAGACCTTCCCCAGTTGCTTCCCAGTGTTTCCTGGGTGCCACATTTGAGCTACTTCATCCGATTTGCAGGAAACATAGATCATTCACAACTGCAACTGAAGTCGGGGAGAACTGTGCTTTTAACTCAAATGAGGTTTTTCCCAGGGCTCTGTTTTATGCTTATGCAGCTGGGATTATTTTTCAAACAAACAAATCACGTACCTCACGGAGGAGCTCTGGAGAAGAAAGGACACTCGCATTTGTGCAGTCCTTGAGAAGAGAATAACCTTGTATTTGGGAAAGGATCCTGTAAGGTGCAGTTGAAAAGCCTCACCTCTACCCAACAGGATTAAATAAAATTTTGAGCTGTTGTTCATTGGGTGAGAGAGCAGGGCAGCTCCACGGGAAAACTGGGATGGGAGCACTTAATTAAAAATGGCATTGTAATGCATACACAAAAGAAGGTCAAATGAAAGTAATACTTGAATTTCGCATTTTTCTTGATTTCTGAGTTCTCTACTTTGCAAGTTGATTTATCTTCTTCTTAAGAAAAAATGCTTATGAGGTTGCACTGTATGTCTACCTTTCTATTCTCCCCTGTAACTCCAAGAGAGCTGACAAATTTTAACCACAAACGACCTAAAAGCTAATTAAGTTCATATGTTTTGTGAAAATTATCTCCTGGCTAAAGGAGGGAGACCCAAACAAATAGCCCGGCTCAGGGCAAGGCAGGCAAAACTGAGCTGTTACGCCACTGTCTGCAAATGGCTGGACAAGCAGCTACTGCGCATCACCTCCATGGTGAGGTTACGAGGAATGCGGCACAAATCTGTGGAAACCAGGCTTCAGTAATTACCCAACTTTCTATGATTATGCAAACATACATATCCAGCATGCACCAATTCTAAAAATGCATTTTCACAAATAATATTAGGAAAAAAATCTGTTAGCTAAACAGTGTTTTGAAACGGGATTAGTAATTAAGTTAGGAAACATTATCTCTCAATGCTATTTTGTTTGTCATTTATATTCATTTTAATTTGCCAGTCCATAACGTCATTTGTAAGACAAGCCCATAATTTCCGCCTGGCTATTACAGGCATAATTGAAAAAAATGTAAAAGCTTCATCTCTGTAACTCTTTCAATTGTAAACTAGATTTTAACATACTGATTATAAGTTTAGTGAGCAAGACAAAAAAAAAAAAATTTTTCTAGAGCAGTAAAACTTTTTCTCCTGTGTGTTTTAGCTTTAAACACATTGTTTTATTCTATTCATGGCACACAATGTTTCACAAATATCCAGGTAGCATCAAATTTAAAAGAATATTTTTTTCTGGTAATCCTTTACTGGATCACTCCCAAAATTACCGGGAGTTCAAAAAGTAGCTGTTATTATTCTGGAAAGACTATTTTGGTCATCAGATTGTGGATTGCCATATTATTTCTGCTTAGAAAGCAATCAGAACCAGGTGCTGTTTCCTGATGTGGTCTGAAATGAATGCTGTCCTTTGAAATCAAAGGCCTAGAGGCTTTAACTGGGCACAGTTGAAAAAAGCATTCACTGGCATCTAGGAAAGCTAACAGGTTTATTTTAGTAATGCTCAGACTGTTCTGTACACTGAAGTTATTTATGAAAGTGATGCATCAATGCATATTGAATATGCATAATTGTTCTGCATTGTTAGAAAATGCAAAGTACGTATTTTTTAAACGTACAAATATTTAGCTTTAAAAGTTGCATTGTCAACGACAGAGATATAATGTAACATCTTATTTATTATTCTATTTCAACAATAGCTTGACTAGAGTAACAGAAAAAATAACTGCAAATTTTGAAATTACATGAAATCAAGCCTACTCCTATCCTGCCTTCACAAGGGTGAACTGTAAGACTTCGACACATTCATTTTACGTCAACAGGACCTACCTGGTTTGGGTTTTGTTCACCTGAAACTTGATTTTGCCTGATCACTTATAAATAGCTGTTCCCATAACTGATTTGCTCCAGGGCAGTGCAGCAGAAAGCATGCAAGTGAACAGACAGGCTACCCAGCAGATGCTCCAACATCACAGCCCAGTAATTGGGCATTAGTGAATCAGGCAGAGGCAGGCTGAGGCTCAACAGCAAAGTCTCTGTCCTGCTGTGGTTTTCCCTGCCTAAGAAATGTGTGTCTTCATTTCTGCGATGGCTCAGAAAAATTTAACTTCCAAATGGATATGCAAAACGTATGTTGTGCCTGAGCGACTGGAGCACATGGAAGTTCAAAGCCAAACTTGTATTACAGTTGCATTATTTATCAACCCCAGTAAGACTGAAGAAGTCTTTATTAGACTGCACGAGGCGGGTATAAAACTCAGTCCTGCTATCTCTGTGTTGGGAAGTTAGCAAGTAAAATCATCTTTACTTGAGAGCCTGTGGCTTGGTTCCCAGCAATCAGAAGAGAGAATACTGCTGTGCTTGCTCCACGGAAAGTATGCCTGTAAAGCTTCTTGGAAAAATACTCAAGCTACGTAAGGTGTTTAATGCATTAATTCTTAATCCATTTTCAGCCAGCAGGTCACAAAAAGGAGAATGAGGTTCAGCAGTATTTCTCCTACAAGGCAGAAATGCATTGTATTTCTACAATACACTGACATCAACAAACCAAATTTTGGGTTGTACTTAATACTATTGAGTTGTTCTCCTTTTTGCTGATGCTCAAATGTCTACATTTTAGTTTGATGCCAAAGTTGCCAGCAAGATCTTTTTAGCAGTTTCAGTAGAAGCTGTAACGGAACAAGGAATCTGTTGGGATAAACAGCCTTCAGAGAGTGTTAAGCACAGCTGCTAGGGGGTGGAGAACTGCTGTGACATCAGTTTTATCTCTGTGCAATTCCCTTTATTTGTTAGTCTCACTTAACATCAGTCTGAGATTAAAATCAAGTTCATTGTAACTATATTTCCCAATTAGTGAGTCATGGGTGATTTCTAAGGGATCACAATCACTACAGATGAGACAAACTTTCCGAGCTCCTTATGGGCATCCTTTTCCCCAAGGAAACCTCTGTGCCCTTTTTGTGCTCCTTCCCCATTGTGGAGCTAGGCAAGGCTTAGATCAGATTGTAGTTCAGCAAAACCCACATCTTCCAAACCCCTATAAAGCTGTGGCTATCCACAAGTACCACTTTGCACTTTGCCACTTAAGGTCGTCTAATCTATTTCTCTGTAGAGTCTTCTTTCAACAGGTACACTGGCCATTGCCACATTGCCATGAGGCCCTCTAAGGGATATACACTTCCCATGGAGAGGATCCTCTACCATCCCAAGCACAGAAAGACCAGACATAGAACTGACTTTAATCGCTTCCTAAGGACATGCTCCAAGAAGCCTGCTACAAGTATCTCAAAAAAGACAGTGAAATCATCTTGTTTCTAGAGTGGCATGGGGGGTGGGGGTGGAGGGGGGGTGGGGGGCCGCTGAATGAGGCCAGACGATGTAACTGTATGTGCCTTATCCTGCAAGCAGATGAGTACTGTCTACTGGAAAGCAGGTGGTCTCTCTTACTCAATTCCTGCTTCCTACAGCAGTCATAACCCACACGAAAATATTAGCATGCAAGCACAGATAGAAACGGCAAAGGATGAGACTTTCAAAGTGCTGGTGCTAAAACCAGGCTTTGAGATTTAGAAGTTAGACATCCACACAGAACAGGAGTCATCATCAGAGGCAGAGATGCTCATTCTTACAGAGCACTCAAAAGAAATTGTGGGTACTCAATATCTTGGAAAAATGAAGCCACTATTATGCAAGTGCCATGGTTGGAAAGTTGCAGCTGTTGTGTCAAATTTTCCATCGCCTGTTCCCCTCCTGCACTGCAGAGCATGGGAAGCTACAAAATCAACCTCAGTTTCCTTCCTTATGCAAATGCATGAACCGCCATGCACAAGCCACAATAAGTGAAGTATCTCTATTCAACATTTCCTTGGAGAACAGTAACAAAGAACAGAATATCTGACATACTGCTTTTCAGAAATGCAGTGTTCACTGTTAAAGAAGTACTACACCAAACTTCAAAGATTATTAACATTTGTAGCATCTTAGTATCAAAAGGATGGTAGACTTTTAAAGCAGAAGAAAGCACAGAAATCCACGATGCTTTGAACAGGAATGCAAAAGAAACAAATGAACGTGGAAGGCAGTCAGCTGATAGAATAGCCTTCATTGTATAAATGCATCTTTTCTTCAATTTCACTACAATCTTCATCTTCTGTTTTCACACAGCTGGCAAATACAATTTTGATTACAATCCAATTACTAAAAAACACAGGCCTTTCAAACGCTTACCTACCACTACATCTAATAGATTCATACATTTTACTAGTTAAGTAACAGTCTATAAAATGTTATTTGTGACAAAACCCTAAAACTGAAGCCAAAAATCAAAGGAATATAACTCAGATAGGGGATTTATCAAGAAGGGTTAACCCGTGATCTATCAGTGACTTTAAAGAACTGCAGCTTTTTTAATATTAGTCCATGAAAAGACGTCTAACTATATACTGCTCTGTTTAATATCAATTTAGTGAACAGAAAAACTTTGGACAGATAAAGTCACACCAAAAAATTAAAATGAGACCAGTTATTGACTGTACCAATATTGCTCGGTGAAAAAAGATGTACTAGATACAGAAGCAGATTTTATATTACAGTAGAAATCGAATGCGGACATGGCACTTTAAAACATGCTCAGTTCAATCGGTTTCTATGAGAAGAAAATGTTACATGTCTACACATGACACAAAAGTTAGTTCCAAATTTAAATGACTATTTGGAAATAATGGTATGTCTGCAAATTTGATTCCAACACTGTTGTTTGACTTCTATCTTTCTGACTATTCAACAGAAATAAGAATTGTTCTGGATCCTGACTAAAGAATCAGAATTTCAAGGCTCCTTTTCAGAAGAGTAGGAAATTGTTAAGATACTTTAAAGTTTGGTTCCCATCCTGCAGTCCCACCAAGCCAAGAAGGGCGCCTCTGGAAGTTTTTGCACTGTTCAATCACAAGAAATGATCGATACATGCTTGCACTGATTTTTCAAAGATCTCTATACTAGCAGCTGTTGTTTCTTTCTGGCTGCTAATTTTTTCGACCCTGCATCCTAGCATTGTGCAACCCCAAACATTTACATACACACCAGATGAAACCAAATCTCTGCCAGGCTTGGAACCCCACCTGTAACTGCCATAGCCCCACTCATGGTCAGGAACCCTGGCCTGGGAACCAGATAAGCTCCTGTGACAGGCTCTATTAGGAGCTACCATGGTGACTGAGGTAAAATTAACCAGACTGCCTATGGCACAGACCTGCAAAATCATGTATTTGCATATATTTGGAGCTCAGCAGAAGGCAGGTGCTTTAACTCTAATAGAGCAGTCCAGGACCCAACCCAAAAGCTCACCAGGCTTTTGTCTGTGAAGTGTTTTGCCAAGCTAGAGTTTGGGTATTGCACACAAAAAAAAAAAAAAAAAAAAAAAAAAAAAAAAAGAGCTATGTTACTCACCAGTTTGAGATTCAGAGTTTTTAGATAACAGTTTATCTATCATCTAAGCAGACAACACCCTGACTTTGCCACATCCAGAGGACATTACATTTGCAAAGCAGGAGAGAGCAACCAGCCTTTTGGTGAGAAGATGAGAAAACCCTTTCTTGAGTGAATCACTCACTGAGAACTCCAGGGAGGCCTGAAGGAGAAGATGAAGTATAAAATCAGCAACCTCCATGAGCCTGGGGCTGTCTAATGTCTCTGCTGCCTGGGGCCATATCTCTGCTCACATGCACCAGATTTACTATCTGGTTAATAAATAAATTCACCAACCCAACTGCAAAACAGGTTGGAATATCAAGCATTTCAGATGAAACAGCACAAACCAGATTTTGTTCAATTTCTGCCACTGGTACCTTTATAAACTTCTACAATCCTGTAGTCTATTTTGGAACTTTTAAGTACTTTTTTTTTTTTTTTTTTGTATGAGCTGATCTTAACCTGGTTTGTGCCAGAGTGTTTGCGAGATAACTGGCAGGCACCAAGGCACGTGTGTTCTGGGGACATGGTCATCTCTGGCCCGGGGGCGGGGGGGGGAGTAAGACAGGCTGGCCAGGGCTGGCAGCCGGCCACCAGCCCACCCCGAGCGTGGAAGGAGACGTTGCCATCTAGCTGCACGTTGAAGAACTGGGATGCAGGAGTTTGCGTGGGCGAAGCATCTTTGAGAGACCACTGTTAGCCAGGTGAGCTTGCTGGCCGCCGCCACAGAGAAGGTCCCTGACCGCTGATGGAGGCCTGTCCACTCCTCATAGCAGCGATTGTAAAAGCCATGCGTGAGGAAGGGTTAATGCCCATCTTCAGCCACTAAAATCCACCCTGGTTCTCAGATGCTTCTAAGTCTCTGAGCCCCTGGCCCTAAGTGACATAGAAACATAAATCCCATTGATTTACCCTGGAGCTATTAAAAAATAAATTTAATCTTGGTAAAGCTCGCTTGTATTTTTATCAACATGACAACAGCCTCAGGTCTTCTCCCTCCTTCCAGCACTTGCCAACAGGCTCCAGCCACGACTTGTCAAAGGAGACCCTTGCACAAACCTGAGATCCTATGCAGTCAAACTAGAAACAGGCTGATGCTCCTGAAAACTACTACACCTCTTTTGGGCTGATAACACTCCGTGTGCAGTCCTGTTTACAGTCAGCACTCCCACAGAAACAGAACATCCAGCCTGTGCCAGACCACCCTGAAATAATCACAAAATCTGTTTGCAAACAAGGCTGAAAATGTTTACTTCATTCAGCTGAGATAAGGGTTAAAACGCAAATTTGCAATAGTGAAAACACTTTAAAAAGAAAACCATGAGACAAGAAAATACAAGTTTAGATTGTATTTACCTCTCACAATGTCCTTTGTTTCAGCATCGCAGCTAGCTGGAGAGCTGGGACACATCCCCTCCTGAGGCTACCCCAAGGTTACCGTGCTTTCAGGAGCTCTTAGACCAGGGGTCCTCAAACGCTTTAACCAGGGGGCTGGCGCACGGATTAAGCAGCAGGCATCATCTGCGGCTGCTTGGTTCCACCCCCCCCAGCCCCTGGCGGGGGGTTCTGTAAATACCGGGGGGCCAGACTGAGGACC
>JAVJGJ010000057.1:55457660-55479565 GCA_035590215.1 Microhierax caerulescens | reverse complement strand
AGCTCTCCTCCGGTATGCAAAACTAAACCGCTTTTGGAAGCGTCTGCTCTAGTGCCCTCTATTGCTGAACTCCCGAAGCAGCCAGCATGAAGTTAACTCAAAAATCAGCTCTTCCTTTTGGTTGTCCTTTAGAAGAAACCTGACCAAAAAAGTAAGAACTGGAAAGAAAAGTGTGGTTTAGGTCCAGCCGCCTGCCCTGCTGATCTGTGAGTTCCTGAGTTAATAAACTCCCTCTTCTTGCTGGAATTAATAGCAGACGAGATACCACTAGCAGTTTAGGGAGGGGGTGGATTATAGAAAAGCACTCTTGAGGGCTCAGAAGAGACCCGAGTTACCTGTTTTACTTGGCCACAACATCGGGAGTTCACTCTGAATTGCTGCTGAAGGATCAATGATCTCTCTATCAGGGGAGATAAAACTAGCAATCACACCCTAGCAAGGACGGGAGCCAGACCTTTAACTGACAGTACACATGAAATTCAAAAACTTGAACTTTCTGCCAGCCAAAATCTGCAGACTGTTATGTTTAAATGTGAAATTAAAAAAAAAAAAAGTTGAATCAAACTCATCAAATTAAATGAAGCTTAATACAAAAAGAGTTGTGCTTGTGCAGATCATCTCTAGCACCGAGTGCTGCTAATTCTGTGCACGATTTTGCATGCTGCATCCAAGCTCAGTCTGTTTACCTACCAGGCTCTTATGTTACATTATCTCTTCAAAACAGGTAATTCCACACTACTAATTTATTAATGTTCCTCTTCATAAATGACCAATCCACAGCTTCTATTTCAGATGCTATAGGTCATCATTCCCACCCTGAGAGCGGACCTTGAAGCAGATGAGCTGGAGAGATGTTTACTTTAATGCATACTTTAATGCATTGGTTGTCCTCTTTTTCCTCCCTTGTCTTCCTACGAGCTCCCAGGGCAACAAAGAGAGGCAGCGGAGAGAAACGGCACCTCCCAACTGCTATTGCTTGACGTTGGCAAAGGAAACAAGAACTGTGGCAGCAGAAAAACAGAAAGTAAAATTGAATCTTCCAAAGTGCTTCAGAAGACACAAGCCCACTATAGGCATTGGGTGTAACAGCAGTTCCTGGTGATACTGACATCTCTCACGTGTTATGGACATACACTTCGGTAATCCTCATCCAGGCAGTGACTGGATCCGTGAGATGAAGTTCAGTCTCTGAACAGACTTTTTTTCTTACTTTTATCATAGGCTTACGAAAATCTTAACAAGTCTCCGGGTACAAAACAGGATTTCCTTTGGAAGGGAGGCAGAGTAGCCAAAGAGATTTGTCTTGTCTCATTTAAAACTGGTAGAGACAAGGAAAAAGGAATTTAGTGGAATGCCATGTTTGCCTCATCTGATTATCTGAGAAATGCAATAAAACAACGCATGATGCAATTTGCAAAAGCCGCATGACTGGTAAGAGCCATGAATGATAACCACTACAGTGAAAAACACACCATGGATTATCCAGACACAGAAAGCGTCTCCCTTGGAAAAATACAGACTCAGAAATAACAGAAAAACTCAACAGTTATTTAATGGGTGGAGAATTACACAGAAATCAATGATAGCGAGACAACCTTTCATATTCCCTAGCCTTTATCAGTATTGCCCCTGGAAAACACAAAACCAGATGGACCAGGTTAGACCAAAGACCTACCTAGGCCAGTAGCCTGTCTTGGGAAGAACCTGCCACCAGATGCTTGGGGAACATGTATGAGAAAAAAAAGTGAATTTTGAGTGATATTTCCCCTTATGCCTTTCTACTCTCTAGCGATCTGCAACTTAAAACAAACAAATGAGCCAGAGGCTGTATCTGCATCTGTTTATTTAATATCCCTTGATGTCTCTTTCCTCTACAAATTTCTCTAATCCATTCTTGAATACATTTGTACTCCTAGTCTCATAAACACCCTGTGTTACTCAGTTCCACAGCTGAATTACATGCATGCGTATGTATGTGAAAGAGTAGCTTGTTTTAAGCCCCTGGTTTGGCCATTTCATGGTATGGCCCTGACTTCTACACTGTGAGAAACAGTAAATAACTACGCTGTTCTCAATTCTCCATGCTGTTCTTGTTAGTACAGAAGCATATTCTCTTAAAGCTGCCTCTTACCAAGAGGAAAAGCCCTGGTCTGCAGGAGTTTACTAATTTCTTTGATAACCCAAAATCTTCTCTCGTATCTTCAAATATTACTGTACCCTCTTTAAGAGGGCATGGTGACCAAGCTGCTTCATATGACATGTGGGCACAGCACAGTTTTCTGGGTTTTCACTTTATTTCTTTCCTAATACCTCTCTATATTCAGTTCCCTTTAGGCTTGAACATTGAGAAGAGTCTCTTTAGAAAACCATCCACATGACTAATTCTGTTTTCCAAGTGATAAAGGCTAAATGTTAAGCCACTGCTCTCTAAGCGCAGCCAGTGTCTTCCCCGTATGATTTAGTTTGCATTTATCAACACTGAATTATGGTTTACTGCCCAGTCACTCAATATGATGTGTTTCTTCTACAGCCTTCTACAATTAACTTTAAACTACACTGATGAGCTGTTAAAACTTACACCCCACACCCATCTTCTTTTTAATTTTGTTAATATATAATTTTTTATTACAGATGCCAGCACAGCTTCCTCTAGAACTAGGTAAGTGCACTTTTAAGCAAATAATTAAATAAATAAATTATATATATATATATATATATATATATACTTAAAATGAAAAGACACAGGAAAAGCACATATAGAGATGCTTTTGAAAAGGAGAGTGGAAACTAAAATCATGCTTTCACCACACAAAGGATCTTTAAATGGCACACCCATTAATAATCTATGTGATCTTAAATGAACACTGGACACAGGCTATTAAGTGATGATTAAGAACATTCAAAGCAAATGTGCTGAAATGTCCGAAGCAGATGAACAAATATGAGCTGAAAGGACTGTTCCCAGTCCTAATGCAGGCAGAAAACCTGTATTTGTGGTCTGATGGTAAAAGGCCACCATCTCCTACCTGCTTCCAATCTGCTGCAGTATCCTACCCATCTCCAGCACTATATAAATCATAGCCATGAACTAGATGGTCAGGAAATAAACAGATACAGCAGTCTGAAAAAGCTGAATCACAAGTCTTGGTTACCCACTCCTGCAGGTCCTAGTGAGGTACAACCTTGGGTTGCTGCATCCACACTCCAGAACATCAATGTGCAGTCATAAGCTCGTTTTGTCTGCTATGACATCAGGTTTAAATACAAGTGATTTACATCTAGGCTGGCTTCCACCGAGACAGTGTCCTTCTGCTTCCTCCCCCAAACACAGCTAATTAATCCTTCAGATGATATTCCTTTGGAAGCAACCATCTTGTCCATCTATGTGAGCTTGAATGCTCCAGTTCCCAAATGTCCCTATGCTCCATTTATCATCTGTATTGGGCCAAAACTCTCTCCATCACTCGCAGCGATGGACACTCTCCTGAGCACCCCTCTGCAAGCTCTGCATGCCCTCGCTTGGCCTGACGTGTCCATCACACCACAGAGCATTGCTCCTATGCACAGCACAGCTGATCCGCAGAAGAGAACTGGGGCCTCAGTGACCTGTGGGGATGGCCAGGTGAACTTTTTTTCTTTACTAAAAGCACATGAGACCTATAGATGCTCACTGGACAGTTGCAGGTACCCATGCAGGAGACACGGACCTGACTAAGGACCATAGCGGTGTGACCCGCCACGGACCGGAGGGAGCACGGGACTCCGCTTAAAGTGGCTTTAAGCGACTGGGTTTTGACAAAAACACAGAAATACAGTGACATTACCTGTTCATTCATTTCCCTGGTGTGTAGTCTCACAAATGCTAGGTATGTTACCTCTACAGACCCAAACTATTCTCAGAATAACCTGGTTAAAGAGGTCACATAAGGACACAGGTGTTGACAGCAGAAGCCATCATATATTAGCTGGCCAAATATGAAAATCAGAAATGAATTTACAAATATTTTAAACTAACCCATGCTAAATTGACATATATTTTTATTTAAATTGGCATATAATATATATAAATTGACATAAATTGACTAAAATTATGTTCTCCCTTCCCATATGTGTCATAGATTTATTTTGTCAGCTGGATATACTGGAGAGAGATTTCAAAGGCTGACTTTTCTCTTTGTCTGATCAGTTAAACCTTTATATGTGAATTCTTTCAGGAGGTCGCAAATTTAAGGGGTATCACCATACATCTGTACAAGTTTCCATTTATTTTGGGTAACACATATTCTTACATAAATATGATTTTATAGTGGATGCTTGGCCATTATGACCAAAAATCCTTCAAAATCAATAAAAATACTAACTTTACTGTTAGAGAAGGACTAAAAGGGCAAGACACTAGAGCAGAAAAGTTGCAAAAAAACCCCAACCAACAGTGAAGGGTAAAAATCAGCTTCAGGCTGTGTGAAACACAGTTTAAGATTTGGTCATTAACTTCTCACTTTCTGCCCTCTGAAAGAGCCTTCCAATGCACCTGGTAGGACAGTAGCTCCAACTGATGGGAACCCTCCCCAGCCAAGAGCTGAGAATAAAGCTCTTCACAAGCCAGTAGGATTTGGCAAGAAACACGACTACACAAAATTGCCCACCTCAGACTGACTTATTTTTTTTGTATTTATTATAATGGCTTCAGAACAAGCAGGGTTTGTCCCTGGGGCAGTTTTGTCAAAGTACAAAAAATGACAGCAAGCATTGTGCTTTTCATGTTTTTCACAGAATACTATAGGATGCTTTTCTGAACAGGTCTAAAATCTGTTTTCCTCCTGTATAAGCCTGAAAAATATCATAAAGTTTTAAATCAATGCAGATTGTAAGATCATCTCTGCCAGGGGTGAGCGTTAGTTGCTTCGGAAGAAACTGCAAGAAACAGTAACAGCTGTGGGATCTGAGCCACAAAATTATTTCAAACTAATCCTTAATTGTTAAAAATTAGCTTAAACCCTGAAGCAAGAAGATTTATGTCTCTTTCAAAGATCTTCTTGCAGCTTCAATTGTCATAATATTCAATATTTTTATTCTTCCAGACCCTCTTTAAATCTTGTTACATTCCCGACCTCAGCAGCATCCTCTAGTAATCGAGTTCTACAATTTAATTATACGCTGAATAAAAATTTTTTTAAAAAATCCTTTTATCTGCTGTACATTTGTCACCCCTCACCTTATTCCTCTGCTATAAGACAGAGAAAATAGGAGCTACTTGTCCATTATGATTTTTTTGATCATTGCTTTTTCATAGTCTTATCATGGCCCTCTATAATACCTCTTTTCCAGTTTCTTTATGTTTCAGTACCCCTCCCTGTATGTACGTACTTTATCATGATAAAACTTCTAGTCATATGACATGTCAACACAAATTCTATGAAGATGTTGTAGCAAAAAATCCAAATGTATTTCAAAGAAGTAAAGGCTCCAGAACCCTAAATAATGCATCCCTCAGCTTAAGCCTCATAAAATGTTATGTACCCTTGATGGAACTAAATGCACTTAAAACATTATCAGCTACATTTAGTATATTCTGAACCATGTCTAAGGTATTTGTTTAGTCCTCCAGTAAGTAATTTAATCAAAACCAGTTACTGAAGAGCACCCTTCAAATTTAGGAAGTAGAATGTTAGCTGTAGGCAATAGACCGTGGCCAACAATCCCAAAGTATCCCTCCAAGGACATGTTGGAAAACTAGCAGGTTTCAGGAACAGCAACCTAATTATGCTTTGATAACTCTTTCTGAAATTGCACCAAATGCAACTTTCTGAACATGGTGACCTACAACAGTACTCAATTCATTGTCATACTTAAAAACTGATTTTGTGCTTTGGCCGATTTTGTTTCTGGGTCAGGCAGAGAGGACAAGGCGTCCTGAGACACAGGGTGACAGAAGCTGAACAAAAAGCAACAACTCTGAGAGTACTATGCAGAGGCACAGTGTCCATCTCTTGGTTCAAATGCTAAATGACATCACATAAAACCTATGACAAAGCATATTAGAGAACGTAATCTCTGCTCTTCTTAACATGTCCAAATCGTGAAAGTTTCTCTTTTGTTGTTGTTAAAACATTTATTTATTTTTTAAAGCATAAATTGCTAAAAACTATGAGTAAGTATTATTGAAAGCTTTAATTATCAGCTGGTTTATTCAGCTGTGGAAGAAGCCTAGTGATGCAGAGTTGTTCTGCTGGCTCATCCTGGATGACCCATGCAAAAAAAATTCTGTAAGTGCCAATACTGGAAGCAATCTGGCAGAAAGACAGAGACAGAGATAAAGTTGAAAACTCTAGTATGCTGGAGGTGAGGGTAAACCTCTTTGTGTACCAAGGTAACTAGACGGTTAGTACTGCTCAGACTAGGCTTATGTGTTGGGGAACTCTCTCAGAAGGATAGAAGGAGCAACTTGGTTAAGAGTTACCAAAATGTAGTGTTTCAGAGTTAAGGAAGCATGTGAGTAATCTGGTAATTCCTCAAGAACCCAAGGAAAATTCTGGCCACTCAAGAAAAAGGCAGAAATGTTCATGGACTTCAGCGTAGCCAAGGTTTCATGCCACTTGCTGTCTCTGTAAAGACTAAACAGTAATCACTGGTGCAAACAGGAGCTGTGCCCTTTCCCCTGTGAGAGGAGCACCAGGGCTTCAGCTTCCAGTTTTTTAGAGATTTACTCGATGAGACTGGCTTCTGTACAGTTATGAGAATTTTTACACTGAGATTTTTTCTGCTTGGATACAACTTCTGCTAAAATGTCACATTTCCACCAAACCCACCATTTGGTGACAATCATCTCATTGCACAGGTAGAAAAGGACATGTAGGGCACTTTTGACAGTATTCACAAATTCAGTTCAAAAGAAATGCTAATACATACATTAAAATCACGGTAGAAAGGTGAATCTTACTCAAACCACAGGATGTAGAAAGAGATGGGAGAAAAAAACACAAAGAAGTGTTATTTTTAAAGCAAGGTTCACATTGTTTCTTGTTACAAGTCATGGATGCAACATTCTTTTGTAGTACTGAGGGAAAAGATAACTGGCATATAACATTTCCACATATGTGCAAGGGCCAGCAATTAAAGCTCTCAATAACATTTATTGATACTTTTTAAGCACTTGTGCTTTCACAGTAACAAATGAGATGCAGGAATTGTCTGGTGTGTCAAGAGGACTCAGGATGATTTGATGTATTAGGGGGGACTTGAGATTACCAATATTGAAAGAGAAGTTAATCAAAGTTCTAGTTTTAGTCAAGGGAAGTTCTGCCACAGACTTCAATGAGCTAGGATTTCCCTCTGGATATTTGAAATCCATGGACTCCTTCACATGGCAAGAAGTCACACACCATTTAGACATGTGGCCCAACAATGTTTCTGTGACAGATCTCAGATGGCATAACTTGTCCTTCCCCTCTCAGAGTCACAAATGTGTTATATGAAGCACAACAACTAAATTGCTCAACTGCAGAACTGGCCCAAATCCCATCCCATAAACATTATGCTCTTAATGTTGTAATACTTGCAGAATTGACAAGTTCACCATTTTGGTCAAAAGAGTTTTCATCAAAAGAAAACTGATCTTGTACAACTAGTTCTTTAAGAAGAACAGAAAGAACTCAGCTTCCTAATCTATGGCAGTGCAAGTTCCTCCAAACCCCTGAGAATCTGCCTCAGCCCCAGCTTTAACAGACCACGCTAAAGGGACAAAACAGACTTTGGGCTTTAAGGGTGTTCATGAGAACGCTAGTCTGAGAGGTGCAAACGCTTCTCTGCAAGGACCGGACAAGGCTCAGGGCACCGAGCTATCGTTAGAAGCAATGCCTTTCACTAACTGGCGACTGCGCGGTACTGCATTTCAGCTGGTAAAATGGAAGTGAAGGACAGTGCATCACTGTTGAACAAGCCCTCTCTGAGCTGCTCATCGCTTCATGTGAAAACTGGTACAATGAGTTAAGGTCTTTAGTCAGTTCAATCTCCACACAGCCTTCTAGATCAATTAACAGGCTAAGGCAATTCCAGATAATTTTCTGGCAGGTATTCAAGTCATATCTGAGCTCCTATATACATACCTAAGGGAGAAACAAGGTCTACAAAAACAGGACACCAAATATCATCGACATGAATATTAATAAGAATAAATTATACAGCTGCAAGAGCATTCTTCATCTGAGCAAGCCTAATGAACCTTCTATTGCATTTCCAGAATATTTTTACAGTTTTGGTTAATGAGCCTCAGAGAATGGAAAAACGCAAACAATGCTGGCCTGGAGAAGTTAACCAGATGAATGGGAATAAATTATTTTTGCCCTTTGAATTTCTTCTTAGCAGGAAAAAAAGTCTAAAGAAACATAGCAACAGACTTACCAGCAGACTTCCAGAGAAGTTTTACTGTCCTTCTTCTTGAACTGCTCAGTGATTTAGGAAACCAATAAAAAAAACGTGCTATCCTCCTGATGGTTTTGCTCAAGTCATTTCTTATTGCCATAGCTGAACGGGCTCCACAGCTACACCAGGAACAACAGACACATGTATTCAGGCAGAGAGAGGAAAGACCATGAATACCCACACGGAGTGCACTCGCTCTGAGCTCAGCGTCAGCCAGCACGTCTCAGGACCACCTGTTAGTCCTAAATCCCCTCCCTCTCCGTCACTCTGCTCCAGACTTCCCTCGTTATTACAAGAAGCAGCTATATTAATAGATGCTTTGGCTAAAGAAAGACCAGTGCTTCAGAGTCTTAACCTGGTACTGTGTTTCCAGTGATGTTAAAACAAGACATGTTTTCCATAGAAAGGTTTTGAAGGGCTCATTTGTTCTATCTCTAGCTACCTTTGCTAGGCTGCAAACAAACAAACCCCAACACAAGATAGGCACAAGTCCCCTTTCAAAACTCCTTGATTTAAATCAACAGGATTTTCTGTAGAGAGAGTGTTTCTCAAAGACCTTCTTATGAAGGATCTCAGCAGTAAATTTAACAGAGATTTCTATAGATACACAGGGTGTTAAAAATGCAACTTCACTCTTAAATGGATTTTAAGGCAAATGTAAGAGTCAAATCACTCACTGCCACAGCTCAGTTAAGAATCGAGCATCTATCAGTATCACTATCCAAAGAAATTAACAGCATCTCGGTAGGTCAGGCTACATGATTCAAACATGATATATACTAAATTGTAAATCCAGAGATGCTACGAACTAATATATGCCCCCTGCGACATTTTCCACCAATTCTAACATACATTTTTTAACAGCAAGACTATTTAACCATTTCCCAAGCTCAGTATGATTTCCTTGACTATTTCCCCGTTTCTCTTCAGCTTCTCATGTTTTGATTTTTTTCTTCTGCTAGATCTGAATTGTAGAAATCACTGAAAATCAAGACTAATGTCATTGCAAAACAAAGATCCTTTTATATCAACTTTTAAACTACAGAAAGTATGGCCTTTGTTACACCAGCTACATTCACAGCATGCAGTTAATAGCTCTTCTAGAATTCACAATGTATTTTTCTACACTAAAATATGTTAAGTATTTAACCCCATTTTAAACATTAAACATTTTTAAAATACTGCTGCTTCCCAGGACCAAGCTAGATAGATTGTGTTTCCTCTGGTCAATATGTCTCTGAAAACAAATAAACATTTCCATTTGTACCGTATCTGCCACAATTCTTCAGCCAGTGTCAACGAAAGAGCAGAAGGCAGGACTCAGGCCGCCAGACATGTCTCTTGTTTGAGCTCCACCCCATCATAGCAGCAGGAATTTAGTAGCAAAGTGACGGTTTTAGCACAAGTAGGAGGTCTGTCACCCCATTCAGCACAAGCAAGGAGCAGAGTTAAAGGCCCAACAACTAACTCGCTTCTTTCAGGAAACAGCGTGGGTTTGAATGTTTAAGAACATCTGCCAAATACCAAATCAAACAATACTTTTTTTCTAAAATGTATGCATATAAAAATTGAATGAAAATCAAAGTGGCATTAAAAAAACTCCACAGTATTTCAGACCAAGTGAATATGTGTGTTAAGACAACTAGTTTTATAATTTGATAAGGAATCCATATAGGCATGGATCTTTAGCAGTATATGAAGGGCGCAGGGATATTTTTTTCATTTAACAGAAAATGCTGATTCAGTATTTTTGTTATACTGGTATTTTATGAGGCTTAAAAAAAAAATGCAGTAAACCACACCAGAATATAACAATATAAAGAGGTAAACTGACTTTGCTGGTGAGAATACCAAAACCTGTGGAGGTTTATACCTTACAGTGTTTATTAGAGCCTTACTGGAACAAAAAACAGGCAAGAGCCCAAAACGTTGTATATTATTTTAAGGCAAATGGAACTCATTCTATACAAAAAGAGTCAGTTGGGTGAATCTGACAATTCTGTGATTCTGAAGCTGTGACAAAACAGCTAATACAGATGAGAACACGGACCCCAGTTCAAGCCGAACTGAACAGCAGTGCTTTGCCCTAGCTTTGCAGTAGTTTCATGAGTCCTTCATCACTTCACATCTCTAGGCCCTAGTTAGGTCAAAATGTAGAGCTAATGGACAACAGCCTGTCCCCCTCAGTTCACGGATGAGGGGTCTGTGATGGTGACAGGGGTTCCTCTCAACCTGAACTGTTAGCTTTAGAATATGAGCCACTGTGCTCTGCACAGCAACGAACTGCTGTCAGCCCGCATCAGCTGCATCAGCTGGGCTAGGGAGAGTTCACACAGCCCCTCCTAAGGCGACTCTGCTTACATTACACTGGAGCATTACTAAAGTTAAGAATTCACTGTAATAAAAAGGTACTGCGCAGGGCTACATGTGCACCTTTCAATCTACACTGACCAAGAGACTCCTTGGAAATGCTTTCCAAGGGGTACCAAAGGACCTGAAAAGTGAGCAGAGTCACACTCTTGATCCCTGCCTCCCTTTAAGGAAAAAAACCAACCCAACATGTAAGGCTTTTTCCTGCAGCAGCTTTCAACCCCCAGGTCATACTCTGCTCATCTAAGCAAGGTGCTGGAGGAGGGGAGGGAATGACTGCTGCCCGTGCTGCAGTCCCACCTGCCTGGGAAGGGAGGTAAGCAGCTGTCCTCTGCTCTGCGGGCAGCCTCTGACCTCCTGCCGCCCCGCCACGGTGCAGAGGTCAGTTCCCAGCAGGCCTCCACCGAGGGCAGAAACAGCACCCGCAGACCTGGTGTGTGCAGCGCCCGTGCTCTCTGTGCAGCCACAGGCTGGGATGTGCGGCAGGTCACTGCCTTGGCAGGAGAGCTGGCCACACCACACTGCTCTCAGCAGCTGCCCCACAACCCGCACACCACTGGAAAGCAAAGGGGTGCTCGTGGAACGTCCAGTGGTTTAGACACATCACTGTATGTCCACCCTGACATACAGAGCCTGGCAGAGCAGCTCTGAACAGAGCTACACAGCGGCTGCCTTGCTGCAGCCCTCCCATGCCCACCGCCCGAGCTGGGAAAACCCACCCAACCCAAACCCACCCTCGCGGTTACGTACTCTTAAACGATGAACTGTAAACAACCAGCGGTGTCTGACTGGGAACGGTCTCTCGGAGTGTGCCAAGTTTATATAGTTCTAAAGCAAATTCTATGCCAATAAGCATTCGTTAGAGCAATGCAGCAGTGCTGAGATACCGTAACAATGAAGTCTAACTACAAGGAAGAGCGGAGACGGCGGTACCAGATGGGGGGCAGATGCAGAACTCTCTCTGCTCTAGGGCAGAAGAGCATTTTTCCTCAGTGAGGAGTTACTGCCATTTCCACTGTTAGGTAGCAAATGACTGGGATGAGCAAAGGATTTTGTTTGCTTTGACTTAACTGGAACTTCTCCATTTAGTCTGCCTTCAGGAACAAAGATACACACACACCTATTCACAGGGGGAACTTTGTGTAGGAAAAGCTAAACGTATTAAGGAATATCTGCCTGCCTGCATTAGCAAATGTCCCTGTTGGCTGGGCTCAAAATGAGTTTTTGCTTTCTTTGTAGACAGTAATGTACTTGGAAAACAAAGTGGTGGTGTCTTTCCAACCTGTCACAGTGTAAGTATGTGACACCATGCTATATGCCACACTGACAGGCAGAGTTCAGCGTGGAGAGGTTCACCAGCCATTCTTCGCAAGGACATTTTCCATATTGATGGAGCTTAAAACCTCCAGAGAAGGAGGAAGAGAATCCCAGACCTCCACAGACTGTTTCCCTCCACTTTTTGCCTGACAGAGATCTGAAATGCACTAAAAGATTTTAGCAATCCAGAACTGGGTTATGCAGAGAAACACTGTACCTATGCACTGGGCAGAACTGAATGTGTGAAACTTACTTATCTAGAAATTATAAACAGAAGCAGTGACTTTCCTTAAACCCTGTTCACTGTGTGTCAATTTTATCCAAGTAGTGAGAGAGGGGTCCTGCCTCACCAGTCCCGGGGCTTGAGCACTAGTGCATTTGCATGACACTGTCAAGACACGGTATCACAGATTTCATACTAAAATATAATTTATAACATCATCATGTGTGACAAAGCTATGCAGTTGCTAGGAAGCTTATAAAGAACACAATACAACTACTAAAAGTAAAGAAACAAAAAACTGCTGCATTTGAACTTAGTTCAGCAAAAGTAGCATAATACTTCCGATTCCCAGCTCAGCTGTTCATCCCTCCCTAATCCAAATAAGCAGCTATATTTGTGAGCTTTCTAAAAAAACTTCTGATTCTCAGCAGCTGCACACACACAAAAAGAAGGGATTAAAAATTAACCAGTGATTGGCAATCTGCAACTTCCAAAACCTTGCCTCCTTTTGAAAGATGGAAATGGAAGAACTGTAGTAGTCAAACTGATGTAAAGCACGTTTGTTATCAGATTTAATGACCTATTACTTTACCGATAAACAAATAAGGTTAAAATAGAATTGTATAGACACCTTCCTAGCTGTGACATCAGAAGTATTTCACACGTTCAGTTGTCTGTTATCAAGTGTCCCAATAATTTATACACTGATATGTAATAAATGTGATATGAAAGCAAAGAAAACTGACAAAAGAGAAGGGGAAAAATGCTGAAAACCTTACACAATGCACCACGAGTGACAGTTGTGTCAAGAGACAAAGATACCATAAAAAGATCACGTAACCCAAACCTTGCTGCACATCAGACTCTACTACTACCAGATCTGTATCACTAGAAATTCCCATCCAACATTTTTTTCTGAAAAAAATGCTTCTAGTTCAGACATCTAGTCCTATGATTAGAATGACTTTTTAAGTAAAACAGCATGAAAATTGGATGAAACTCATCCAAAATGGAGAGGAAGCAAATGAGTATTAAACAAGCATGAGCAATTTCAACTCTTTTTTTCATGGCCCTACAGAAGTAAGTCTCTCTGTACAAGCAGGTAGTTGGGCTTCGTCTAATTGAATACAGATGTCTGCAGCTGCACGGGTTGTCATGGCTGCCTCTGCAGTCACCAGAGAAAGACCAGCACCTCTTGGGCATATTTATTCCCATCCAGATCCATGAGGTGAACCGTGCCCTGCACAGTTTCTGGTGAAGCCAGGATGCCACCCTGGAAAGCAGATTGGAGCCTAGGAGAGTAATAGTCCTTCGTGGCACTTGGTCTGAGCAGCAGTAGGGACAAAATACGGTATCCTGGCTCTTCTATGGCACGCTGAGGACATCTTACATGGAAATCCCTCAGGTTTTTCAGGTATGTCCTCTCTGTTAGGGATGGCGGACAGAAGCCAGAATGACGGGACCCAGACAACCAACAACAGCAGGTCTCATTTCAGAGCTGTGACATAAACACACAGAAGCACTCTCAAATACAGCAGGGTTTTGGTTCATTTTCTTCAGGCCTTAAGTGATGTTTATTCAAAATAAAATACATAACAAATTCAGCCTATCAATCATGTCTCAAGGTCCTCTGAGATTAATTTCTTACTTCTTCTACAGGCTCTCTATTGGGGAACAACTGGATTTCTCCCTTTGATAAGTAAGGAGCAGGAAGGTTTCTTCTGAGCGATTTTGAGGAAGAAAATCACAGCACCGAAGCGCATTCGTTCACTTCTGGTTAGTTCTTATTTCGCTCTACAATATATTACACTATCATTAAATATTTTCCTACATTGTTACATGGAAGAGAGTATCTCTGTATTTCCGTAACATTCCTGCTTGATTCTTTTCAGTATCGTCCCTTGTACTGTCAGTTGTTTCCTGTTTCATTTTGAATACTTCAACCTGTAAAATTTGTTTTAATTTGCTTTATGTTCTTTTCCAGATGCTGGAAATGTGCAGGGGCAGACAGGACCAGCACAGTACTGTGATGGAAGTGAGTGTGTGAGAGAGGCCGTTGGTGTGCTGGTCCAGCGGAGCATCAGGAAGATACACAGACCAATTCCTGGAGACTGCTGCCAGTACAATGTGATGCACGTTAAGGCTCCCTGTGTGTATGTAGGTGGGTTTGTGCATCGAAACTGAAGTTGAATATAAGTTTAAAAAGCTAAATGTAGAGAATAGTAGTGCAATGTGAAAATAACACAATAGTGTTAGTTTTAGCTATGTAGTAGATACTATACTAGTAACAGTAACACTCAGGAAAATGAACAGTCTTTAGGAAAGCTACTTTTGCACACACAAAGCTACACTTCAGAGTACCGGAAAATAAAACTCAAAGCTAAAACTGGAGAGAAGATACTGAGGTGCTTTATAAAACGGTTTGACACGTAGGACTTGACTCAGCGGATGACAGACCAACTTGCCTGTGGGCTTTGGGTGACTTTGTGACAAAATTAATAGACTTCTCTAGTGAGAGCTTGCATGGAATTATCACTAAGGGAAATCAGATGGAGGTGGAAAAGCAAAAATATGCGTTAAACATTGCTAAAACAGTAAGTTTATTCAACCTAATCTGGTCTGCTTAAAATAAAAGCAGCCTGATCATTTTTAGGGTACAAGAAAGCTGTGAGTGTCCTTCTTTAGATCTCTGCATGTAGTATGAGTGATTACCTGCTGTTTGCACTTGAGATTAACAAGGGTGCACCTTGTACATTTATTCTCTCTAGGAAGAATAAGATGTTTCTTACTTTAGCCATGGCAGCTACTAGGTAATAGATGAATATTTACAACTGGAGTCTAAGAGAAAAATACAGAAAAGAGATATTGCAGAGCTCAACTTTCTTTGTAGTTTTACACTTTCTTCCGAGCTCCTACACTCACTGTCAGGCTGTTGTACCCAAGCTACTATACGTGATGTGCTCTTCCTGTACTGAGCAAAATCAAAAAATCATTCATCAGTACTCAGCACAGTGTGGAGAAAACAGCCATGTCTAGCAGCTCATAAAGCCACCTGGCCAAAACCAGAATCGTTATTTTCTTTCTGTTGTGCACACTGCTGACCTGCATTGACTGGATAAAGAGATACTGCCAAGCAGGCTGGAGGCTTCTGGTCAATGCTACTTCGCAACAGAAGGAAGAGATGACTATGGCCCCTGCACGAGAGCTGAACTCTAATGCTGGCTTGGCCAGTGACCTGGGTGACCTTGAAAAAGTCACTTCACCTCTGGGTGCTTTCACCTGTGTCTGCTTCACTCCTAGCACTTCAAAGCAGGGGATGCTTCTTCCTGCACAAGCACACTGCTATTAAGGATTTAGGGTGGTTGACAGCTCCTAATGCTAACGGCAGATTAAAAAACCCAGCAAAACAATTGGAAGAAAAACCTTTTCGATGAACTATGCTAGTAGTTTATCAAAATATACATTACCCAGTAAAAGTTTTACCTTTTCCCCCAGTGTGTTAAAAGCATAGATACTAGCAATACGTAAACAATGTGCAGGCACAATGCAATTGAAAAGGCACCTGTATCGTTACTTCCCACAATGCCCCAAACTCCTGGCCAAGCAGTGCTAACTCTCTGTTGAACTTTGAGTACAGTAGGACCATACAAAACAGGCATCATGACACAGCAAGCTCTCCAAAGCTTTCACCTGACAAGGTCAAGTTTCTCCTTGGTTCCCCAAGGCTTCCCCAGCAAGCAGAACATCACGCTGGCAAGTAATGGCAACATTTTTATAATAACATTTTTTGTAAACAGATCATTGCTTTGATGTTGTATTACACATCTTGAAGACATCCTAGGTTATGAACACTGCCTGCAGAAACACCCGTGTTATCACTTTCTCATTAGCAGACTCTTTTCTACTCCCCTATCAGCTCCCAAATACCTGCTTGTTCAAAACGAAGCCTTAGGGCATCTGGCCTCCTTCCACCCCGTGTGTGAAATGAAACACAGCATATCTCCACTTCAGGAGAGGGTTCCTGCCCACTCACAACAGCCTCTGCAGCAGCTCCCCACACAGTGGCTCCAAAACACATGAGGAAGACAAGAAGGAAAACCACGCAGCATTTTCAGACCCTTTCAGTGTTAGCTTCTGAATGTCACGGGGTGATTTTTTAAACTTTTCTCTCCGCCGCTATGCAAACTGAATAACAACTGCTTGTATTCTCGGTAGCCTCTTAGGGTTCTGTCTGAGACACCCAAACTCTGAAGGACACCATAATTAATAATTAACCATTCATGAGATGGTGAAAACAAGAACAAAGGAAAAGATGCTCAGAGAATGGGTGAAAGCCTCTACGTATGACGGCGTATGGCTTCGGGGTGGGAGATGGGACTCACACAGGAGGAGAAATGTCAGCGCCAAGGACACACAGTAACCAAGGAATTCGGTGAGGTGTTACCGTTCTCTCCAAACAGGGGAGGGAAGGGCTCAGCTTTGCACCACTGGGAGCCTCACTGTGGCTGCAGAGACCACAGAAGTGCCCCTGGAGGTGGAAAGAAACTGAGGAAGACAGCAAGCATTAACTCTTGAAGAGCAAGCTCCATCAAAGCTGCTTCTTGACGTCCATTTCCACACCTCCTCCTTCCTCCCTGCACCAGGCACACCAGCCTCCAGCTCCACCAGACCTGTGGAGCTCCAGCAAAAGCCTCGCTGGGGCAGCACACCACCCACTCCTGCAAACCCAACAGGGGGGAAAACAGGGCGCTCTCTGAGCAGAGCTCCACCAGCAGCACAACCCAAACCCCGTTGCCTTAAGCTGCTCCAGCCCCTATGGATTCTGAGAAAATTTGGAAATTTTGGATTTAAAAGAAAATAAAGACAATTTTGGGAACCGAGCATTGTTGAGCAGCTCTCCGCAGAAAGAACAAGAAAGGGAAGCAGGTTTCCACCACCACTATTTCTAATTTGCCCCCTGGTTCTCACTCTTCAGATAAAACTTTCAGAGGCTCCTTCAACCCCCAACAGTTTTGGTAGTTCAAGTCATTACTCTAGAAGCAGCTTTAACAACTTAACCCCCTCATTACATGTGATTAAATATGAACACACTCCTACTGCAGAGATAGTGGACAATGTTTATCCTCTTCTTTAAAAACATGGAAAAGTATGTTACACAAATTTGATGTCAAAAAAATACCTTTCTGAAGGAAAATCCCACTAATTGTGTGTCTGCTCCACATTTTACCCTCACTTCTGTAAAGGGGAATCTATTTCTTTACCATTCCTGACAGCTAGGAGGCATTTAGATAACACAACCTAATTTGTTCTAAGGAGATAAGGCTTGGGCTTTTGTTTTTGGGTTTGTTCGCTTTTACAGATGCTTAAAAAGCCCTGTAGTAAGAGAGCTATACCACATATGAAAATGTAACGCCTCTGTCCTTCAACTGCACTCAAAGCAGGAGTCAGCTACTGAATATCCAGAGCCAATACAAAAAAAGACCATTAGAAATTGAACAAGGCCCCCATCAAAATACCCATTTCAGCAGAGAAAAACCCAGAAGGCCCTGATAGGCCCTGAAACTGTGCTGTGCACTTCACAAGGGAAGGTTGCTCAAAAAACAAAGTCTGAGAAATGGGTAAAAAAGGCGTCAAGAAGATTCAGTGAACGAAGCTGAAATGACTGCCCGGCAGGTTTGAGAGGACGGGGACACCTGCAGTCTTACCTCCTCCCCCACGGGCCTCAGCACGTCTGCAGAGCACCCCGCAACTGGAGAGGCTGCCGTGCCAGGACTGGGGTGTCTGCCTGTGCACGGGTCACACTACCCCCAGACAGCATTACAGGTGTAACGCCGCGGGTATCGAAAGTAACACTGTAGGTAAGGAGGAACAGGCTGAGGGACATCACTTCCAGCTAGCACTAATGGACACCCACTGACTCGATGCTCATCGATTGCACCTCTATAAAAGGACTCCAACCACCAGAAATCCAACTGAAATATTCTGGTGTTTCCTTTAGCGGGCAACTTTTTACAGGCAACTGAGCACATACTTGTGAGGCTCCGTTTGCTTCGCAAGCTCCTCACAGTATTACAGTGTGCTGGCCTTCCCACTCCTGCAGCCCCACCAGCCTCGCCGTATAAACCCAATACACACACCCATGCACATACGTTGCATGGGCAACATACAGTTGGTAAGAGTAATAAATATCAGCTCCTCAAGGTCATGCTTTTAACATGCATGGGTAAATGAATCTCCATGCATAAAGGCATCCAGGAATTCCCAACCAAGCCCCACCACAGAATACTGGAAAGGGACAACCCGTTTTCCACAGTACTTCTAAATGCCATATCTGCTTACATTATTTATCTGCATAAATATCATCTGCTTAAATATCTTCAGAAAGTTTGAACCAAAAGTCATGTAGGACTTATAATTTCTCTATATTCTTTTGAATGAAGGGCAAAACTTCTGAAAAGGCCTAGCAGCATTTCTATTTGGTTCAATGACAGTGTATCAGAAATGAAAGTGTCCAAATGCAAGGTAAAAGAAAGTTACAAAAATGAACTAGGAGGTCCACAGCAAGTAGTCCACAAAATAATTCCTTTCACACCCCCTCGACCTTTGTACACCCCATCTGTTGACCAGACTACGGGGAAAGTAAAATCGTTCAGAAACTGTATTCCAAAGCCTGGCAGTACTGCCTTTCATCTAAAACCATAAGAAATGCCTCATTTTTCAAATGCCAAATGATACAGTGAAACAATGCAACAGCTCCAGGGTCTCTACACTACATAATGCTACACACCATGAAACCGTCAATATGATGTAAGAAAGTGAGAATTTTCACTCAGAACACTACCAGATCAAAAGAAAAATAGAATGCTAGAAAAGAAAAAACATTTTTTACTGGATGTCATTTCATTGGTATAAGTCAGAATAGTTCCGACTGCCTCCATTTCAAACAACTTTATGCAGTGAAGCCAGGCCAGGCAACGGCATCCTGCACTGGCACAGCATCACCAGGTTTTACTCCAAATAACAGAGGTGAAAAGGTGAATAGCAGCGCAACTCTGGACTGCTAAACCAATTAAGTCTTCCTTGAAAAGGAATCCAAAACAAAAGCAAGAGCTCAGATACTTCTGAAAAAGATGCTTTGTAGTATTCATTACACATGGCTTTCTTCCTGGGCTGAAGTCCAGAAATATCAGCACTGCCGTATTTTTTTTTTCAAGAAATAAGTTGCTAGAATAATGTGCACCTTGTGCACTGCATTGAAGCAGATGATCGTTTATCTCCTTGATTTTTTTTTTTAATTCTGATCTTTCTTTCCTGAGTTATATGAAAGTATTTTCTCACCTTCTAGCAGAAGCCTGAAAACAACCTTGTGAAATACAAACAAAAATCTCATGAAAGGCAGAAAGATCTTTTCTCGGTAGTTCTTTATTCACTCCAAGGATCCCACCTCACTTTATGGTGTGTACCAAGAAGCGTACAAAACCCCAAAGACAACCACAGCCCCACTGTGAAACGATGAAAGCAAAGTTGAGCCTTTACTGAAGCTCAGCTCGGATATCTTCCCCGTCCCTGTGGGGAAGGCAGGACAGCAATACACAAGGGAAATCCCTGCTCCCATGAAGACATCACAGAACTTTTCTCTTAGACAAAAGTCTGCACCTAAATACTTTAAAATTACTCCCTTGATATGCCCTTGGACTGCTTCCCTGTCCCAGAGGGAATTTCTCATGCATTGTAATTCTTATCACCAAATCTACCACCTCTGACTCTGATCTTGTCTGAGGACAGCCATCTAGTGAGAATTAACTTCAACCAATACTTAAACAGGGTAATTCAAATAAATGTATTATCTATGTTTTTGTGACTCAGAATCACGACAATTTAGTGCGTAACTCCCTCTTTATCAGTAGGGGACCATCTGGAAGATGCTGTTGTGTTTTGCTTTTTAGATGATGTGAAAGTCCCTACCACTTGTGGCCACTGGAGAACACTGTTAATCTGGGAAACTTTCGGCACTGTCACACCTTGCCAGGCAGAATAAAATCTTTGAAAGGTACTTGCAATTTTAGTCTCAGTTGTAATCTGCTTCACAAGGGATACCCAAAGGAGATCATGGCATTTTCATAGAGATTACCACAGTGGCCACAAATTCAGCTGTAGTCCTGGTTGCATCTGCTGCAGCTTTCAAAACCAGTTTAGACACACTTCAGATGTTGAGGGCAGCTGTGTCTGCTGGCTTTCCAGAGCAGGGGACATCTATTTCTTCCGTATTCACTTACAGAAGAGTCTGTGACTATGGGTGCAGACTGACGTCTGACCACAGAGTGGATTTAGCAGCTCTGAGCCGTGAGGGCAGCCGGCCACACGTTCCTTCACGCCTCCGTGCTGTCCTGGCACAGCCAGATCTGTTCATCAGGCCGGCCCGCAGGCGAGCCTGCAAACTGGGAAGGAACAGAGGTTCTTGCAGCAGCCCTTGTGCACTTTAGCTATTGTTTCCTTTCATCTCCATAGCACTTAACAGCTTTTAAATATTATATTCATGCTAGGTCATAAATGCTGAATGCTTCCTTTGCTACTTAAACAGCAATTAAAGAGAGCATCTTGAAGTACTATGCCTCATAAAAATTGAGTTTGTCATGGAGGAGAAGGAAAAGCATTGTAAGCTGTAATCATTCTGAGAAACCGTTACTGGGAGCCATCCAATCCTACGTGACACTTGAAGTTCTTGCCATGGAGCATTTGCTCATAAAAGAAAAAAATACTCTTTTTAAGGTCTATTCTCACATCAGCGCACTGTACACCCTG
The DNA here is from genome assembly GCA_035590215.1 of Microhierax caerulescens. NCBI lineage: Eukaryota > Metazoa > Chordata > Aves > Falconiformes > Falconidae > Microhierax > Microhierax caerulescens. Next base: position 55,458,432 of record JAVJGJ010000057.1, on the reverse strand, counting down.
TCAGAGCAAGCGGTGCACTAACTTAAATGATAAATAAGATATATTTCATTTTCACAGCCAAAGTATTTCCATTCCAAGAGTAACTGTAAAAAAAGAACTACTCAAAGTGAGCATAACTGCGAGAACACTAGACCATGACAGAAATTTTGTATCTCAGCAGAGGACAGTACAAGGTTATTACATCTCCTGAAGCCAGAGCAAAGCCATAGGGAAAGACCGACCTTTCTGTCCTGCCTGGGGTGTCACACATCGCCGGTAAACAAAGGCCCAGCGACGCACATGCAAAGCAGCGCACACACCTTAACGCCTCGCTCCACCAGGGACGGCGCGGGATTGTCCCCCGAAGCGCAGCAGCGCGGCCGCCGTGGGCGAGGAGCAGCCCCCACAGCCACTCTCGGGGGCACCGTGACACCCAGCGATGTGGCCCAATGCTTTTCAAACCCAGGGATGGCGAAAGGTGGCTTTTCATCAGCACAACATTGCGTATGCTCTCCTACCATAAAGAACTGGAGGTAGCAGGTGAATGAAATCACCGTAGATACGCTGCCATACACTTAACACGCTTTTAAAGTAAAGCGGCAGTAACGACGGGGCCGGAAAGCAGTACAGGTGTTTTCTACACAGGGAAAGGAAAACGCACCTGTGTGCCCACTGTGAGCCAGAGCCCAGGGACGGGCGCACACGTACGTGCTGTGTGCGTGGGCCGAGCGATGCTCCAAGCCGCAGCCCGCCGCCTCCTCCTCCCTGCAGGACCGGGGAGCAGGCGCTGTGC
>JAVJGJ010000057.1:55424936-55455815 GCA_035590215.1 Microhierax caerulescens | reverse complement strand
AGTGGGACGTAGCCCGGCTCTTCGTACGCTTTCAGGATGTGGAGCGACAGGGTTGATGAACAATCCATCTGCACATTTACGCAGATGATTCCAAAGAATGAAAGTGTGGGGGGGAAGTGAAGACTTTTCACCCGATTCCTTTACAGATTGCAAACTGCTCCTGTCTGCTTAAATCTGAAGCTGCTGCAGGGCCCTCACCGCCGGAGCAGCACACGACTGCAGCAGCACGGTTGTGTGTCTGTGTCATCTTCTGCCACCGTGAGTTGGCCCGTGTGGCTGCCAGGCGGAGCCGCGGGCTCGCCTCGCACGGTGCCAGCCCCGGCTCTGCCCGGCCCGGCTGGCTCACAACCAGCAAACCCCAACGCGTCCCGCCGGTGCTGGAGCAACCCCCGCGCTGGCACAGGGCCAGCCAGCAAGAGCCGGTGATAGCTTCAGTAGGTTGCCATTCCACTGATCTGCCTAGGTTTCTTAAAGCAGCTGGTCTGAGAAATGCTTCCCGTGGCCAGGCCGCGGTGACAGAACCCACACCTGCACGGGAAGGCTGTGGAAGCCCGGCTAGTCAAGCCTTCACGCAGTGCCCCTGTAAGTTTTGAGAAGCAGAATACAAGTCCATACAACTGCAGCGTGCCCGTGGTTGTAGCACGCCAGCAGCTCTACCTGTTGCCATCAGTGTTCCTTGTCAACAGGAATACAAGTTCTCCAGAAGATGCACATCTATAAGTACAACTGCTACTGGCTGGGCTTGTACCAGTGTCAAAAGAGACAACTCTGCTGAGGGACGGTAGCCCTACCACATTTTTTTGTGATCAATGGAACAAATATTAGTAATAAAAAAAGCTGTTCAGAGCACAGAAAATGAAAAGGTCGTGCAGCCTTGGCAACGGCAGGATCAGCCACCAGAGCTCCCAGCAGTTACCCTGTTCTTAAAAACCCTGTGCAACCGCCCCTGTGCAGTTCCAGCACTTGACTCTTCACTACGTTTTCCCAAACTTACCGTCCGGAGTTTTTTGTTTTGTGCACTACAATTTATGCTCATAATCACCAGACGTGAGAGGTGGTGAACACTGATCTTCTGTAACAGCCTTTCGATAACTGAAGACTTTTGCCCCCCATCCCCCCCCCAATCTTCTCTTCTTTCAGCCAACGAACTCCCATTGTTTCCCAGTCCCCCTCTGGTGAGTCTTCCAGATCCTAGCCATTCTTTTTTTCTCCCCTAACTTATCTTCAAGTAACCAGTATCTTTTTTTTTTTTTATTATTCTTATCAGCCAATTTAGAAGCGCTCATCATTGAGTTGGTCACAGGTAAACCAAGTTTCCCTCTGCTCAGAGCAGGGTGGGTGTCCACCCCACCAATTTTCAGGTCCTTAGCTAGAAGCCATCACTGGCTGAGCTAACCAAACGGATTACCATGCTCCCCCCCGGGAGGGAGTTCACAGTTACAGCAGGCTATGCAATTCCTTAGTAATAGATCTGTGTTTAATTTAACCCAAACAAGTTTATGCAATGGCAGTTTATTCCACATCTCCCCTCTTCTAGGCTTCAAGCTTAAAATACCCCATTCAGCCTTTTTAATCCTTGCCATAGTATTAGATCCAAAATTACTCTAGGATTACCACTTCTACAGTGATTAACTAAATTAGTATTGACTGTTTCACACTGAGCAGAGACTAGGAATTTTGCCACCATTACGGAGAACTAATATTGTTCAGAACACAGACCAGCAGAGCAGTTAAAAAATAAATAAAAAGGATTAGTGGCTCTACCATACAGCCTGTGCTAGTGACTGGGGACCTTTTCTGGACAGGTAGCTAATGCAAGCTAAACTGTGGTTTGCTGCTACAGGTTTCAGGCTTTGCATTGTACTTACAGGGAAATAAAAATTATAAGGTAGTACTGAAATTAACAGGAAGTGAAATTATGGAAAGACACAGAAGTACACACCAGACAGTAAGTGGTTGATGATGTCTTTATGCCATTAAGTCATTCACTCATGCATTTTCACAATTCACATGAAGACAGGTTTGTTCAAGTAACAGATAATTAACATACTAAGCTAAACCCCCCAAAACAGTAAACCAGCTTCAGGAGGACGAACCATGTATTACTTTCTATTACTTCTTTTGGCAAATCAGTAGCATGACCAATAGTATCAGGACACTTAGTTTGAGCCAAAAAATTGATGGTATTATTACACTACGCTTGCTTTGACTTGAAAAATATATTTGCTTCATAAGAATGTAATCAGTAGATTACGAACTGATTACTTCAAGTTCCTTAGCTACTGCTTAGTTAAAATTGCTTCAGAAAAAGAAATTTTAACAAGATTAAGATTACCGATGTATTTAGCAGCACTAAAACCAGCAATGTTTAAAATGAACATAAAATATAACAAACCATTTTCAACCATGTAAAAGAATGCCACACATACTTCAATATACAGATTATATTGCTACTACAATTAACTTCTTTTTTTCAGACTGCTTCAGTATAAAGAAGTTGAAATTTATATATTCCAACTAACTCTTAATTCCTTTCAAGATTAAGAACCTTCCAAAGTGTTACAAACTTACCATTGGAAAAAATCAGAAGTTATGCGCAGTTTGAGAGCCCAGTCCTTCTAACACTTACGCATGTATTTAAATGACAGTGAGACTGCGGACACCAATGAACAAATGCGCAAGCAGGCATTAAAACATTCCAGTTAGACATGATTCCGGTATTTTAAAACAAACAGTTAGGAATGCCATGGCTAACCAAGGAAAACATGTAACAAACTGCTGCACGCCTTTTGCATAGCTAGATTTTTTTGGGGCAAAGCTCTCAAAGAAAGAAGCTGTTCATGTGGGTATAAAAATATCTGAATTCCCTTTTAATATTTGACTCTCACCAAGAACACTGGAAAGCAGGTCTTGGACATCAAGGCAGTGAATTTCCTCTTCTTTTAACAATAAAAGAATCAATTATAAATTTCATAAGTTTCTAATCAAACATTTGTTAAAAAATTCAATGAAAATGTTTTATATTCTGACCTGGACAGATAAACAGGGAGTAAGCATCACAAAACTCAGATGCTATTACCGGTTACTGCTGTTTAGTTTATATCTAAATGTTTTACCATTAATTGTAGAAAATTTTGGAGCTGGTGCAGATCATCTTGCAGATGTAATAGAGCAGTCAGAAGTACTGTTGGACACCATTGAACATCCATGACCAAGTTTCCACAAAGAAAGAATGAATCCCGCAATATTTGCATGCTCTTCATCTGAAACAAGTAAGTACACCTGTAGTATCCAAGTAAAGTGACAGATATTTTCTGAGGTTTTGTTTGTTTGTTTTCCTCTTTCTTCTCTCCTACACATTTTGGAGCAGACTGTTTCATTCCGCATCTCTGCAACCTGATCATGTAGTACTTAAAGTAGTAATAACTGATACTGGAAAATTAATACATAGTCTCACTAAATTTTCCACGTAAGTTTGATATCTCACTTGTAAATCAGCAGCAGGTGTGGTCCCTTTTCAAGATCCAGACCAGTAACTTATTTTTCCAATAGTCAGTTACCACTGAGGCATGACACTATCTAGTCTGCTGACTGCCCACAAATTCTCCTTAACCTTTTAAAAAAATTATGCCTGCAAACAGGATTCTGAAAAAGCTATTTTGTTTTAAGAACCCGCTTCTCTCGTGGTGAGCAACGTGCTTTTGGGGTAATTCTGAAAATGCTGTATTCTAAAAAAGGAATTTTTTCATTCTGCCCGACAACCCGGAGTGCAGAACTTCCATATACAGAGCAGTCAAATGATTACAGATATCATGGCACCAAATACAGAGAGGAACTTAAAAAATTATTGTGAATTTGTTTTCTCAAGTAAAAGCGAACTAACAGTTTGGATGTGAAGGAACGAGAAATGCATTTCCATTCTGTCCTGTCTGCGCTTTTAGTCCCTATTCACACTTATTTAAAAAGATCTCATTTAAAACAATTGTCATGTTCTGTGATGATCACAGTCATTCAGCTAGACCCCAAAATAATAGTGGTGGTTAAAGGAAATCCAAAACCCCCTTTTAAAGACTATTCATGATGCTTAGAGTTCTGCAAGTCTTCTTGCAATAAAGACTAAATTGCATTCTGAAAAACGGGCAATACTCAAAGCAAACAAAAATGTCAATTTCATCAACAACACTTTTTCCTTTAGGACTTAGAGATCCTCCAAGGGGCTAAATTCCCTGCCAGCAGTAATTCTATCCTAACATTGACCAAAAAAAGATATATATTTCTTTTATATTTACATATTATACATATTTACATTTTTTTAATACTACAGTTGTAGAGGGGGAAAAAAAACCTGGACAGAGATTTATTATCCACCTTTAAATGTCCCAACATTTTTTTTTTCTCCTTCCAAAAAATTTACAAGTCCTCTTCAGGTCCTTTGAAAGCTAGATACAGTCCACGTTCCGCAGGCCACCATCCATAGTCAAAGCACCAAATCTAAAATGAAAAACCAGTATATTCTTCAGCGAATGACTAGATTATAGAATCAATCCTTAATTAATTATACTTTATTTATGGCGTTTGCCTTTCCCTTGCCACATGCCAACACACACATTTGTATCTAACTTTGATTGTGAAATGAAGATGGAAGAGAAGATACTATGCTCCAAGTATGGGCCTGGGGCTGGGGAACAAAACAAAACCAATTCAGCTAAAGAGCTCCACCAGCAATTTACCCTGAAGCTTTCAGGAGATTGTTAATTTATCATCAACATCGGAAAAAAAGCAAAGTTAGTCTGTATGCGATAACAACGTTACCCTCTCAGGACTGTAAGAAATATGTTTGCCTCTTTCTCTTCACTTAATTTAAGCGATCTGAAAACTGCAAAATCATTCATTCAAATTGGTATAATTCCACAGTTGCAAAAATTATGGCTAAAGGTGAGGAGTTAAAAGATACCACTTGATTGCTGCAACAGTATTGTGTTTAAATTCAGAATTAATCTGTCTGTGTAACAGGTATTTTTATTAGCTAAACATAAGTAACACGAAACAAAAATGCCCCAAATGCTGTGTCAGAATGATTTTACAATAATGTTTCGGGGTTTTCAATACTTTTGGGGTTTTTTTTTGTTACATCTCTAATCAACAGTCCATAATATATTTACAGTTAAAGAGATTATAGAATCGTCCCTTAGTTTAAGTTCAAATGTACCAAATTAAGCCCATTCCTATTACCAGCCCAAAAAGGGAAAACAACTGCTTGCCTTTCCAAAATGTGATTGTTCTCAGCCAGCTCTTTAACAACCCCTTCCATTTCCTCTTTTAGTTTCTTCATACTGTAGTAACAAGAAGTGAAAGAAAGGTTACAATTTTTATAGGGACAGTTACCTGCTATGATCACTCACCACCACACAGCTTTCAGCAACTCGTCATTACATACTAAAATAAGGGACAGACAACAAGTTGCTTATTTACTAAAAGTGACAGATAATAGATTACTGTTGTCCCCTACTCGCTTCCAAATCTGTACCACCACTGTAGCCACATAAAGTTTTTTCTGCAATATAAAACTCTTGATATTAATATGGCAATCACTAAGTCAGCTGTAAATTTGTTTTTTTCAATTTGCCTGTACAACAGGTATAGAATATTACATCAATCCAATCATGAAATTCTCACCCAAGAGTCATCTCCACTAATGTGTTTGAGCTTGGATAGACTGTGTTCATTGTATGTTTCATCCCACTAGAAGCTGCAAACATTTTTTGTGGCAGAGCATCTTGTAACTGAAACAGACAAAAAGGAAATGTAAGTTGCAACATAAGTTGTCATATGTACCTTGATGTTCACCTTAAAATCTTTCTTTAAATTTGCCAGTGCTATGATGCCTCATAAAATCAGTACATTAGTAAAGCAGCTGATATTCTCCAAGTTGAGATCATCATGACAAGTTTTGTATTGACACAACCTATAGTCCCCTGATTTGTTCCATCTTCTTAACTGTCTTATACTTTCATAAGAAACTCTTAAAAGGAAGAATTATCTGTGTGTTATGTTTGCAGATACCCTAAGGCAACAGGATCCTAATCAATAACTGACTTTGGTAGTGCTACTAAAATACAAACAAGTAACAAGTGGAATGCTGCTCTCCATCTTTCCTTAATTGTTTTTACACCTGTCAGGTGCTTTAATTTAAATTTCTTTTATGAAGAAGAATATTTTTACTGCATGAAAATGCTGTAATTCTCTCACTTTTGAGGCAATTCTGCTAAGTTTGCAACCAGCAGAGTCACCATCCAAATTTTAACAAAGTATTTTATTTCATGTCACCAGCAGCATTAGTTTAGCGTGTATCCTCAAGCACATATCCCCCATCAAGCACATAATCTTGATTATGGGAGTAGTGTTTTTATGCTTCATAAGAGTATTAAGATAATCCTCTGGGTGCTCAGATGCCATTACGATAATAACAGTTACCCAAACCACTTTATAATGAACTCACATCCATTTGCACAGATTTTTTTGGGGGGAATGCTAACACTACAAAAAAACCCCAAACGACTAAAAAACCCCCAAAGCAAAACACCAAACCCACCAAAAGAAACCCCCAACCCCCCCCCCAAATTCCCAAATCAAGTCAGGACTCAAAAAATCACACCACTTTCTACATCACTCTGACATTAGCAATGAAGCATCCATACAGCCCTATATTTTAATGCGACTGCATTAATGTAAGGCTAGCTATAAACAACACTACTGACATTAAACAATATGGAATAGATAAAAGACTATGCAAAGACTTCACATAATTTTGAAGCATTCTACCTCATTTATGTAATCCTGGTATTTGGATACCTCTTCTTCAATATCAAAACACTGGTTGGTAAGAGCCAGTAACTGCTTCCTTGTGTGAAGCATTTTCCTAAAACAAAAAAGTTTTCTCTTAAAAGCGTCCTTTGTAAAGTGGTGCAGTGAACATTACCGAATACTAAAGAAATCAATAGCTTGCCTTGTCCAGTCCTCAGCCTTGTCCAAAAATGTATCATACTTGCTGACACATTCATCTTTGAATAGAGCTATGGCTTTCGTAGCATGCAAATACAGCTTCTGCCTGCAACACAGAAACAGCCAAACAGTGTTATACTGCTTTCAAAACCCTGTTCCTCTAACTTACTTTCTGAAACATGGAGAAGAGGTATGTGGACTTAAAATCCCTTCAGCCACCTTTATTCATGCTGCAACACACTGCATGAACTGACAGTTTATATTGCAGAAATATTCCCTAGCAGGGAGAAAAAAAAATTACTTGAAGCATTTAATTGCAATTATTTTTATATGAACAAACGATCAAATGTCTTCTTTGAGTCAGTATTTACCTGAGCAGGTATATTTAAGGAGAAGGGATGCTAAATGGAAAGGACAGAAATCCTTATTATTTCTTATTTGCCTTCTACATATACTTGGAACTTCCAGCACATTGAATAATCCTTTGTGCTGAGTAATACACATGCAAAAAAAAAAACCCAAAAACCCAGGATTTTTGTGTCAGCTTATATTTATGACAAAAGAAAAAAGCAAGCCGATAAGGACAGGAAAGCAAACCAAAACACAATTCTGCTTAGTGCTGCAGAATCCCAGTAACTGCCTTACCATGCTATGCATTGCACCAGTAAGCGAAACTAAGGGGTACTGGGACACTACAGTCCAACACCTGCTTCTGGTATTTCATTAAGTCTTGCATGATAGCTATTGGTTAATCACATTCTGGCTAGAGTGTAGCTGGACTGTCATCAGGCACGCACACCTATCATTCAAACAAAAAAAAAAAACCAACCTAAATTGAGTGCTGCTCCCTTGCCTATCTACTGGTAAATATAACAAAGGCCAGCCCTCTGCTGCTAACGGCACACAGTTCTTAACAAAAACCATTGCCATTTCTCTCTGGAGTGAATCAAGTAAAATAAGATGTAGTTAGGAATTCAAAGATATCTGAACATTCTCAAGGAGAAATCTGTGGTAGAAAATATACTAGTATTCAAAACCATAAAAATCAAGCCTATTTATTTAGAGTTGTTCACGTATTAATGCAAGGACAGTCTGAGTAGTAGAAAAAGCCCTAAAGTTTCTCTAATCTGCCCAAGGGAGTGCAGATTTTAAATGAGCTATGGACTGCATCCCAATGTTTTCCTGTTTTCCAATCATATCCTTAAAAACATGACAAAATTATCACTCACATTACCTCTCACACTAAGTTCAGTCCCTTGCTGTTGCAGGACAATAATGCATCCAAGTCACTTTCAGTGTATCAAGATCTGTCTTACAGGTTTTCTGCCCCGACTGTTCTTTATCTTAAGGCAACCTCACCTCCACTTGGCAGTTGCCCCATTTAGCTTTCACTATGGAAAAATCAAGTGGCATGGTTGTGAAAACACCAGTGCCTTCAACGTGTTAGCTTTCTGACTGTGAATGAAGCCACACTAGTGGTAGCAACAGCATGAATTTTTAGAAAATTACAGAAGCAGTGTCTAAATATAGCACACAGCAAAGTCTAGGGAACCACTCAACTGACTGGCCACTAGCAGAATAACTTAATTACTTAAACATAAGCATCTAGCATTATTTGAGATGCACAAGGATACCCTGCCCTGCTTCTGACTGTCCATCCAGAAAGGTGTAGGTTTCCCATTGGTCTTGTGTCCTACCTCCCAGTCTAAGAGCATGTCTCAGGTACCTTAGGGCAACTTACATAGTATTAGGCACCTGCCTATGAGGAACTGAACTGATTCTGAGACAAGTACAGCAGCACCAGCAGAGCAGCTGTTTACAGTTGCTCAAGAACTAGTCACTGGTGTTAGTGGAGCCTAACGGGAGTCTAGACACCCAGGTTACATACAGACACTTCATGTGGCCACCTTTCATAAGTGACAGTTTTAAACAAGCATGGAGAACTGCATTAAAATTTGTGTGCTGTATTCCTGAGAAGATTAAATCATTCTAGAATTTAATTCCACTAGCCCATATTTTATTCATCTGTAGAAAATTATCTCCACGTTAGTTACAAAGTCGCTTCACTCTTACTGCGGAGAAAAAAAATGTACTTCCTATAAGACAGTTATGCCCAGAAAATGAACAGGTATTTCACATCTACATTTAGAAGTCTATCAGTGAAGAAACTCCACTGCCAGGAAGCACCTCGTTATCATATACTGGCACCCCTATGTATTTAGGATATTTAAAGGAAATTTTTTTACAGAGCAATCCTAAAGAGGTTATAATTTACAATAAAAATCAAGATTATTGGCAAGAGCAACTGAAGGACCTAAAAGCAATCATGTTATTTCCCAAAGGTAACTTCAAAACTTACTTGTCAAACTTGTGAATTTGTTCTTCATTATAAGGAAGCCCTAGGATCAGAGCAGATGACAGACATTACCAGTTTAATTCTGTTAGATGTATTTATGTAAAACTCCACTAAATTTACCCACTTCCTATATTGTTTTCTTCTCCTATTTTGATAGGTAAAAACGGTCATTTACTTTTTTCTTCCTCCACCTCTCCAGCCTTGCAATTCAAATTTATGATTAATAGTGCTGTTTCATTCGTATGGGCTTCAAGGCAGTATCTCACTAAGACAGACCTACAGACATATTCACCGTTGGTAACTCACTCTCCATTCCTACCACAAATAGCCTAGTGGAACAAGGACTGACCTGTCTTTTACATTACAGTTTATGTTAAAAGCGACTCAAGTAAGTTACTTACTTCGTTCTGCTTTGTCTTTTTTGAACTGATAATAAATATCTGTGATGGAACATAGCAGCGCCTGCAGCCTTTCTGGACTAGAGTGACAAAGGGAAGAAAATGACATATTTTATACATAATCTTAAGTACCTATTAACAAGTTTTATGAACTACAACTCAGGGTAGAATTCAATACATATTAAAACAACTAATACAATTACTCACTTTCTGTCTTTTGGATGCATGCCTTCCTGATTTGCCCAGGTGTCAGCCAGTAAACCACTGGGAGAAAGTTTGGCTTTGATATCTTGAAGACTAGTTTCTATTGTACCCTGAGAGCTGGAGAGCTAGGTAAGAGCAAGAAAGTTCAATCTTACCACTGGGTAAAGTGAAAAATTACTTGAGGCTGAAAAAGACTGAGCATGTTAATACTATAGACCCATTTGTTTCACTGACTTCATTAAAGCAACGTGCCCAATTATCCACCTAGGCTTTGCTAAAAGCAGATAAAGCATGACATTATTAAAGAATAATCTCTGACACTGGTATTTCTGTTAGTTAATATTAGTTTTCTTTCAACAATTAGTTTCAACCTTTCATATACTCCCCATGTATTTCTACACTTGCTCTTTTGGTTTGTTAAGAATTTGTATAATGACTATACACACATTTCATACCTTTCTTTCTCTACAGTTCATACAACTTTCAAAATAAAAAAGCACTGATCACCTTTTGCTTTTTTTTTGTACCTATTCCCAGGACATCAGTGTGTAAAGTTATTTTCAAGTTTTCCTTAGTTCCCTGGATACACGATGTAAATTTCAAAGCAGATCACTCTGAATTGTGTTTGTGTTATGTATCATTTTAGAAAACCAATGAAGTAGTTTAAAACTCTTTAAGGAAAGGGAAAAAAAATGCAAAGTAAAATATATTTCACGGTTATAATTTTTTACTTGAGTATTTTAGAAAATGAGAACGTATTTTCAGGAACTGATTATTTTCACTACACTAAGCTAATAAAAGGATTTGCTCTGTTTTCAGAAAGATATCCACATCTCACTGTGGGCATTTTAACAACCTTAAACAGTCTAGAAATTACTTTAAGAAGTCTGAGTTGTTATTCACAGAAAAACCTGTATAATTGTGTATTTGGCTTTTTCTTTAGAAACACCATTTTGAGAATGATACAGGCTTTGTAAGATACTTACACGTAACAGTTTTGTGTGTATCTCTGAAATTTCATCCACTTCTGATGCTTCCAAGTTGATCTGCATCAAATTCTCATATCTGACCACAAAAAAAAAAGCACAGTTAAAAACGAAAATAAACAAGCAGTGAATACACTGGAAAATATTCCTTGAATCTAGAGTGTAACAATAACTACGTTTTCTTTTACATGAATTACAGTATTTCCCAAGCAGCAACCATGAAACACTGACAACTTTAAGTGGCCATTAGTAATGGAAACATTTTACTTATGGAAAAAAAAATCCCTCCATTTTTTTCCTACATCTGAACTGTTAAAAAGAAGTTTGAAACTTCCATTCCTGACTTCTTATTCTATTCTCATTACTTGTACTTGACAGGCAGTAGAAAACTATTTGCTCTCATGACATCAATTTTAAAGGGTTACCAAACTGAAGTTATTTAAAGTAGTCAATGACACACAGCAAACGAATAATCCCATGCACCAAAATGCTTTTCTGTGGAAACTTATTGGAAAGGCTGAGTTACCAAAACCTTGGGTTGGTTGAGTTACCAAAACCCTTAAAGACTGGGTTAGTAGCACCATCTGCTCACATTGATACTTTCCATTTGACCACGGCTCAAGTGCCAAATAAATCATTTGGGATGATAATTTTCCTGTTGAGTCTCAGGCACATTTTATTTTTAAAAACACCATAAAGCCCAGCTGCTTTCAAAATATACATACTTTGCTCAAGTTCAATACTTTGTTTAACTTTTCAAATAAAAGTTTTGCATTGTCATGCTTTGAAGCACAGCCTTGAAAAGGGAGGACAAACAAGAAGGTGTGTCCTTTGCTAACTCCAGAAAAGTCTTCTGAAGTCAAATAAACTGAAAAACCTGACCCTTCATAAGAGGCTGAAAGACCACATGCAAACACTTAGCAAATTTCTGTTCACATGAGAACTACTCCAGTGCAAAAGTGAAGATAATTTTTTTCAAATCGCTGCTCTTGAGATACCGCTAAATGCACTAGTCACAAATCAGAACCTACAGCAGTTTCTTCTGAGCTCTAAGTGGCTTTCACCTGTGGGGACCTGGCAAGCTGCAGGAAGCTACCTGAACCAAATACAGAATGAACAAAAACTAGTCCTGTGAACTAGTGTAAACTAGCTTGAAGAAGAGTCTGGATTACAGCCCTGATGATTTGTAACTAAGCTACACGGGTATACTGTTACCTTGCTAGTTAACAGTTTTGCTGGTTTCACTGTTGTTTGTTTCTTTGTTTTTAAAGCAAGTATCTTAATGCCCAGGTGTGTCAGTTTGTATACGTTTGGCATGCACAGAGCAAATCTGAGAAATCCTTGAGTATCCATAATTATTACATGCAAGCAGTTCAATTTGCACATGCACAGCAGCTCCAACATGGCTTAAGTCTACCGTGCACAGCCAAGGGCTCTATATGTGTGCATTAACTGTCTGTGGGCATCTGCATTTTCAGAGCAGCCTGGAAGCAAGTTTAGAGAATCCTACGACCAAGACAGCATTTGGGGGAGACTGGCAGCAGGTTGAACAAGGGAAACAACTACTCATAAAAGAATCCTATGAAGACTTGGGGTTTAACGTTCATATCAGACTGCCTAAGAATAACAAACCTTAAAGATGGAGCTAATGCTAGTTTGTGGAAAGACTGAACAAAACACTGCAAAGACACTTCAGGAGTGGAAAAGAATGTGACTGAGAATTGGACATTAAGTGGGACTCACAGATGAAGCAAAGGTCAGGAGAGAGAAAAAAATGAAACTTTTATGGAGAATTCAATATGCAATCCCATTTCCTACAGACAGCACTTGACGGAAAGAGGTTGCTCAGAGGAGTCTGACCACTGGAAAATATTTTCTTCCTTGAGATCGAAGACAAGAGAAATAAGTGTCTTCTGTGGTCTTTGAAACTTGGAAATCTCCTATGCTAAAAGATAACAATTCTTAGTTGCTCCTTATTATAAATTTTGCCAGTTTCAAAGAAAGCACTCTAAACCACTTTCTACTATATAGATCTAAATGGATCCATATGGGCAACAGTACAATTCTGAGACACAGACCTCTGTCATTTGAATTAACCAAAACAGACAAAAATAACACAATAGTAGCGCACTTAAAAAAAAGTCAGGAGTAGAATTTCCCGTGCAGTTTACTTTCTGCATCCCTGTGTGCATGCACTGTGATCTAGTGACACCCTAATACAGCTTGGGTTTGGGTTTTTTTGGGGGGGATATTGAAGTTTTTTTTCAGCTGCTCTGTTATATTTCAACATTAAAATTCCTTCCATGCAGAAAATGCTACGGTCTTAAAGCTGTGAAAGGGGCAGTATTTAAAGTCACCCTTAATAAACACACACAAGCAAACTCGGTGACAAAAGCACTAAAGCACTAATGGAAGGGAAGGTACTTGATTCTTTGTCCAGGCTTTACTACAGCTTCTAAAGTCAACAACAGCAAATGAACTGAGTCAGAGAAAAAGGGGAAAAAAACCCACATACAATTGCTACTCAATAGCAATTACTTGTTCCCACTAGGTTAAGCAGCAAAATTAACACTCTAATTTGAGTAAAGTGTATTATTAAATCTGCTTAAGGTACTGCCATCAGCAAACCCATGCCAATGCAAATTTAATTTTTATATGCAACCCCCCTGTAAATAAACATAACTTAAAATACTACTATCATTAAAGATAATGAAAAATCAATAAATTCAGTAGTACTCCTACTCACATTTTCTCAGCTTTCTCAATGTTTCTGCTGCAGAAATCCAGCCTGATGACAACCTCTGTCTTTTTATGAACCATTTCGTTGTAATCATCCTTAATTATTTCACTGAAAAAGTGAAGCATTAATCTGTAACAAAAGTATTCAACTGCCATCTTACCAGCAATCAGTAATACAGTAATATACCTACAGCAATAACTGCTAGTAAGAATTGCTTTGTTAGAGATGCATTAGTATAATCCTCACATAAAACTATCTTGTGCAAGCTGCTCAATTGTACCTGCATGTCACCAGAGGTTAGACTTAAATTATCCACAGAAGAAAGTGAAATTGCAAATATCTAAACCTTATTGTCAGAAAATATTATTTTTGTTTCCTTAATGACAGAAAGAAGGAAAAAAAATTCAGAAAGCCTGTTCATATTCAAGGAGTAAAGAAAACCTCCTAAGATACTGGGAGATTACAGAATTATGTATTGATGATCAAGGCATATCTCAATTAAAAAAAACCCAAACAAGCACAATGAAATTCAACCAGTTGCTTACATTAGCCATCGTATTCCTTTTCGCATCAGCTCCTGGTAAAGTAGCAAAGAAGTGGCAACTCTACAGGCATAACATACGATACCTGTTATTGCCTGGTGGAAAAAACAAACAACATTGTACTAATCTGACATTTTCTTAACTGTTGCTTTGTGTCAATTAATCACAACAAAGCAACACAGATTAATAAAAAAAGGAGAAATATGAAGGTGGTAGTTTAAAATGCATAACTTTGCCCAAACTTTAGTTGGGAGATATCCAAACATTCATTATGGAGGCAGAGCTAAACATGGTAGTAAGTTTTTCCAGTTATACTGAAATATCTATTAGGGATGAAAATAAGTCTCTCATAAACAAAAACAACACCACTTACTCTCCAGATTTAGTTTAATTTCTGTAAAGTCACAAGTCCATTTCTTCAGTAGTTTAAGAATTAAAAACATATGTTAAAAGAAACTTGTAAAAAATGTCACATTTTTAAATTATAAGGCTAAGGATTCTCTTCATTCACTTAGTTCCACTTACAAGTTTGCTGCATTATTTAGAGTTGTGAATAAAATTTCAGAAATAATAATTTGCAATATTTTAAGTAAATAATATCAACTGATGACCTTATGTTTATTAATTTTGAAGACTTCTGTTATTCAAAGACATATATGCTTTCAGGACTACCATGCCTGAATACAAGGCTCCCCAGCAGCCAGTGTTTTATAGGCATAGTATAAATAGCAATTACAAAGTCAATGCACGGCAACGCATACATTCAGCAGTATTAGAAAAATGACCAAAAGAATGAAACATCCTCTACTTGTCTCCCACAGATTCTAAAAATTTGCAAGAAAGGCAACAGAAATTCCGCTCTTCTGCGGAGACTTAGACACTCCTCTCTATTGAGAGAAAGATGAAAGTTATTTTTCTTATGTTAAGTTTTGCACCATCACAGAGGACGTTACAAATCTTCTGGCTAACTTCAGGACTCCCAGGTAGCAGGCTCCTTTCCACCCATCACTGAATTGTGCAGTAATAAAGCCCTCTTGAGTTTCAAAGGCTGTTTTTAGGGTTTGTTCTTTTTTAAGAATTATACAAACTTATTTTGCATATGAAGTATGGCTTTAATGTACTTGTGGAGCCTTTGTTAACAAATACTTTTCTGTCAGTTGTAATTCTCACTAGCATCTTTAAAATAGTTTCATTAACATTATTCATCTGAAAATCAAGTAGCTTTCATTTCAGTATCATTCCCTGAGGCAGGTATATAAAATCATAGCTACTCACTTTAGCCATACTGGCATCTCCATCCAAATCATAGCGTTGATGTACTTTAGGAAGTAAAACTGAAATATAACACAAACATATGTATTTTCTTATTTTCCATAAAAGACTTCAAAATTTCAGATTGTTTCCCCTCCCTACACTGTTTTTATGTGTATCTACATGGATTTTCATCCAATGTGTTACCGTTAAGCCTTTTAATATCCTGTGGTTCTCATGCACACCTTCAAAACCAGCCTTTGTCTTAAAACACTTTAAATAACTTGGTATCTTCAGCAAACTGTCCTTCATTTCCTTTTCCAGACTCACTTTTGAACAGGCTGCACAGCACAGATTTCATGCAGGTCTCCACTAGCAATCTCCACTGAGAAAGCCAACCATTTATTTCTGTTCCTCAGCTCTGTGTTTGTCCCCATGGGAGACTGTTCCCCCTTATCTCATAGCTACTTTGTTTCACTGAGATTCTCAAGGGCAGGACTTCATCAAACAGCTTTGTAAAACCTAGGGTAGCCTCTGCCAACTGAATCTCTTTTGTTCTCATGCTCACTGACTCCTTCAGAAAGCTCCGACACAATATAAAGGCCCTGTTGATCCTTCCACAAACAGCTCACCTACCCACACTCTTGCGCACCTACCTCTGTGTCAGCTGGCCCGAGCAGTCAGTACGTAGGACATACTGACAAAACCAACGCTGACCTCTCCACTGGAGGCATGTCCGCCAGCTCAACTCTGATGAAAAAAAGGCTTTGGCATAGAACCCTCTATAAGCCTCTCAGTGATAAGTGGAAATACAAAAATTTCGCTTCTTTTTTTCTTGTTCTGACTCTACCTTAACTTCTAAGCAAAGGTAGGTTGTTAAGACCTCCTCTGTTAAATGAAAGGCTAACCACATTTATGATGAAAAAAAAAAAAAAGCAAAACTTGAATTTCCACTTAATGAGTAATGGAACAAAAGAACCAGCTTCGAATTACATTCTATGATGTTCCCTTCTAGTTGTTAAAAGTGTCATACTTCAAAAAATTTCAGAACTACATCTTAACACACAAATGCTCAAGTTCACAGCACTAGGAGCATTACAAGCAGCTACTATTTCTGTAAAAATGAGCTAGATATTCAGCATTTTTTAAAAAAATTGAACTGCATATGTAGCACTTCAGGTGTCAACAGAAAAATTGCAAACTATCTCTAAGACACAAGAGTCATAAAACAATAATAGCCCAAACTATTTACAAAAGATAGCTATAAGAAAGGAGACAGTACTTTCATATACCTTCTTCATAGATTAATCCAACAATGTTCACAGCCTCCCTGCTTACTACAAAGATAGGATTCTCCTCAGTTGTTCTGGGGAAGTGCTGCGCCAATCTGCCAGGCTCTAGTATTAAACGCCGACCTTCATATATCAGTTCTTGATTCTGAGATGGTATTTTTGTCTGTTTGTAGACCAACTCATGAAATATAGCAGCTCTATAATACAAATGATATATCCAGCATTAGACAGACACACTATAATAGTTCAACAATTCAGATTTTGTATTACATAAATCAAAATCCCTTTTACTTCCGATTAATTAAGAATGGGTTTTACACATAAAGCATTCAACTTATAAGCAGAACAAAAAGCAGCATGCTGCCTAAAGCTCCAGGTTGCTTTGTTACAAAAACAAATGCTGTTTCCTGCAAAATATCAAACTTCCTGTTCTACCTCTGATCTTCCACCAAAGCATGTCTATGTAAACAAACTTGCTTTGGCCTGAAGCCTCAAGGTCAGTAAAAACAGGCAACACCAGATGAGAGGAAGGAAGCACACGAGTTATTGCAGGCACACCCATTTCTTCCAAGGAGATGGATGGTGTCTCCAAGAGAAAAGTCTGGTGGTTCACATGTCAAAAAGCACACACCTTAAATTCAGCCTATAAGCTAACAGACAGCTAGATTTATCTCCTAAAACGGGAGTAATAAGGAAGACCAAAGAGGCTCTGCTATTTTATTTCCAGCAATCAATGGATACAAGGTGTAAGAATTTATAATAAACCTTCCCCACCCCACTCCCACCCCCAAAAAATCCCAAACAACTAACAAAACTTCCCACAAAGAAAAACCTTAAGGACACGAACAGGAAGGACCAATTTACCTCCTGTGCAACACTGTCTCTTCTTAATATTACAGCTAGTATATAAATAATTACAAAGATTAATAATAATAATATTTTTTTAAAATTATTTTTTAAAGTGCAAATAGCAGTTTGAGCTACAAGCAAGATTTCTCTGCAAAAACAGTACTTGGACTCTTTCAAAATACAAATGGCAATAGAAAATAAAAATTGGAAAAGGCCAGGACTGTATTTACACATTTGATGAAATAACTGCATCTGTTCTCTTATTAGAGAATAACACATGCTCTGTATTATCTGTAATAATGCAGAGAAAAGGCACTATTTTTTGTATCAAACTGTAAACCAGACTTTACAGCTTTTAACACCAGCACTTTATGACCATGAATTGAACTCCATATAACTCAGGATCCTAAATTGTTCCAACTACAATTTCAGAACCCCTGTGAGAGTTTTATATCAGGCACAGATGATGTGCACATTTTGTATTCTTGAGGACAAGATAAGAAAAGCAGCAGTTAAACACAGTTTCTCAAAAACTACTTTGTAAATAACATATACAAATGTGGGTAAGCTGGTATTGATTAAGAACACAGACACATTGTAAGATATCAAGGATTAAGTCTGTGTTCTGTTGCTGATTAGGACCAAGTTTAAGATCAGTTGATTTGACCTCAATGATTTTATTCTTATTTCTGGTCAACATGCTTCTATGCACTGTGGCTACACAGAAGAATTACAAGCTTTCACTTCCTCAGATAAACCACCAAGGAAAGGCTACTGATTTTGTAAAACTGGTTATCTGAGGTCACAGTAGTGTTTGCTGAATAAGAGCAAAGTAATGAAAACACAGGGAGAACACTTACGTATTATAGCTGTGAATATAAACTTTGTGCAAGGTCATCTGCTGTAGTGAAAAGATGTGGATTATTATTCGGTGCAGTATGTCACTAGTCTCTGCAAAGAACTGGTCAAATCCCCAGCATTTTTCCTGGTCTGCTTCAAGAATATTCGCAAGGACAGGTGTGAGCAGTACTTGCAGACCCCTAAAGGACACCAGGAATTGGTAAGTCTACTTGTATCTTTCTGCCTTGTAACCAATTGCAATACTTCATTTGACTTGTTTCATGAATGAAAAACTATTATCCCTCGAGGAATATGCCAGTGCTCTTTTTGTCCCCCTCTACTGAACAACAAAATCTTCAGTGGTAATGTCCACTGTTTTTCATTAATACAAATATTTTATCTCTTTCCTTGTTAGGCTCAACTATCAAATATTTTTTCCTTGGTATTTGACAAATTTCATGGGCATTGCAAAAATGGCATGCAATTTAAAAAGTCTGCATTGTAGAGCTAAGGTCACCTTCTACCACTGCTGGGTATTTTACCCAGCTCACCCCACACACCACGGTTTATCATTTTGAAGGAAGCTACTGCCATTTATGGTTTGCTGGCTGATCTGCTTGTGTGTGCACACTATGTTGCTTTCAATCAAAATCAGCTGGGTTAGCAAAGCCTCATTATTTAAATTGTCAACACTAACAGAATTCATCCCAACTGAGATAGGACTAAATAAATACTCCATGCAAGCAGCTCAACTGGTGCAAATTAAAATATGCAACTATTGCCTTACAGTCATTACTGTTCTAGGAGAAAGGCCAGCTTAAATTTCTTGCATTTCTACTTTGAGAATCTGAATTGCAAGGAACTTTATGGATCCTACTCCAGTGTTCTCATTAACAACTTCTTCAAAGTTTTAAAATTATGTATATGTCAGACCTGAATCCATTGGTAAAACTGGTAATAATTTGAAGCAAGCTGCAGTGGCTTACAAGCACACTTGATGGCTCCATTAGAGGTCAGCGGATGCTGTGCTCAAACTCACTTCAGTACTAAACTTATAACAGCAAATACTGTTTAAATGCTACTTGAAAAATATTACTGTGAACAGATGTTTAATGAAAAAAATCTGCTTGCTTTATTATTTCAGGCACTTCAATTATATGAAATATACAGAAGAAACAACTGAGCAGTGTCATGAAAAGTGTATATATATATATAAATTGCAAGTTTATATATATATATATATATATATATATACACACACACTATAATGAATTGACTTCCACTCTACACCCCTTATGGATCTACATATTTAGCTTTCAGAAAAGTTTGTTTCTAGAGTCTGTTCACATAACAATTTCTTTCTCCCTTTACCATGAAAAAGCAGTAACTTTAAAGTACTGAAGAAGTCTCAGGAAGATAAATAGATAAATGGGTTATGGCAAGTGTTTTTAAGATCAGATTGAGATCAGATCTTCCATGGCTCTTCCTACTTAGTATTATGACATATGAAGCAAAAATATGATGATAAAAAAAAAATCAAAGATACTATGAGACTATGTTAAAATGTGATGTGATTTTTTTTTTTCTCTGGCAAAAATACAAGTCTCTGAACTGTATTTTCTTATAATTTCCCTTCTACTGCCTAATCTTTGTAATGTCTGAAGTCACATTTTCCCCAGAAAGGGGGGACCATCAATTCAACGGTTATTACATCATACTCTTTCCTGAGGGTGAAGAATGTACAGTAATAATCTTTCTTCTACACATAGCACTTCAGATTTGCAGATGCTCATTTGTAAATTAGCAGTCATAAAACTATGGGACAGATGGAAACAAAAACATTTGACAACCTAATAGCAGACTGTACCAATCTACTGAAAAGTTCAAAGAAAACAACTGCAATAGACAGATCCCTGTTCCAAAGACCCCATCCTGACAGAATTAACTGGAAAAGCCCAATCAAGCAGCACTGAACCATTTTGTGAGAAATTCAAACTTACTTTGAAAGACTACAAGAAACAGGCATCTCCCAACTCCACTCAATTGGTCCATTTTCTGCTTTCTGTATTCCAGAAATCGCACCAGAAGGCTTTCCAGTGATTATTTTATACCTGCGACATGTTACAAAAATAATACACTTTTAACTACTACCTCTTATACATACGTAGGTCTAACAACTAATTCTCAAAGGGGTATCAATAATATAAATGTAAACAACAGGCTGGCCTGCATTTGTAGATGGTGCAGTAATTGGGACGCTTTACAAGCTGACAGAGAGTTGTGCTGAAATAGTAAACAGTGAAAAGGAAACACTTCTGGCTATGTTGGAGAAGCAACTTTGTCTACCTCAGGTTTGGGAAAAATGTAGGAGAGATTTCAGGCATCACTGAAGGAAGCTTTATTTTCATACATGTTAATTAACCAAAGATTTCCAAGGCAGTTCAATTTAGGCATTTACATGACTAACTTCTAGCATGTTCTACGGCAAGAGATGACATTTAGCTGCCACAAAATCACTTGGGGATAAAAAAGGAACAGGAAGTGGGCTCTGAGAAACTACATTAACTTGGAAACATCTAGTAATTTTGATACATTTTGGCATTGTCTAACTGAACAGGCCAGAACTTCTCATTAAATTAGTCAGGAGCAATAGGCTTTTTGCAATAGAAAATTTGAGTTGTGCTCTCTCTTTTTGGAGGACAAGGTACATACAAAACATATGTTCCTTGCTTACCTCTCCAGCAGATACAACAAGAATGCCCGTGGATTGGCAGTTTTTTAAACTTAAGAAAATTAGAGTCAGCTTTGCAAGGAGTACCAGAACAGAGATGTAAATGGTTTATTAAGAGTTCCTAAGTACCACCTTGTTTTATTTTTTTAAATGTAACACACAAAACAACAAAACAGAACTAGATTAAGATGAAACAGGAATCAATTCCAACTGACATGTCATAGACAGAGTTTCTGTTTCGCATTCAGGAGTTACCCCTGTTATCTTCAGCCACAGCCCACAACTGTGCTACCCCAAAAACGTCAGTCTCATGGGTAGTACATGCACTTCAAGATTGCCCGAGAATACAATAACTTAAAGGACAAAAAAAATTTGTGGCACTGAAATCTCATTTCATAATACATAAGACGTGGAAAAACATCAGTATTTTGGGGGAGTTTGGATGCTTAATTCAGATCCTAAGGTACCAGACAGTCAACTCCTTGTTGAAAAAGAATGTTTGTACTGGTTTTGGCTGGGATAGAGTTAATTTTCTTCATAACAGCTCACATGGTGCTTATGGTCACAAACCTAAAACAATGTTGATAACACAGGGATGTTTTAGCCGTTGCTGAGCAGTGCTTACACAGCATCAAGGCCTTTTGTACTTCTCACACTGCCTTGCCAGAATGTAGGCTGGGGGCAGGGAAGAAGTTGGAAGGGGACAGAGGAGGACAGCTGACCCCAAAGGATATTCCCTACCATATGACATCATGCTCAGCAATAAAAGCTGGGGGCGGGAATTTGCCAAGGTGGCAGCTGGCCAGGGACTCAACTGGCTGATGGTGAGCAATAGGGGATTTTTTTGCATCACTTTTCTTGGTTGTGTTTTCCTTTGGGGTTAGGGGTGGAGGTTTGTGTTGGTTTTTTTTTTACTTATTAAACTGTCTTTACCTCAACCCATGAGTTTTCATACTTTCACCCTTTCAATTCACTCCATCCCACTGTGGGGGAGTGAGCAAACAGCTGTGTGGTGCTCAGCTGCCTACTGGAGTTAAACCACAACAAAGTTAAAGAATGTTTTTCCTGAAATACCTTCGCTATTTTAATGTTTACTACACATATGTAGGACTTCTCGACAAAAAGCATTTCATGGACCGACCTAATTTATGAACAGATAAAATTCTCCTTCTAAATTACCTACATCACTTCCTTGTTTCTACGAGGTCCTTCAAAAGGTCGGAAAGGCAAACTCCCTGTTGCAGCATGGTAAAAGGTCACACCTATGCTCCACAGATCAACTGTTGCTCCGTACTTTTTCTGATGCTCTTTCCTCAAAACCGCTCGTTCATACATATCAGGGTGCTAAAGAGAAAAAAACGACAAAAAAAGAAGTTAGAATTGTTTTATGAACAACACAAAGAACAAACCCCCAATCTATCATTTCACAGCAAGATCATTTGTCATTCTAAACTTTCAGCTCTTTAATCAAAGAGCAAAGTTAGCTTAATTTCCCTAAGGTATTCTGACAGAATATCACAAAAGTGTTCCTAGGTATGACAGCCACTTTATTAAAGGTTTGCAAAAAATATTTTGTAATTTAGCTGAAGACTGACTACTAGAATAAAACACCACTAAGGAAGAGGAGAAAGCCGGTATTCCTCCAGATGATGTTAAAACAACAGAAACCAAACTGGAAAAAGGATCCATAGTAGAGGAGAGTACCAGCTATGACACTACATGTGGGAAAACACAGCAGGAATAAAATTATGCCTAAGTTGCTTGTACCGATGCTTCTCCACCTGCCTCTCTATGGTTAACTAAGATATCAAGTGAATCTTAACTACACCTAACATGATACAAGTAGCTCAAAACACAAACTGACAAATATCTACAGAAATAAAGGCAAAGACATTCATAACTAAAATACTGTTGTTGTTCCTTTCACAAAAGGCAATAGGGGAAGTTGGACCTGAAAGTTATTTCAAGGCTACTGTGCTCAGATCAGCAGAAGAACTGGCATATGACCCAAGGTGAAAAAGGTGGAAAGCTATAAACCAATTACAATACAAATGTTTAAATACTGATGCACAATAGTCCAACCTTCACCTACTCAACTCTTATCACCAAGGGCCCTGGGCTTCAAATATTTCTTCAAAAGAAAGTGAAATCATATGGGCTTACTAAATACTCTTCTGTGCCGTAGAGAGAAACAAATTGTTCATCATCCTCAAGTTCTCTTGCAGCACCAAAGTCTGTAAGTTTGTAAACAGACTGACCATCTTCACCTATAACACGCATTATATTGCCTGGCTTGATGTCACGGTGCACTATTCCATTCTCCCGCAGATGATTCATCCCAGCCACTTCAATAAAAAAAACCCCAAGAATACAGAATTTATGTATACATCTTGACACAGACTGCACAAATATTGAATTGTAACTGAGGCTAGGAAGCTGTATGTGTTTACTTTCTCATTGGGAAATGGGAATGAGAAGGGACACTCAACAAAAAGACCAGGACCAGAGACTTTTCTAAGCATTTTTGCAGGTTTTTTTTCTTTCAAACAGTGAATTACCACATTTCTTGCTCTCAGCAATATCTTTCCAATAAAGTAATGGAGGAAAATTTTGTAACAGGCAGACACAGGTAAACCTCATTAATTTTCTAATTTACTCTTCTGAGATGAATTATCACGATACAAATAATCTTGAAACAAATGAACAAAAAAGAACTATAGCAATGCTTTAAACAGAAATGGCTTCTTAATGAAGCTATCTATACCAATATAGACATAAATAAAAGATGGGACTCCATATGACCACATTGTTCAATTAGTTGACAGTCATTCAGATTCCACATCTCTTGCTGTTACAAGATAAACAAGTATGAGTTTGTTTCAGTCAACAAATTAGTTTGAAGAGCAAAGCCTACATACCCACATCTCTTAAAACAATTAAGAACTCAGACTCTGGCAGACCAAAGGCATTAGACGGCTCTTCTAAAACTGTATATAGACTCCCACATGGACAAAATTCCATAACTAGTACTTTGTGTCTAGTTGTTGTCTGGAAAAAAAAAATTAAAAAGGTAAGTCTGTGACCATTGTGAAAACAATGTCAGAAGCTGCATATAACAACAGGATCTTACTTTCAATAAAAAGAAAAATAAAATCTGTAGCTAGATCATAAATCCCATTTGGATAATCTTATTCAAAAGAAGCGCATGTGAATTTTTATAGTGTTTCATGTACTTTAACTTGGAGAGGGGGGAAAAACTAAGAAAGCCTCAAGTTCTAGGCACTTAAGAGGGTTGACAGCAGTATTGATGAGTGGACAAGTGAGAAACTACAGCACAGAAGAGCAGAAAGAAGCGACTGCCCTCCTCTCCTATTAACTAATCTCAGCATCTGGGTAATTTCAACTGATCAGTCTCAGTTTCAGCATAACTACTGCAATTCATACATTAACATACAGTTCTACATGTCCTATGTAATTATTTTAGCTGGTTGCAAAGCAAAAGCATAAAATTGTCAGAGTTATTGAAACACCTCCAATTATCAGTGTGTATTAAATGTTCATAAATAGATAGCTTAAAAATCCTAATTCAAGATAAAGCTTAGGACAGTGGATTCTCAACATGGCTTTGAAGAATTATAGCCTGTGCCTAAACAGTGAAAGCAAGCATATTCTTTCAACAACAGCAAAGAAAGAAACCGAAAAAGCAGTGATAGTTGGGTCAGAGCATTTATATCATCATATATTTTACCATTCTTTAAAAATGTAACTTTATCCTCTACAGTTATGGATAAAGGAAAAGACAGTTACTGTGGTTACCACCATGCATCTCGGATCACAACTAGAACAATTCATTACCTCTTCTTCAATGGCAAACAACTTGACAATATTCTTATGATTTAGTTTCTTCAATACTTCAAACTCTCGCATCTGAACATCCACAGGACGAAGGAAACTTATACTGTTAAATACTTTGACAGCATACAAATCCCCAGTTTTCTGTTAAAAACAAACAAATGACTAATCAAACAACCATAAGATTGTAAGTGTACACATACGCATTATCCAAGCATTCTGAGATCTTCTGTTGTGCATACGAGCACATGCAGAGTAGAAATAGTTCAAAATAGTATTTTGTGTTAACGTGGAAATAAAGATTCTAGTAGAAAAATTAAATTACATATATATTGGTTTAGTGTAATATAGACTAGAAGCAAACAGACTAGCAGAATGGAAACTCAGTGTTAGCCCACAAAATCTTAAGTGCTTTAGAAAACAGAATAGTTAGCATAATAAAGGCTACACATTTAAGAATGACCTGTAAACTTAGCTGGAAAATAATTTTTCAGCAAGAGGTAAGCCACTTACACAAATCAATGAGACATGCACATACTACAGTTGAGAATCTTGGCTTGTTGAAGTTAAGACACAACTTTTGGAAGCTGAGCATTGCTTTCTTTTTCTTTCTTGTACTGTTTACACTGATAAAACAGTATTTTGTTTTTTCAAAGAAGGCAGTGTTAAGCATTACATGCAACTCATGCAAAACCCTGAAGCAATTCAAACCCACATCATAAGTGACAGAAACACGGTCACAAGCTTAATCAGAGACTTAAATTCTCGAGTGGGACTAAGCCCCAACATGCTCAGGCACCCCCAGTACCAGCTGAGAGTGCAACTCCTGCCCCTCTCAGGGAAAAGTACCTCCCTGCACCCACTCTAGGAATCAGCTTACATTAACAGTCTTGTGTGTGAGAGATTCTTGCTACCGACAAAGCCTTCCTGGGCTTAGACTAGTTGTGTTGTACATCACACCTAACACACACCACTGATGCCCAGGCAAAAGTTTTCTGTTGACGATGAGCTGCAGGTCACATCCTCAGACTAGTGAGGGTGATAGGTGCAACCAGGAAACCATATGCTTTACAGGGGATTCATTCTGTGTTGAAATTAACTCACCCAGAAAAGCACATTAACTGCTAAATTATCACTTAAGTGTTGCTTCACAGTGAAATGTGGAACGTAACACTGCAGCTTATATATCACTTCATATGGATTTCACACAGACTGTCATTACTAGAAGAGAACATTACTTTCACAACGAGGCTTATCTTCATTTTTTGAGACATACTGTGAAATTCATAGGAATAGAAGAATGATCTACACAAGTAAGGTCATTTTAACCCCTCACTCAAGTTACAACATACACATCAGTATATAATTTACACAGCAAAACTGCTCAAAGATGTACTATTTTGTACTGATTACTCAAGGTATGTCACCAAGAAGATGTCCTAGACATCTATGAAGCAATGACTGATGGACAAAGATAAATGGCAACTTCATCCAATACAATAATATGTTAAGAATATTTTGCTTATGGTACAAAAATGATAAAAATAATTAAAAAATGTTTTTTAAAAGAACAGAGGAAAACTATCAAAAGAGAATTTTAAAAAGGCAAAAATAACATATCATGTAATAAAAACTGATAAGACCTTTGTTCTTAAATTCTTAAGCAAGGAGTTTTTTCTCATAAAACTGAAGAATGAATGAATGAATAATTAATAACAGTTAATATTTTACAAGGACAAACAATACAATATTAAGAATGAATCCTCAGAAATAACTATATAGAACTCTAAGTCAGTGAATGAATATTAAAAATTAAAAACTATGTGTGAATAGTTACAAAGATGTATTTGTTTTTGCTAAATCTCAAACAGTTTTTCACTGATTTCATGACACTACTCACATATAAAAAAATTCACTTTTACGGGTTACTCAGATTTGTAATTCATGACAAACCTTATGTCGTCCCCGGAAAACATTTGCAGTAGCTCCCTGCCCTAGAATGTCAGACAACAGCCAGAGGTAATTTGAAGTGCTCTGCATCCTTGCTCTTTGATTAGACAGCTTTCTTTTTCACCTTCAAAACAAAAGGTTAAATACATTGGATTTAGTAAAATACATGAAAATAACTTATTTTAATTAGAAGGAAAAAACCAACCAAACTCCAACCAAGCTCCAGAGACATACAGAAATAACTAAGAACAACCAAGTAGAGGAATAAAAGGCAAAACAAAGAAACAGAAACAAGCTAAACAATCAAAACTAATGCCACAGACACAACACACTCTGTATTTGAGGTCTTCACTCCACAAACTGTTTGAAAAATCAACTGGAAAAGTGAAAGCTTTATAATCCCTTTTCTGTTGTGAACAGGTGTTTAAATGATACAGTAACAAAAACTGTAGGAAGGAGTAAAAAATACATGCACAAGGTCTTCTGAAAATAAGCAAGACTTGTAACAAAATTCCATTATTCAGTATGTATGCCAAAGAACAGACATGACAGATGATGGCAGATATGTATACAGATCTTTTAGATCACTTTGGCTCTGAAAGTTACACTTCAGTACAACTGTAAAGGAACTGGACTAACTACTTACAAAAAGCTATTTTACACATGCTAGGTAAAAGTCACAATTAACACAACTATTTTCGGCTACCTGCTAGAACCACCAATTAGCACTGGAAGAAATTAAGGGACATTTCTCTCATTTCTAAAATTTCTCATTTCATGTGTCACATTGTTTCTAGTGAGACAGCCTGGCTTCACCACCCTTCCTGAAATGTAAACTGCCAGATACTCAGGTCTTCACAGATTCAGAAGAAAGAGAAAAGTTTGATTAAAATGATGAAAAAAATCATTAGGAATGCCAGAATTTCCTCCCTTACCAAAACAGCAGGAACTGCAGGTGAATGCCCTTACCTTTTTGCTTTAATTAAAGCACTAAGTTTGCCATTAAATCGAGAAAAAGTCTCTAAGACCATAGACGTAGCTTCCTGGATCTAAAGAACCTTAAGAGCAAAACAGCAACTGGACCGGGGGAAGGTCCTACAGCAGCAGCCTTTCCTCCCAGCCTGGCAGGGGACCCTGCATCTGCCTTTGTTAATTGACAAGAAACGGCTAACTGATATACAAAAGAAAGAAAAAAGTCCTTCCTGTAACTACTGGAAGAAAAGGTATGACAGAATTTCCTATGCACATTTATGACAAGAAGGTGGTTCGAACTTTTTGATGGCACCACCAGAAGCCCCGCAGCATGCACTGCAGAAAAGCGGAGGAAGCCACACACCAGCCACCGCAGCACCTTTTGCCCATCCAGCAGCCCGCTGAAGCACCTGCTTTTGTTCCCAACTGTGCCCATGCCATGCAGCAAAGATTCAGAAATTTTCTCATGACTTTGAAGATGCTTCTCTACGCACAGCAACTGTGGATTTCATGCTTTCATGTAGCTATTTGTTCATGGAAGATGTGGAGTTCCCTGCAAAACTGTTCCAAAACATCCAGGTAATGACATGCAGCATACTGAATGCAATGACACAATGCAAAGACCTGACATTAAATTCAGAGTCATGCAGCAACACCATTTAAAAATCTAAATAAAGTTCTTAATGCCTAGAGAAGGGAAGAAAGGTTTTATCTCAAATCTGAACCAGAACAACCAACACCACACCCCAAACCCTTACACTTCTCAGTTAACTCTAGGGCAATTTGCAGTAGTAGAATAAGGTAATTTCTCCCAGCTGGCACTTACTGTAGATGCCAGAGAGCTACCTATGATGCAGACACAGAAGGTAAGGAATAGGGTCTACAAAAAAATAATGCATAGCCCACTCTGTAAACCATTTGTAAAATCTATGAATTAAATAATTCCTCATAATTAAATCTCTCCTTGTAACAAGCCAGCTGGCACCTTACCAGTAAACATGCATTTTGTCATTTATTTCAAAGTAACATTTGACTCATACCAAGATGCGGAAACATAATCAATCCTTTCTAAGCAGGCAGAAAGTGCGCAGAAGCAAATGAAGTTTCTTTGCCAGTATCTATTCGTATACTAAAAATTCTACCAGCCTATTAGAGACTGAATTATTACATTGCCCAAAGTGACAAAGATGAGGTACCTCATGTATGAGATCAGTTATCTTCCTTTACCTCCTTACTTGTCTAATTAAATTTGCATGAAGGTCAATGGGTGAAAACAAAAGGACAAGTCAGTTTGACAGATGAGCTTGAATATCATTCAATGGATAAAAAAAAAACAACCAAAAAGCAAGTCACTAACAGGTTCTCAAGGTCTGTTTTTTTTTCACTCATGAAACTACAGATACAGTTACGCCAGTATTAATCCCAGGGTACATATCCAGCACCAAACCAAAGTCAGTGTTGCACTATTACATTGTTTTTGTCAAAATAATATTTTTATAATAATAACAACAAAGTCTACATTCCTTTGGCAGTCTTCACTTTTAAGGCATAACACCTCATTCAGCTTTAATTATAATCAACTTATAATAAGCTTCAACTTATAATAATAACTTATGTTAGACTTGCTTTAATACCTTTCCTTTCTTAGTCTGATTCAGAACTGATCCTTGCTAAACACTCAACATGCTGAATTTTCTTAAGTTTTAAAATCAATTCACTGTTTCATACTTAAAACAAATAAATCTCTAACTGTACGATTGGTCCTGTTGCTAGATCTAATGCCGAACTTTCTAATTCTTCATGTCTCGCTTACGATCATTAAGTCTGATACTAGAGGAGTCAGAAGTTCCTCACGTACATCTAAAGGTATCTTTCCTACCAGCACTTTGATTTATTTTCCCCCATGACTCATTAGCATTTCAAGGGCTTGGGGGCTGCTTTTGGGCTTTGTTTTTTGGTTTTGTTTTGTTTTATAATATTTTCCTGCTTCTGGTGATGCTACTACTTCTTTATTTGTCAGCAGGGGGAATTGTAACAGAAAAAGACTGCATTGCTAATGTGATTTTTTTTTTTTAAATTCCCAAAGCTTTGAAGCAGGAGTACTGACTGCTTCTAATTAATACGACGAGGTTTGCTGTTACCTCAGGCACGTGGGATAAGCACACCAAGCAGGTACTTCCCCCGTTAACAGCTGCAATGTACAAGTGCACCAGGCAAGTAGGGACAGATGACGAAGTTAAAGTGAAGACTCCTGTCTACAGGGAAGATCCTATATGCCACCAGAGCTGACAGGCAAGGTGCTGAGGTTCTGAATAAATACTATGTCAGTATTATGGAGTCTGCTAAATACGAAGGCTTTATACTTCCCTGAATGCCCTCTCCTAACACCCAGAAAAGAAGTTTCTTCCCCTGAAGTTCCTGCTTCCTTCACCTCGCCTAAACTCCTTGCAGCAGTTCCCAGTCCAACAGCTGGTCTCTGAATTAGGGAAATACCCTGCCCTGGGCCACCGACGGTGCTGCTGGAACCCACTCGAGGCACCACATGCCCCCAAAGGCCCGGCCCCCGCGATGCGCATCACCGCGGCTCCGGGCGTTCCCCGCCCGCCACGGGGGCACAGGGCTCGGCCTCCGCCCGGGCCCGCAGCGGCGGGGGGGGTTGCGGAGGGCCGCGGGCTCAGCTGAGCCTGGCCGCCCCGCTCTCGGGGGCGCGGGGCACGGAGGGCACAGCGCCGGGGGCCACCTCCACGGCAGGACGTGCCCTCCTGAGGGAAAAGTTTAACAACTTCTACAGCCGCGGAGGTGATGCCACGGTGCAACAGCCTGAGGAAACCTTTACGCGAACCGCTGCCCCCCCCCCCAATTACAAAAGTAACTCTGACAACATTCGCGCGGATACAAGGCACGGAGAGCGGGG
>JAVJGJ010000057.1:55393079-55424437 GCA_035590215.1 Microhierax caerulescens | reverse complement strand
GTTCCCCGCCCCGAGGCGGCCGCCGGCTGGAAGGGCCGCGCGTCCCGCCGCCCGCCCTGCGGAGGGTGAGGGAGCGGCGGCCGCGGCCCCTGAGGCGGGAGGACCGCCACACAGGGAAACATCGGGGGAGCATCGAAAAAATGGAAGTAAGATGTTCCTTAAAAACGGTCACTCCGGGTCTTTTAGCCGGTGCGACGTTCAAAACGAGCTCAGAGCGGTTCCGGTGAGGATTTACGTGGTGATTTGCTGCTGCGTGACCGGTTCAGCGCCGGTGTCGTTTCTTGCCGCCCCCCTGCCCGCCGCTAGCAACAGCCCCTCACCGCCCCGGCCGCCTCTTCGGGGGTACCCGGGAGAGACGTTGCACTTTCACCCTTTTTAAACCTCACGGAGCATTGCTATTTTTCATACTTTCCTGCTCCCGCTAATTTTTATTATTTTGTTATCTATATGCTTCTTAAAGCGAAGTTCCTTGCCGATTCCTCTCTTGCTCTTTGGTTTTGTTTCTGTCCGTTCAGTAACGTTGCTGTTCCAATAAATGGTTTGTATAGCTTGTACGAGGAAAAATACTGATAACTTTATAATTCATGCATAATGTAATTTAGATATAATTAGACTGGGAAAATACGCAAAAGAATTCCACCACCCCCCTCCACTGACTTTTTTTTTTTTTTTTTTTTTTTTTAATCCTCTGTGTTTCCATTTTGGAATTGCCATCTACCCAGGTCTGAGAAGCCTAGTCCCTCGAGGGACTGACACATACAAGACAGTAACCTTTTCCTTGCAGGCTTTTCTTATTGTTACATTACCTTTCTTCAGCTTTAGCACAAGTCCAAACTTCCACTGATGTGCTTATTACAGGGCACTAATCTCGTTCAAAAATTCTGCTTAGTGAAACTGTTAAATTGACCGGGATACATTTTGTACTGTTAATATAAACGCTTAATTTATTTTACTCATTTGTTGCCATCTGAGCTTTATTTTGCAATGCTTCTGCATTAGACAGGGAATAGTTCCCCACATTTGTGTTCTGTCCTTGAACCTTTCAAAACACTGTAGCACTCCTCAGAACTTATATGGCTTATTTCTGCTTACCCTTTCCTCTGTATCCAGCTTTGCAAGCAATTTTTTTTTTCCATCAGGGGGATATCCATGAGTCAGCTTTGTCTTCTTCAGAGTCATCAGATCATTCACATGGATTTTAGCAAAAGCCCTCTCAAAAACAGGGAAACACCAGTGAACTCTTCTTCGTATCTTGAAGATGTATTTGCTTCCCCTTCTGAATAAAACCAAGCTGTTGGCTCAGTACATTGATGCTTTCTAGAACTGTCCACCTTAAATCAGTCTTATTCAGGCTGGACAGGACTTCAGGAGGTTTCTGGTTCAACCACCTGCTCAAACCAGGGTATTGACCACAGACCAGGTACCCTAAGGGCTTTTTTCTCTTAAGACCTAGGAGTCTCTCCACTACAATGCCACCCTGCCCCTGGGTCTGGCTGCTGACCACTCTTCTCACCACAGTTACCAGCCCGTGAGCTTTCCACAGGTCTTGAATCAATGAAGATGATCCATATGGTTCACAATTCAATTGCCCATTTTTTAATGCAAGGAGGATCTTCTCTAGCATTTAAATGTTTCACAGTATGAATCACAGGAAAACAGCATTCCTTGAATCTGCAGTAGCACTTGTCTCACTCCATAGTGATAATGCTGGCTGGAAAAACTGTCTCCCACAAACAGCAAGTAGCTTTGTAAATAGCTTCAAATTTATTTTTTAATAGCTTTGAAGTTTTTGAAATAATTACTTTGCAAGATTAGCTTTCCACCATAAATTGTCTTGTTATGGAATCAGACAAGTGCCAGTGCTGACAAGAGAGGGGGAAAGGGCAGATTGGCTCTCTGGACAGCAGCTAGCTGCTAGTGTCTTAACTGCATTGGTAAGCCATTCCCTGAGAAAAAAAATTTAAAACGTCCCTGACCTCAGATAGCATGAAATTTATTGCCTCTACTTCACACCTGGAAAAGTGCTTGCAGGCTGCAAAGCTCATCTGTCTTCAGCAAGTACAGGAGTTTGTAAATAAAAGATATTATCTTCATAGAAAGGGTGGTTTGTATCTATAAAGGCTTGCAGCTGTGTTTCCCACTTAAACACACTTCTCAGGAGGAACTTCTACTGTGCACATAAGAAGTTACTATCATGAGGCTGTTTCATGCATCTTCAGTCCAGACAGGGGCATTTTGACCAAAGCAGGTTCACAGCAATGGTCATACAGGAAAGCTGCAAGGGTTGTTTTTGTTGCAGCCTTTAAATCCGAAGATCATCCATTGTTTGAAGGAAAACCTAATCTCAAGTGGAGTGTTCTCATCTATTGTTTTTTTTTTCCCTCCTCTCTACCCCATAAGAAGTAGTCTTCATAATATGTTCATGGCATTTAAACACTGCCTGGAGAGTCTAGTTCACACTCCATATATATTGCATCACCAGATTTCTCTTTGGAGTTAAGTACACTTTTCCAGTCCGCATTTAAAAAAAAAAAAAAAAAAAAAGCACAAAGCCGTAACCTAGCTCTTCAAAGTAAAATTGCAGAAACCGACTAATTGCCTTTCTAAACCTTGATTCTTTGCAGAGGTATTTCCTAGGCACTGCATACCCACCACAGAACAACTGTGATACAGCTGCTGCAGGCCCGAGGTCTCTGCACTGCCAAAGGAAATTGCAGAACAAATAACCTGCTAGGTAGCCAGAATCAGTGTTTACATGTTTATCTAAAAATACAGAAACCAGCCCGCACCCCTGGTTTACAGCTGACACCTTACATAATCCCTGACAGTACACTATGCTGATGGAACAGTCAAAGCACAGGGAAGGAAACAATCCTTTTTGAATTCTTCAGGCTGAACCAAATTAGTTTTTCCGAAGTTCCAGACTACTTAACCATCCACCCTGCGGTGTACTCCTTCATTGATGGATAGAAGGGTACAAGTTTAGAATACAGCCAGGCTGACAGCTGCTACGCACAGCCCGCTCCTACGCTCTGCATTCTCACCTGATATCACCGCAGCAGGCACCATGCTTTGAGGGGGAAGTGTTTCTGTCACTTCAGCTTCCCGAATAGCTCATTATGGGGTTAGATGAACACCAGATTTGGCACACAGAGAAACAGTGGGGATGAGGAAGAGCAGCAGTCTCTTTTGGCAGTGGCCGGTTTAAAGACTTTTCTCACAAGGGTGTAACGTGATAAAAGTTAAATCATGCTCTGTAAGGCAAATGACAGTCAATTACACTAACCAAATTAGTAACTGCAGGCTTTTCCCCCTGCTTTTTACACAATACTAAAAGAAACAGTATTACCCTTAATGCAGAAGAGAAAGTTTAAATAATGTATGAAAAATAAAAGTGACTCCATTACAATGACAGCATAATTCAAAACAAAAAAACCCACTTTGCTGAAGACAGAAGAGCCCTACCTTACCATCCATTTCATAATCTGCCTACTGAAAGCTCTTTCCTCCATATGGTAAAGCTGCCATAACTGCAGGGGAAGGAGACCAAGTCAAACGCAGAAAAGACTGACAGCAAACACAGCAACAGCTGCAGTGGCTGGAGGTGAAGCACCTTGAGCTGTGGGGCAGGGGCAGCTGGAGAAGACCCACAGAATATGAGAAGCATCAAGTCAAACACAGAAGACATCTCGTGCTACAGGAGAAAACGGAACAGCTATTGGACCCAGGGGACCTCTAGCATTGGTATGGCAGGAAAAAGAAGAAAATGGGACTGAGACTAGGAAGTATAAAAAGCATCACAAGCACTTACATCTGTCATAAAACAAATCAAGTAACAAGAAACCTTTGATTAGATGTACAAAAATCAGGAAAAAAATTTTTTATAAAGTGATACTATCATACTGAAGAGTAGTAAAGGTAAACCCTCTGCCTTTCTTCCCTCAGTGAAAAGGGAGGGAACTGCAGAAAGCATCCTCAAAATGTCACCACATTCCACTGCTGGCTGTTGCTTCTGATGCACCTCCTTGCTTATTTTCCATTTAAATTGGAAGAACCACCTGGCACCATAAAGCCTAGAAAAATGCTCATCTGATTATACTAGAGGTAAGTCAGCTTTTTACTACAGCCATCAGTTCTTGATGAAAGTATATTAAATCCCACGCATGGGAAGACTCATAGCTTCCCCTTGTCCCTATGAAATAGCTATGAAAACTGTCATGCCATAGAATTAAAAAAACCCAAGAAATAAACTGACCAATCAATACATTTTAGGACAGAAGTAACAATACTCTGCTAAAACCTCTGTATAGACCATTGACCTCACTAAAATACTGTGGTGAATGCAGTTCTTTCTGCCAGCATCTTCCACATGCAAGACTGCAATATAATTTATTATCCAAGCCTGAGAAAAATTGCCAGGTTCTACCCAAATGTAACAGCCAGAAGGTCAAAGAATGCTGTAGCTTCTAAAGAGTCAAGCAAAATGATTCAAAGAGACTTAACATTGCACTGGATAAAGTTTTATTATTTTTTTTTATAAAAAAAGATAGAACCAGATGCTACTTTCAAATGAAATCATTTATTAAACCAATCTGTTTTATAGGAGGTATATATATATTTTATCATTAAGACAACTTCAATAAAATGACTATCTACAAGAATGACTTTGATTGTTTTATTTTCATGTCACCATACATGAACAAATGAATTTTATGTCTTATGAAAACATTTTACTCTGTATCAAAAATGTACACATTTTAATAACCATTGCTATGGTCTGAAGGGATTTTTACATTTAATTTCAAAAATAAGTGTCATTTCGTTGCTGTACGTGTTACAGCATAAATTTAAATCATCCTATACATAAGAAAAGTTTGTGTAGGTATACAGATAATTTTTCATGTTATCACATACCTTCATGGTCGAGACACAGGTGGGGGATTTACATTTCTCTTTTTTGTGAAAGGCTAAAATAGGTACTGATGTGAGCACAAAGCAACATTTCTTAAAAACAAAACCAGTTTGAATGGCACAAGAGTTAGCATTTTTATAAATTAACAACCAGAGTTCTGGATTATGGAAACGTGAGAGTCCAGTACTTTCCTTAGGGCTTCGCTCTCTGGAAGAATACCTGTTAAAAGTTCATTAAAAAAAAAAAAAAGCATTTTAAGACAAAGGAAATATAAAACATGGAATTGTTGAGGTATAAGATAATTAGCTTGACAGAGCTCATTTTCTTGTTTAACATACTGGTTAATACACTAGGTTCAAGGATGTGACTTGTACAATTACACTCACACCCTCAAAAATGAAGCATCCTGACATTCTCTACAATTATAGCATCACTTTTTTACTATTCAACTATCAAACATGTCACAAGAATATCAAGCTATTGAAGAAGTTGCAAGATGCTGAGGATAAGTGACAATTCTACAGTTGTAGGTTTGTTGCTGTTGTTTGCTCTTTTCCAAGTAACTGCATTTACTATGTAAAGATTCCCTACAGCTAAAAAACTATTAAATAATTCAATATTTCATTTTTATTTCAGGTCATTACCATGAATGAGTTGTATGATAAAGTTCAAATGGAATTAAAAGCTATTTAAATGAAATAAAAAAATATTGTACCTTTAAGTAGTTTTTAAAAACTTTAGCATCAGGCTGCTGAAGTGCTTGACAGAATTCCTGTAAGATAGAATAAAATCCTAAATAACCAAATGAAGCATCATTACAACTTGAGATATATTAGGAGCACACAGAATACCTTGTATGTACAGCCATTGATATTAGTTTGTATTTTCCCTAATGTGAAACCAAAGAAAAGCATGTTATAGATAAAAAATTTGTAATGGGCTATGACAGACCAAGTGCATTCTGGGGTGAAAACCTGTATTTTCAAATACAGGATATCACATTCACTTTTAGCTGAGTCACAGAAACAG
Source organism: Microhierax caerulescens (assembly GCA_035590215.1). Lineage (NCBI taxonomy): Eukaryota > Metazoa > Chordata > Aves > Falconiformes > Falconidae > Microhierax > Microhierax caerulescens. The sequence goes on along the minus strand of JAVJGJ010000057.1, from coordinate 55,418,496 downwards.
GACTATCTACAAGGACTGCAACCAAGGGAATTTAAGGGTTTTTAACTTTCCCAGTAACTTTTGGTGGCTTTGAAATGAGTACTTCAGACAAACACTTACACTTAAAAATTATGTACGCACTAAGTGACTCTAGATTACAGCAGAACATATTTGTCACTTGAAAAAGTTAGATCAGAAAACACTGGGGTGCCAGCAAGAGATAATACTTGGATCCTTACATATATTTAACACCACTTAGAAGTTCTACAGTTTAAAGTCTTACAACGAGTGTAATTGTCTCCTAATGCAGCAGACCTGGCAACTATAGTATCCAAATTAATTGCAATTAACTTGTCAGTGTTCATCTAACAATTTCTTTGCAGCAATGCTTACCATAAAGCTAGCATTAACGTTGAGACAGCAGTCAGGTGTGAAGTTTCACTTTTGAGAACCCTTACACTACTCCAAAGTAAGCACGCCCCCCCCCCCCCAATGTACTTATTTTTTGATAGTAGAACCAGGCTTAAATTTCTGTAGTGTTGAATACAGCCTTTATCCACACTTCCTGTAGTCAACATTGTTCGTGCTACTTTTGAGCTATTACTCTAAGTATTCTGATACTTTTACCTCAAGTTAAAATTTGAGGTAGAAAGATAGTCACATGCACTGAATTTTTTTTTTGCAAGGTACTCTTCCAGTAACTTTACTCTTTATGCTAAATAAATCCTATTCTGATATGCAATATCACAGTAAGTTTTACTGAGGGATAGTAGGAGGTTAACTTTGTCAGTATTCATTTTGTTCCCATTTAACATTTATGATCAGTAAGCTTTCCAAATGTCCTTTTAAGAACCCCTACCTGAATTATCTCAGGAGCTACTTGCAAAGAAGGCAAATACTCTTGCTGAAGATACTGAATGCACTCAGGACCCTAAAGAAAAGCAGTACATAATTTGTTCAAGTATATTTTTGTATAAATGGCAAGTCATCACTCTATACTGTATAGTACAAGAGAGTTTGAATACAGGTGGTCCACATGACTATTATACAGAGAAGTTACGCATATCAAATGCTCTCGTTATTCTCAGCTGTTAGCAAATAAAAAGATTTCTTAACCTTGGCATTAAGGACTCTACAGCAATCTGGTATCATAGCAGAAGAATGCACTGAAAATTGCACTGAAATAAGAATTACAATACAGCCAGTCGGATTGTGACATGTTAACTGTACAAGTCATTTAAGTAAGAAGACAGCCCTTATTTCACTATCTGACATATAAAAGACCCTCACCCCCACCCCATAAACCTAGCAACTAGCATCTACCAACTGCTCTACCATACTACTCCCACTGTGAAATTTATTAAGTACCCCTGGACGTAGTGTCTCTCTTCTTGTAACACAGACCATAATTTACAGTGGACTAAACTAATAAAATGGAACTTCTAATCCTTTGAGAGATAGCAGCATTTATCAGATACCTCTCATCAGAAGAGGGATTACTGTACACTGGCAGTATATAACATAACCAATACACCTACCACAAGAAAGTGAATCGACTTCATTAGTTCACACAGAAGTTACCTTAGAACTAGAATATGGTATACAGTTCATATGAGGGGAAAAGATGTCACATCACTTTCCTATATTTGTAGTATTAAAAGAAAGTACTTATAACAGGAAGTTATTTACTAAAGCTGGATTTCCTATGTATTTATCTTTTCACTGCTTTTGGGGGAACAAACTCAGAAGCTCTCCTCAATTAAAACAAGTCTCTTCTCTGCCAGTTTATAACTTCTCACAATTTTCGTATAGTTGTGGCTTTTACTTGCATTTGAGAGAAACATTAACTGGCAAGTTAAAGGGCATATCCTGAAACAGTAACACAAGAACATAGAAACTGTTTCATTTCCCATTACAAATGGAAATATGTTACAGTGTTTTAGTCATTAAACAATGCAAAATTCACTTTTTTCCGTAAATGTTTTTCAATCTGGTCTCCTATACATCGAAAGATACCTTTATTTTTTACAGGAGTACTCTATAGTACATCTCCAATTGATCTTTTACGTCAGTTTAAGTACTACACTGAAAAGTGAAAGAATGCCAGTTCTTCAATTAAACACAGTAACAATTTAGCGAGCAGTTTTGTCCTTAATGAAGAGTCAATATTTTGCAGTAATTATCAAGTGGTAGAACTACTGGATCCTGTGTCCCTGCACAGCATTATGGTCATCCTATTATTTTATCTAAAAGCAGAGTAGTAATTCACTCTAGTAAGTATCTAATTTTTAGAAATTGATAAATGCACTAGAAAGAAGCCTACAAGTCATTCCCTCATAGTATGAAACTTACCCTTTTGAGATGAATTGTTTTTAACGTCACTGCACATTCTGATAAAGCCTGCAATGTAATACATAACATTAGACTGTTCAATTAGCCTACTGGTTAAGTATTTAAAACCAAAGAACCTAGTGAGGCTGAAAACAAGGGCTAGTTCACGCCATTATTCCCTCATCTCCCTCTCACACAATGTTAACTGAACACCTCAACCTCCCAATTTTTGTTCCACTAACCAGAAAAAACTGTCACAGCTGAACCCAAAATGAACAACAGAACAGCCACCAATGTGCGTTCACTTTCACTGAACACGAGTTAAGAAGTAACACAGGTCAATGCTAAATACTCAGATCTGCGATTCACGAACTTGGTTTTGAGCACAGGCGAACTACACAATAGAGTACCACAATATTCAATAATTAAATCATCCAGTTACCTCAATAAAAACCAAAGTATTTCATTTGTGAGATGATGATCTTTGATACTGCATGGCCATTGTAGGTTTATTAGCTTGAATATGCCCCACAAGAATAAAAGCAAAAACCCCAGGTCTGTAATACACACCAGTACTGTCTGGGCATCTGCCAAGTCAAATGTTTGCTTCAAAGGTGCTACAAAACATGCAGGAACAATGTGCTTGTAGACAAAGTCTGCAAAACCTACTGGTCCATCTTTACCTCCTGAGAAGAAAAACAACATTCCATGTTCTATTATTGCTTCATGGTTAGTAGCAGCTGCAAAGAAATTACGAATAGACAGTCTTACCCCAAAGCTCCACCAACTTAGAAAGAATAATGAAACAAGTCTTCTGTGCAATAGGATCTGGGTAATCCACTGCTCCTTGAATGACAGTGAACAACACACGCTCCACATTCTCTGCACCTTAAACACATTAAAATGAGCTTGTCATTTCAATTTGAAGCCTAAAATGTTTCTGTACTCTTACAGTATTTCATGTAAATACTGACCTGGAAGACATGCTTCAACTCCAAAATAACTCTTTTTTGCACAAATCTCAAATATTTTTGGGAAGTTTCCCCTACGATGCAAGACAACTCTTATTTAGGTTATAATTATTATTATTATTATTTTAAAGTTTGTTTCTATTAAAGGCCAGAAGAGCAATTAAAATCTCCAACGGTGAAGCAGGGTACTTGGACCTGCTTAAAAAATTTTATCCTTTCTACACAAAACTGGTAGAGTTCATTAAAACTCAGCAGCACTGAAGTAGTACACTTATCTTCCAATATTATGGAAAGATACTTTCACCACAAAATTTCTGTGCTGTATCAATACTTATTTCCATTTTCCATTTGGTTCCTTTAAAAATTTCCTGGCCCATCACAACTGCCAAATGCCTGCCTTTCAAGAAAGCTCTCACTACTGCTTAATGCCACTCTTTCCTTTCTCACAGGTACCACCCATCATTTTAGGATGGGGGGGGAAGGAATTTTGAGCTCCCTCCAAAGCTTCTCAAGCCCCTTGCCATTCTGATGAAACACAAACTAAGAGAATTACTTAAATAATCAAGCAACTGGACATCTGACTTTAAATTCCTGCTTTTCAAAGGCCTAATTTGCATTTCACCACAAAGGGCAAGGGAAATCTGGTCACATGATGCCTTCTACTATAGATATCAAGATCAGGTGATAGTAATAAACAAATTACAGGAGTTACTGATGTGTCCTTCAGAAAATGAACACCACAACAAATACTGGCAGTTTTGAGTGGCCTCACCCAACAGTTTGAACACTGCTATATGTTGTTATATACTGTATGAACTTTGATTCACCAAACAGCATGATGCATGGGGATGGATACACTGTTCTTGTCTTCCTAGACACAGTGACTACATATAAACTGAAAAGATCAATGGGAAGAACATGCCTATTACAGCGGGATTCACAAACCTGAATTCTTGCACAACAGGCAATTTGAATACCGTATTTACATTAGTCCATTCTACCTTAACATCATTAATAGTACTTGACAGGAACTAGGCTAATAATTTTAGATAAAACTTAGAGAGGAATAACCATAGTACTATCCTTCGAGAAACTGAACTACTTACCTTGATTAGCTATGACTTCACTCATTCCACTGCCAGTTACTGTCTGCAGAAAAGCAAAGTAACTTCTCCGTAACATTTGTTTTTCTAAAGCAGCAGACTGGTCATTTTCTTCTGCTGGAAGGAGCAACACCTCAAAAATAGCATGAAGCAGCGGCATAAACATCTGTTGCAGAAAAGGTGAAACCTGTGTCTGTGGAAATTGGAAGAGGACATCAACTCCAACTGTAACAGCAACTGAACATTTCAAAATCAAATCTTAAAGGTTCATTACAATTCTCAGCTTGATTCACCTTTAAAGTTAGTATTTTCATGCACCAACTACTTACAAAGTGAATCACGTCAGTTGCCACGAACATTACTGCATCTTGACTTGCATGCCACCTATCTTTTGCACAAAAATACCTAGTCCTATCTAGTCTGAGTATGAACAAAAGCTTTTCCAGGCTTTCTCATCCTTCAGACAGACACTAATTCAAATCCCCTGAAATATCAAGGGGGACTGTTGTAAGGTCTCTAGAGTTACAACAGAAAGTGCATCTCTAACATGAAAGCTGGCAGCAGACCACCTTTTGTAGCGTGTGTCTTTAAAGACTGCTTAAAGAAAAAAGTTTTCCTGAGCTGAAATACTATTAGCATTACAGAATAAACTTGTCATTTATGTCCCACTTGCAGTGAGAAGTATAAGGGCACTAAGTTAACTGAACACTTAGCAATTGACAACCTGAAGGTCTGTGCTATTCAGCCACAATAGAGTTCCATAAAGAGGCAACTCAGATGTTAGTTTCTTAATGCTTAATCAAGGTTTTGCCTTTAATCTTCGCCTTACTGTACATTGAAAATATTCAAGGTGAGACTACTGAAGGTAGGATCTTTAACATATCGTGGTAAGAATGGTATGTTACACCTCAGTAAGGTATTTGTTCAGTCTTGCTCCTGTGACTTTTTTCACTTGCCTCACCTCAACACAGACTATTTTTAGTTATCTGTTAGCAAGTTATGCTAAGAGCAATTCAAGATAAAAGAACTAAAATAGTAAGTCTTCCTCCATAATTTCTGAAATACTTGATTTTTCAAAATTCTTTCTCTGCCCTGCAGATGGGATACTCCAGAGGTCCACATACTAGATTCACCCAGGTATATTTATAGCTGTTCTACTGCTCACAAAATGCACTACTTTTAGTAATTTCAATATTCCATTCTGCTGACAGACTTATTTAAGCCTATTTAAAGGGCTTCGTAACCTTCTCATACAGCAATGAATTTCCCATCACATTCACAACAATGCAATATTCTTGTGGCAGCTCCACAGAACAAACCATGCGCAACAGGTTAGTAACTTCATCTATTTAGCTGACTTTGCATTTGAACTGTGTAAAACTAAAAAGCTCTATAAAGGCTATACTTCAGGAACCTTTGCTAAATAATCAGTTGACAGTTCTACTCTCAATTAATACTATATCATGCCTCCATTTCAAAACCTCCACATTTGTCAATCTATTTTGAATAATAATGCATTAAGCCTCAGCATACATTTTTATGCAAAACCACTGCATTGACATCTTGTAAGCCAATATACACACGTCTGATATTTCTGTACCTCTATCTCCTGGAAATCTCATTATAAAAAAAATGAGAAAATTCACTTCAAAGCCTGTATAGTTTGTAATACTAGTTTAACACTTCAGTGGGAGGCAGGAAATTACTTGTGTCAATAAGAAAAAAAAAATCTTTGTGTTAGAAGTAGTATTCAAAAATATTAAACCCCAAAGTTTAGAAACACCATAAAATTCTGAAACTAATGAAAGAAAACCACTCAGTTAATAACTGCAATAACTGCAAGTCCAGCAATGTACAACTGTGGCTGAAGACAATGTCTCCCAGTAGCAGCCTTAGAAATGTACTTATTAATTGTGAGATAAGGTTTTAACACAGGTATTTTTCTGGAACCAGAAGAGATATCAGCAACACTGACCCCCAAAAGCTTATGCAATATCATACCTTAAACTTAGCTGTTATTTGGTTTATAAGAGGAATGAATTCTTGAAGATCTTTTGCTTCACAATCTTTAAGCATGTGTTCGGAGGCAGAAGGAATGAATGGAAGAACTTCTTCCTCTAGGCAAATAATCATGCGGTGAAGGAAAGTGCGGACACCACTTCTCAGAACTTCCTTTTGTAATGGACAACTGAGAGCTGGCAAAAATGTTTGTAAGCAGTCCAGATAAACCTCTGAGCAGCCACATTGTTTTACAGTTTGTTTATTGCTGAAAGCCTTGCTGGTTCGGCTGTAAAAGCAATGCACCAAACATTATATAAGCTCATGTTCCAATACAGCGAAGAAGCAATAACACCAAGAGTAACATATGGTTTTAAATCCATGCACTAAAGTATTACATTTCATAAAATGGGAACCAAACACTGGAAGAAACGAACAGAATTATTTGATATGAAGTAGCTATGCTTTGGCAGTTTTGGGAGAATAAAATTCTAATAGTTTGCAAACAACATATAATTAAAATAGCTCCATACAATTCTTTGAGGAAGGGAATAGATGCTGGTTTACTATAAACTTGCTCAATATTCCCTGTATCTACATCCATAGCAGCCTTTAAGGGGATTTAAATAATCTTCTGGGCTATCATAAATTCTCAACCACTGATGATTTTCTAGGTCAAAGCAGCACAGGTAGAAACTCAGCCCCTCCTCCCAATAAATCCTTTATATTTCCCTTTTACTCAAACCAGAAACATACACAGAGTCACTGTGCTGTACCTACCTAGCAAACCCAACAGCATGATTGAGGCAGTCAGCCAGTGCCATCTGCCTGTCCTCATCTTGTGCCATCATCAGTTTTTCTAACAATACTTTGAACTTCTCCATCAGTGGAGTCAACAAATTCCTCATTAGAACCTGTTTTCTTTCTGCAGAGTATTCGCTGTTAACTATTAATACTCCAGCTGTTTCATAAATGAAAAGTTGATCATCACTGCTTAACAGAGCCTGGTAACCATTTTCCTAAAATGGAAGATAACAGGCATAATTCACTAAATGTCCTTTATCAAAAGTTGTCTTCTCAAAGTTTAAAAGATACTACACACTGTCTTCAATCATGCCTAAGTAATCTCTATAGTAAGTTTACAATCGTTTTATTCTCTTCCTACTGAAGCAGAGGAGTCAAGTATAGGCAAAAATACAGCTGACGAAACAACTATTTTTATACAATTCAGACTGATACCCTTCTATACACACACCCATCTCTATACTATACTCCCAAAACCCCACATAAGATCATTAAAACTAGGTACAAATGTAAGCATGTCAGTGATCACACCAAAGCAGAACAATTATTTATGCTTAAATGTTTGCATGCTAAGTTTATAATTTAATAAGCATTCAGGCAAACCAATGAGCAAGTGTAAACCTTATTTACTGGGAAAGTCTGCTGTAAATACTCACAGGAGGAGACAGTTCCAGCAGGTCTTGTATTCTATTCAGAACATCTTCAATAAAGGGATTCATTTGCTTACTGAAGTAAAACACAAGTACATAACTACTTAGAAGCATGTGCATTTTTACAGGTTTTCTGATATTATTTTAAGCCGTAAAGCTAGACCCCTAAACTACCTTCTCAGTATAGAACACCCCTTTAAATATCAAAGCACTTTTGTAGAAAAATCTGGCTAATGGAGATAGTACTTGCGGTAGACCAAACAGATCCATGACAGAGTGGGAAATAAACATTTCTTTCTTTCCCTTTTTTTAAAAAAATATATATAAATAGCCTCACTCATCTGAGTGAAATATTTTCATTAACAGGTGAAAAATAGGTTCCTTCTGAAACCTGAATCATCTTCTGCCTCTACTCTAAATGCATGCCTGTGAAATAAGACCAACATGACAGGACTATTTGAAGGGCTCTAACACACGGAGAAAACATCATCAGTATAAATTCTGTAAATATTCATAATTTGGTCAGGGACAGGGAAGAGTTACTCTTGGGAGTCTTCAGACTCACTCACTCTGTTCTGCTTTTCCTCAATGAGCAGTTAAGTCATTTACATTGTTAATCAGTTCTAACATCTAAAGCTAAGCATATGTATTCCAGTTCTTTGTTCTGTGAGTTTTTCCACTGCCACCTTAGTATCACACAATAGGACAACTCTGCTAGAGCACTGTTTTGATATCTTAACTTCACTGCAGTACATTTAAAGCCCAGCCTGTTTCAATGACAGCTGTGATGTATAGAAAGACTATATATAGTAAATTACTATATTTTTTATAATATACTATATATAATATAAAATTACTATATATAGTAAATTTAGTGCCATTTGGTTACATCTGTAACAGCTTTACTCACTTAAGAGACTTGACAAATCTGGAAAAGAGGTAAGCTGTTCGACTTCGTACTTTGGGACTTGTATGGCGAAGACCACGGTGATCTAAAAATGCCATCTGCAATCAAGAAAATACCTGTCTTAGAATCCCTAAACAAGGCAGGAGGAAAATCTAATTATTCAACAATTTAAGAAACTCAGCTTTAGTGACCCTTTAGAAAATAAGAAAGCTTCCTAAGTCTAAAGAACTTATCTAGTCAAAAATGTAAATGAGATGAAACTTACTAGAACAGTTGGAATGTGCTGAGGTTCAACAGCAAAGAATTTTTCATATCTAACCACTGTTTCAAAGAATTCCAGGGTCACTGATGTATGTTGATAGGCACTGACACCAGAAGTCACCAGCTACAAATAAAAAGCATTAGCAAATTAATGCTTTAGCCTTATAACACCAGACTATAATGTGACATGAGGTAATTAAGATGAGCCATTTGAACTAGAGCGTTCCAGTCTTTATTAGCATTTTTAAATACCTTCCACACCACACATGCTTACCGTTCTCATCATGTCTTGTAAAGCCGTAGCTTTTGTAACATCACCAGAGAAGTGAGCACCATGAGATACGGGAAGAGCCTCAGCTAACATATACAGCAGCCTTATGGCTACTTCTACTTCCATAAATCGTGTAGTCTGCCAATTCCTAGGGAAGGAATATGAAGATCATGTTAGACTGTAGTAGTTTATGAAATAATCACAGTTCTACCACAGTATTTTCTTTTGAGCCTTCTTCAGATGCACAGTATAAAATGAGAAGATTTAAACTAAGAAAAACACTGTAAGACTAGGCAGTATTTCAGGATGCTTCTCAAAAGACTATCCACAAACACACCACCTCTTCATCAGAGCACTACCAATTTTCTTTCACCAGTTTCAACCTGAAAGATACAGATTTCTTGAAGTGCTTATTTAGGTACAAAACCACCCACAATGACCCACGGACAAGCCATTCAGATTCACTTAAAATGAGGGCTCACTAAAGAGCAAGGTACAAGGAAGCCACCAACAATACCGGAGTCCTACGTGTATACACACAACTGGCCTTCTAGTCAGGCAACTAGTAATACTGTTTCTTTATTTACATGCACAGTTTCCATGATCGGTTCTGCTCTTTTTTAAAAAACAGACAAAAAAACCCACAACAAAAAAACCCCAAACCACCAACTTCACTTTGTTTCTTTTCCTTATCCACCCTTGGTTTTGTAATAGCATTAATACACAAAAATATTTGCCACCTCTCAAGCATTTCCTTGAGGTGTAAAGTGAACACTTGCCCAAATGGCTGTTGCTGTGTACATAAATGACAAGGATCAAGAAACAACTCTAGGGAAAAAAAAAATTAGCCACTGTTCAGTGTTAGAAAAATAAAGCTTTTCCTTTCTAAGCAGCTGAGTAAAAAATTATACAAAGTTATATGTATCATGAAGTTGTAACAAGCTCAATTCTATCAATTGGCTTCCCTTGCTACACCACACATTTCTTACAAACTTTGACAGTTACAAAAGGCAAAAAAAGCTAAGGGCATTGTGTAAACACATTTAAAAACCCAACTTACTGAAGCGTAGTGTTAAAAACTCTGCGGACAGATGCCAACAGTAACTCTGGTGAGACCTGAGCAAGTCTGTCCAGCAAGAGTTTCAATTGTTTTCTGTACTCCACAAACATTGCTTCATCTTCCCCCTACAAAACATTCACATGTCAGTGAAGCCTGTATTTTCGTGTTTAAACAATTACATTTAAAACAAGAACACATACCTACGAGAACAGTGTATCACACTCAGAATTCAATAATGCTCACCCTATGCTCTTGCAACATAACAGCAGGCTTCTTTTTTGGCTGGTTCTAGTATGTTGAAATCCATTGCATTCAGTCCAGAAACATTAAAAAGGCTTTCCAAACTGAAAACTAGCCAAAAGTACAAGCAAAAAAAAAAAAAGCTTTTGGCAAAGCCTTATTGACCTAGTTCTTGAAAATTGAGTCACTCCTCAAAGGTGTTCTTTCTCAGTATCTAATTTAGTTTTAAAATTAAACTGTCAGAAACATTTATGATGGCCCGCATACAGTTTAAGCTAACCTTTTTAAGACTGTAGAGCTCTCTGAACAGCCTGGAGCAAAAGTAAAGTCTAACATAGACAATCTTTATTGCTGGCTGACAAGAGATGTAAGCATGGGACGGAAGTGAATTCAAAGACCTTCCACTGCCTTTAGCTTATTTTTGCAGAGGTTTGACCATCTGAAGTAGGCTAAACAACATCCAAAAGCATTTCATTACAAAATGTTTCCCAAGTCTTTTTGCAAGAGAGAAGCAATGTGCAGAAACATGCAAAGTCACACTGAACAAGCCAGCTCAACAGCTGTGTTTAGCTAACAGCACAGCCATATTCGCTGAGGAACAGTACTGCACAAATGCAGCCAGAAACACCCTGTTAATTGAACTGGCTTGGATAGCCCTTTACTATGTTATTTTGTCAAATGCAGACATGCCTAAAGGTTGAAAAAGCTTTCCACATAGGGAAAAAAAAAATATAATCAGGCTACATACCTTTGCCTCCTACCTTCAAATCCTTAGTCTATGAAAAATACGTATTTTAAAAGTGTGAGCAGGTTTTACTACATGCAATTTAAGTTGCATTTGCCTGTTTATTCATATAACACAATACCTCATTTTCAAAATTATATTCTTCATCATATGTCAACTTCTTCATAACAGCCAACATGATTGCCTAAGATAAAAACAGAATTGTAAGCACAGAACCAGACAAGTGATAAGAAGCAACAGTTAAAAGTCCTACAGTAAAGGAAACATTAAAGCAAGTGTTACATGCTTAAAAATATTTTAAATCCCATTTGAATTATTATTTTCAGAGGTCTAGAAGAAGTAACTGTCCAAATTAAAACAGATTGATTTGTTTTAACAATAAACAGATGCCATTCCAGATAAACAGCATAGAGAACTTGGAGCTCTCAGTCTCTGACAGTATTATCTGGCTTTGTTTTCTGCTTGTAACCTGTGCCATTTGGTTCAATGGAAAAATAACAATTAAGATGACTGAACTAGGTAAAGGAAACTAAACAGGCTGTCCAAGATCTTATTTGAAAGGGGCAGGCCAGCTTAGCTGTAACATTAACTTCTCTATTAGCTCAACATCCTTTAAAAGGTTGGGGTTTTTTTGGGGGACAGGTTAACAAGCTGAATTCATTCACCAAAGAATCCAACAGTAAGAGCTAGGAGCAGCAAACAAGTGAGAAAAGCAAAACCTTCCCTTTACAGCATCAGCAAGTTGTTAGATCAGTTAAAGCACTGACGTGCAATTTCACCTTAGTAGGGACTGTTGGTAAGTCCTAAAAGAGCAATAAAGACTTGACCTCATCTCTACTGAAGTCTCAAACTCTAAATGTATCACTTTGATCTTATTACTAAGCATTTACTAGTTCAGGTTTTTAAAACTCCAATTTAATCTTTAAAATACAAGGAGTACTCAATTCCATTCATGCTTTCCAGAAATTGGACTGACACACACGGTTAGCTAAAACAAGTGAAAATTAAGAAATAATTCTAACAAAGTTCTTCAGTATGAAAGCAAATTTAACAAAACAGACTTCCAGAGAGTAACATATTCAAATTTTAAGCATCTTAAGTGCACCGCAGTAGTAATTTTGTTTGATCCACTTATAAGAACAAAAGAGACATAGTAACAAAAATAAAGACTCAGTGATGTTATCAAACTTCTCTTATTGTGTTACCTCATGCAGTTTAAACAGACATTAGACAAAACCAGGTCAAGACAATCTAGACCCCGGTTATCTATATTCAACTCATATTAGAACAGGTACATAATTTAGTTTTCTTCATAAAAAAAGTAACCACAGCTGTCAGCTGTATGAACTTACAAAATACTTGCACTGATCTAACCAGTTCAGCATCTAATTTAGTTCATCCATATTGGTGCAGAAGGGTCATAGGAAAAAGAAATTATAAAAGGACTGTGCTAACACTCCCAAACAAGTTTACTACCTCCAGAACTAGACATAAGCCTTATTTAACTTAATGCTTTATACATAAACTTCAGCTTAAATGTACAGTAACATATAACTGCTCACTAAGTACAACTGTTATATTTGGATTACAGCTTCTTTCATAGCTTTAACTTACGGTACTATTAAGGGTCAAATTTTATGACAACCCTCGCCATACTACTTCCAATCCTTTGGAATTAGGGCAGGTTTTAATAAAAATACAAAGTTTCAGGGAAAAAAGTATCCACCTTTTCTACCTTGATTTAAGAATCCTCTATCAACAGTACAGATTGTGCGGGAGCTTACCAACATGTGCTTAAGGGTTGCTTGGGAAGACCAGTTCTAAACTAGCTTTCATCTTCATACACAATTCAATATAGGTTTACTATTTGAAGAAACAGCCGTAGTTATTCAGCAGAAAATTGAACATACTGTCCTTACTTTCAAGTCTTCCTTTTCAATTATTGTCACATTGCACATTTTAAAGCACAGAAACAAAACATGATTTATTTTAGCAAAATGAAAGATTCTGATCCAATGTGTTATTGAAAAAAAGGATCTTTAGTACAAAGTACTTACCTCTACATTAGCTTTTTGTTGGTCTGAAAGTGCAGAAAGCTGCAAAATAAATTTAAAGTGTTATTTTTTGTACAGTAACTCCTTTATTGCTGTCTAATAGGAAAAGACAGGTTTGCTTTAAGAGCCATATCTGCAAATCTTCTTCCCACTTAACACAATTCCTTCAGATTTCTAACAACACTATAGAAATAACATGACCACAGCCATTAAATATTCTCAAGGCTAGTTAGTCAAAAAACTATTTCACAAGTCAGCTTGCACATAGTATAAGATTCATATATTCCCACAGAAATTAAACTAAATCACATGTCAAAAAGCAATGTTAAATGGAAGGCAGATGTATTTACTTGTTTCAAGATGTGAAGGTAGTCATAACAAAAGCCAATGATATTAGATGAGATGTCATCATCTTCATGAATTAGCAATTGCAACATTAGGGCCACTTTTGCTTCAATAGCTTGCAGAGTGTCTTGAGCACTCTTCATGTCACCATTTTTTATCAGTTTAGTCCAACTAGCTATTAACGCTTGCCCCATTCCATTGACCAGCTTAGAAAATCTGGCCAGAAAATCTACATCATCTTCCTGCAAGAAAAGATATCCAATTAAAAATAGATCATGTGCTTAAATGGGATGAGCTTATAGACTGTTCTACTCATGTCTAGCACGTAGAAATAGTAAAACCAACATTTGCCTCTTAGATGGAAAGTATAATTGCCTGGTTCATTTTCCCCTGGGAATGGAGAGAAAGAAATTAAAGTATTGCCAGATTTGGCTGTTCTCCATAATACAACAGTAACTTGCTTCATCTCTGGAGATTAGTTTCTCTTTTTACTTTACATCAAGAAGCAAGTTCAAAATAAACACAGCAGCACATTCATACCATAAATCTTAGGCTGTATAAGAGGAAAACCTTTTTATGGGATAACTGTAAAGAATTAACAGCTGTAGCTCACCAGAAATACTGATAAGTAACTTTCAGTACTGCCTTTAAGAGTGAGTTAATATTAAATATTTATGGCTTGCTTTTGCAGAAATACATTGATCAGAATTGAGAAGTACCCCTACACCAGTCACCCAAACAGACGCTTTGCTCCCTGCCATAGCTGTACAAAACCAGAATACTTTCTTAGAAAGTCTGAGGCAAGATTGCTAGAGGAACACCTTCTGAATTGGCGAACACATTTTCTGCATTTTAGTAGGAATACAAATTTGACAAAGGCTTCAAAATAAAGAGGTAACTGTCTTGCCATCTAAGGACTACAACTTCATAAGGACTGGCTCCTCTTTCTGCATGGTGGGTAGCAAACAGCTGTTCCTTAAACACTGCAACTGCCAGGGAATGTGTACTTGGTTAGCAGGTGTATTTTTTCAGCTTATAGCCAGGAATGTCAAGCCTCATGTCTGATGGTGCAGATACACAGAACAGCATACATGCACTTAAAGCTCTTTCCCCTACCTAATAACGCACAGGTGATATAACGCATCACCCTAAAAAACTGTACCTTGACTACAATACCTATCACAGAATCATTCACTACGAAGAGAAAATTCAAGGCAATAAAACACAGAAGCAACACTAACAGTAAGCATGACACTTCAGGAGAGGAACAGAGGAGTTACATAATCTTTGCTTCTAAAATGAAAAATCCATGCTGAGGACAAACAAAACCCAGCGGGTTTTAAATTAATAAGGAGTATCAATAACAAGCTTTTGAGCATGAGAAAACTATATAAGTAGTGCTTCTGCATCAAAGATAAACACAACTAATTCTCCCTAATCTGTGGATGTAATTCTATAGTTTTCTGTTCACTTGCTTATTAAAGAACTGTGGAAACCTAAGACTCATTCCTATTCTAAAAATCAATATACAAACCTGATCAATACTGAAGAGGCCAGCAGACTGCAATACTTGACATAAAGATTCAACCAATTTTGTTTTATCAATTGGGTCCATTCCCTTATTTACAATCTCAAACAAACAGTCACAGGCTTCTTCCCGGAGAACTTCCACAGACATGTGACCTAGCAGCATATTTATAAACCTTCAGAGAAAAAAAAAAATAATTTTATACGTACACAGTAGCATTGTATAGAAACTTTATATTATTTCTGTGCATATTTACAATGATTTCTTTTTCTAAGACAGTTTTAAAGTCTATTGTACTGACTAGCTACAGCATTATGTGCTTTGTAAGGAGTACCCAACAAACTGTCTAGTGTCTATTTCAGCCATTACATTGGCTTGGCTTACAAAGTCAATCACTCCACTAAAACCCCCCAAACTCCAAAGATTTATATATGAAGTCCTTTTTCAAAGATGAATTTTAATTCTGTTTCATAGAAATACAGTAAGCATGCTATCAATGTTGGTTTTGCAAACACATTCCATAAAAAAACCCCTTACCTTTCATTGGCTATGAGGCTCAAATCTATCCAGGATACATAAGCTCCAACTACTTCAAGGCACTGGCATGTCAACTCTGAGTTATTATATTGATAGTTCTGTAAGATTTGGTACCATGATTCCACCAAACTTGGAATGCACTGTTCTCTCATAGTATCTTTTAATAAGGTGTTCCTACGAGCCTCCTATCAATACAGAAAAAGGATAAATCAGCCTTGTCATAGATTAGCATCTTGTCAAATTAGTAGCACTTTTGTATCCACTACCAGACACCACTTGTCCTAGCAAGATAACTCAAATCAGAAACCCAAAGAGAGCACATCTTTTTTCTTAGAAGAAATAAAACCAAAGTACTAGTTTTTGCTCTTTTTCTACCACAATGCCCAAACACTGAAGAAAGGCAGACAAAGGGGAAAAGTCCTCTAGATCATTAAATGGGTTTTTGATTTTAGAACTCCTTAAAAGAGGCACTAGAAGAAATTAACACTTTAAAATGAGTCAGTCAGACATTGAATTGGCTAACTCAATCCATTAGGGTTTTTTTGCTAGCTTTTAAAGTAAAAAAAATACATTAACTGAAAAGTATGAAATCATAAAAACCATTAAACAACATACAGCTTTCGGATCTAAACCACCTAATGTCTCTAAGGCAGAGTTGCCATAGGAAAACACCAACGTCTCTGCAAGTCTTCCGCTCTAATCGAAGGAAGAGAACTTTCTAGAAAATTTAAAAAAATGTTAATGCAAAATAACAACTTGCCTCTGATGTATGAACAACATCCCGGTCTACCAGCTCAGCATCAACAGCCATCAGGATTCTGAGGTACATATCCACGCCTCGTGGATTAAGGTCAACTACTGATAGAATATCAAAAAAAAACTTGGGCCATTTTGTAAGATACTCAGTAACAAAAAGCAATGCAAAGACTTGCGCTGCTTTGTTGCGAATAAAAGTCTTCTCAGGCTGGGGATTCAGCATCTGGTAGAAACAAGATATTTTATTTGTATATTCTTACTAAATTAGAGAAGAATGATACATGCTTGCTGATCTCTGTAGTGATACATGTATTAACTCTTTTCCTGACTGACATAAATAACCTTACCTTTCCAAGGATTTAGAAGAAAAATTAGCTAAATTGTAGTGCAACAGGGAAAACATTGTCTCTGGGTGATATAGTCCTAAGTCTTTCATTCTGTACTAAGACATTAAGTGTACTATTCAAAGACTAAAAGCTAATTTGTCAATTTGGTGAAAGGAATAAACAAGAACTTCCAGACAAGAAGTTACAGTCCTCCCTTGGAGCTAGCTTGTGCCTATGTTAGATGTTAGCTTTAAGAAGAGTAAAGGAAGTTTCTAAAACTAAGCTTGTTGGGGGAGTGGGATAGAATCTGTCACTACCAATCTCCCTCTCTCTCTCCTTCGTTTTCTGTAAACTCCTCCTAAGTGGAACACTTGCCACAAAGAGAAATTAAAAGCAATTTAATCTGTTTCACAACGATCTGTTCTTTTTAAAGTTATATTACATTCCATTTCCTACTGTTAGGTTTTCTACAAACAAAGTAACTATGTTAATTTCCAATATGGAAATGGAATGATAACTAGATAATGGCAGGTACAGGGAAAGACTTGTATACACTCATTTGACAGTTCTGCTCATTGCAAACTCTTGGGTCCAACTTGATATTGGATGTTCAGCTGCATAACTAATTCCACAAGAAAGAATACTATGGCAAAGCATTGGCTACTAACAAACAAGTAATGCAGTTAATTCATAAACATCTGCTATTCTAAGTAGAAAGGAGTTAGGCCAGGAAGGTCTTAAAAACAGAATTACTGCTCCTTCTCCAGTCAAGAACATCAGGAACCTGGATTATGTATCTCTAAAGGGAAACATTTAATACTCTTTATTTCAGATACAACTGATTAAACAGCAATCATTATCTGATTTAAAAGTTTTATGTTTAGTATTAAGTTCAAGCACAGAGTTCTTTACAATGTCTGATTTAATGAATCTCTAATAAAGACTGGCACATTAAAAGCTTTTAGCCATCAGATATTGTATATCTTCAGGAAGCCATCTTTAAACTCAAGTGACAGATTAAACAGCCCACAATTACTGCCTTACATTAGCCTACTATGTAAAATTGCTGTGAAGGGACATACTTACCTGTGCTTGCAGCCATGTTATGAGTGTTTCCCTAATTAGCTGCTGCTGGACTTCAGTAAGTTCAGAGTATCTGAAACAAAGCATAATGACATCAAAATACATGCCTCATGAAAAATGTGACACTGAGGCAAAAACTCTTCTAACATTACACATAATATTGCACATTAAGGTAAATGAAAGTTCCTAGAAAAACAATTTACACAGCTACTTGCATGTTAGAATTTTGATTCAAAGACTAAAAATAAGGAAAAATATTCTGCCCATATTAATGGATTACATTTTGAGGCACTAACACCTCCTGCATCAGAGTAGGAGCTTGAAATTTTGCAGGAAGGCTGGTCTCAGGGACAGGGCTTATTACCCTGATAAAAAAACATGTTTGACCATAAGCCATGGGGAGAAGGAAGAGACATCTGTATATGCTCAGACTTGTTTACTACATGAAGACTGTCAATAGTGAGCACAAGGAAGTCCTTCACTGATCTGACCTACAGTACATTTATTATCAGACACATGTCAAAACAAAAAAGCATACAAGTCATTCTGCTTTATGTCATACACACAGTCTTGGCAAAATTTGACATTATACCCAGCCCACTTCAGTACTACCCACACAACATGTTCCTTTACAGAACTAGCTCAGCCTGCACTAGAACTAGCTATAGGTTTGGTACAGTCCTTAACAGGAATGACTGCTGAATGCAACTCCAATGTTCCTGTCGCAGGTAACCAGTAAGGAGAAAAGAAAAGCAACCCCACTGAAAACGCTTGAGAAAACAAGCAGGAAAACAAGAGAAAACATACTGCAGGAAGCAGGTGACAAGAGTGGAACAGGCAGAGGAAGATGGACAATGAGGTAAAATCAGGTAAATAAAATCAGAAAATTAAGTCTTTCATTTTTACTGTAATACATAATTGTGAAAATCAGTGGCAAAATACATCTCATTCCTATCTAAAGCCTGACCCACATATTCAGTGTATTGCAACCAGTCACGATGATATTCCAAGATATATTATTTCAAAAGTATTTTTTCCTAAATTTATGATTCAGTGAAAACACCATTCAGTGAAAAGACTCAACATCTCTGTCACAGTTATTGAATGAATAGAGCTTTGTCTGAAGCCCAGAACCCTATTCTGAGCAAGGCTGCTGCTTGCAGGACTCCTTTCTGCAAAAAATCAATGAGAGTACAGAGTAAGGCTTGAATATCCAGAAAGGAATGACTAAGTTTCAAGCAATCCTTGGTAACCGGGACTGTGTTGGGCCATACACAGGTGTTAGACTAGCTAAGTCAAGCATGCTGCCCAAAACCCAGCTATTCTTCCAGGAAAAGGTGAAGAAATACAAGAACATCCTCTGGACCAGATTAAAACCCCTCGTCAACTACACTGAGATGACAGACGCCATTTTAAGTTTCTTCACAAGCAGAATAAAAAAAGAAAAATTAAATGGATGTATAAGGCTGCTGTCAAGAAAGAATACTCACTTGAACTTTATTTGATGTTCAAGAACTTGAAAGCAGAAGAATTTGATGTGATCATCACTAGAAATGAAAAGAAATTTCTGTTACTGGTGGCAATATGGTACAATTTTCTGTGAAGGAAAAAATTCCTTAAATATTACAGTCAGGTCATCCCTTTAGCAAATCAAGAATTACTGTGCACCAGAAAAATTAATACTGCTATTACTTCAAAGCAAAAATGACAAATGCTTGAGCAGTTAATTTAGTAAAAATGAGAAACTGTTAAACTAATATCTATGTTTGATATTATAACCTTTTTTATAGCCACCAATTTGTGATGCTTTGATTTCAGTATTTGTGATGCTTTGATTTCAGTATTGAACATACAAAACTGCAATGTTTATTGTATCCTGTCTTTATATAAATCTGTCAGGCTTCAATAATACATTCGTGGTCTGTTAATACACTAAGTGCAAGTTGTACATTGCATCTTAGAGAGGAAAGCTAAAGACAAACTGAGGTATAGGTTAAGAAGGAACATTCCCCATTATTAGAAGTTTTAGACTTGATTAAAAATAAGTTTAAAAAATAAAAAAAATTAAAATAGCTAATGTAAAAAGATCTAATATTTTACCCACGAGTTTTTTATCTAATCTAAAAATTTGTCACATTCAATGTATTTTGGTAAAGATTATAAAATGCTGTTTTCAAATCTTGTGTGGTTTTGTTACTGCATACTCTCTTGGAATCAGAAGTTTGATAAATCATTTACAAAAAAGCATTCACTATAAATCACTGTTGCTGTTCAGGAAATAGACATCTCAGTTTTCTTCCAACTTGAATTATTCTGCGATACAGCAAAAACCTAGTATCTGAGATCTAAATACACAGCTTTGTGCAGAAATTATGGTGGCTACACACTTCCTATCTTGACAAGTGGTATGGCCTACTCCACAGAATATGGACAAGAAACTGCTTCTGAGATTACTACATATAAGGCTTATAGTCTCATCATGGGAAATTTTTAGCACTTCTCCCCAAAAGAAAGCACTAGAACTCATTCTTTTTCCCTGGATTTCATAAAGCAGCAGTCTTTAGGCTACAAGGACTTTTATTTATACATTATACAGAAGCCACTATGATAGCAAAAAATAGTATGAAGACCATTTTAACTTGCAGCAATTTGCAGTTTGCCTATTATGCTGCAGAGCTAAAACCAGACCCAAGCATATTATTAATGAAAATAAACAATGATCTGCATTACCTGTATATACTCTGAGCTAATGCTTCTGCACAGACTTGCCAAGCATCCTGGGATATCTTCAGCTGCTCGAAGTAGGCTAACGCCTGCAAACATCCAAGTAAGTTTCATTTTAAAAAAGAACAAACCACACAGCAAGACACCTCATTCACACCTAGACTCACATTTGAACAGCTCTCCCTCAAAAAACCAAGCAGTATTTGGATACTCCCAAGTATTTATATGGCTCCCTAATTACCAGAACACAAGAGTGTTTCTTCAAACACTAATATCACAGGTACCCACTTCCTCTTTACATTCAATACGAAGATTTTTATTACTTGAATATTAAAGTCACAGAAGCAGAAATGTTGAGGTTGGAAGGGACCTCTGGAGACAGGGTCGACTAGAAGTTGCTCATGGCCTTTACACATAGGTGGAAGTTCACATTCAAGTTAATATTCCTTCCACAAATTCTACAGAGAAAGTGATTTAGATTTTTCACTGAAAACAACTCATTAGTTTTGCTGCCCCGCTTCAGCTGTATTCAACACCTCAAGCTCAAGAAACATTCAAACACTGAGCACCTGATGACTGTCAATTTACAAATCTATTAGAGATTAAAAAAATTCTCTACCAAATTTTAGATAATCAAGTGCTTATCAGAACTTCTAAAAAGCTTTTGACAAGAGTTAACTAGATCTAATTGGATTAATATTTAGCATGGTCTGTTATACAAAAGAATAAAGTAACTTTTGAAACATTAAATTCACAACATTATTTCAATTTTGTGAATACAAGTATTTCAAGAGGGTTTTTTGGCTGCTGGGTTTTTTTTTTTCCCATTATTTCATAATAGTCTCAATTCACCAAAGTAATTATTTAGTAAGTTGGAACAACTTCTTAAAATAAGAATTCACTTCCTGTAGATACTACAGGTAATTTTCTAATACTGAACAGTTTTACTAGAAATTGTTTGATACTTCCTTTGGATATTACATCTTAAATGATTAGTGAGAAGGTAAGTCACCTTGTATGAAAACTATTTCAAGGTTAGGCAGACTGTATAGTTAGAAGGTCAATAATCTATAATCTTAAACTTTTACACTGATATTCTATTAATAGAACACTAAAGACTAGTTATATCTATCTTTTCAAAAAGGACAAACATCCAGAAGCAACGTATTTAACAGGCTGCTTCGCAATATTAGCCACATCAAACTAAATTTTTAACTTTCTTATACATTCCTGATTTGTTTTATGAACACAAAATAAGGTATTATCATCCTCATTTCTGAAAGATTTTACTGGAGGTTATCTTGTAGACACTTGAATCAACTTGATAAATCAGTAAGCAGAAACATTTATTTATGAAATAGTTACATAAATTGTGACACCTTTTCATAGCAGCATCTCTCTTATGAAGTAACTGTTACCACATACCATGATTACTTTTTTAACTTACTCTATGCTAATACAAGCTTCACTACAGTTAAAAACACAGATTTCATTAAAAGACACTAAATGTAGATAACCCACTAAAACAAAGAAAATATCATCTAAGAATTAAAAGGGCAATTGCAAGCAACTCACTGTTTTCAGTGGCTGCTTTCTATTCTCTGAAGGATGCAGAGTATGGAGCCTCTGTAAGAGGCTGAGCAACAAGTAAAGTACAAAGAACTTACAGAGTCAGAGCCCAGAAAAATAAATTCTATGCACGTTAAGTCTAATTTCACAGAACTGGTGACACAGGACCTTCAGCTTACACACTTGCAATGCAACTTTGTTTTCTGCCATGAACTCTATGCATTGATTAACCAAAAAAATCTAGCCAAACGCCCATCCCCCTGCCCAAGAAAATGAGACTACTGCACTGAAATAGCACCCCCAATTATTAAAGAGATAAGCAAGTTGATTACATACTCTTTGTCTGAAGTCTGCATCAGCATTTGGGTTTAGCCCTAAAAGGGCTTGTTCATCCATCTCTATCGCTATACTTTTTGTTTCCTACTCCTAACTCGTCTGCCCACTTCTAGAGAGGAAACTACGACCATCTGCAAATAGAGAAAGAGAAACTTTATTTGCTCAGCAGAACAACAAAAATTAAAAGCAGCACAGCAACAACCACAGAACTTTGCCCACAAATCTCAAACATATAGTACATACTCCACCAAAACATGAATAAGCATAGTTCTGATACAGATATCAGTATTCCGAGTCCTTTAATGAACTTTTAATAGTACCAAACTTCTTACTGAATAAAATAAATTTAAAGTGTCCACATATTTCAATTCTCTTGAAAAGAGCTAATATCTTAACAGAGAATTGGCACAATGTGTACTATTCAACTGAAAGGCTTGAACTAAAATTTCAAGCATGCAGAGAATATTTCAGCAAGATATGACATAAGCATAAATCTCCTACTTAAATTATAGACCGCTGTATTTTTTTCCCCACCATAAACTTCACAACTGAAAAAAAAGCTACTAATCTCTAATATGATTAAGATGCTTCATAAACCCATTTATGAAGTATTTCCCCTAAGGGAGCAAAGCCATTAGGAGGTTTTTCTTCTAAAACAAGCAGACACAAGAGAAATGTCTTAGAAGTTAATGACAAAATACATCATACTGAGTTGTTAAAACTTTCCCGTGCCTAGTAATGGGTACTGATTTACTAGCAATGATTTTTATTTAGAAAATTCAGTGTAAAATTAACAAGCAAAGTAGGCAAATGTTCTAAAGGTTATGTGCTTCTGCAGGCTGTTCTGCAATGCTATGGTAAAACAGAAGGGAATTAAAAAAAAAAATTGTCAAATACTAGGATGCTGTTAAACATCAAGAGGGAACAAAAACCCATCTATCCTTCCAAGCTCACACACAGACACCCAGCAACATAGTTAATTAGGCCTGAAATAAGGCCTTGTTACATAAGCATGTAGGAGGTAAAGGAAAGGAAGACAGACAAGAGGCAGAGATGAAATACAAAGGAGCTGTGGTTTGAAGCTGCCTACATGCCTATAGGTAGCACTTCTGATTTCTTAGTATTGCGTGTCTTGTGCATGCTCTACAGTTCACCCTCCCCCACTGGAAGAAAGGTGGCACAGTGACAACAGCAAGCATGCCTGAAAAGGCGAGCCCAAAATTTAACATGGTTAACAGACACACTTTTCTATAAAACTCATTACAGAATACACTGTAACAAAATGCACCACGAAAAGCCATTTAAAAAGTAAAATTGAGTTCCTACCAAAAAAAAATTGCAGGTTGTGGCTCAATAGAAACCAGAAAATCTGGAACAAAGCAATGACTCGTGGCAAAACAAGCTTCATACACTGCCTTATGACACAGAGCAATCCCCTCAGGGTCAAAACCTTTAGGGATTAAAGTTGCTCTGCTGAGTCTTCTCCTTCTGCATCCCCAGCCCCCACCTTGTTTTCCCCATAATCAACATCCAAAAGCAGCCAGATTACAATAAAGACAAAATACTGTAGTGGGGGAGGGAGGTTGGTTGGTTTTGTTTTGTTTTTTGGGTTTTTTTTTTTTTAATCTTTTGATTAGGGTCTGGCCCAGAGTTATACAAGTAAAACCATTTAATATACAGAAGCATATTTTCAGCATATTTTCCTGCTGATGTCACTACATTATCTGCCCAAAAGGCAGTAAGCTGCTACACCTGGATGACAAGTTTTGCTATTAAAAATAACCCGGCTCAAACATGTATTCTCTTAACTTGTTTAATTAACAGCAATGCCAATCATGCTAACATGAGTATATTTAAAATTTCATCTTCTACCATATATCCTTTTCTAAGGGTTTCAGCTTGACTAGCCAACTCTAGAAGGCAATTAATGAGACAGACTATTTGAATGAGCCTTTTGAAAAAGCTAACAAAATAACTGCTTGTGCTATACGATTTTAGTTAAGCTAGTAGCTTTTCCACATTATCTATTTTACCAGCCAGTAACACTTCAAAAGCAAACCTGAACTGCAATTTTACTAGTACCCACAGTCTATAAAACCCAGTGCAAGGTACACTCAGCTATAACATCAAGTATATCAATAAAGCAAGTTTTACTTATAAAAAATAAGCAATAACTTTAATAGTTAATATGCAGCAGTGTGGAAAGCATTGCCTTATTTACACAGAGATGCTTTTTTTGTCAAGCAGGACACTATGATGGGTGGCATCTATATGACTAATTAGGAAGGTGCAGCTCCTTAACAGTGAAGTCATACATATCTCTTATTAATATTGTTTATTCCCTTTCACTTATCAAATACTTATAATGCATTTGATAGTATAAACTAGTTCCATACAAGAAAGCAGGTGAAAAAAAAAGTAGTCACAGTTCAAGTGGGGAAGATTGCTCAGTTAAACGCCATTAACATGGCCAAGGGTGTGTAGCTTTGGTCCAGATATGCCCTAATAAAGAAAGCATTCA
The DNA here is from genome assembly GCA_035590215.1 of Microhierax caerulescens. NCBI lineage: Eukaryota > Metazoa > Chordata > Aves > Falconiformes > Falconidae > Microhierax > Microhierax caerulescens. The sequence goes on along the minus strand of JAVJGJ010000057.1, from coordinate 55,393,397 downwards.
AAGCACTTTAACTACAGATGCTAACCCGGGGAACAATTAGTAATTGAAGAGTAGTACTTCACAACAGCACTTTTAGGTATCTACAAGACTGTGATAGCACACAGGGAGCCAGTGACATGCTTCATCTTAATTCCCTCAGGTTTTCTCTCTAATAAAACAAAGACAGTAAAAGATCACCTTTCACACTTTTTTTTTTTTGATCGTTTTGCTTGCTGCATATCTTGAGCACACTTACAGACTCTCGGGCTCTAGGCCAGGTGCCCTCAAACTACGGCCCGCAGGCCAGATACGGCCCCCCGGAGTCCTCACTCTGCGCCC